>CM064057.1:52553383-53753383 GCA_032594955.1 Panicum miliaceum | reverse complement strand
TACTGCACAGATTCTTCTGATAATCTCCAAAGATCATGAGGACAAGGACATCATTCTACACACAAGATCCTTATTCTCCAAGATAAATGTTGACTGAGATGTTATCCACTTATCCCACATTTTGCTTCTATGATGTGTTACTAATTTCCTTTTAAATAATTTGCCTCAAGAGAGTTCAGTTCCTTTTAACAAAGTTTTGACAAAATATAGTTAAAGTTCCATGCAGATATCATACCGTATTACCGGCAGCTGCCAGCACATAGCGATCTAGATATGGGTACACAGCAAGAACTGCACCACTCAATGTAGCATGAGATAATGATCTCAAATGTCCTGCCATTTCTTCAGCTTGAATCTGGTTGCAGCAAAACTCATCAGGACTGCTGCACAGACTGTTACTAGAAAATTCTTCAGTTGTATATCCCATAATCTCGTGGAAAGGAGAGCCAGGATGTGAAGAGGGATTGAAACTAGAAGTTGGAATAAATGAACTGCTCTCACGTGGACTTTCAACGGCCTCCAAGCTTAAAACAATCAGGCGTCCCTTGGTACTGCTTTCATCAATAAAGAATAGCCAGTCTTAGCTTCATTCAACTAAAATCACGGATGATCATTGAGAGAGAGAGAAATCAATAAGAATCACAGACAGCTATTTAAACACATCAAGATTCCAGAGTGATGAAGTCAGAAACCTGATGAAGAACAATAACTGTTTCAACATCCAGTTCCGGTTTACAACTTCTACAGCGAGAAACATTTACTATTGATCCCAGACACACTAGTTACAACTTGTACTCTAATGTAACAATGCAGGTTCATGACTTTAATGTTTAAATATGGTATATGGCATTGTTACAAAATTCCAGTGAAAAATCCAAAGTTAATTCTCCATAACTCATGTGCTCTGTATGAGAAATATAAGACCAACATGGTTTGTAGTTTCAGGCACTTTACAGAAATCTAAATCCTTAACAACTCAGGAAACCTTATATATAGAACTTAGTATTATGCTAACTAAAACAGACAAAAAAAATCTCAAACTAACTTCAGGAAATGTTTCTGGCCCAACAAAGAATCCCACTGATTTAGTACCATGGTATGAAGTTCATGAATAAAACCTTGCTATTTCATACCGCTGAGTCTAGATTGAAAGGTAAAAGATATCCTCAACAGTTACACTCCACACAAGCAAAAATGTTATGTATTGCAATTTGCAACTCAAATAAGAAGCATTGCTAATGAATCATGGACATCTGTCAAAACTGTATCAATTTATGAGAAACAATAGATCAGGTGTGAACCTTTCTGCTTCACCATTTGACATCATTGGCCGTCCAGCAGATCTACTAGTTCCAACAACTAAAACTTGATCACTTCCTATTTTTGTAATTTGCATGCACTTTGCTGTTTCACCAGGTTCACATTTATATCTGGAAAGCAATACCCCATTTTGTGGATCTACTTGGACAATATCCGAAGAACATGATGCACCACTTAGCCCAGTTCTTAGCACCAACAGTGTTCTGCTTTCATTATGGTATAGCACTTTCCTTGGAGTTCCCCCAATTGAAAACTTTTGTGCGTTCAATCGCTTCCCATGAACCATTTCAACCTGACAAAGAAGAGGAATTACTTTTAACCAATAAAACTGAAATGCAAATGCCAGCAGATAAGCACACGCATACATGGACACACTTATACAAACATAAACGCGTGAGAACATTACAGGCACAAACATAGTGAGAACAAAATAAAACAAACATCACTGGAGTAATATCTCAAATAGTAGTTCTGAACTAAAACCATGCATTTGATGTTGTACCAGTAAATACTTCACATATCAATATATCATACGCTGAGATACTTTCAGCACTGCTACTTTAAGCATTCTAATTTCTAAATGAAACATGAAACAATAATTCAACAAGGCCATTGCCCAAAACAAAGGTCTCTAGTTGCAGGTTCCAACAAGACTAGGGGAGCTAAAAGGCCTGCCACTGCCAATACAGGTGGTCGTAAATCCAAGGAAAACTCTAGAACTCATAGATTCTCCCAATGTGAACTGTTAAAACAAAAGGAAATACTGAAGTATGCACCATTTCCAAATTGTTGTTACTGAATATGAATAAATAGAAGAACCAAGGGAAACAAGAGAGAAGGAATAATTTCCTCTCCCATTTATATTTTTCCATTGGAGCATCTAGATGTATGTGCTTTTGACCAAAATTCTATATTAGAAGACCTCAATCAACAGTAATGATTTCTAGTCCGATACTTCAACTAATTTGCATTCAATGTGCTTGTTGCAACAGAAACCAGCCTGTTACAACCATACTCATTCAGATATTTATTACCATGCAATTTAATTCAAGTCATTCTCCTATGGTTTCCCAGTCCAGTCACTCAGTGTGCCCTATAAGAAAGAAAGATGTATGCATAGTTTTTATTTTTGCATGTTTTACCAGTCACAGTAACTTACCAAATGCAAACAGCTCTCAGCAACAAACAGTAGACCATTGGGGCAATCAACAGATGACACTGGTGTCACATGAGAAGCAGGAAGAAACGAAATGGATGAATATGCCAGACTATGTCTGGCCGCATGTAATAGCCAAGGCCTATCACTGAGAACAATAATATCAGCATTAGCTGAATCATGTATTGGTATCAAGAATACAGGAGTAATTCCAATCCGACGTATCGAAATCAACTGAAGGAATGCAGTAACAGAAGGGATAGAAGAGTCCTTGTAGAAGGAACCAGGAAAATAATTCTCGCTTGCTTCTGATTCAAATCTTAGTAGCATTCCATTTCTCAAGCCTGCAAGGATGTAAAACCTCTCAGCCGCAACAAACCTCACATTTTCAGGTATACAACCACTAACAGGAGCACCAAGTGCATTGCTCATTGATATAGTCCCAATAGTCAGTAACCTTAATGCTTCTCCAGGTTCCACGGAGATGATTTCCACAGAAGGTTTATGAGTTCCAATAACAGCAAACTTGCGAACATTAACATTAGCTGAGGGATTGTTACAAAAATCATCACGCTCTCCACCACTCATTGTTACATTATCAGATCTCAATTCCTCTTGCGGGATGGATATGCACGATACTTCATATTGCAATTGAACATGCTGTGTCTCATACAATTCATACTGGTAAGACGAAGATGATCTAACTCCAAGGACATATAGGCAACAAGGATTTGATGTAGCAACAACAACAATATTATGTCCTACAGCACCAACACTGATAGTGACATCAGGGTACCAGTTGGTGCAAATTGGAGAAGTTAAAGGGGCACCCTCAGGGTGAGCATATACTGTAGGCAAACAGAGCTTTACACCTTTACTGTGAATTTGCACGAGCAAACCATCAGCCACCAAACCACACGCCAAAGTGCAAACATCAGGCTGGAATCCCACAGAATCACTGATGTCGTTAAAACTTAGTCCTACTGACAATATTCTGGTTTCCTCCACAAATGATAACACAAGAAAAGAGTGGTAAGCATCATTTGTCTTCATTCTCAAAGTCCACAATCCAGTAACACCCTGATAAATAGCCTCAGTTCTCAGAAGTTTCTCCACATTGACACCATTCCGTAAAACTCGCAAAGAGCCCTCAGGGCACATACCACAACATGCAAACATCTGATCCTGTTTCTCACCGTGGTAATCAGCAATCGCTAGATCCAATATTGGTGCTACATTCTGAATTGTGCTTTTAAGAAACAATCTACGATGGCCAATTTTAAAGATCATACCATCCCCCATCTCTACAAATCCTATTATCATTCTATTTTTCATCCACAGAAGAGGTTTGCAGGGCAAACTCCTATCAACATACTCAAAGGTGTACAACTTGACTCCTTCAACATCAGAAGTAAATTCCAAAATATGAAATTCTCCATCATCTAAGCAAAATAGAAGCCTTGCCCATCCTTGTCTGATAGGGTCAGGTGGCTCCCAGCTCCATGAGCAAACGATCCTTGATTTCACGCTACCTCTGCTGTCCACACCATCAATGTCCATATAACCATCATCCTTCAGTATATTATTTGCAGAATCTCTCAATTCTAGCAAAGCACAAGCAGCCACATCGTCATCAACGTCTAATCCGGGACAGGAATCTTCAACAGTGACTGGTTCTCCAATCAGGCTAGTCGTCAAGCTAATTCTTCGGATACAACAGACGTTCCTTGGGTTTCTAAGATCCAACAGTAAAGCATCACCAACACGAAACAGAAGTGCAAAGCCAAGCATTTCAGGAATTTCTGATATGTCAAGTGCCAATGGTCCGATTTCTGAATAACTAGAGATGTGGCTGATAACACCGCTGCTGGACTCATGTCCAAATAATGACAAGTCATTCACGTCAGAGCCCTTCCTGGAATTAGTTAAATACAACGCTTAAATCCGAATGCCAGAAAATTAGTAAGGTACAAATTGCTAGTTATCAACTATGTGAAATACCAAACAAACCTGTTGATTATCATCGCCAGAACTGGATAGTATTCTTCACCTTGGGATGTCGATATGAAGCGCATGGTCCAAATTGTACCTCGGATGCTGGTCCTAGATGCACCACTTACAGTTCTTGCATCCTCTTCATTTTCTGGTGGATAAAAATATTTCTGAAATTATGACATGGAAGATCTTCAAAATCTGGAATAATATAATGTAGATATTAGACTGAGATAAGAAACATGAATCAAGAAAGTCACTAACAACGTTCAATAACTCACCTTGTCAGAAATGGCACCTCTGCCAGAACCATGAGGACTCTGGCACACTGAAATATGTATAAGAGCAAACTTATCCTCATATGCACTGACAGCAACAAAACTAGATCTGACAAGAGAACATGCAGATAAGGTTAAGAAACTTCATAATAAGAACCTCTTAACTTTAGGTGCTTCGTATGTTCAAAGCATCAAGGGATAATAAAGAAAAACTTATAGTAAAGGCTTAAAGCCTTATTTTACAGAAAAAGCTTCCAGGACAAAGCAATGCATGTATTAAGAAATACTAGTAGCTAATCATGATCCATTGAATCCAAGCCACATAAAACCTCAAATCATATTCAAACACCATCCAATGTGGTTCAAATGCTTGGATAAAAGTTGACAGTATCCTAACATAAGATACTAACATAAATTGCTAAGCAGCCTGTTGCATGCATGTGCACATAACTAGTGATAACTGTAATTTTTTTCCAAACCTCACACAAGCACCAGGTGTCAAGTCAGCATAATTAGACATCAACAAAATGTACAGTATCTGAGAGGAAAGATGAATTTTCTTTATGCCATATAAACCTGGAATAATCTTTAGAATATTTCCACTTAGAAACTGGTCGGCTACAAAAATGATGCAAATGCTGATGATGGGAATACTGCCTTAAATTAGGCATGCAACTTTTGCTCAGGACAAGGGACGGCATAGCATCAAGTAAATGTATAGCACAAAATGCAGAGAAAAACATCACTGACTAATAGGAGCTAGGTTTAGTTGCAATAGACAATAGAGAATTTAGTGTATACAAAAATCTCAGTAGAAAAACTTGCACTTACTCTCGATCTATAGCTAAAACTCTTCCCAGCTGATGCCTCAGATTTCCTGGTTTGGATAACTCAATATTGGCAATTGCGAAGAACCTACAGTAAATTGATATCTGTCAATACTTATTTGAATTGTGGACATGGTATCCAAGAAACTGTGTTCATTGTCAAACAATATGAGATTAGAGTTGCAGAGAATGAATTGCAGCGACAAAAGTGTGGATGCTCCACTATGGAAAAACGTCTCAACTGGACCCACCAGCAGTGCTGGGCTTGCCCACTGATGCCTTAGAGAGCAAAGCAGAGAGGGCATGCATCCGAAAAGAAAGAGGGAGGTGTGAGAGAGAAGCAAATGGGAAAGATGGGGTAAATAAGGCAAATCTAGGTGAACTGGCATCCAAAAGTTTCGTGGACATGTGGCAACAACTCTTCCAAGAATTACTGTAAAAAAAACAAAGGTACACTTCTAAGTTCTGGTTGCAATTTGAATTTTAACTCCAGGGTTGGATACTGCAAGTGATTTGTTAAGCTTTGTTCCTAAACTGTAACTCCATAACATTTTCAATTTCACTAGTGCCTATGGGTACTTTTTGCATGTGTAATCATTAAACCAGTACAGGACTAGATAATAATTTGCAGCATAATTAAGATGTTAATAGCTCCAACCAACAGAGTTAAAAGGCACAAATATATAGAGGTGAATAGCACTAAGCCACCAACCTATGCATCTCAGGACAAAAATAAAGAAGGGAAAGCTTTCCAGAATCAGAAAGCACAACCAGAAGATCCTTGTGTTCTATCTGGAAAAAAAATCATCAAGTAATTAATCCCTCACTTTCGAAGCCAATTATAGACGGATGTGTGCAAGAGAACATTGCAAAACATTATGGTCTGTGAGAAAATACAGCACCTGTGGAATTAAACCAATGTGCCTAGAGTGCCATTGCAAGACACCAATATCTTTTACAATCCCAAACATGTCTTGTTCACAGATTGACTGCAAAACGCCATCATCACCAACAGCAACCAGCTCTAGTGAAGTTTCCTGCAGCAGAAACCCGTTTAGGTGAAACAAGAAACATGAACCAGCAACAGCAGCATTATGTAAAATCGATCCCGCAGAGTTTTAAGTTGTAACCCAAGATTGGTAGATATGCTATTTTCATAATAGGCATGGCATTCCTTGTAAGATAGACATCTCTGTTCAGATAATATTCATTAATTCACCCTATGTATGCCATAGTAAAGTTGTCTCACCATCCCGATTCAAACTTCACTAACGACAAAATTTGACCACGAAAATGGTCATGATGAACAAAGCTGCCCATTTGGTGACAACGTTACAAGCTATCCTGCTTCCCAAACTGCAGGCTGCAACAACCTAATGTCCGGCATTATCATGACCAACTGGATGATCAGGAGCTCCGAACACTCACTTCCCGAAAACCACCCCTACAATCTGCGACATAGAACGCCTACACTCCACCAACACATAGCAGACCACAAACGAGATCATAAAAGGAGACACTCCCCGCCTCGAAATTCTCCCTGCACACGATTCGGCGATCCTGCGGGAAGCGGGAGGGAGCAAAGCAGACCTTGGCGAGGACGACGTCGGCGGAGTCGGGCGAGCGGAAGCACCCCTCGGCGACGTGGAGCACGGCGCTGCCCCGGAGCACCCGCTTGGCGAGGTAGTGGGTGGCGCCAGAGTCGGCGGCGGCGGAAGCGGACGCGGACGCGGAGGTGGAGGGGCCCGAGGAGGACGACGCCGCCGCCGACGAGGCGGAGGCGCCGCCGGCGTCGGCGGTGGAGGCCTCCATCCGCCCGCCGCCACGAGAGGCCTCGCGACGGCGGGGGGGGGGGGGGAGGTAGGGTTAGGGTTTGGCCGGCTGATTCGGCCACGTGCTCGCCTCGCTGGTGGGAGCGACCGAGGGAGGGGGACGATGCCAAGTTAAACTGGTGGTGGATCCAGCGGCGACTAGCGAAGCTGCTGAACCGACAGCGGAGGGAGGGGGCAGCGCGAGGAGCACGGCGCTGGTGGGGCCCACTAGTCAGTCAGTGGCAACCGATTGGTTTTTTTTGTAAGGCTGTTGAAGTGGTATTACGTGATCATAGTTGTTTGGCGTATTCTGACTTTCTGAGGTAATCCGTTTTCGGGAGGGAGGAGGAGCCCTCGTCCATTTTATTTTATTTTTTGGTGTGTAGATGTTTTCTTGGGTTTTTCATTGTCCCCTGCATTTGTGCATTTGAAGTTGAAAATGAAATTAAATTTTATCCTTGGTTGAGCGAGCCATCTTGTTTGGGGCCAAACATCCAAAAATTCTATTATGACTTGAAATTATTTTCCAACCGTGGACGGAAGAGGGGTATGCTGACAATAATCTCATTATTCCATAATAAAAATGTCATCTTTGCTGGCGATTCCTCTTATGTTTTTGGATGTTATAAGGGGAAACGATCACATGACACCCAACTATAATTTGGAGTTTCTTAATGAATCCAACAATGTGGGCCCATACAACAATCTGAAAACTGTACCAATCGATTATAAACATCTCCCGTGACCTTTGGGTCTTGGCCTATCACAGGTCACAGCACGTTGGGTAATTGGGTTAGAAATTTGGATTATTGACGAAAGGGCCTCCTGTAACAGAGCAAATTCTATTTGTATGGGCGGTGATTCCTTAGTTACAGAATCTTAAAAGGTTTCCATCTTGCTAGCTAAACAAAGAATACGGACTAAAGGTCATGTTCACCAATAATGTTTAGGTCATCATAGAACCTACCCATTTGAGCCTTATTCCCCTAAAGATGTCATGAAAACCCCGTAATATATCATATGATGCTCGAATACTCCCTCATACACGTATAATTGGGGAAGTAAATGTCATATATTTAAAAGGAGAGGGAGTATGATCGCGATTAGGAGATGTGGAAAATATATGATGGCATAAGCAACCCTGTAGCAGCAGTTGCTGATATCAGATAGTGGTTCTCTACTTGGCTCATCCATTTGACTGGTGAGCATCAGAGATCCTATGCAAGTGACATAAGCAAAGGCGCGAGATGAACACACATGGCATTCTAACAGCCTTAGGACGTGCTACATGCCTGCCAAAATTGCCAATAAAATTGCAGGCCGGCCACAGGCGCTCTAACAGTCTAACTGGTCAATTAAGCTTCAGTTCTAGGTTATGGATTAATTAATATCAAATGGTCAATCACTCGCTAGGTTTCTTTTTTGGAAAGAGGAACTCATCTCAAATCGCCTGAGATTTTTTTAAGATTAGAGAAAAAAAAGATTTTTTATTTTTAAATCCAAGCTACATTCTAAATTCTGCTAAAGGAAACTTTCATCGTATGTCCTTGAGAAACAGAAAAAAAAAAGCTCAAGTCTTGGCCGGACAGGTGCCTTACGGAGAAACAGAGAAGGCGAAGCAGAGGTTACCTATAACAATATATTAGGCTGTTTCTGCCGGCTGTTGTATGTTGGTTCCAAGAATTTTATATGTGATCCACAGTGGCTGAAATTTTAGTTGCAATTGCAAGCCTAAAAGTTTTACGGCTTTCTGGTTTCTTCCTTTTCAATGTGAAGTATGCACAACTATTTTTTTTTCTAGATAGAAATTGTAAAAAGAAAAAATCTTCGCCGGCACTGCACTAGTTTAACAATAAAGTTCTTTCTAAGTGGAGATGATGGAGCCCACTAACTTTGACCTTTGCATTTCTCAACATAGATTAACCAGCCATGCTCAAAACTTCGGCATGTAAACTTTGTTCATGAAGTCACCAGCAGCTTGACTACTCCACATGCCAACTATACCATTGACTTGCAGACTGCCATCTCTAACCATGTAACACATGAATGCACTTTCACATCCACGAAACTTTCTACTTCAGAAACCAGTAATGTGCAGTAAAGAATGAAAAATACTTCCTCACCTCACATGGCTACCACTTATCGCCACCCTGAATCAAGTTCTTAGAATAGAAGTATCCTGAACGAAACAACACTCAACAAAGTCTACTACAACATTGCGACAACGACCCGGGTCAAACGTTCTTAAAGGCGCTCCAGGTGAACCAGAGCACCAGGAATGTTTCTTCAGACATGGGAGCCACGTCTCTGGCCTCTCCCAGGTGTAGCTGACTGCTAAACAAAGCATCATGCCTCGGCCATTGCAGCGTGCATTGTGGCCAACCACATCGCCCATTCTTTAATTCCATCTCTTATATGGTGTGTCTTTCTTGTTTAATCTCTGACAGGCACCCATGTCGTCATATAGTAGCATCAACCATCCGATGGCGCTGCCAAGTGGCAAACGGTCGTGCCACCATGACCTGCCCCGGTTTCCTTGGGGAAGATGGTGTGGCATGTAAAATATCTGCAACCAGGGAGTTAGGGACAAAGTAGATAGACTATGCTATTAGCATTTAAACAGAACACACAGTTTGAGTTAATCTAATGCAGTGCCGGCGAGATAGAAACTTCTATAATTTGTGACCGGCTCATGAGAACAAGTAACCAGTAAACTGCAGTTTTTTTTTGGCTCAAAAAATTGTAGTACACAAAAAAATTCAGCAACCTGTGGATCTCATACAATATTCATGGGACCAGCAGGTGTCAAAGGCCTGCAGAAAAAAAGATATATCAGATAATTTCATTGCAACAATAAGCTACATTCAATAGAAGTCAAAGCATTTCGATATATTTCCACCGCTCTCTCTTAAAAATGGATCTATAGAAGGGCTTGAAGTCAAGAACCCAACAACAAAAGGTGTTGAAGAAGATGAAAACTTCTACGCATAGTAAATTATTCGAGAGTTCAAGCCCACACCACAGTAATTCTTTGGGATTCCCAGCCCACAGTTCAGAGATAAACCACAACACTGACCACGGGGTGGGGGTTAATTTCGAGCCCATGGTTCAGTAAACCTCACCGAGGAAGCATCAAACATGTCACCCTAGCTAGTTTCACGGCCAGGAAACATAGGTTGATTTTGTCAACCAGGGCAAAGGACAAACATGTCAGCCACTAAGACCACATCAACACATTGAAATGAGCTACGGAATACAGCATAATGCTCCCAATCCCTCTTAGAAAACTCAGCCATTCTCTAACGCACTAGGAAGATTTGGACATCAGAGACAAGGGGAACATGACAAGGCCCCCACTAAACCCAACATCTCAACATCACGCCTCCCCTTATATTCAGACACCAGCTCCTCCCCCAAAGTTCAGAACACCTGCAAAAGCACATTGCCCCTCCATCTCTTCCCAATGGAGCTCCAGTTCCAGCAGCCACAAAGCCATCCCCAGCAGCAATGCAGCTACCAGCTGCCAGTCACAAAGGAAACCAAGCCCAGCCCCAGAGTGAGAAGCAAATGTGGTGGTGGTGGTGGCGGCGGCGGCAAGTTCGTGGGCGTCAGGCAGAGGCCCTCGGGGAGGTGGGTGGCCGAGATCAAGGACACCACCCAGAAGATACGGATGTGGCTCGGCACATTCGAGACCGCCGAGGAGGCGGCGCGAGCCTACGACGAGGCCGCCTGCCTCCTTAGGGGCGCGAACACGCGCACCAACTTCGCCGCCGGCGCGCACGCCTCGTCTCCGGACTCACCGCTCGCGGCGAGGATCCGCGGCATCCTCAACCACAAGAAGCTGAAGAAGAACGCGGCCCCACCTACCGTCAATTTCTTCCCCGCAGCGTACCATCGTGCTGGCGCCATCACCACAGCCGCCGCAGCTAGCAGCAGCACTAGCACGAGCACCATCACCACGACCACCAGCAGCATCAGCCCTAGCAGCAGTCCTAGCTCCAGCATCAACTTCTCCATGAGCAGCAATGGCGTTCGCACTCCCATGCTCCCTGCTCAGAGCATAGCTGAGGAAGTCTGCAGGCCATACTTGATCAGTGGAAGCGAAGAACTCCAGCTGGCCTCACAGCAGTACGGACAACATTGGGCACTCAACACCAGCTTGCCATCTACGGATGGATGCGCCATGGCTAACAACAATGCTTGCTCGGCGGTCGCAAACTCAGAGTTGGACAAGATTAAGAAGGAGAAGGAGTTGTTTGACACGGACAGAGTCCCCAATGGCGGCATGGGCAGACTTCAGGACAAGGAGCTGTTTGACACAGGAAATGATCCATCGGACTCCTTGTGGGATCTGCCACCGATTTACCCTCTGTCTTGCAGGTCTTTGATGTATTAGACTAGATAAAGATTTTGCACCTTCCTATCTCAGTGTCCCTACCTCTTGGGTCCGTTTTCTGCTCCCAGGAGCCAATTCCGTACCAAAAAAAGAGTGTATGAGGAATGATGGCCAGCAAGCAGAGTAATGTGATGGATATATAGTTTCATCTACAGGAATGGCTTTTACAGAAGTGTGCTTGCTTTTTTCCTTTTGTGTTTTCCCAGGAAACAGATTTATAGCTTCTTTAAAGTTACATCCGGAAGACATAGAGCCACCAGAGAGTTTTTATCATTCCTATGTAGAGCAATAATGTAAAATTTTGTGGTGGATTTTTGAAGAAATTAGATATGAGATATTTTCATGGTACATCTGTAGAGTTCAAAGTAGTTTTTTTTTTACAAAATACTGGTTCCGAGGGGCATAATTGTGATTTGAAAGGCAAAATTTGAATTGAATCATATTTGCAAGTATTTATCAACCAAGCAGCCGAAGGTTCAATTGATGGTTGTTAGCGACTGGGCGGCGGCGAGGAATGGAGACGGCGGCAAGGAATGCGAGACGGCGGTGAGGAAGACGATGGATGAACACGAGAGCTCTTGGTGCTGCAAAAGGCGCAGCGTTTCCCGGGATTGCATTACTACTCATTGAATCACAAAACAGTCATGCAAGCCCCGATGCGCACGGTTGCGCAGAGTGCGCTCGTCCATCCCCAAGCGCCGCAATAGCCGGCCATGGCTTGCATGCTCGAGTTCATGCCGAGCTTTTCGCGCACACGACAACCACAAATCGGTCCTCGTGTGCATGCAGATGCTAAACAAATATGCTATGCTGAAGATTACTCTAGGATTACTAACAAATTCTCCTCCTAATCCTAGTGTATATGCTGTACATCTACAACACCAATTTTGGAGCGCATCTCACAGAAATGTTCACGCCCCAGAGCTTTGGTAAGGATGTCCGCCAGTTGCTCCGTTGTCCCAATAGACTGGAGCCTCACCCTGTCCTCCTCAACACATTCACGAATGAAATGGTAACGGATGTCGATATGCTTACTGCGATCATGGAAGACAGGGTTTTTGCTGAGTGCTATGGCAGACTCGTTGTCGATCTTCAAGGTGATGGCGCTGGCCTCCTCGCCCTTTAGTTCAGCAAGCAGCCGCGCCAGCCATACTCCCTGGCATGCTCCTATCGTCGCTGCAATGTACTCAGCCTCGCATGAAGACAGTGCCACAATCTTCTATTTCTGTGATTGCCAGGTGATGGTGTTGCCGCCGAGGAAGAAGAGAGTGCCTGAGGTGCTCTTGCGCGTGTCAATGTCCCCAGCCAAGTCGCTGTCGCTATAGCCGACAAGCTGGGGATCCTTCTTCCTCTTGTAGTGGCAGCCGAAATGCAGAGTACCAGCGACATAGCGCAGTACTCTCTTCATGGCCGCCAGATGCTCAGTGGTTGGGTTCTCCATGAACCGGCTGATGAAGCCCACTGAGTACGCCAAGTCGGGTCTTGTGTTCACCAAGTACCGCAGGGAGCCTACTACACTGCGATACATGGTAGGATCAATGGCTGGAGCCGAGCTCACCTTGCTAAGTTTCAGGCAAGGCTCCATTGGCGTTGCACTGGATTGGCAGCCCGTCAGGCCTGCTGTCTCCAGAATCTTGGCAGCATAGGAGCTCTGGCAGATGGTGATGCCGGCCTCTGTCTGGGACACCTCCAGACCAAGGTAGTAGTGGAGTAGCCCCAAGTCGCTCATCTTGAATGTAGCTTTCATCTGGTCCTTGAAGGTGTCGATGTCGACTTGGTTGCCGCCGGCGATGATCAGGTCATCGACATAGACCCCAACCACCAGCCGGCGAGTTCCTGCGCCGCGCAAGTAGACGGCGTGCTCTAAGGAGCTCCTCCGAAACCCGAGCGCGATGAGGGACTCGTCGAGTTTGGCGTACCACGCCCGTGGGGCTTGACGCAGCCCGTAGAGCGCCTTGACGAGTTGGAGTACCTTGTTCTCATGGCCGCGGAGAACGAAGCCGGGAGGCTGCTCGACGTACACCTCCTCCTGGAGCACTCCGTTCAGGAACGCCGACTTCACATCCATGTGGTGAACAGCCCATCCTTGACAGGCGGCGTGTGCGAGCAGAAGCCGAATTGATTCCAAGCGCGCGACGGGGGCAAAAACCTCGTCAAAGTCGATGCCCTGCCGCTGTACGTACCCCTTTGCGACGAGACGGGCCTTGTGCTTGGTGACGATGCCGGCGGCGTCCTTCTTGGCCTTGAACACCCACTTGAGGCCGATTGGCCTGGTACGCGCCGGCGGCTCCACCAATCTCCATGTGCCGCTAGCCTCGATGGAGGTCATCTCGTCAAGCATGGCGTGGCGCCAGCACTCGTGGCGCACTGCCTCATCGAAGGAGGCTGGCTCGACGTCGCTCACCAGCAGCAGGCGCTCCTCCAGGTCGCGACGGGCAAGCGCGGGCGTCGGAGCTTCCCCAAGTACGTTGTCGAAGCGGCGGAAGCGGAGAGGAGCGTTGTCATCATGATTGGCATCGAGGTAGTCCTCCATCTCGGCTTCTGGTGGGGATGCGAATTCCACCTGGGATTGTGCCGTGGAACCAGATGCTGATGGAGTGCCATGAGCCTCTGGTGTTCCACCCATGGGCATGCTTGAAGCCGGGGATGCGGCGGCCACGCCCGATGGAACCGGGGACACCAAGCTTGATGCGGAGGGGACCACCGTAGTCGTTCTGGTGGTGGTGACCACGGAGGGCTCCTGGTGGTTCTGCTCCTCGACGGTGAAGTCACTCGGCTCGGCGGGATCCGCTGCAGGCCACGCCCACGCTGCTGCTTCATCGAAGACGACGTCGCAGCTGATGTGGACGCGTCGCGTCGTGGGATCATAGACCCGGTAGGCCTTGGAACCCGGTTCGTAGCCGACGAACACCATGCGGCGGCTGCGGTCGTCGAGTTTCCTCTGGTGCGGCGTGTTCACCTTCGTGTGGGCAATGCAGCCGAACGTCCTGAGGTGCTGGATCGACGGCGTGTGCCCGTTCCAGAGCTCGTAGGGGGTGCGCCCGCCGATTGCCTTGCAGGATGACCTGTTCAGCAGATAAACCGCCGTCGACACCGCCTCCCCCCCAGAACACACCAGGGAGAGACTTGCCCTTCATCATGCTTCGGGCCGTGCCCACCACGGTTTGGTTGCGGCGCTCCATGACGCCATTCTGTTGAGGCGTGTACGGCGCCGTGAGCTGCCTGCAGACGCCGAGTTGTGCACAGTAGTTGACGAAGTCGGTGGCGGCAAACTCTCTGCCACGGTCAGTGCGCAGCATCAGCAGCTTCTTGCCACTTTTGCGCTCCGCCGCGGCCTGAATGTTCTTGATGGCGGTGGCCGCAGCGTCCTTGGATGGCAGTAGGGAGATCCACATGAAGCGGGAGTAATCATCGACAAGTAGGAGGAAATACTTGTTACCACTCGGGGTCGCTGGAGTGATGGGACCACAGATGTCTCCATGAAGAAGTTGGAGCGGCTCCGTGGAACGCCAGAGCGCCTTGTGAGGGAAAGGCGTCCTCCTCTGCTTGCCGGCGAGACAGGCGTCGCAGATCTGCTGCACTTGGTCGATGACGGGCAGCCCGCGAACCAGCTCCTCGCGTCCCATCTTGCGCAGTGCGGCGAAGTGGATGTGGCCAAAACGCTGGTGCCACCTCCAGGCGTCATCGTCCGTGCGCGCCGCGAGGCACACCGGGCGCGCGATGGTGACGTCGAGGTTGTACAGCCGGCCTGGACTCCGCGGAATCTTGGCGAGAAGACACTGGTCTTCATCTCGCACCCGCATCACGTCGTGTTCCACCAGTACCTGGTACCCAGCTTCATCGAGTTGCCCGACGGAGATGATGTTGGCGGTGAGGCGAGGGAGGAAGTAGATGTTGCTGAGTGCCCGGTGCTCGCCATTCTTGCAGTGGAAGAGCACCGTGCCGATGCCCTCTATGCGGGCGACGGAGCCGTCACCAAATCGTACGGCGCCGGTGACGTTGGTGTCGAGGTTGGCGAATGCGGCGCGGGATCCGGACATGTGGTTGGATGCGCCGGTGTCCAAGATCCAGCGCGTTGGGTCACGATTTTCCGCATCGTCGAGCTCAGGGTGGACCTTCTTCTCCAGGACATGTAATTGGTAAGTTTAGTGGAAATGGCTATGAAACACTAGAAATGATGATTTTGTGTTCTTTGCCAAGAAGCTCGTCTCTATAAAAACTAGCATTTTATTATTAAATATAAATTACCTAATCCATGATATAATTCATTTTTTAGCCGTCTGCCGGAGTAGGCGAGGCAGCCGGCCACGGGGAACCGAGGATGATGAACGGTAAGCCACAGAGCGTGCGCGACTCATCGGAGAGTGGTTTCCGAACTGAACAACGGGGACTTGCGCATACTTCGATTTGCTGCGAGAGCAACGAATGGGGTGCTGATGAACAAGCTGAAAATGCCATCAGATGCTGAATGAATGGCGGCTGCTGTTGCTGGCCTAGCCTAACAGTAGTAACTCTGCATCTGCATGTCTCAATTTGGTTGCCAATTTCCTTGACCGAATGGCATCATCAGTGGATGTGAATCAGTACATAGAAAGAGACTGCAAATTTGGTCAGAAGCAAAACTTATCATCATCAGTACATAATCAAAAGAGACTGCAAGTCGTAGATGTGAGGATCACGGAGCTAGAAAAATGAGACAAATTGGCAACGAGTCATGTCCACAACTGTGTGGGCATACGGCATGCCAACAAAAGGTACTTGCTTGTACATATACACAACTCTTAATATATAATGTGCATGCCACTGCCCCCTCTGAGTCTTTGAGGACAATTGCTGGACTGATGAACATGTCGGTTCACTTGGTTACATCTGGCAGGCAATTCGTACTGCAGGATGAAGCATGCCTGCCAGCCACTTATTCTGATTCATGCATACACAATATAACACAAAGGAAAAACTTGCATTTGGGATGGTCTAACGGCAGAGTGCCCCAATCGATCAGCACGCCGCCGGCAGCATCAGATCGACACACAGACGACAGGAAGTAGAAATGGAAATGAGCGCACACACACGCACGCATTGCAACCTCGTTCAGACACACAGAATGGAAAAGGGGACAGGGAACGAGCAAAGTGAAGGAAACCACCGGACCGACTGCCTGCGTAAGGGCAGTCCCAACGCAAGATACTACGATTAGTTCTATATTTGCCATGTTATATAGATGAAACTACCTCCTCAATAGACAGTTTCTTCAAAATAAATTGTTATCCAATCATATCTCTTCTCTCTCTTTTCTCCCCCTTATCCCCTCTTCTTTCATCTTGGTTTTCGTGTAGACATGGTTTCTTGCATGAGATCCAGTTTCTTCACATTTTTTCTTCTCTCCTCATAAACTTCCCTGCCACCTTAACTTTTTGCTTATGTGACAACATATTTAATGCTATGAAAATCAGTTGAGTTGGAGGGTTGGGAGTGCCCTAAGAAGCTTAACTCCACAGTACGTCGGACTTCAAAACAGGTTTATTTGGATTCCTGGTAAGCTGGCCCCGCACGTCTTCCACCCACTCTGAGATGTACAGATAGTTCTCATCAATCATGACTTCCTTGAGGCTACGGAGAGATGATAGCTCAGAAAGAGAGACTCCGCCGCCTGTGGAACATAGCAGCTCCAGCTTAGGCGCTGCTCCTTCTTGAAACTCCACCGACCTGATGCCATTGTATAATCCCAGCTCCAGCACCGTCAAACTCGGGAATAATGCCTCCGGACGGCAAGTGAAACAACTGGGCTCTTCAGCCTCGAAAGACTCGTACCGTAGACGAAGGATGGCCAGGTTTGGTAGCTTGCCAAGGACTTGTATCGTGCCATCCACCTTCGTTAGCTTGGTGTATGTTAGCTTCAACTTCACAAGGTTCTGGAGGCTTCCGACCAAGTCTGGCAATTCGCCCAGAGGGCCCGATATCTTGAGGCTCCGGAGGCTTTTTGGAGGCGAGCGCAGGTCATCCAAGCAGCCGCGTAGGCCTGCCTCCTCCAAGGAGTTCACTGACAGTGATTCCAGGCGGCTGAGATGTTCAAGGGTGGAACAAAACTCTTGGCAGTTCTTCTTGCTGATGCCTGTCAACGCTAACTTGCGCAATCGGGTGAGCCTTTTAATGTCCTCTAGGATGGCCTTTCCTCGTGCGATGTTCACAGTACCCAGAGTGAGTGTGCAGGTCTTTTAACTTCCTGAGCCCCCTTGGAACTACCACGCTACGTGGATCTGCGAGCCTTGCCATAAAAGGGAACACTACGCAGCACCAGAAGGTGCACACATCACGCCTATTCATAAAGGCATCATTACGAACGTCGGTTTTAGACCTCCCAATCTCAATGTCAAGGCTGCAACTTGACAAACAAAAGGCCTTCAAAAGGAGAGTCCACACGCATATCTTGTTCCGCATTAGCTTTGGTAAATATTCCACAGCACTGTCATATGAGCAAGCACCATTAATCACATAATTGCACCCGGCACGAATGTATTGCAGCTTCCTAAGCGTGATGATGGCCTGCGGCAGCTTGATTATTCGTGTACCAGTAATATCTAGTGTCTGGAGTTGCTTCAGGTTACTCAATGAATCTGGTAGGTGACATACACCTTCACAGCTTCTTAAAGAAAGGTATCTCAGGTGCACGAGCTTCCCAATTGACTCAAGGTGATGATCCACAATACCCCAGGAGCTTTCCAAGTCGAGCACACGCAACAACATCATTTTATCAGAAATATAAAATGGCTTCCACTTTCCAAACACTGTTAATGACCGTATACGGGACAAATCCACTGTGTTCTCGAACTCACTTTGGTCACCCTCCCAATTGCTGCTTATAGCAAGGTGACGCATGGTGCCTTGGGTGTTCATGCTGCAGCCTTCTTCCATTCTAAAGACAAGATTTTCCTCAATTGCCTTTGAGATGCTGATTTCACGCATGACATCGTGGAGTTTGCAAGAGGAAATACCTTTCCTACTACCAGTTGCTGGTTCTTTGATGGTTAGGATCATGCTTCGGTCAATGAGTTCAATGAGTTATCAGCCACTTCCCCCGTAGACTTACTGCGCACCTCGCTTGAGTAACCCTCTGCACTCCACCGGTGCACCAAGCGTCTTCGGCTGATACTGTAGTCTTCAGGAAAGATAGATAGGTACAAGAAACATGACTTGAGATTATATGGTAAACCATCATAACTTTTCATCAGGATAGTTTTTATTATCCCAAGCTCAGGATTCATCTCCAGCTCTGCACTAAGATGCTCATTCAATTTTCTCCACTCCATGGGAGTCTTCGGTTGCTTTGCCAAGAAGCCACCTATGGTGACTATTGCAAGGGGAAGTCCACTGCACTTCTTCAGGATCGTTCTTGCCTCTTCAATAAATACGGAATCTTCATCCAAATCTATAGCTTCCTTAAATACCTGCAATTGGTTGAATTAAGTTGCTTAAGTATAGTAATACTAAATGATTTATAAAAATAAAGTTCCTAATTTGTGTTTGAGTAGCTATATATGGTACAAATATTAGTAACCTATATAATCTCTTGCAGATATAACAAATCGATGGTGCCCAACTGCAAAAAAGAAATTATATATGGTTATTGAATGCTCCACATGCACTTTAGAGAGAGTTCATCACCAAGGGTGTCTCAAACACTGCCTAATCAGATATCTACAAGGGTGCTTTTCGCTTAGGTGGGAAAGAGAATTAACGAAGAAAGATAAAAGTTGCGCTATCGTTACAACCATGTTGTTCCTGCCGTGTGGGTGTGTCTGTCATCACCCAAGGTGTGCCACCTAGAGCTTAGAGGTCCAGGAGCATACCCATACTTTTCATCCGTACGATCTAAGCTACCCTCCGCCCATCAGCCACCCACCTCCATTCCACTGGCACTGATGATCCGCCTATAGAATATGGTGTTTCACATGCATGCAACTTAAGCACAGAAGGCTACAGGTTTAACTTAAGCAATGCTATTCACAACCTATTCCACTTTATTGTCTGATCTAGTCTTTAGTCACAGCCACCTCCGAGATCATTTTTTCATATATTAGTTAGTGTTGTGCTCATAACCTAAAAGTCTAACAGTAATTTAGCAAATTGAGAAAGATTGTATGGTACCAATACCTTTTTGATGAAGAGATCAAGAGCGTCCCTATTTTGAAGAACCTCCAGCTTGTAAATGTATTCTTGTTTTGGTGAACAACACTTTGCAATATTCTCTTCTCTTGTGGTGATTACGATCCTGCTTGCATTCTCCATTTTAGGGAGACATTGTATTATCATGTCCCATTCCGCAGAAGAAGACAGATCATCCAGAACAATTAGACACCTCTTTCTTTCCAAAAGCTTACCCAACTCTTTCATTACATTTCTTGTGCCTGCCCCAAAATCAATATTTCCCTTCCTGTTAGAGGATTCTGCATCTAGCTGCATAAATAAACTCTCAAGGACCTCCTTGAGAACAAACGGACGCATGATTGTGACGCAAGCACGCTTCTCAAATAAACCACTTAGCTCTTGGCTTTGGTAGACCTCTTTGACTAGAGTCGTTTTTCCAAGACCACCCATTCCCCAAACTGAGAACACTATACATTGCTGGTCATCTTGCTTTGAAATTAGATTGATAAGATCAGACTTCTCTTTCTTACGACCCACAAGTTGAGATTCCATCAAAGCACATGAGATCGTCCCAATACGAGTAAGGCTCTTTCTAACCATCTTCTCATTGTTGCCTACAAATTGATTTTCAAGAATCTCATCTGTCGGCATCGCAATGTTGTTAGCACCAAGTGTGACTACACTTGAGCTAGACCTTGGCTTCATTAATGTAGTTTCATTTCGAATAACCTGACACAAGTAAACAATGTCTTGTAGTCTTGTAAATGTTTAGATGAATTTTCTAGATCTTTATAAATATGAGAATCCTATCAGACCATTGGATCTACACATAATCCATAGTAACCTACTGATTCAATAACTCAAAACATTTTAAAATTGAATAACAAAGAAGGAAGAAAATTATGGCATGCACTTTAATTGATATCCCATACATTATTCCTTAATTTACAAACCAAGCACAAAATTTAAGGAGACCTATAGGTCGCTGGCTACCTAAGGAAACTCCGACTTGATCCAGCAGCTGGCTGGGAGGCATCTACCTCATCCTGATCACAAGAAGAGGTCCAACGCCACAAATACCTAAGTATCATTAAGACATAGTAGTATTCTAATTATCATTCTAAGGGATGAACTAATTAGGGTTATTTACCTGGTTGATTTTGTAGAATCAAACCCAGTTTAACATGTATCATTATGGAATGTTTATTTTGGTTGAGCCATTAATACTAGAACTATAGATTGAAGGGCTTGGATTAATTTTCTCTCTTGAATTATTGAGAAAACTTCAGTTTCTTATTCTGTAAAAGTTATGATAGAGTTAATCCTTTTGCACATTTGAAAATATTTCTCAAAATATTTCATGTGTGTGCGCACACGCGCACCACACATTCCATGGATCGGAGTTGAATTTTCATGTACATGTCCATGATCATGTATGTGCGAGAATTGCATGGGCTATTCATGCTGTGCGAGTCTATGACTCAAGTCGATTTCCCTAGAGAGCCTAGTAGTTCTCAGTCATTGTTATGAATCACTGGTCCTTTATCTAATCGTTCTTGGGTATTGCCTGATATGGTGCAGTGGCTAGGTGAAACTCGACAAATTTTGGACTGTAGAGACTAGAATGCATGCCTAACTGATGCATGCAATCCACACTTGTTCCTATACTCCTAATAATATGATCTTGATGCAAACCTTTTTCAGATCACAAGCTACCTAACCATCTCAATCAAACAAACATGACATGAAAACCTCCTTTTAAGCTCGTGGTAGACATGTAGTCCTATATTTTATTTCTAAATTGAAATATGCGAGAATTTATTTTTTGTGTATTAATCAAATTTTAATATTTGTTCTAGTCATTCATGTATGAAGAAAATATGCGAGAACTTTTTTACATGGAATATTTTTCTAATATTTCCAATATGTATATTTGTAAATACAATTAGCTAAGTATTTCTCTAAAATATATCTATGTATCACATTATTTTTAACCAGAAATTTTTCTAAGTAGATATAGGTATTTTCACAAACAAACAAATATTAGAGTCCTATTTGACATGGAGCCTTTTCTATATGTTTAAATCCTAATAAAAACAAATTTGAGAAAAAATAGCTAGAAAATTTGATATCATTTGAGTCTTTAAAATGGAGTCCTTTCTAAAATAAAGTTCGGATTGCAATTTTAATATACTCCACTTATCACAAAGTCTTGACATCTTGGATAGGGTTCGGTTGAACTTTTTAAAAGTTGGCTATCAACAACTCTAAAGTATTTAGTCTGGAAACATGAAAAAATCATATGTGTGCATATGTGTCTTACATTTTTTTGTAATTTATATACATCATCACAATAATTATCAAGGTCCACATTAGAAATCATGCCATATCTAATGTGAAGTGTTTCTTTATCCAAGGATTATGGACCAACATTTCATGTTCTTTTTAATAAACTTTAATGTTCTTGAATTTTTTTATTAGATGTTATAGACACAAATATACAGTCAATCTTGGTCATAATTGTATTTGACATAAAGTTCTTGCAAATAATTTCATATCCAATAGACATCAATTTTCTATTTGACATTAGTGTTTTCATGGAATTCTTAAAGAAAACATTTGTAAACAAAAATAGCAACATGTAGTTAACTTCTTAGAACTATGTACCTGTAAGGTTTATGTGAAAATTTATATCCAAATTGATGTAAAACCATCTTGCTAGAATAAGATCTTTCATAGTATTCAATATGTGTGTGATTATATTTAGTCAATTTGCTTGAACTACTATGTCGGACGAGGAATCTTGTTTTCAATCTGAGCCAAGATATAACTCAGTTGCTACATAACAAGTTTATGCTTTATATCAAATTAATATGGGAAATATTAAAGCAGAATAGTGTAGAATAGGAAGACAAGCGCAATTGCTCAAATAAGTTTGGACAATATATTTACATTCTCTACAAGGATCAAATGCTACTAGAAGAAAGTACCTTCCTTCCACTACAAATATACCGGTGGGAATTGGACCCATTACTAATGCTATCTTTAGTATAGGGTCCAATTCCAACATGTTTATTTGTGGTGTACTCCAATCTTTTGCACATGTACGATAGTGCTCTCTGCTGATCATGATTCTTGTCTAATTTCTCATTCATAATTGGATCAGATTTCCTTTTTCTAAAAACTATAATTAGGCCATATACTAACCTTAATTGCACATGTACCGGTTTTTAGGACGGAAGCTCTTGGAGAGAGAAAAAAAGGTTGGAGTACATGTGCAAAGATTCTTACGGTGCAATCAAACTCATCTTCTGAATCCTTCTTCCAACTTTAGATTAAATATTAATACGTCATATTTTATTTGACTTGACTTTGATAATATGGTTTAAAGAATACTGGCTACAGAAAGCACCAATATGATTTTTATTTAGAACAGATATAATAATGATATAAATGAACTGGAAGTTGTAAATTAATTAGATGATTACAACCATCAATAGATATTACCTTATTGTAGGAAGCAAAAGTACACCGATCAACTGATGATTGCTTGAGCTCTGACACAACACTTTCATGGCCAGCACATAGGCTTGCAACTTCACCGTGCTCTGTGGATACGATGATTCGGCTTCCTTTCTTGTTGTTTGGAAAGTATTCTTTGATCGTATCCCATTCTTCAATGGTGGACAGGTCATTAAGCACAATCATATAGCTCCTTATTCACATGCTTACTGAATGCATCAACCAAATCATCTTGCTTCATCACCCCCATCTTCTTAAGAACTTGAGTTCCAATGTTTGTTTCTTCTTGTACCTTCCCTGCTTCTTCAAAAGAAGTTCGGTAGAATTGACTCATAATGCACTGGAGAAACTCAAGGGGACTGAAAGGATGCACAATCCTGATCCAAGCGTAGAGTTCAAACTTCTTGCTTCTCTTCAGATTATCGTACTCTCCTTTGATGATGGCGCTCTGACCAAGAAGACCACTTGTTCCCCACACAGCAATCACTCTAAGATCCTCGGCACCATCGTTGATCAGTTGGGAAAGATCTTCTTTAGCCTTGTCCTTCTGCCTCCTTGCTTCCTCAATGCCAAACATTGTTGCACCAGAAATGTTTGATGGCCCAGCACCAGTTGCAGGCTTGGGGCTAGTGTCCTTGATGAGACGGTACCGTATGTTCCTCTGGCTGACATCCTCAACCTTTGCCCTGAGTTCCTTCATCCGTGTGGCCACTCGGTGTCGATCAATCAGCGTCCGAAGGAAGCACCACTTAGATGGTTTCCCAAGTCGAACCCTGAGATCTTGGAGGCAGTCTTCTACATCATAGGACATGTCGCGGACCTGCTTCACCCAGGTCTTGATCACCTTGTGCTCGTCTCGCTCCTCATGTGCAGCCATAAGGAAAGCGAGCATCATCTCGAGCTCATCCTTGATGAAAGCCTGATCACGCTGGACACCCAGCTGCAAAGCCACCTCCTGCGCGATGGCGGACTTGGCGTAGCTGAGCGCTCCATTCAGCGCGGACTTGCCCACACTCAATCCTGTTGCTTCCATGACCACTTTGTCCTCTCTCACGCACCCTGGTTGGAGAGCAGTAAGTGTGGATAAACAGGTTGGAGTTGGGGGAGACGCACGAGCACAATGTGCACGAAATAGATTATGATCAGAATGATTGTCTTGATGAAGCCAAAAGGTCTTACAAGACACCGACTTGCCTTTTTCACCATTGATGTCGAGGCAGGAAAGAGAAGGTATTTTGGTCTGCAAGCAAGAGGCCAAGAGCTGAATCAGTTAAAGCTAGAGATGTAAATAAAAAAGATGCACTCATCCTAAGGGAATCTATCTCGAGCCACAGCGTCACAGCAATATGTCATAGCAGAAACAATTGAATCCGCAGCTCGTCGGTGGCCAAACACGGACGAGGCTGCAGCTCGCTTGCAGTCACACAAGTAGAAGTAGAGCCTGACCTTTCCGGGGACGTCGTCGATCGAGAGACCTCGGTAGTGGTCTAGTAGAGGCAGAGTCGTCGAAGGGCGCCACGACGAGATTGCAGATTGGTGCAGGAGAGCGGAGAGGAGACAGGCAGGGACGCGACTGGATGCGCTGGCGGTCATGCCACCTTCACCACCGATGCGATGCTTCCATGGAAGCCAGCCATGCCTCCCGCACTGCAGCTTCGTTCTAACCCATGTATGTGGGGAGTGGATCAGATTTGTACACGAGTGAGAGCTTTTCAGAGACAGGAAGAAGATGGGGGAATAAATAAGGTTGGTGGGCAAATTTATTGTGTGAAAATGTCACAGGCGGAACCGGTCGGGAGCAGCTGAACTTTAATTTTCGTGTATGTGGGGAGCATTAATGTTCGCTTTTATACCGAAATTGATCTCTGCGTCCTCTCTCACTTCCTCTGCCCCGTCCCCTTCAGATGTTGGATACCGCTAGGGAATAGCACACTTTGATTTTCCTTTCGTTCTCCCCGAATTAGATTCACTAGCACAGTGCCTGTACTTTTCTACTGGTAATATAAATTTTATCCAGACCTATATTAGACCATCAATGCTCTTTCACATCATGTACATATCATGCCGTGACCGCATGAGGCATCGATTGTTCAGATTCCAATTAGTCTGGATTCTGACTATGATTCCAATTGATTTATCTGGGTTCGAATTAGAATTTCTATTTACAGATTAATGAATTATTGTTTGCTTTTAGAAATATGAGAGATAGAGAATTGTTTGAGATCCGTAGCAACCAAGTTAGGTATCCGTACCTCAGCTAGTCAATTATTACATGCAGATGGCCGGCGATAGGACGGCTCGTCGGCGCCCAGTCGTAGTCTCCGCCGGTCAGACCACCATCAATTTTCTGCGCTGGCTGTCGTCGAATAGTTTAGCAGAGTTTTAGATTCAAAAAATCTTTGACAAAAATATTACATCAAATATTTGAACACATGCATAGGGTATTAAATATGGATAAAATAAAAAATTAATTGCACAGTTTGTCTGTAAATTGCGAGACTAATCTTTTGAGCCTAATTGCATCATAATTTGATAATATGGTGCTATAGTAAACATTTGCTAATGACAGATTAATTAGGTCTAATAGATTCGTCTTACAGTTTACAAGCGAAATCTGTAATTTATTTTATTATTAGTCTACATTTAATACTTTAAATATGTGTCCGAAGACTTCAAAAATTTTAGATGTAAAGAACTAAACACGGCCTCACGGGGTCTCCCCTGCTTGGCTGGCCCGCTCTGCCCTGCCCTACCCTACTGCGCTCTGCTTCTTCCGCAGTTACCAGCCACGCCGTTCTTTCGCCTTTGGTTTGGCACTTTGCCCCTACCAACCGCTGCATCGTCTCCATCACCTTCGATGTGGAGCTGGCTTGGGTCAAGTGGTTACTCATAGGCAGACATGAAGTCGACAAGGATACATCTATGTATGAAGATTTTATTAATCTTAAGATATATCAATCATATGCATGCATATATTCGTAGGATGAGTATAAGTGTGCAAATATGAGTGATTAGTATGTGAAAGTGAAGACAATGAAGATGACATTTCTCTTCTTACTCACTTGGTACGAGAAATAACGGAAATTGATCTTGATGACTGTGACCTGGCCACAAGAATCTGTAACCTTATTAGGGAATCGAGTCGCAAGTCAAAATCATCATCTAAGAAAGCAAAAGATCGGAAAAGGGTTAATAAGATAAAAAAACAAGTTATTCCATGAAAGGCTTCTATTGGAATAGCAGAGGGCTCTTCGACTTGGCTAAATACGGTTACATTTCAGAAGCTATTAAAGAAAACAACTTTGATTTTGTTGCCATCATGGAAACTGGAAAACAAGATATGTCCAAATCAAATCTTAATCGCCTATCTGGAGGTAAGGATTTCTTCCTCCTCAAGAAAGGTCTGGCGGCATTCTTCTTGGGGTTGATGAATCTGTTCTCCACGTATCATTGATTGTGGAAGGGGGATTTTATATAAAATTCCATCTTTGCAATAAGAGTGATAATTTTAAATGGATCCTAATGGCAGTGTACGGGCCAGCACAGGAGGAATTTAAATCTCCTTTTCTGGCTGAGCTCGTACGTGCTTGTCAACAGAATCCACATTCTACCCTCATAGGTAGTGATTTTAATATTACGAGAAATAGCAAGGATAAAAATAAGGATAGGTTCAATAATAGATGGTCTTTCATGTTCAACGCTGTCATTGATAGCTTTGATCTTAGGAAAATCAATCTATCAGGTCGCCAGTACACTTGAGCTAATTCGCTACCTCAACCCACCTATGAGAAACTTGATAGGATCTTAGTGACAACTGAATGTGAGTTTAAATATCCACTAGTGATGGTGCAAGCTCCAGATAGAGTTGTCTCCGATCATATACATCTTTACTTCTAGATACTGGCACACCATCCTACACAGGAATCACTAAACAGTTCAAGATGGAACTCAGCTGGTTTTGTCGTTAGGATTTCCGTGATCGTGTAGTAAAAATCTGGAATAAACCAATTACTGCACACAACTCAGCGCGCGCGTGAAGTGGACGACGCTGCCGTAGTACCCCCGTAGCAGCGGTGCGTACATCCGCTTGCGGAAGTCCAGCGTTAGGGTGAGCTCCCACTCCTCATCTGCGGCACTGGTGATCCGGAGCTAGAACAGCGGCGACGTCCAGCCTGCCAGCCTGCCCAGGCGGCGGCGGCTTGCAGTCTGCGGCAGCGGCCAAGAAGGCAGCAAGAAGGCGAGGTCACAAACGGGACACGGGAGAGAGAAGAGAGACGAACGGGAGCGATAAGAGAGATGATGGGGAGACAGAAGGATTCAGACATCGTGGTGCAAAAAATAGAGAAGGGTAAAATGGTCTAAACATGTGACAAATACATGGACAAATACTAGAAAAGAGAGAAAATACATCTAATGGTAAGAAAATCAAGTGTCACGTAGTTGGAGGCCCATTTTTGCGAAGTCGATGTTAGGAATGGCAAAACTACGAAGCGTGATGTTTGGAGTCCTAAATATGCAATTTTCTCTGGACAAGAACAAGACCAAGGTAATGAGGTTTACCTGCCGTGAGACTGGAGCACCATAGCAGTCGACGGGGCCAACGAACAAATGGCCCTCTGGTTCCTCACGACTTCACAGATCGACAACCGATCTACGCAGCCGGAGCACCATAACTAACGCCAAGGCGAGGATGTGACGAGATGGAGAACCAGGGCACTAGGATCTACGAGATCACGAAATGGAGCGCCAGAGCAGGAACACAAGAACAAGACCAAGGAAATGAGTTTGACTTTTACCTGCCGCGAGACCGGAGCACTAGGGCCATCGACAAGGTCAATGATCCACCGAGCCTCTAGTTCCTCACGACTTCATAGATTGGCAACAGATTTGCGAAATAGAGCACCATGGCGGCCGCCGAGTCAACGATAGGATGAGAGCTCCAGATCTAGAACACGAGTGAGCTCGAGATCCAGTGGCTGGAGCGGAGTGCAGAGAGTGAGGCAAGAGCTTGAGGCGAGGAGTCGGTGAGGGTGCGGAGGAGAGGCTAGCGGGGGCTGCTGCTGATCGCCGGAGAGCTGGAAGACGAGCTGCTAGGGTTTCGCGAGCGAGGCGAGGAGGCGGGAGAGGCGCGAAGTGGATCTAGGGTTTCGGGTGAGGGTTGGCCGGCCGGTGGGGTCTGCATATATATGCCCCCCAACGGCTAGTAGGCCAGGGTATTGGGCCGCTATCGGGCCTGGCACTTAGTCAGGCCGTGCCCGGGCTGGCACTATAGCGCAGGGTGGTGACCCAGGCAAGGCTTGCACGATCGTGTCATGCTGGCCCGAGCACTATTGCAATCGTGCCAGGCCGTGCTTTTCCGGACCGTGCTTTGGGCCGCCCGTTTGGCCCGCCCCATTTGGCCAACTATAATCCATACTATTAATTTTGTTTTCCTGTGGAATGGAAATTAGGTTTTATTGCTGCTGCTCGCCCCCTTCTCACGGCTTTAGAACATCAACCAGCAGAACGCAGCTAGCTGCCGGCAAGTGAAGTGAGGAGATCGACCGAGTGAACCCTGTGAATGAGGAGCTCTGGTGCATTAGGTCAACCGGGCAAACCCTACAGCGCATGAGGAGTCCTGGAGCATTATTAGGTCTCATCCTGGGCGGCGCGGCAAGGATGGGGAGGGTGCGCTATTGGTTTGAAAACCCAAGCTGCAGATTCACGGTTGCAAACAGCATTAGGTCACATCCGTATATTCCTAGCTGAAAGCCTCAAAAGAAAAAAAATACAAGTCCCCCATCACTAGATCCTCATCATTAGGAAACACTACTACAACAAAGGTTATCACCGCTGGTTCTAAAAGCCCATCACCGCCGGTTTCGATCCCCGTTGGATTAGGGTCAACGGTGATGGGGCGGGGCATCACCGCCGGCTCTGGAACTGGAGGTAATGCCCATTTTTTTAAAAAAAACAACTGCAGCGTGCCCCCCACGCGCTGCTCCACGTCGCTGCCACGCTCCGTGCCGCCGTTCCGTGCCCCGCCAAGCGCCGCGGCCCCATGACCCGCAGCCCCGCGCAGCTCCACGCGCGTCGTGCCCCGCTCCACCACCGCAGCTCTGTGCTGCCACCGTAGCTCCGCACCCCACTCCGCCACCGCTGCTCTGTGCCACCGCCGCAACTCTGTACCCCGCTGCGCCGCAGCAGATCCGCGCCGCCGTGGCTCCGCCATTGTGGAACCCCGCGCAGTTCCACGACCGTAGATCCACGCCAAGCACTGCGTGCCACGCTCAGCTACCGCTGCTCCGTACCGCGGCACCGATCCACACCCCGCTCCGCCGCTGCAGATTCATGCCCCCTCTCCGCCGCTGCAGATCCGTGCCGAGCGCCGTGGCCTCGTGTGCCGCTTGGCGCACCGCCGTGGTTGTGCCCCGCTCCGCCGGCAGTAGGGGAGGTGTCGATGGAACTGTTAGCTGTTAGGTTTATGCGCCAGCTCTCTTCAGCTGGAGCGGTGGATTTTGGCAAGTTCTCTTCACGGTGTGTTAATACCCTGGGTGAATTGATGGTGCCATTAAATGAGTTGGCACATTACGGAGTATATATGCTTCGCCAGCTGAAGTCCTTTGGAGATCACTTTCAAGCAGAAACTTAATCAGGTTTGGTAGTAATGAAGCGATTCTGATCTGTAACGACGCGTGCATTCCTTCTGTCTGCGACTTGAGGAAATGGGAAATTTTATTCTCCCCAAAAGATGAAAAACTGCAGCGTACATACAGGGGCTGCAACATGGCATTATTTTCTTTGGAAAAGTCTAAATTACTCCCCTCAACTATAGTTAAAGTTCGGATAATCCCTTAAAATATCGTTTGGTTCATTTTACCCCCCAAACTATGCTATTTGGTTCAAATTACCTCTAATACAATTTGTCGTTTCACTTGGTTACATCTAGCAGACAATTCGTACCGCAGGATGGAGCATGCACGCCTGCCAGTTATTCTGATTCATACATACACAATATAACACAATTACACAAAGGAAAAACTTGCATTGGGATGGTCCAATGGCGGAGTGCCCCAATCGATCGATCAGCACGCTGGCACCATCAGATCGACACACAGGCGACAGGAAGTAGAAATGGAAATGTTGGAAATGAACACACACACACACACACACACACACACACACACACACACACACACACCAAGCAAACATTGCAAAGCAAAGTGAAGGAAACCACTGGGCGACTGGCTGCGTCCGGAGCTCACCACCAGATCCGTACTTCGGACTTCAAAACCGGTTTATTTGGATTCCTGGCAAGCTGGCCCCGCACGCCTTCAGCCCACTCTGGCTCGGAATAGCTGCGCTCATCAGCCAGAACTTCCTTGAGGCTACGGAGAGATGATAGCCCAGCGAAGGAGAGTCGACCAAAGGAACGTAGCAGCTCAAGCCTGGGCGCTGCTCCTTCTTGAAACTCCACCGAGCTGATGCCGGAAAGCAGCAGGTCCAGCACCGTCAAACTCGGGAACAGTAATGCCTCCCGACGGCAGGTGAAACTGCAACATATGGGCAGCCATTCTTCAGCCCTGAAAGACATGAGCAGCAGGCGAAGGATGGCCAGGTTTGGCAGCTCGCCAAGGACTTGCAAGGTGCCATCCACCTCCGTTAGCCTGGTCCCCACCAGCTTCAGCTTCACAAGGTTCTGGAGGCCTGCGACCCAATCTGGCAGTCTGCCCAGAGGGCCCAGCAGCTTGAGGCTCTCTAGTTTTTTCGGAGGCGAGAGCAGGCCATCCAAGCAGCCATCATGTAGGCCTGCCTCCTCCATCGACTCCAGCGACAGCGATTCCAGGCGGCTGAGATGTTCAAGGGCGGAGCAGAACTCTTGGTAGTTCTTCTTGTTGATGCCTGCCACCGCTAACTTGTGCAGCCGGGTGAGCCTTTTGATGTCCTGTAGGATGGCCTTCCCTTGTGCGATGTTCACAGTACCCAGAGTGTGCAGGTCTTTCAACTTCCTGAGACCCCTTGGAACTACCACGCCACGTGCATCTGCAAGCCTCGCCAGAATAGGGAACATGACGCAGCACCAGAGACTGCACACATCACGCCTATTTATCGAACCATCATCATCCACAGTCTCCACCAGTACTGCATTCTTCCCTAACTTCAGGCTGCAACTTGAGATACAAAACACCATCAGAAATGCAGTCCACAGGCATAGCTTGTTCCGCATTAGCTTTGGTAAAACTTCCACAATTTTGTTATATGAGCCAACACTAGAAATGCTGTAGTATCCCCCGGCACGAATGTATTGCAGCCTCCTAAGCTTGATAATGGCCTGCGGCAGCTTGATTATTCGTGTACAAGTAATATCCAGCGTCTGGAGTTGCTTCAAGTTACCGAATGAATCTGGCAGGTGAAAAATACCCTCGCATCCTCTTAAAGAAAGGTATTTTAGGTGAAGGAGCTTCCCAATTGGCTCAAGTTGGTGATCCAAAAGACCCAAGGAGCTTTCCAAGTCCAGCACACGCAACAACATCATCTTGTCAGAAATATAAAATGGTTTCCACTTCCCAAACACCGTTAATGACCGTATCCGCGACAAGTCCACCATGCTCTCAAACTCACTTTGGTCACCTTTCCAATTGCTGCTCACAGCGAGGTGGCGTACAGAGCCCTCGTTGTTTAAGCTGCACCCTTCTTCCATTCTGAAACAAAGATTTTCCTCCAGTGCCTTTGAGATGCTGATTTCACGCATGAGATCGTGGAGTTTGCAAGAGGAAATACCTTTCCTACTACCAATTGGTTCTTTGACGGGTAGGATCATGCTTCGGTCAATGAGTTCCATGAAGTAGTTATCAGCCACTTCCCCCGTAGACTTACCGCGCACCTCGCTTGAGTAACCCTCTGCACTCCACCGGTGCACCAAGCGTCTTCGGCTGATACTGTAGTCTTCAGGAAAGATAGATAGGTACAAGAAACATGACTTGAGATTATATGGTAAACCATCATAACTTTTCATCAGGATAGTTTTTATTATCCCAAGCTCAGGATTCATCTCCAGCTCTGCACTAAGATGCTCATTCAATTTTCTCCACTCAATGGGAGTCTTTGGTTGCTTTGCCAAGAAGCCACCTATGGTGACTATTGCAAGGGGAAGTCCACTGCACTTCTTCAGGATCGTTCTTGCCTCTTCAATAAATACGGAATCTTCATCCAAACCTATAGCTTCCTTAAATACCTGCAATTGGTTGAATTAAGTTGCTTAAGGATTGCAATACTAAATAAATGATGTATAGATAAAGTTCCTAATTTATTTGTGTTGGAGTATCGATATATATATACTAATGATGAGAGTAGCTACAAGCGAGTGTAGATAAAACTCGTCCTATATATATATATATATATATATGTATATATATGTATATATATATATGGTACAAATATTAGCCTAACCCTTTTTTACATATAGAATCTTGTGCACATATAGTGAACCGGTGGAGCCCAACCAAACAAAAGGAAATTGATATATGGTTATTGAATGCTCCACATGCACTTTAGAGAGAGTTTAGCACCACACCTTACTAGTTCATCTCCAACACTGCCTAGTCAGCTATCTATAAGGGTGCTTACATCAGCTTTTTGCTTAGGTGGCAAAGAGAGTTAAGCGAAGAGATATAAAGGTTGACTACAAGTCAGTAGACAATCTACTCACGGCTTTTAAAACACATAGGGTGTGTTTGGTTGTTGGGCTAAAGCTAACATGGCTAGAATACTTAGCCTAGGCAGATTTAGCCTACACGGTAGTCCGATGCAATAGGCTTGTGTTTGGTTTCTTGTACTACCTAAGCCTGTGTTGGTTGGATCTTGTTTGATTGTCTTCCTTCCTCACAATTACAGTCACCTAATCCGTCTGTCACCTCTCACTTTAGGAAATATGGTATAAATTCTCAAAAATAGATTCAATGAAGTCACATATGATACGTACCAAAAGGGTCTCAAGACTAATATATCTACGTTCCAAAAAAAATCAAAAGGTTGCTAATTTTCATTACAAGTTTACAACTAAAACATGGTAAAACCAAACAACTTTCACATATTGCATGCCAGAAATTTGCATAACCAGTGAGATAGCTTCCTAGTGAAGTGGGGCGGAGCAAGTAGCAGCGGTTTTTGTTGATAGGGAGCTCGTAGCAGAACTTGGCCCCGCGACGGTGAGGGAAGGTGCGGAGCGTGGCAAGTGTGGGGTCGAGGAGTCCGCTTGGGCCTAGGAGCGTGGGTGACTTGCGACATCGACAGAGACGGAGGGTCCGTCAGGCTCCCAGCGGAGGCCGCAGCAATCGGTGGTGCGGACATGGCGCCACAGTTGAAGTAGAAGCTGCGGAATCCCGGCGCGGCAGCAAGGGCGTGGGCACGGAGGAGGACGAAGACGAAGGCGGCGTCAAGGAGGAGGAGGGGGCAGGGAGGCAGATTTTGGTCGGGCTGTTCACTGGATGACATGTGAGAAGGGAGGTGGAGTGGGGGTATTTTCGCGTTGCAAAGGTTGGCGGTAGTGGTAGACTGGTTGACTCGGCCAGCAGGAAGGCAGGCACGGGGAAGTGGAGGGGGAGGGGGAGTGCCGCCGGCCGCGTGGGGGAGCTTTGCCGCCGCGCGTGGAGGAGCGCCGCTGGCCGACGGGCGAGCTCCGCCGGCTGCAGGGAGCGCTCCATCCTTGGCGCATGGTTACCGATGGTGAGAAGATTGTGATTAGGTTGTATGACCGCTTAGTTGCAGCCTGGCTAGCTGGAAACGAGCTCTGCTCGTGTTTCGAGCAAGCCAGCCTTAGCCCTTCTTTTGGCTTGCTGGGGTCTGGCTTAGAGTCTTGACCAAGCATCCAAACAGGCGGAGCCTGCATTGCCGAAGCCTGGCTAGCCCCTAAACCAAGCATCCAAAAACACCGATACATATTGGAGAGATTTGATTTGTTAGCATTTCAGTTTATTAGGATATGTGTTTGAAACCTTGAATGTGAGGCACATGTATCATGGCCTATAAATATAATGGCTAAATTCAAGCAATAGATTGAATTTGTTTTCCCCCAACCTCTTTCTGTCCCTACCTTGTGGGTATATATGTTTGTCATCACCGAAGTTGTGCCCTAGAGCCTAGAGGTTTAGGACCACACCCATACATCTCATCATACGATCTAAGCTATCCTCCACCCACCAATCGCCCACCTCAAGCCACCAGAACTGTTGATCCAGCTCCGATGACTAGTTTTGTCGCAATACGAGGAGATAATGATCATGGTGCCACTATAGAATCTGTTGTCCTCATGTGTGCATCTTTAGCACAAAAGGCTACAATGGGTTCAAGTCGAGCTCAATGCTACTCACAACATATCACTACGTTAGAAAGCACTGATTAGAGACGGATCTAGGCACAAATTAGTGACGGTATAATCCCGCATCACTAACTTTTGGTGACACGGAAAAAAGCCATCACTAGTGACACCAGAAAGGTGATGGATCTAGACTATACGCGTCACTAATGTAGTTGATCTGTGGCGGCTGCATGTTTACCACCATCACTAATGATACCACAAAGGTCACAGCTTTAGCCTATCCATGTTACCGATGTCGTGTACCAGTGATGCGTCCTTTTAACCCTATCTCAGTTTTGTTACGTGCCTACAACCGACGACGGTGGAGTGCGTGGGGGCAGGTGGCCGAAGTGTATGGATGAGCGGTGGACGAGCGGGTGGATGAAGGGTGGCCTATATTATAGCAAATAATTATAATGTAGCACATTGGTGACGCGGGCATAACAATGGTCACTATTATGTTCCATTATTAGTGACGCATCTAAAAGCTATACGTCTCTAATGATTTTGTTATTGTAATTAGTGACACGTTGTATTTAGACCTGTCTCCGATCTGTTTGCACCAGGGCAAGACCGTTCTATTGGTGATGTGTCCGGTACAGCGCCATCACTAATCTTAAATTAGTGACACATTTTGTTTTGTCACTAATTAGGTGTCTCCTTTCTTCATTTCTTATGTAGTGTATTCCACTTTGTTGTCTCTAGTCTTTGGTCACACCCATCTCCGAGATATTCATAGATTAGTTAGTGTTGCGCTTTTAATCTAACAGTAATTAAGCAAATTGAGCAAGATTGTACTGTATCAATACCTTTGTGAAGAGATCAAGAGCGTCCCTATTTTCAAGAACCTCAAGCTTGTAAATGTCTTCTTGTTTTGGTGAACAACACTTTGCAATATTCTCTTCTCTTGTGGTGATTACGATCTTGCTCGCATTCTCCATTTTGGGGAGACTTTGTATTATCGTGCACCATTCCGCAGCAGAAGACAAATCATCCAGAACAATTAGATACCTCTTTCTTTCCAAAAGCTTACCCAACTCTTCCTTTACATTTCTTGTGCCTGCCCCATAATCAGTATTTCCCTTCCTGTTAGAGGATTCTGCATCTAGCTGCATAAATAAGCTCTCAAGGATCTCCTTGAGAACAAACGGACGCATGATTGTGATGCAAGCACGCTTCTCAAACAAGCCACTTAGCTCTTGGCTTTGGTAGACCTCTTTGACAAGAGTCGTTTTTCCAAGACCTCCCATTCCCCAAACTGAGATCACTGTACATTGCTGGTCATCTTGCTTTGAAATTAGATTGATAAGATCGGACTTCTCTTTTTCACGACCCACAGGTTGAGATTCCACCAAAGCGCATGAGATCGTCCCAATACGAGTAAGGCTCTCTCTAACCATCTTCTCATTGTTGCCTACAAATTGATTCTCAAGAATCTCATCTGTCGGCATCCCAATGTTGTTAGCACCATATGCACATGAGCTAGAGCCTGGCTTCATTATTGCGGTTTGACTTTGAAGAACCTGACACAAGTAAACAATGCCATGTAGTCTTGTAAATGTTTAGATGAATTTTGTAGCTCTTTATAAAGATGAGAATCTCAGCAGACCATAGGATCTACACATAATCTATAGCAAGCTACTGATTCAATAACCCAAACATTTTAAAATTGAATAACAAAGTAGGAAGAAAATTATGGCATGCACTTTAATGAATATCCCATACATTATTCCTTAATTTACAAACAATCACAACATTTAAGGAGACCTATAGGTCGCTGGCTACTTAAGGAAACTCTGAGTTGTCTTGCTGGGAGACATCTACCTCATCCTGATAAAAATGAGAGGTCCAACGCCACAAATACCGAACTGTTAAAACATAGTAGTATTCTAATTATCATTCTAAGGGATGAAGTAATTAAGTTTTTTTGCATGGTTACTTTTGTAGAACTAAACCCAGTTTAACATGTGCCGTTATGGAATGTTTATTTTGGTTAAGCCATTACTACTAGAATTATAGATTGAAGGGCTTGGATTATTTTTTCTCTTGAATTGTTGAGAAAACTTCAGTTTTTTGTTCCATAAAAGTTATGGTAGACTTTATCCTTGTTCACATTGAAAAGCTTTCTCAAAATATTTTTTATGGTAGACTTCATCTTTTTTCACATTGAAAAGCTTCCTCAAAACATTGTGTGACTCAAGCGGATTTCCCTAGAGAGTTTAGTAGTTCTCAATCATTGTTATGAATCATTGGTCCTTAATCTAATCTCTCTTGGGTATTGCATGATATGGCGCAGTGGCTAGGCGAAACCTGACAAATTTTGGACTATAGAGATTAGATGCATGCCGAATTGATGCATGCAATCCATACATGTTCCTATACTACCAATAATATAATCTTGATGCAAACTTCTTTCAGATCACAAGCTACCTAACCATCTCAATCAAACAAACATGAAATGCAAATTATTAAGGCAATCGATCGAGATCTTATTGCCTAAGATCATTCTTTTAAGCCCGTGCTAGACATGTAGTCCTATCTTCTATTTCTAAATTGAAACATGCATCACATACAGGTACACAACAGGAGGAAATTATTTCGTGTGTATCAATCCAATTTTAATATTTGTTCTAATCATCCATATATGAAGAAAATATGCGAGAACTTTTTTACATGGAATATTTTTTCTAATATTTTGAATCTAGGTATTTGTAAATACAAATACTTTTCTAAAAAATATCTATGTATCACATTATTGTTTTTACACCTTTTAATTGGAAATTTTTCTAAGTAGATATAAGTATCCACAAACAAACAAAAGTTTAGAATCCTATTTGACATGGAGCCCTTTCTATATATTTAAACCCTAATAATTACAAAAATGAGACAAATAGCTAGAAAGTTTGATGTTATTGCAGTCTTTAACATGGAATCCTTTCTACAGTTGGGATTGGAATTTGAATATAGTCCAACATATCACAAATTCATGACAACGTGGATAGGACTCGGTTGAATCTTTTGACTAGAACATCTTTCAAGTATTTTATTTGGGAACGTGAAAATCATATGTGGGCATATATGTCTTACTTCTCCTTTTTGTAATTTCAATATTACATTGGGTTTTATATACATCATCACAAATAATTATCAAGGTACACATTAGAAATCATGCCGTATCTAAATGTCAAGGGTTTCTTATCCAAGGATTATGAATTTTCATGTTCTTTTCAATAAACTTTAATGTTCTTTATTTTTTGATTACATGTTATCGGCACAAATATACAGTCAATTTTGGTCCTAATTTTGTATTTGACGTAAATTTCTTGCAAATAATTTCATATCCAATAGACATCAATTTTCTATTTGTCATGAGTATTTTCATGGAATCCTTAAAGCAGAACGTTTGTAAACAAAAATAGCAACATGCAGTTAACTTCTTAGAATTGTGTACCTGCAATGTTTATGTGAAAAATTCATATCCAAATTGATGTAAAACCCTCTTGCTAGAATAAGATCTTTTATCATATTCAATATATATATATGATTATATTTAGTCAATTATTACTACAACAGACGAGAAAATTGTTACCTCTAAGTTTGAAATTTTTTGGACGTCTTACCCTTTAGTACCGGTTATAGGTAGCTTTACCGGATGAGAGACCCGGTATTAAAGATTGAGACGTTTAGTCTCGGTTTTATAGTATCGGCTGGGAATTTGATATTGATGGGAGTTCCCAACCGATACTAATAGTAGGTTTTCCAGTAGTCTCATACTTATAATTTAACTACATCGCTGGAACATATACAACATAGTTTTATTTAAAAATATAATTCTTTGTCCAAATGCCTACATTGACAAGGGAGGATGAGATGTAGTGGGCATACAGTCCATTTTCCTCTCATTTGGACCAATGCATAATGTCACCAAATAACGCAAAACTTAGGGTCTTTCTCATACATTCATCTCTTTTACAAATTCTTTCAGCATTCCAATCCATTTCAAACAGTTTTAGGGTTCATATCCAACTACGCCTGTTGAAAATTTCTCAGATACATACATAAAGAAATAAATAAGGTTATATGGCCTAATTGTTATTTTTTAGAAAATGGAAATCTGGCCTAATTATGAATGAGAAATTAGACAAGAATCATGACCAGCTGAAAGCACTATCATATACATATACATGTGCAAAGAGGCTGACGGTGTATTCGTCTTCAGAATCCTTCTTCAAATGTATATTAAATATTAATACATAATATTTTATTTGACTTGACTGTGATAATATGGTTTAAAGAATACTGGCTACAGAAACCACCAATGATTTTATTTACAACAGATATAATAATGATCTAAAAGAACAGGAAGAAGTAAATAAATTAGATGATTATAACCTCCAATAGATATTACCTTATTGTAGGAAGCAAAAGTACTCTGATCAACGGATGATTGCTTGAGCTGTGAAACTACACTTTCTTGGCCAGCACATATGCTTGCAACTTCACCGTGCTCTGTGGATATGATGATTCGGCTTCCTTTTTTCTTGTTTGGAAAGTATTCCTTGATCGCATCCCATTCTTCAATGGTGGACAGGTCATTAAGCACAATCAGATAGCTCTTCTTATTCACATGCTTACTGAATGCATCAACCAAATCATCTTGCTTCATCACCCCCATCTTCTTAAGAACTTGAGTTCCAATGTTTGTTTCTTCTTGTACCTTCCCTGCTTCTTCAAAAGAAGTTCGGTAGAATTGACTCATAATGCACTGGAGGAACTCAAGGGGACTGAAAGGATGCACAATCCTGATCCAAGCATAGAGTTCAAACTTCTTGCTTCTCTTCAGATTATCGTACTCTCCTTTGATGATGGCGCTCTGACCAAGAAGACCACTTGTTCCCCACACAGCAATCACTTTAAGATCCTCATTCCCCTCGTTGATCAGTTGGCAAAGATCTACTTTAGCCTTGTCCTTCTGCCTCCTTGCTTCCTCAATGCCAAATATTGTTGCACCAGAAATGCTTGATGGCCCAGCACCAGTTGCAGGCTTGGGGCCAGTGAGTGAACTATTGGGAAGCATTGTTACTCCCGTAGGAGCCGCGTGTGTTAATATATGGAGAAAGAGCCTCTCCCGTAGCTTACAAGATTGGATCTCTGGTTGCTATTCTTATCCAGCGTTTACAACAGATATAGAAAGCCTATATACGGTATCTCCTAGCTAGCTGTGATTTCCTAACAACCAGAGATCGAGTCAATTACAGATATGCATGTTTCCTTGTCATGCACGTCAACACACGCACACAGCTATAGCTAACATCCTCCCTCAATCTCAACCTGCCACTCCAAGGTTCAGATTGTACTTCAATTCTTCTAGCTTGCACGAATTTAGCGGTTTGGTTAAACCATCCGCTATTTGATCACTAGTACCAATAAATCGAATCTGAAGTTGTTTCTGTGCAACTCGTTCTCGAACAAAGTGATAGTCAATCTCTATATGCTTAGTTCTAGCATGGAAGACCGGATTTGCTCACAAATAAGTAGCCCCTAAATTGTCACACCATAGTACAGCAGCCGGGGAACTTTTAATACCAAGCTCTCGAAGAAGAGACTGAATCCATATTATCTCAGCCGTGGCATTCGCCATCGCTTTATACTCGGCATCTGTACTGGATCGGGAGACTGTAGCCTGCTTACGTGCACTCCAAGAGACGAGATTTCCTCCAAAGAATATAGCAAAGCCTCCAGTGGAGCGTCTATCATCAACACATCCTACCCAGTTTGCATCAGAGAAGCCACTGACAAGTGATGAGCGAGATCTGATGATCCTGAGTCCTAACTCGACTGTGAATCTTATGTATCTCAATATTCACTTCACAGCTTTCCAATGTATGGTGGTTGGCTTGTGAAGAAATTGGCATACTTTGTTGACAGCAAAGGCAATGTCCGGTCTTGTGAGGGTTAAGTATTGCAGAGCTCCAACAATACTTCTGAAACGTGTTGCATCTTCAGCACTCAACGTTGTTCCCTCATACGCAGATAGCTTCTCGGTGATGACCATAGGCGTGCTACATGGTTTGCAATTTACCATACCTGTTCTCTTCAGAATATCATTGCTGTATTTTGATTGAGACAACAAAATTCCATTATTTATTTTAGATACCTCTATACCAAGGAAATAATGAAGTTCCCCCCAGATCCTTTAATGCAAAATCAGACTTGAGAGCTTTCAGTAGCTGTTTTGTACCTTCTGGTGATGAGCTGGCCACTATGATATCATCGACATAAATAAGAATAAACACCATTAAATCACCTTTCCTGAAGTAAAAAAGAGAAGTATCCCCCTTTGAAGGTTTGAACCCCATTTCTTGCAGCTTGGTGTTCAACCGATAATACCAGGCTCGAGGAGCCTGATTTAATCCATACAAGGCTTTATCCAGTTTACAAACGTACTGAGGGTGATACTTATCTTGATACCCAGGAGGTTGTCTCATGTAGACTTCTTCCTCAAGAACACCATGAAGAAACGCGTTCTGCACATCTAACTGACGAAGAGTCCATCCTCGTGAGATAGCAATAGACAAAACTAGCATGATAGTTGCAGCCTTTACTACTGGACTGAAAGTATCTTCATAATCAATCCCATACCTTTGCTTGAATCCCTTGGCTAAAGCCTGGCTTTGTATCTATCAATTGATCCATCAGCTTTTCTTTTAATCTTGTAGACCCATTTACAATCAATGACGTTCCTTCCTGGAGCCGGTGGCACCAGACGCCATGTTTTGTTTTTGTGCAGGGCTAGAAACTCTTCGTCCATGGCATTTTTCCAATTATTATCTGCCAAGGCTTCATGCAGGGTGTTAGGTTCACCATTTGCTACTAATAAACCATACCTTATGGTGCCATCAGTGTAAACACGTGGCTTGCGGATACCGCCCTGGGCGCGCGTCCTTGGATGCATTGAAGCCGCACCGGGGTCATCAGAACCCGCGGGCGCAGGCCCGGATGCAGCTGATCCAGGCACGTGCTCATGTGTCTCGGCGTCGTCCGTGATTTGTGGCGCAGAAGATCCAGGAGGGTCGATTTCCCCCCCCAGCGACGGACGCGTGCGAGCCAGCTGCCGCACCCGGATTCGGCGGATGCGCTGATTGCGCTGCAGAAACATCCGCTCCGGGATCTACTCCTCGTACCTGCACCGGATCAACCTCGGGGGCTCCGTCCAAGGTGGACTGCATGTGATCATGTGCTGTTGGATTTTCTTCCAAATTTTCTCCTGCGGCTGCTGCATTTTCTTCCTGAAATACTCCCACACGATTAGTAGCACAGGCAGGAGGAACATGCACATCGTCACATATTTGTGCACCCCTGGAATTTTCGGAAGGTAAAAGAAGTTCTTCGAGGCGAAAATGGGATCCGGCATTCGGATGTAATTTGGTAAAAGGAAAAACTTGCTCATCAAAAACCATATCACAAGAAATATAAATGCGGCCAGCAGCAATATCTAAACATTTGAACCCTTTATGCATGTTACTATAGCCAAGAAACACACATTGCTTGGATCTAAAAGCAAGCTTGTGATTGTTATAGGGGCGCAGGTTGGGCCAGCAAGCACACCCAAAAGTTCTGAGCGAATTATAGTCAACTTGTGACTTGAAGAGCCATTCTAGGGGCGTGGTGTTGTGAATAACACGACTGGGAATCCTGTTGATGAGATAGGTAGCAGCTAGAAATGCCTGATCCCAATATTTGAGGGGCATAGAGGAATGTGCGAGAAGAGCTAACCCCACTTCAACAATGTGTCTGTGCTTTTGTTCGGCTGCTCCATTTTGTTGATCGGTGTGAGGACAGGACACATGATGACTAATCCCAACTTTGGAGAAAAATGAGTTTAATCTCTCATACTCCCCGCCCCAATCAGATTGAACGGATAGAATTTTCTTGCATAACTGGCGCTCAACTAGACTTTGGAATTCATGAAAACGCTGGAAAACTTCAGATTTATGTTTTAGAAGATAAATCCAGGTGAATTTGCTGTAGTCATCAATGAAACTTACGTAATACTTGTAATTGCCAAAAGAGTCTACAGCTGGCCCCAAACATCAGAATAGACAAGCTCCAAAGGAGCAGAGGATTCGCTCAAGGATCTTTGATAAGGTAGCTGATGGCTCTTGGCCATTTGACAAGAATCACAAACTTAATTTATTCTGGAACTAGAAGAACAAGATAACTTGTGTTTATTGACTACTTGATGAACTACTCCATATGATGGATGACCTAAACGATGATGCCACATCTCCAAGGATGGCTCACTGTTGGATACACTAAGAGCTTGTTTATTTTTGATGGTCGACGCAGGTAAAGGGTAGAGACCGCCCCTACATCTTCGTTGTTCGATCCTTAACGAAAAAGGAATTTGGATGAAACTCAAGATAAGCATTGTTGTCAGCAGCTAGCTTATGAACGGAAACAAGATTTTTTGTAGTGCTAGGAACATGAAGAACATTATTAAGGTAAAGGTCTCTACCAGGTGCACGACAAATAGTATGACCGACATGTGCAATATCCATACCTGACCCATTGGCAGTGTGGATCTGCTCGCCACCATTGTAGCGATCACGAATCTGCAGCTTGTTGAGATCGCCCATCACATGATCGGTGGCCCCAGTGTCCGTGTACCAATTTGAGTCAGCGCCATGGCCTCCATAGTTGGCAGCATTGGCACTCTTCTCTTCAGGAGCGACATAGTCTTCATCATAGCGGTAGTAGCAGTCGATGGCGTTGTGGTTGTCCCTCTTGCAAATTTGGCACTTATCCTTGGACCTGAAGTTGTTGCCGAAGCCTCCACGTCCACGTCCGCGTCCTTGATTGCCACGGCCACGGTTTCCGCGGCCATGGTTGGTGCGCCCCCCATCACGACCACGAGAGGCAGCATTCTCCGATGAGCCTAACGAGGATGAAGAGCCGTTGTAGAGGTTCAAGCGCTGCTCGAAGGTGAGCAGCTGGACAATGAGCTCGGTGACGCTGATCGGCTCGGTGCGCGCTAGGACGCTAGTGACGACGGAGTTGTACTCGAAGTCGAGGCCGGTGCAGATGAACGAGACAAGTTCTTCGTCGTCAAGGGGTTTTCTAGCCGCCGCCATCTCGTCGGCGTACCCCTTCATCTTGGCGATGTACTCATCAATGGACATTGCTCCCTTCATCATGGTTGCAAGCGCAATGCGTGTGTTCACCGCACGCACCCGAGTTTGGGATGCATACAGCTCCTCCAGTGTGCTCCAGATTTGGGCAGCAGTCTCACATCCTGAGATTTGTTTCAAAGCATCTTTAGAAAGCGATGAAACGAGGTAGCTGAATACCTACTGGTCCTGGGCTAGCCAGGCTGCATACGCCGGATTGGGCACTTTTTCTTTGCCCTCGCCGCCATCAACTTCTTTGGGCAGCGCCGACAGTGAGCCGTCGATGTAACCGACGAACTGAGCACCACGGATTGCAGGAAGTACTTGAAGCTTCCAGATGGTGTGGTTGTTCTTGTTGAGTTTCTCCATGACCGGGATGGCAAACGCTGCCGGCATGGTGATGTTGGTGCCGGCCATGGAGGATGGAGATAGTAGATGTGTTTAGAGGATGGCTCTGATAACCATGTGAACTATTGGGAAGCGTTGTTACTCCCGTAGGAGCCGCGTGTGTTAATATAGGGAGAAAGAGCCTCTCCCGTAGCTTACAAGATTGGATCTCCGGTTGCTATTCTTATCCAGCGTTTACAACAGATATAGAAAGCCTATATACGGTATCTCCTAGCTAGCTGTGATTTCCTAACAACTAGAGATCGAGTCAATTACAGATATGCATGTTTCCTTGTCATGCACGTCAACACACGCACACAGCTATAGCTAACACAGTGCCCTTGATGAGATGGTACCGTATGTTCCTCTGGCTGATATCCTCAACCTTTGCCCTGAGTTCCTTCATCCGTGTGGCCACTTTGTGCCGATCAACCAACATCCGGAGGATGCACCACCGAGACGGCTTCCCAAGTCGAACAGCTAGATCTTGGAGGCAGTCTTCAACATCATAGGCCATATTGCGGACCTGCTTGACCCACGTCTTGACCACCTTGTTCTCATCTCGCTCCTCATGCGCAGCCATCAGGAAGGCGGGCATCATTTCGAGCTCATCCCTGATGAAAGCCTGATCATGCTGGACACCCAGCTGCAGAGCCACCTCCTCCGCGACAGCGGATTTGGCGTAGCCAAGCGCTCCATCCAGCACAGACTTGCCCAGACTCAATCCTGTTGCTTCCATGACCACCCTTTTCTTCTCTCACACACAATATGCTTTTAGAACAGTATATGTGGACAAACTGGTTGAGGTTGAGGATGTCGTAAGAGCACAATGAGCATGGAACAGCTAACGATCAGAATGATTATATAGGTTGGAGACAACGGTCTTTAAAAGATACCAAGCTTGACGTTTCCATGCATATAAAGGCACGCAAGAGAAGATATACTTTGGTTTGCAGGCGAGAGTTGAATCAGTTCATATCTTTGGCTCAGAGATGAAAAGAGTAGAAAAGAAGATGCACTGCCATCCTAGCTTGCTTTAATTTGCTACCACACTCAAAGGTTATATGCCAAAGAGAAGCTGCATCTCGATCTTTGTGTTACTATGCCACATAGATTTCCTTTATCTAAAAAAATGCCACCTAAATTTTAGCCACATTGAGCTCAAATATTATTTGGGTCGACCTTCCGCACACTAGTTACCCTGGGGCTAGCAACCTGGACAAAAAAAAAGTTCACTGCTCTGTGAATTTCTTTATTAACCCTGCAGCTCAACCAAATCGCAAACCACTGAACTGTGCTTTGAGAACAGTATATGTGGATAAACAGATCCAGGTTGAGAAGTCATAAGAAAACAATGTGCATGGAATAGCTAATGATCAGAATGATTATATACGTTGAAGACAAATGTCTTTAAAAGGTACCAAGCCTAACGTTTTCATGCATATCAAGGCACACAAGAGAAGATATACTTTGGTTTGCAGTGCAGATAAGGACTGAATCAGTTCCTATCTTTGCCCTTGAGATGACGAGAAGAAAAAAGATGCATTAACATCCTAGTCCTAGCTTGCTTTGCTAGCACACCCAAAGGTTATATACCAAAGAGAAGCTGAATATTTATCTTTAAGTTACTATGCCACTTAAAATTTCAGCCACACTGAGCCCCAATATTGTTTGGGGCCAATCTTCCACGCATTAGTTACCTTTGGGTTATAGAAATAGAGACCAAAAAAAAAAGTTCAGAGCTCTGTGAATTTCTTTTCCTTTTTATCTTAAAACTCACTCCTTTACTAGTACCCTGCAGCATAACCAAATCACGAAAAGTACACCAAATTCTGTAGAAAGTTTGGGAGAGGATCCAACCAAACAATGGGTCGGTGTCTGGGTCCCAAGACATTCTAGCTAGAGCGAGGCATCTCTTGAGCACAGGTATTACATAACATGAACGAATGCAGAGAAGCACATGTACATGCACGCACCTGTGCTCTCTGAACTTCTCACTGTGACGAAGTGTGGGCAATTGTATTAGCATGTGCAAGTGATGAGGTAAAAAAAAAAGAAAACTACCTTCTCTGTACATTTGTGACGAAGCTTATTGATCCTTGTGGTTACTTTGGTGCTTTTACTGCAGACAGGAGGGACGCTGCGTTCCTTGCTTTGATTTCACCAAAGCTACCTGACGACCAAAACTAAAGCGTAATCTCCTCTCTTTGTGCTGTAAAAGCAAAAGGAGCGGCCGGTGCTGTCGGAAAGGATGAACCAGCAGGAACAAGATTAGCTAGGGGTTCGATTCGATCACCGGACCTTTGCGTGCGCCCGCGGAGAAGAACTTGTTGGCCTGTCGCTGGCTGGATTCCCGGGCTACCATTGCAACGGATGGTCGAGCGAGGGGGGTCGCGCCGCCAGGACCTGCCGGCTTCAGAGCAGCAACCGGCACGGTACCCTGCCGGCGAGCGGGGCGAGGCGGCCCCAGCGCCAGCCGCGGCTGGGCCCAGGAGCTGAGAGAGCGCCACTGGAGGCCCGGACGTGAGCGGGTGCGGTTAACCATCATCTATGGTGATGAATCATCATCTGAAGTGAAATTAATTTCCTAATTTATCTATTTTTCGTGGACCGAGGTCCATTAGCAGCAAAAAATAAGAATTCAGATGCATGCATGTAGAAAAGGACAACAACCATAATATCACCCACGTGCATGCAATTTCGAAACTAAAAAGTTATAACTGAGCATCTAAATTAAATTTCAATTGCATCATTATCTTTCTTATGATAAAATCTTCAAAACAAGAACACACTGGCCTATATTTTCACGATATTTTTTAAAATATTTTCTTTAAAACTAAATAATTAATTTCAAATACTGTGAACAAATATTTTAACAACATAAATAAATAATTATTTTAACGAGAAAAAGATTAAACACAATGAACAAATAATAGTGTAAGACGAACAAAATATTAAACATCATAAATATTGATTGTATAAACTAAATAATAAAAAATAAATATCACGAATAAATAAATCAATGTGGCCGAACAATTTAATCTACAAAGCGAATAAATAATTTAATTTATAACCAAATTAGTTACAGGTAGATAAATATTTTTTTTATGAAGGACGGATGCATCAACAACAATAAAAATGAAACTAGTTGAAAAGGAAAAAGATAAAAATAAAGGAAAAGAATGAAAAAGAGAATAAATTAAAAAGTTACAAATAAAACTAAAATTGAAGTTATAAAATTAAAAAATAGTATCACCAAAGAGGAAATAAAAATAAAATAAAAATAGAAGAAACTTAGTATTAACGGAAAATAAAAAATGAGAGAAATATAAGAAAGGAGAATGACACAAAATTGTTACAAGAAAGATGGAATAAATAAATATACAATAATCAAATAAATACAAAGAGAAAATATTAAAAATAAAAAAAATTATGTAAAAGGGAAAATAAGAAAAGAAATAAAACAAAAGAAAAACTAATAAGAGAGAAAATTAAATGGAAAATGGAAAGGGGTAAAAATAGAATAATAAATTGAAAAGGAATGAAAAAAATAATGGAGACGGTAAAAGAAAAAAGAAAAATAATGAAAAAATATATAAATAGTTCATAACAGATCATCTCTTATCACACACAAAAAGACAAAAATCTACTAATAGGCTGAATTTAATTTATCTCTGCACCTTTCTCTTCCGTATGGGCCGAAAGCTAAATGGGCCATGTTAGTTTTTTATGATGACGGATCAATTTATCGCTGGAATATAAGAAAAAGAGTCCAACAGCGGGTGCACTCTTCTTTAGGTAATAGCTATGAAATTTGTAGATAAGCGATAGTTAGCTGCTGCGGACGGGAGGGGAAAAGAACAGAGAACCGGAAAAAAAAAAGGTTCCCTCATGAACCTGCACAGCTTTCCAGGGCCTGGTGGGCCGGAGAATGGAGCGCTGGTGGGCCGCGGCTGACCTAGCTTCCGTGGCCCAGATTGGCCTGCTGCGCCACACACAGCAGCAGCCACACGCTCCTGCTCCGCTGCTCGCCGTCGCCTTCCAGCCGCTGCCGCCTCCGCAACTGGCGGCTGGTCTGCCAGTCACGGCGTCCCCGATGTCCCTCCCCGGCAGCAACTGTCGCCGGGATTCCAACTTCCAGGTGGCGTCCCTCCTACCCTCCAACACATCGATCCCGGGGGCTCATCCGTTGTGCGTGCATAGCTCAATTTCTTCAGATAAATGTATTCGTTTAATGTTCATAATCAGTAAACACAATCGAAATACAGCTTTAATTAACAGGACCTAGTAACTAGGACTAGTAATCTCCATCTTAGCACATCGTCCATATCTTGCATCATGGTGTCTGAATCTGTCTCATTTTACTTTTCTTTGACTGGAGCTTCATTATTTCTTCATTAAATCCCTTTGAATTTTGGTAAAATAGCGTGAAAATGTAACTTGTCATTGCTTTTCTACATTAAGTGATTAGACAGCTCCTGCCAAGTTTTCTCTTAAAAAAAATATTTGAAACGGGTCTTGCATCTTTAAACCTCCTGAAACTTTGTTTTTACACTTGAAAGTTGACTGAAATTTGAATGCCTGCTTTGAATCCTGAATATTTGCTTGAACACCCGAATTACTGTTTATGAAACTTGCATGGAATGTAAGGTTTTGGTTTTCTGAACCTTGAAGAACACTATCCCATGGGGAGTAATAAAAAACATTCTATCATGTTCAGCGTGCTCGTATTCATAATTTAAAAGGATCAGAATGTAGCTTTGCCAAGCCACGTCAGAAGTTATGCCAATCTAGTTTTAAATTGACCGATTTTCTTCCAGGGCTGTTATCACAATACTGTCGTTAGTTTTTCCATTCTTGTGAAATACAAGTACTGTCGAAAAAGAAAAATTCTTTGGAGTGGAATGAATTGCAGCTGTAACTCTCGTGATAGGAACGAAATCGCTCTCTCTGGCTTAAAATTGTCCGTTCGTGATTTTGACTCCAGCATGATTGTCCAATGCATCTCTATCTAGGATTGCATCTCAACTTTTTGAGGTGGTTTTCTACAGAAGCTTCTGACCGTGCCTCTCGTTGTCATAGCCTGTGCTCTGGTTTGCACTGCGGTCTGTCTTTGTTTTCTTTAGGCTTCATTTCCTTTTCACAACTTCTTCGTGATGATGTGTTGTGTCAAATTAGGTTAAAGAAAAAAAAGTGTAGTGTCGTAACGTCAGATCTGCCTATTGTTTAACCTGTAAACCACACTTTGTTTCATATCAAATTGGCATGTATTCAATTGCCTTCGTGATTTACTTTCTGGGAATGTTCTTGAATTTTGTGTTGAAGGTTAGCCATGTCCCCTTAAAAAAGGATAAACATGGGAGCTTTATGACACAGGAAACAACCTAAAAGGCAGCATACTTCTTCTGAGCTACTGATCAGATGAATTGAACGCATCTCTAATGTGAATTAGATGCCAAGATATCATAGAAAATTATTCCTACTGAGAATAATCAGTGACCGATTATTATCGCAAACACAATTTGGCCTGGAACGAGTATCTTTATTTCTTTGAGCTAATTTATCCACTTTGAGTGAGTAACGAGTCTTAGATATTCGCCCATTGTTTTCATCCCATGCAAGATTTACTTTTCCTGTTATGGATTTGCTCTGAATAATTCACAGCACAGCTCTGCTAGAACGGTCTAGCGAAAGCTTGAGTGGCAAGGAGGAAGAAGTCCAGAGTGGTAGGCCCCAAAGGCCATTATTTTCACCCTTGTCACCTAGCAGGAAGGACAAGCCCACACACAAGCTCCTCTCCCCCTGCCGTCTCCCTTGCTGCAAGGAGCTCCAAGCCGTGTGAGTGTGATGCTGACGTGTGCCTGCACTCGTTTATAGCTTCCTCCCACTGGCACCCTGTTTCCCTGCAGTGAAGGAAGAGAAAGGGGGAAGACAGCAATCCGATCAAGTTGATGCTTGGAGAGCAACTGTTATATATAGGCCCTTGATACTTCTACTCTTTGCTGCCTAAGCTCGTGCTGTTGCGTAACTGCTAGATTCTGTACCTTTTGTTCTTGCATCAGCTTGCCATGGACAGAGGAGCAGGTGTCCCCATGGATGCAGGCCAGGATTTGTGGGACTGGGAGGTCCTGCCTGACAAGAGGAGCTTCTCCACGGGCCATGGCAGCACGCATCTTAATGGTAAGAATCTTCATCTCTCTCTTTTTCAAAAAAAGAAAAAGAAAAAGAAACTTCAGCTCTTGATATACTTAATCCTGATCATGATCAGCAGTGACTCTTATTCTTGTGATCGGTTGCATGCCAGATCAAGAAACAGAGGAACATGCGCTGCCTCCATCAGGGGATGCTGCTGTGGCCGACGAACCTGACGTCGAGTGCAAGGACATCGGCGTCGTGCTGGATGAGACCAAACCAGTGCCTAGTGTTGCCGATCTGATGGTCTCTGACAAGGACGAGGAAGAGAAGGCGTTCGAGAGCTCTGACGCCAAGGAGGCCGACGATGACAAATTTGCCGAGGAGGAAGAAGAGGATGTCAAGAAGGAAAACAAAAAGGCGCGGCCAGAGTGCGTGGTGTTCAGCGTGGGGAAGCTGAAGGTGAACGGGATCGGCGCGCTGTGCTCGTTCGGGTTCGCCGCCACCACCGTCTGCATCTTCCTGATCGGCGGCAGGCTGCAGCACCACCACAGGCAGCAGCAGCAGAAGATCCAGCTGCAGTTCTATGGCGATGATAAGGTTCGTGACTCATTCAGTATTGTCTTTGTATACCTAATCCACGATCCCTTTTTGTTTCTAGAATGAGTCTTTTGACTTAAATAATGCAGAATATGCAAGGTTTCAGCTTGACAGGACAGGCAACTAGACTTATCTTACTTGTGGTTCTCTGTATACTTGGATTAACTATGATGGCACAACGTGTGCCTTCCTGACATCTTAAATGGATTCGCCGGCCATCCAATCTTGGTCTTATATATGCCCAAAAAAACAAAAGAACTAGGAGATTCTTGGATCGGCTTAAACTATTTGTTCTTATAAATTCAGAAAGTTGCAGCTGTAGCCGATTTGTCTTATCCCTGAGAAGTTTGTCTGATGAAGATGCTTCGATATGCAGAGAATCCAGCAGGTTGTGCAGCAGACCTCAAGGCTGAACCAGGCCATGTCATCCGTGATGGGGGCAGGAGGAGCATCAACCAGGGCCAACATATCATTTGGTGGCTTCTACGATGGGTTCTGATCTCATCAGAATGGAGCATCATCGTCAAGCACAAGTTGCCATGGTAGCAGGTAGCAACTTATTAGATACGCTACGGCCAAGTGGTCTGAAACTCTGAATGTACGCTACCACACGTACCTGCACATAGTTTGTATTGGTTGTAAATAATTGGGTTCTTAGACCTTGGTTTATTACATACAGATAAGGATGGATTATTATAGCTAGGTTTGTTCAAGCTGATAGATAAGAGAAAAGATTATTTGACTTGTGCTGCAATAGGAAATGCTTAATGGAGAAGTTACTAACTGAACATGAATAATTCCTCCTCTTGACCTTTCTTTTTCCAAGGGGGGGATTTCTATGAGTGACACTTCTATTTTACTCAACAAATGATTTGTTAACAGGCTAGAAGTAGTTTTTTATACCCGCAAAAAAATAGAAGTAGTTTTCTATTACTTAAATTAAATGAATTTCTTTTCGGTTACTCCCTCCGTTTTTAAAATATATGAAATTTAGGACAATATAATTCATTTTAAAATACACTAACTGGCTTATCCTAAACGTTATATACTTCAAACACAAAGTATTAAACTAGTAGGGTGTAGAGCCTCGTGGCCCTTTATTGTAACAGTGTAAACTAATCAGTTTGGCCTTGGTCGGTAAGGGGGGGAGTGCCCTAGCCATCTTTTTTCTCAAAGAAAGTTCTATTCGAAAGTCAACATCTGCCCAAAAAATCCCTCCTGCACTGTGTGTCGTGGACTCCTGGTGCACACTGTGACATGCCACCAATCTGACCATTTGTGCACGGTGATGCGAACGTACAAGTGTCCGTCCGCCCGGCCGGCAAACTAAGCTAACGGGGAAACGTTCCCGTTCTGAACATCACAAACTTTTCTAGCGTTTATGAAAGGTTCACTGGATCTAGAAAGAGAGAAACGTTCCAGGTAAAGTACTGTACGGTAAGACGTAATATGGATGCTAATAATGATTATGGAAAATGGAATAAGACAATATCTGAGAAAAATAATAATATATATAAATTGGAGATCTCAATAAAAATTGCTCAATATATAATAAGCCTGTATTTGGCTTCTGCCATATGTCTGACAAACTAAACTAGTAATCCATTTCCCGGATCGTTATTGACTTGTTGTCAAAAAAGGCACACTTGTTTCTTACCACTGCTAATAACACAATTTATTGCAAAAATTTCAACGGAAAAAATAAATATCTCACTTGTAATGCAACGTATATCATATTATCATGGGGTAACCCTAATAGATGGTCAAAAGAAGCCAACTCCAGCAAGTCTCTGTGAATGGGCTGGAGCGAGCCAGGGAGACGAACTTGTCAAGTGGCATCGTTGCTCCGGTGATGCCGACACAAGGAAGAAGGCCATGTGAAAAGGAGAAAAAATAATGTCTATTAATTTGTTGCGTGTGTTTATTTACATTTTTAATTTGTTCTTTTGTGCACCTTGCATGTAATTGCGTGCACGGTACAGTTGTAAACTAGTCAGTCCTTATCGAGCTGAAGTGTTTTACATAGCCTTTTCCCATACTATAACGTAATTTGGTTATTTCTGGTCTTTGAGTCTGCCCTGTAAATATTTTCCTGATGACTCCTGAGTGTAGTGGTAATGGTTTTGTATTTCCAATCAAAAGTTGCAAAAATAAAAGGCAGTTCTAGTCCCATATAAAGATCAAAGTTCAGTATCTAAATTCGCTAACAAAGCATAATAAAATTTCATTTTTTTCTAATTTACTTCATTGTTTTGCTTAGTATTAGCATTCACGGATCGGCAAACAAGGCGGCCAGCTACTATCAGGTTTGTGGAACTCCTATTTCAAAACAAATGCGAAGATAAAGTGTCACTTTTGAACCCACGTGGCCATTATGGAGGGATGTCAGCACATTGTGCTTTATTCCTTTAATTTACCATTTCTCTTTTGGGGTGAAAATATCTCTTTTATCAGGTATTCAATTTAGAATACCTTTGAACCAATTCATGAGCATACTATTGGCACATTCATTTTGTCCAAGCATACTGCTACAGTTATTTGAATATACGTACATCATGAAAAGTACTCTGAGAATTACACATTAATAAGCAAGACAGATGTTGACAAGAAATACATTGACTAGCATTGTCACGCACATAAGATTCTCATGAAATCCAACATGTATATTAATAATTTTCATGATTTCATAGTGGAATGTAAAATGAGAGTAACACTTCCTACATCTATGGCCATTCAAGAGCATGGTGATAATGAGGTAAATGAGGGAAAGTATTATGAATGAAGCCAGAGGGAACATATATAATCAAGGTATAAGTTCATCTTCAACACCTTGTCATCCTAATAGTAAATGGTTACTGCAAGCACTTGGTGCCGTTTAGGTAGTTAAACTTTGAGAATATTTCCTATATGGCACTGAATGGAAATCTAGTTTCCTATATGATATTAGAAAATTTTGCCTCCCTTATTTGACACCGAGAATTTGTCGGATATCATCAAAGAATGTTTTAATATTTTTCTAGGATTGTCTTTGGAGTGGCATTCTACCATTTGACGATGATGTACTCTCCGAGTTTGTCAATAATTTTCGGTCGGGGCAGGCAGTTCATTCTCTGCCTCTCGACAGGCGGCATTCCATCTGTTTTTCATAGAAAGAAGCAAAGGCTAGCTGCTGCCCTCATGTAAGGCGAAGCATGCAAAAAAGTTTGTGTCGTTTAATTAGGTCGTTAAACTTTAAGAAAATTTCCTATATGGCACTGAATGGAAATCAAGTTCCCTATAGATATTAGAAAATTTTGCCTCCCTTATTTGACACCGAGAATTTATCGGATATATTATCGAAGAATGTTTTAATATTTTCTTGGATTGTCTTTCGAGTGGCATTCTATCATTTTCCGATGACGAACTCTCCGAGTTTGTCTATAATTTTCGGTCGGGCGGGCAATTCGTTCTCTGCGTCTCGACAGGCGGCATTCCATCTGTTTTTCATAGAAAGAAGCAAAGGCTAAGCTGATGCCCCCATGCAAGGCGAAGCACAAAAGTTGGCTGCATTGCGGAGGGTGCCACACTGCCACTTGAAAGCAACATGGGGGTTGTCAGAGGGCTGCAACGAGCAGGGGTGAGGAGACCAAAAAGTGTGGCCCAAAGAGGCTTGAGGAAAAGCGACGAAGCTGCACGTCTTTTCCCCTTGCTCCGATCAATGCGTGCATCGGCAATTCAGCATTTCGATGGTCAGCGTAACTTTGCAAACATGCACGCATGCCTCCACGCTTACTGCTGGCGAATAGGAGCGTTTGCGCAGAGACGATGCAGAAAGTACCAGCACCTGCTGGTACTCTTTCCATGAGTGCGTGCCTGCTGTGGTGCGACCGTCACGCTTGTCCAGACAAGACTGAAACGGGCTATACATAAAAATTTTGGCGAACAGATGATTTCGTCCTTCAAATTTGCTCTGAAGGTCCAGTTCGTCCCTCAATATTGCAGAAGCCAATTTAATCATGCAACTCTTGTTTCGAGGTGCAATAATCTGTTCTTTTGCACTAACTGGCTGTCCACGTGGCGTCACCCGCTTCAGCCAAAAGACCTACTACAAAATCGAGATTTACAGTTACCTTTGGTTTGTCCGTATGGAGCATCCATCCTTCGATTGTATTGCATTATGCATGCACAACACAAGATCGATTTTACATGAGCAAACGCCTGGAAGACTTCGTACGCCAACACGAATGACCAGCTAGGACAAGAGGAACCATATTTAACCTAAAATCGAAAGTTTCCGAGAACTGGCCTAGGTAAAAATTGAGAGACGAACTTAACCGCGGCTCAAAGTCGAGGGATGAAACCCGATACTGGTTTTGCGGTTGACCGTGCGGAGCGCTTGCAGCGGTCGACACGCTGCAGGTGCACGTGGGGGTCCAGTGGGGCATGCACGACAGCTATCCACGTGCTACTATCCGTGTCCCTCCGGCTCCACTTTCTCATTCTCTTTTCTAACTTTTATGTGTCCTAATTTTTTATTTGTTTAAGTTAGATTAGTTTTTTAAATATATAAATATATCTCGGTAGATTGTTTCACTGGAGTGAGGAGCGAGATGAGGTGACGTGAGGGTTCGGGACTCTGAGGACGGTGGGGACCAGTCACATGCTTTGAAGATTGTAAGGGATTGGTGAGGACAAGACAGCGAATGAAACATTTGATCGGAAATCGTTCGTACAGACTACGGCGCAAATTTAGGGGCAACCATAAATTAGCCGGCCTCGGGATGAACATTTGTTCCCCCAATTTTTTTCTCCTTCATATTTTGAAGGAAAATATCTAGTTTACATCCTTGAACTATTATAAAAATCCAATTTTCAACCTTCAGCGGCAAACCAGATAACGGGGTCATCCAACTTTCAGAACCGGACAAGTTTGGTCCTTTTGGTGGTTTCAAAGGTGGTTTTTATTTTTTTAAAAAAAATAAAAATTCTTATTAGATCTAAAAGATCAAAACTAATTCATTTTAAATCATAAAAATATGAAACTAGTACGAAAAATTTTCTAAAAATATAACCTATCTGTTGTTGCTCTATTTGAATCTTATCTATTAAAAAATAATAGATATAACTATAAGCAAATAAATACTACGAATGTGAAAAATTGGATCAGAATAATTGACAGTGCCAATAGATAGGTAACTTTTTTAGAAAAATATTGGCACCCATTTTGTATTTTTTTAATTTAAAATGAATCACTCATGATCTTTTAGTTTAAATTTGAATATTTTTAATTTTGAAAAAAAATAAAAAGCCCACTAGAAGGCTAAATTTGCTCGGTTTTCGGCAATTGGATGGTCTTCGTTATCCGACTTTTTAGCTGAAGGTTGAAACTCATATTTTTATGATAGTTCAAAGATGTGAACCGGAACTTTTTCTATTTTTAATGCAAAAGATAGCGTAGTTTTCGTGTAGGATGAAAATCTCCGGATGAAACTTAGAAGAGTTTTATCTTGTAAGTGCGTTAGCAATATACCGTGTCGTACATGTTAGTCCCAAGGTGGTGTCGTCACACGTACCACCTTACATTTTAGCCCCGAGATCTTGTCGCCACACGCGCCGAGGCCACTACACGACCGATCCGTTATCGATCACCTGCGTCATAATAAGTAGTAGATTCCAATGGCCCTTTTGTCCCTGTCTACCTTGCCGGCTGTTCTGTTCTTTTCTCTGTCAGCGAAGACATTGGCCTGCGACACGCTCGCAGCAGTGCCCTGGGAATCCAATCCACGCGGCCAGCCCCAGGAATCACTGTGGCCTGCGCACGTGAGTTTGTTCCATCCTTAGTCTTTCCTTTTCTTCCCTTTGATGAGAACACTGAACGCATCATCAGGTAGCTAGCCTTACTACTGTCAGAGGGGATTATTGTCAGTTGTCACAAAAAGAGTGAAAACATTTCTGTCAGATTCATTTCCAACCCTACTAGCTTTGTCACAAGAGATTAGCTGGTGAAAACGTGCCAATCAGGTTCATTTGGGCTAATCACTCCAAAACCTGCCATAATTTTAAAAGTCAATCAGGTTCATTTCTTTTTTTTCAAAAAAAAAAGATCATTATCAGGCTCATTTCAAGAGTGCGCAGTGGCCCATGCTACAATTTGAGGTGATCACCTCATGATCTGTTAGGATACAAACTCCTAGTCGAATTATTATTGTAACTTGTTAGAGTGTAGCCGACGGGCTGACTGACCCGTAGCAGCATGTGCATTTTGCGTGTGCGAGGAGAGCCAAAGCCTGCCAGCGAAACTGAAAACCAAGTCCCAACCGCACAAATTGGTCTGCCTGCCTGCCCTCCTTCACGCCCATGCATCGCATCGCCCACCGATCTATTCTAACATCACGTGTCACGTAAAATTGATCTTGTTGCATATGTAGTGAGTTCTTTCTGCTCAAAATGGAAGCCATTTTCATGGAAATCGCTAGTCGAATCGTCACATTTCCATGTGCACTCCGTCAATATCTAAGATGATTCTATTTATATTTACAAACAGTATGAGGGTAGTAGGAAAAAAAAATACCACCACATCCCGCGGATAGGCCAAGCCGTGGCTTGTACACTTGTATACTTTTTTTTTTCACTCTGAAAAATATTTCTCGTATACCGCGCTGTTCCTTCTCTTCGCCCCTCGTATCCTCGGCGGCTAGGCGAGCTGCCAAGAATGGCGACGAGCTAGCATGAGCGAGGCGACGACAAGGTGCCGTCGCGTCGCTTTTGCTGCTCGCCTTTGTCTCGCTCTCGCTCTCTAGCTGGCATTCTCGTTCGGGCACGCTCCCTCGCGCGCAGCTTTGTCTCTACTCTCCACTGCCATTGCCACTGCCCCGCCGCTCGCCGGCCTCCATCTCCCCTGACGAGCCGTGCGCGCGCCGGCGTCGCCGGACGAAGGAAGGTTCCCTGAGTGACGGGAGGCGACGCCGGGACCATCAGCGACAGCGCGCCCCCATTCCGCTGCGTCGCGCTGCATTGCGCGCGATGCGGGACCTGGCCTGCTTCGGGGACGCCAGCGTCCAGATCGCCGGCGGCGGCGGCGGCGGCGCGCGCGGCCGCGGCAAGGCCCCCGCGGCGGCGCGGGGCCGGGCTACGTTCCTCTACCACGCGCGGCTCGCCGGCCGGCCCTGCGCGCTCTCGGTCACGTGGACCAGGGGCGGCGGGCTCGCGGGGCAGGCGGCGGCGGTCAGCGTCGTCGCCGTCGACGCCGCGTCCGGGGACCGCCTGTGCCGGGCCGACGTCAAGCCGTGGCTCTTCGCCAACCGCAAGGGCTCCAAGAGCCTCGACGTCGCCGCGTCCGGCGGCAGCACCAAAGTCGTCGAGGTGTTCTGGGACCTGTCCGGCGCCAGGTTCGGCCCCGCGCCCGAGCCACTGGAAGGCTTCTACGTCGCGGTGGTGTGCGACCGCGAGATGGTGCTGCTGCTCGGCGACATGAGGAAGGAGGCGTACCGCAAGACGGGCGCCGGCCGGCCTGCTGTCGACGCGCTGCTCGTGGCCAGGCGGGAGCACGTTGTCGGCAAGAAGGTTTTCTCCGCCAAGGCTCAGTTCTGCCACCATGGCCGGTGCCATGACATTGTGATAGAGTGCGACAATGCCGGCGCGAACGACCCTTGTCTTGTGATCCGCATCGACAGGCGGCCGGTCAAGCGGGTGAGGCGGCTGGCGTGGAAGTTCAGAGGGAACCAGACGATTCTGGTGGACGGGTTGCCTGTGGAGGTGTTCTGGGATGTCCATGGCTGGCGCTTTGACTCGGAGACGAGCAGCGCGGTGTTCATGTTCCACGCATGCCAAGAGCCTGAGAAGTCCATGTCGTGGGTGTATTTGCAGATTTTTAAGGAGCATCAGTTGCAAGGGCATGGTTTCTCCTTGATAATACATGCATGGAAGGTTGAGTAGGAGTGTGCAGGTTCGAATTGACTGCCACATATATTCAGCTTCCAAGTGATTTAGTGCGTGTGTTGTGATCTGGAATTTGCCACCCCCTATGAACTCTGTTGGCTATTTTTCTCAAGATTATATGATGTTTTGTTAATTTTGTTAATCCCTTCTCCCATGTCCTGGAGGGGATTGTCTGTCTCTGTGCTCAAAGTTTATAAGAATGCTAACTCTCTGGCATCATAATGCTGTAATGATGGAAAGGTGCAAGAAGTTTCAGCACACTGTTTTAAGGTTCCTTATAGATTGGAGGTGCTAACTTGTTTACATTTTTGGAGGGCAATAATCAGTATTTTAAGAGCTGTTACTTTGCATATAGGCATATAGCTACACACTTTATTGTTTTTATCTGCAGCAGCTGTAATTTCATTATGTGGAGAAGCGGAGCTAATGAAGGTTGTGAGGAAACAGTTGCACTTAGCATCATTTTTTCTGTAGTGCAGTTCATCTTTTATCTCTTTCATGTGTTTTATCTCTTTTGTACCATGTTATGATTTATGAATAGCATGAGTAATGACTCTACTAATGTATACATGAAGGACTCCATACTCCTAACAATCCCTGAATCTGATTATGCCAATTCCTTGCAGGAGAAAGTCCAAATCAGGGTAAGTCCAATTGATTGGACCAGTTGCAACATACTGTGTGGATACAGATCAAGTAGATCTTCTAAAAGGTAATACTTTTGTCACGAAACTTTTCCTTTCCCATACAATTACTCTGCTTGGTGGCTTCGTTGTTCTCTTCATTTCTACTAATTTCTACTCTGCTTGGCTATTCATTCAGACTGGGTATGATGGACATACATCATGCTATTCAGTCGACAAATGGCAACAGAATTTAAAAACCTATTCAGACTGCTCCACTAATTTCTCACCGGCGGCTTATTCCAGTGGAGGATAGCTGAGGACCTAAGGTGTTACCTTTGCATAATCAAAGATGACTTCTTCTGACCACTAGTTGCCCTTCCTGATAGGGTACTGTACTGTTCTCTGTTTTTTTTTTTGTCTTATATTATGCTTTGTGTCCTTTTGTATATGCTTCTCTAGGTTGATATTCAATTGACACATTTCAGTGAAAGATAACATATTGGATGTATATAAGCATTAGTTGAAACTAGTCGATCAAGTCAGTGGGTGACAAAATTATTAGTAAGTTTTCAACATGTTTGGAAACGTATGAGATGCATTATAACTCATTTGTTTTGTTTGTTGAATCTCAGATCTTACTTCACAGGAAAATCAAGAATTGAGCCTCTTGCTTGACCAAACCCTCAATCTGCTCGGTTGGAGTATCTACCTTGTTTGAAAGAAGCTTAGCCTGGAGTCACTGAATTAAGGTTGAAGTTGTTTGATTGAATGTGTATCCTACATATTCTTTGCCAGATAATCTTAAAGCTTATTTGAAACATGCTAAATTCATACACAATAGGATCGCTGTTATCACTGCTAATATGGCCAGAGCAAAGTTTGCTACATAGTCAGCTGCGGAGCTGCCTGAAGATGAATTTTCTTAAATTCTAATTGGTCTGTTTGATGTGTCTCACCTGTTTTTCATTCATGTAACTAGACATTCTAAAACTCAGTTAGCTTCTTATATTTAAAAGTTCTGACCAAGTTCATGATTAAGTCAATGAAGAAACTGTCTGACCATCTTGGATCCTGACATTTGAAACGGACAGGCTAACTGACTGCAGTGATTGTCTAAGTGTTGCCATGGAACAGGATGCAAATCCAATAATGTTTGTAAAGTTTTTGTTAGCGCTAGCCTGAAGTGCAGAATTCTTCATAGATTGTACTGTCTCAGTAATTGTATCTAGATTCTAGACATCATTTTCCAGAGAAGCGACTACCAGATGGTAGGATATGAGAATGACTCTGCCCATGCAGTTGTTATCTCAGGATCTTGTTACTACTTACTGGCAAGCAGGATATCAGGATCTATAGTTGCCGATGATCTCGGGCACTATAGAGTGCCTACTTCAATATGCAAGTTTTAAGGTTTTGGTTGATGATCCCTGAGCCGATGTTCTCACTTATCAGCAGCAAAAATATATCTTCAAGTTGTACTATAATTTCAAATTTCTCTTTGGATAAGCAATGTATTTTGCATAGGAGCCAGGGATCAGCTCCTAATCTGTCAACAATACACAATAATGAGTGATAGGATGCATTTGTCCCATAATGCACACTTCATTTTTCAAGCATGATTTGCCAGTGCCAAATCAGTCCCTGCTGTTGATTTTCATGTGCAGCAAGAAGAATTACTATAAGTACAACATTGGATATCATGATTTTCCAGGACCTGTTCTCATTTGTTCAGAATAATATTGAAAAGGTAAAAGAAATTACTGTGCCTTTCTTTTCTCGAATACAAAACAGAGCTGCTGTACCAATATCAATAAACAAGAAAAATATGATGCAGAACCAGTCCAAATCATTATAAAAATTACATAGTACGCACCACGTACTGATTCAAAATTTCAAACCCAGCCATGTTAACACAAGGCTAACAGCCAAGACTCCAAGTCCAGACCACAAGAAAAGCCTCCCTTGTTACCTCCCTAAGAACAGTACTGACTCCCCATAGAAAACACATTCACTGCAGTGCTGTTAATTTTTTTTTCTTTTTTTTTGTTGTTACTAGTTGTGATGTAGCATCGCTTTATTCTTGCAAGTCACACAAACTGCTGTTCATGAAGTTTCATGTGCTGGGATGGTGATGGAACACAAAAACCTTGACATTTTTGCACTAGTCTGGACCAGAGAGATGTGAACTGATGGTACTTCTGTGGGCCTGTTCAGATTAACCATCAACAGCACACGTGCCCAATAAGTTCAAGAAGAAGGACGCCAATGGACGAGAACTGTAATTGGCAAGGTTGAGTTTTACCCAATCAGTAATTGTAATGAGTGAATTGCATTTGCTTACATGCTAAGTCGAGTAGTTTGCATTTCTTTGCTATCACACGACATTCTAGAAGAACAAGCAAACACAGAACAGAGACCCCCTGCTAATCGACATTTAGACCTTTTCCTTTTTTGATTGATGAACCTGTTCGAACCTTTTTACTGTTCTCCTCGGTTTCCCTTTTGTTGCTACCCTATTCAAAGAATATAAAAATCTCACCAGCTCAAATATTTTTTTTGACCTTCCTGATCTTACATGTATATACTAACTCATCGCTTCAAAAAAAATTGTTTCTGTAATTTGGGACGGCCATTCACTTGTTTGTATCTCATCAACAAGCATTCAGAGCACGACCTCATGCATTCTTCTTTGCAGTTTGAAGAAGCCAATTCAAGTCTTCGTCAAGGCCTGTACAAATACACACTGACAAGAGCAGCATACCAACAACACAATAGACAGCATCACAAAGGTATGAGAGTACAATATCTATTCAAAACATTAATGATCACATAAAACAAATAAGTCACTACTGACATGTAGTATTTAATTTGTTAATGCATTCTTTTCGGTCACTAGCTTGTATAATAGTCCCAAATCACACCAACAAACCCGTAGCGTTGCGAATATTAAACCAAAAGCTATGACCAAGAGTGCTTGTTCAAAGACATTGTTCTTTCCTTTAACAATGGGGAGACCAAGATACCGCATAAAACATAAGGTGTGCGGCAAAGACTGACCAAACGGCACCCGCCTTCGAAGTACTAAAATTATTATAAAGTGTGTAGCCTGCAGAAGATCACACAAATAATAAAAAACAAAATCTCTCTCTCTCTCACACACATAACCACATATATAACATTCAGGTGTGGCACTACCTTAGAGCAACTCCAAGAGACTCTTTAAATTTTTCTTAATTGCTAGTTTTAGAGTTTTTATTAAAAATGTACCTTCCAACAGCTTCTCTATTTGGTTATTCAAACATAGTCACTCTCTATTCCGGATTTCTCGCTAGCCAAATATAGTAAAGAGAATAGCTTTCCAGAGTGCACACAAGATATAGAAAAGCTATTGGAAAACGGAAAGATATAGAAATGATATTTATGCAAATGACTCTCTAAATGATGATTTAGAGCATTTAGAGAGTGAAGTTTAGAGAGACTCTTGGAGATGCTCTTACTTGCAAAATTAGTATTCTTTTTTGGGAGGTAGGTTAAAGGGTGCGAAATCGCGGTTCCAACGGGGAAAGTGAGGGGGAGGTGGGAAGGAGTGAGGAGCAGAAAGGGACAAGATACCAGAATAGATTGCAGAGGACACCAGGATTGGGCTGCAAGGAACGAAGCAACAACAATGTGGCCGGGGTGACGGTACAGTGCAATGGACTTCACCCCTACCCCGTGCCAAAAGCAACGCCACCTGATGGGTACCCCCTCTCTACCCCTCCTCCTCCACCTGCCTATTTCCTCCGGGCGTTTTGGCGTGGGAGCCCGGCAGCCACAGCGTTCCTCGTTGTCATTTGCTCAATGGGGTGGCTCCACTCCCTCTTCTCCCCTATCAGGAGGATGTGGGTTCGGGCGCATTCCGAGCGCCGGAACCGTAAGTCCTCTATCCATCTCTGCTTGTGATCACCTGCCTATGATCGCATCCGGCTTTCGATCTTTATTATGGTGTTGGTGCACTGCAAACATGTTTCTTTCTTCATTTCTAGCATGTTTTTCTTCCTTCTGTCTGAACTTCTTTTTAGAACTTCTCTCTGAACTTTCTTGCATTTGATGGCATGGTTCAGTTGTGCTGTATCTGATGCTTTTGTTTGGCAGGGAGGGGAATGCACCTCCTGTACAAGGACGTGCAGTCCTGCCAGGACGAGGACGTGCAGGTCCTGTGGTCGATCCTCATCGACTCGCACCGCCACCCGGCGCTGCTCAAGCTCAAGCTCTGAAACTCTGGAGGAGCAGCCAGCAATGGCGTGTATTTATGTGTGAGGGCAGCACCACTCCCTTGCCTAGGCCTCCCTAGAGTTCCCATCCTATGGTATTGTTCGGCTTCGATGAGGATCCTCATTGGCCATTACCGCCTTCGCCTTCCGAAACCCAAAAAACTGAAAAAAAAATCCAGCGGTTGAAGAAGAAGAAGAAGAGAGAGAGGAAGAGAGGTTTGTATGAATTTTCCCCCCTTTGTGTTTGGTTTGAAATGTCCCAGTGAGGTTGAGATCCCTCCCACCTACCTGTACTGTGTTGTTTGAGCTTGGAAAATGAGTGTGAGGTTGAGCTCTCTGTACATAGACACATGGTTTGCTCAAGTGCCTTACCTTGGAGTGGATTGTATTGTGGAGTATTGTACAGTTGTGTGTATGGGAGGCTGGTTGTTAGGGTGTACCTGTCCCTGCTTTTTTTTGTATTAAATCGCCTGTCAATTTCTTTGTGCCCTGACCTGAGGTGTCTCTTGCTCTCCTCTCTCGCGCGAATGGCTGACAAGTGGTCGTGCTCATGCATTTTGGACTAGGATATAAAGTGTATCGATCGATGTTTCTCAACGCATGGGATCCAAAGTCGTAGATGACAATTTGGCTTTATGGCTTGTATTTATTTATCAGAAATTGACAGAATAGGAACAAATATCTTTCAGCGAAAGCCGGCATTGCCGACACTCGTGTGAGAGGGTGTCGTGGAAGCAAAGGTGTACTCTGGGATGGGGTTACCTTACTCTACAGGAGTTGTTGAGCAAGTTTTTTTTTTTTGAGAAGCAAAGATTTGTGAGTTGGATCAAATTATATCACCATATCTTGAAACTAGTTTAGAAGATACCATATGTTTTTTTTCAAAAGGATGTCTAGTTTAACTATCCTTTCACCTACCGACGGTTTTTTCTAACATGTTTGTATGGTTCACTTTGCATCAGTAGCAATTCGGGTTAGTTAGATCTGGCCTTCTGGCAGGTGGGACCCCCTGCCGGACACCACGGCTTTTGTGCCTAATGTCTAGTGTAAATTCACCTTTTGGTCACAATATACTGTTGAAGAGTCTTTTTTTGGGTCCTGTAAGAATCATAAATCTCCAATAATATGGACACAAACAGATATGTAACTGCACAACAGAATATAATTTCCTTCTCTTTAAATTCTAGACATTTTTAATTAAAACTTCTGCTCGAAACATGTAAACATGTGCTGATTCATGTTTCCCATGACGTCCTCCTTAGAGCTACCAATTCTCATCCAACTGCTGTTAATTGTGTTTGAGATAAATTCTAGGGGTATTTTGGTCATTTTGTCCCAAGAAAATGGTTCCCGAGCTACGCATGATTGGTAAAAAGACAATAACATAACAGCAGAGGGGCTATAATCGCAGGCTGTTAGAATCGCTACAAAGAGGAACCATAGAATTACAAGAGCAATGAATTATTGAAGAGCCACAGTTATGAAAACAAGCAGTTATGTGACACATACGCCACAAATACTGTACGACATAGTGCGGCAGTGCATCATTAGCAATAAACAGAATGCCTGAAATCGATGAGGATTTATTCACGACAGTGCGGGCCATTGCATCAGCAGGTTCTGTCTGGCCGGCCTGGTAAGCATCCTGGTCACTGAGAAGCATCACATGAAAGAAGAGTAAGATGATGGCGAAGAAGCAGGGCATCTCTTTGTAAATGCACAGTTCAGAGGCAACCTATGGAGCAGAATATATGCTGACAGCGATTGTCACATTATGCCAAACAGTAAAGTGGTAAATGTGCTATGAGGGTAACAAGGTTAATTTACTAGAAAAGGCAACATGAAATTTGATCAAGGTGATAAATAATTGAATGTAGAGCTTTACAAATTTCGTTGGCTCATGCTACTCTGCTTCTAGAAAATGAAGGACCGAGAGGAGAAATTGCCAACCAGTCGTGACACGCAAGCTTTGAAGTAGGGTATGGCATCTGGATCTGTGCGGGAAAGAGCACCCAAAGGAGTAACAGTAATCTGGAATAAACAAGAAATATTTATTATAAACCTTTTCTATATGAATGATGGAGGTTGTATTATAGCTAGGTCATTCTTACATATCCATCAACTAGGGACTTGTGGTCCATGTCCTCTCCTTCCACTTCATCAGAACTTCTCCCTACAATCTGTTTGAAATCACATCAACGAAAAACCATTAATACACATTAACTCATCAATTTTAATTCATAAAGTGATATGTTTTAGTTCAGCTACCATAAAACAGAAACAACAAAAATAAAATGAGAACAAAATGTCCAAAGATCCACAATGAGACAGACAAACAGTTATCATTTGTATAGCTACTACACATTTAAAACTACTGAATATGAATAATGCAACACCATTTAAACTTAATAACCTAGAAGCATGCTGCATCAGACCATTATGTTGAACCTCAAAAAATGAGAAATGTAGAATAGTATGACCTCAAGAGATGAGATGAGATGAGGTTCTAATTCTCTGGTACACATTTGATGGTTTTATCTTAGACAACTATTTTTCTTCGAAGATACCTATGAGATCCAGTTCAAATGTGATTGAGAGATTAGCATGAAGTTTAGAAATGATAACTTACCACTCTCTTAAAAAGTAGGTCATTCTCTGCTGGAGCAACTAGTTCGCTGTCCTTTTCACCATCAACATCCATGTTTGCTGTCTGGTAACTTTCTACAGCAGGCTTCTTGTAAACAGTTTGCTCCCAACTAATTCTGGCCATATATTTTCCCTGTTTCGTAATTTTATACCCCTATTGCCAAGAACAGGACAGTTAAAAAAACTTAGGTTTCCATCTGTTCATAAACAAAGATTCAAACATAAATATTTTACAAAAGTTCTGAAGCAAAATCCATTAACATTGAACATTAAGTGAAACTCAGTAGAAAAATAAGAATTCTTAGCACTTTTGCATGTCAGGGCCATGCTTTATAGTTTGTCCAGATGTACATGTATAGCTCAATGCGTTTAGGTTTGTTTCCCCATACAACTCTAAAAATCGCAGGGCATTACTTTACTTCAGATCACTGTTGGTGATTTACCTTGTGGTGTGCAGCATCTGTTGGTACATCTACATTCAAGAATGATCCTTGGGGATATGTGCCATTCTTAATCTCAGTCACGATGGTATTTATCAGAGGCATACAGACCTCTGCGGACACCTTGAGGTCATTGACACTGCTCTGACCCGCAACCCTGAATAATTGGGAGATCAAATAGAGTTCTCAGTTTTGACTGACTTGCATTGATTCAGCACACAGGATGGCATGGTTGAGAGCTGGAATATGCAAATATTGAGCATATGTAATTCGAAATTGACTTCTTGTATTTTCATCAATGAACAGTAGTAGAGTTGTCTGGAATCTGGGGTTCTGAAATCTATTGAAATTGCAGAAGAACCAGAAATGTTCAAATATCTGAACAGAGGATTATAAAGTTCTATATGAAACCGGAATTAGTTCAACTTCCCAAAGAAGAAATTAAGTTATTCCACACAGGCACACACAAAAATCTTTCTTATCAGAGTAATTGGTCAATTCATTTTCTAGATCAACCATTGGCTGAACAACAGGCTTCCTGAAAGGCAACAGTTTGTGTCACCAAATATCAGTCAACTATTTTTCAAACTGTAGACTGTACCATACCATTTGTTTTAACACTTCAGAGGATTCAATTAAAATTGAAAGCACAAAACAGAGCAGGTAACGACTGCTTCTTTGCAGATAATGTATTGGAACCATCCTGTTCAATTTTACGGTCCATTTGGTCTAACAGGATTTGGTTCGGAGTTGTTATACAACGCAGCATACAACATGTACTGAAGGATGGATATAACCATCACTGAAGCCAGTATTCTTATGGTTTGATCAGCAGTAAAACCGAAGAGCCTATCAACATATAAGTCATTCACATGAAACGCACAGCTCTATAAGAAGGAAACTATAACATTTTATACAAACATACATCATTTTTTTTGTCACCAATAGCTGCTGAATGTGAAAGAAAGTGGTTTTAGTACAGCAGACAAAATCAAATAAAATAAATCTTTGCATACCAATCATATGACATAGCTATGGAAGGAATCCCATATAAAAATGCCTCCCTGGCACCAGCAACTGTTCCAGAATAAATGCTGCAAATTAAAGCACAAAACACTGATGATTCGCTGGCACATACATATATTTGTTTCTGAACCGAAAATCAAAAGACAACTAAGATAATCAGTTATTACAATTTCCAATAGATAATTTACAGGACTTCTTAACTCCAGCAATATTTTAAGATCATGAATACATATGTATTGACAGAGACAGAATCAGAGATACTTACACGTGGTATCCACAATTGTTTCCAATGTTGATTCCGCTGAGTACCTGCATTAAGGATCATGTAGGAATGGAAATCAAGTACTGTTTATGACAAGAGGACAGGTAAATAAAGAAACTATTCTAACTAGAATTTAGAATAAAACCATAAAAATAATTTCTGGTATATCTATCAATATACTTCAAAACTCACCAGATCAGGAACCACACCATCAAAGAGCTTCCCAGAGATGCCTAAAGAGGCGCAGTCGGCAGGAGTTCCTGGCATCAGTAGGAGAAAACATGAGCACTCAGCATGCAATCTCTTTGAAATTCTAATATGATTCCAAATATCTTATATAGGAAATTTCCTATGAATAAGTTGAAGGAATCAACAACAGACAAACCTGAAACTCCAAATGCTGTAGCACCACTTATATCAACACGTTTACAGCGGAGTGCAGGGCGCCATGTGATGCAGTGGCTAACACCCGATTTGTCTCTGCATTTTCGTTAAAAAGTAGATAAATATGAAAACAGTTAGGAGGAGGACTGGTGCCATAAGATAAGTAAGCATGACCCTTGACCAACTACAACTAATTAAAGACTACATGGCAGTTTTTCTTTTCTTCATGTGAATACATAAAACACCCATATTTTTTTGTCAAATTCCTTCTAAACAACCATGTCTACAAGTAAGATCAATGACAAACCACAGTTTTGTTAAGAAAACCACTGACTAAATGAACCATAGTTGCTTTTTGGTTCTTTTTTTTTCCGTTTGGCTTAGGGAAACCCATATCATAACATTTACATCACAGTATACTCAAATACATTTTCCACTGAAAGCAACTTGGCAACTTGGATGGTGCGTTTGCAACTAATGAGTGGAAGTTATTACACAACATGCCGATTCCATGTTGTGCACAGAGCATCTTGCAAAGCTGATGCTTCCGTACACAAGCGATTAAAATTATTATTTGTTTTCTTCCAAAGTGCTTTTATAGATTCAGCATGCCAAGGGCAAGTTCGCTATTTCGTTCTTTTATGAAAAAGAAAAGGACCCTAGCCACACCGGAAACAACTCTAAACCCACAGAAAACAAGATTAGTTGAAAAATTACTTCTAACTATGAAGATTTTCTTTTTTTTATTTCTTTTAAAGTAAAATTAGGCCCCGCACACCAATGATCAACAGGGAGAACAGTAACTAAATGCATCAACTGCTGCAACCTGCAAATCCGGTAGTAGGGGCGCGTGAGGTTTGAAGATCAAACCTCTCGCTGCTTCTCCCCTCGAACTTGCACCGGTTAAACACCTCCTCCTCTCTCTTTCCCTCCCCCCTCGCCTTTTCTTTTGCTGTATGAACCACTGGTATTTCCGTTTCTTATAATGGAAATGGGGGCATCCTCGATTCAAAAAAAAAAACTGCTGCAACCTGCAAATCCAGAATTTACAAAAAGAAAATATTTTTTTATGACCATTCCTCTTCTTCGTCTTCATGGGTGGGAATGCCGAAGGAGAAGGGATGAAAACAAATCTTTTCCCTCTAAATCCTTGTTCTTTTTCCTCGCATACTACTTCCTCCCAAGTCACTGACCAAATCCCGTGATCCAACCACATAATCTACAAGAGCACCAACCAAACAACCAAGCAAGCAAGAAATCGGAAGGACACGAGCAAGAAGAGGGGATGGATCGCGAGGCGAAGGGGGGACATTTACGTGTCGGGCGCGCAGACGAGGACGCGGTAGCGCTGCGCGGCGACGAGCTGGTCGACGAGGAAGCGGAGCCCCGGCGCGTCGATGCCGTCGTCGTTCGTCACCAGCAGCACCGGCGCCTGGGCCGCCTCCGCCGCCGCCGCAGCCGCAGCCGTGGAGTCCATGTGAGCGGAGCACGGGGATGGGGTCTGACCGTCTGAGGAACCTTTCCGTTTCCGTTCGCGGCCACATGGACTCCCGTCGTGCGCCTGTTGGCGGTTTTTGGTTGGGTGTTGACAATTGGCAAACTGCACCTGCTGAAGTTTGTGGGATTTTTATACGAATCCTCCCACTCACGTACAGATATACAATTGCGTTTTTTATATTTCAATCGAAGTTTTCTAAATCCGACTGTCAACAAGTTGTGGTATATTTGATCCTAAAGGGAAAAGGTGCATTTTCCTACCCACCAATCCACTTTGTCCACTAAACCCTAGAGATAAAATTTAAGCTCGATTTATTCCCTAAACTATTTTAGGTACTTAAATATACATCCCATAATTAGATTTATTTTTTCTCACAGTTAAGTTTTAAGTTTATTTTTGTGAGGTTACTTGTAACATGATACTTTATGTTAGAAAAATACTTTAGATTTTTTATGATTATTTTCATGCACCTTTGTATCTTCGTAATCAGTTTTGTATTAAATATTACTAATTCATGAAAATATTCTTAACATATTTTTCTACATAGGGTATCATGCTCTCGCTACCCGCTTCAAAATTTGAACTTAAACTCAACCTGTAAATCGAGGAAAAAAAAAGACAAATCTTATTAGAGGGTGGATTGGACCAACTGAAATAGTTTGAGAGGGTAAATCAAGCTTAAACTTTGTTCAACTAAATGTACGGATAAAGTAAATTGGTAAGGGTATGTAGTAAATGGACTTTCCATTCAAAAATGTATAAATTAGTACAAATTTGTCTCAAAATCTGGTAATAATTTTATAAGACTTTCATAAATAATCTCTAATAGAAAATAGTGGTCAAAAGCACACCTAGAGACCCTTTTCGTATGCCAATGTCAAGTGATCGTGGCAACAAATGTGAAATTTTCAAGCCTATTTAAATGCATAAAAAGGCTCAACAAAAATTATGATGATTATAATTGGTTCCAACCAACTGATTCGTCAGTGTATAATATAAAAATACTACTCAAGCATGTTGAACTTCGTATATGGAAGCTTTGCAGCTGGATTTGGATGAAAATACAAGATTAAAGGTGGACTTTGTAGGTAAGTGTTCAGATTACTAAGTCCTACTAACAAGATTAAGAGTTCTTCTAGATGGTTGTGATCTTTAAAAAGACATGGGTCTTAATTTTTTTTTGGTCCTTTGCATGTTTCCTTCGCTATTGACTACCAATAAAAAAACAAAATGATTGGATTATGAATTTCTCAACTAATTTGGCAGATTGAGATGACCAGGCTATTCCTTTTTTTCTCTCGCAGTATGCACCGCAGGGATCGATTTAAGGGCACTTTCGTTTGCCTAGTTGCATCAGCATACAATTTGAGAAAGTATATTCCTTTTTAGTTTTTACGAGATCTTTCTCAATTTTCTACTATACTTTTGTTCTGGAAATATAAGAAGTTTGGCATCGAGATATGAGGTTCTCCCACTTAACATTGTCACCATTTCAGCGTGAAGTTGCTACATGGAATCCTCAATAATCAATATCCCTCCAAAAATTTCATAATAAGAAGGCTATTTTAATTGTTTTTATTTGCGCACGACCAAATCTCTCTCCTCCCACTTAGTCCTAGTGGTGAGAAAGTTCAGATATTAAAACTTTATCCACAATTTGGCCAACAGATGATTGAAAAATAGATGGTGATCACATTGTATAAAAAGGTGATCATGTTAATAAACACAAGCAACATTAATGTATAGTGTTCAATATTCTGTAGCCCTTTAGTTGTGAATTGAGCATGATTCGGAATGAAGTGCTTTTGAAGAAATAGAAACGGACCTAGCTAGAACTGATACTTTTTATTCCTTCTTTGCTTCAATGATCTACTTGTTGTTTTAGCTCCGTGCACACGGATAAGTTAAGACTTTAAACGTTTGCTTTTTATTTTTAGAGGAAGTGCCTCAAATATCACTGATTCTAACATGTGAAAACTCAAATTAGAAGTACTTACACCGTGGTTTCGATAATGATTTGGAATCAAGACCTTGTTCCACGATAGATTATTTGTTTCGTTTGAAGTTTTGTTTATTTACAAAGTTGATTGTGGATTCGATATTGCTTTCGAATTAAGGCCTCTTTTTTTTAGGATTACAAGGGAGTTTAGTTCTGCAATCAACAATGAAGTTGTGTGTTTCCAAGCTCCTGGTCTTCTCCCTTGCCAAAGAAAACCGAGGCTACATTAATAAAATTTGTCGAAAGCCAACTAGCTGCTATGCTGAGCTACGAAGATCACAATAGGCCTTGGTGGGCTGACACTCTAGAAGAACGACGGTTCTGCGGGCCGAGAGCCCCTTCAGGAAGACCTAGCTCAAATACTGGGCCTTTTTGTCCCTGTCCGGTCCAGTAACGTTTTGGACTCTTTATGGTACTTTGGTCAACTTAGTTAAAGTTCTACTCATATTAGTCACACACTTAAGCATTAGAAATTAAATTAAATTGGCACCCTTCATTTTATAAGGTGCCATTTTCCCCAAAAATAATTACACATCATATTACCTGTTGGCTGAAGATAACCAAATTGCGACAATGGATGAGTATTCCGTCAGACCAGTTATTGTATTCATCATTACAGGAAATCATATTGAGCGAGTAATTTTAATCAGGTTTACCGACCAGGGGAAATTACATGTCGACTGTCAAACCATGATCTCTTTCAGAAACTAGAGTAATGGTTAATTTTTCACAACGGTAATCATGATTACATACATCTTGGTTTTCCTAGTGGGCAGGGCTGTTGGGCTTGGGCAGGGGGAAAGTTAGGGAAGATGCCGACCATGGTGCTTCGCCCACAACCGTGGAGGTACACGATAAGGAGCACTACCGCCCAAAAATCCATGCACTGCCGCGTCATTTCTTTATCCATCTTCTACGGCCACACTGAGGGTGCTACCCGAAAACACAAATCCATGATTTTGTGGCTCTTTTGCATACGCCATTTCTATAAATATATCATCTCTAGATTATACAAGTGAGAAGAATGCTACGTCTCCATCCATGCTCGATGAAACTTGGCTCCTAGTAGATTGAATAAATGTACATTAAGCCATTTCCAGAAGAGGCAATTAACAAAATAAGTGGGTATCATGTGAAAGTTGCATATAAATGTACTCCGTGCAATTTCTTTTACTACTCCCCCGTTTCAAAATATAATTTATTTTAACTTATCTTGATATATAGATTCTGCTATTCACCAAGACATACATTATATCTATTTCTAGATAAATAGCAAATACTGTGAATCTAGAAAAACCAAAACGTCTGGAGTGGTACTGTATTCGTAGGGTGGATGGACACGTGATTAGAACAACAATGAGAAGCTCCACCGACCAACCAAAACTCGCCGTCAAGAAATTTTGGATTTTAATTATGATCCTTTGAACATTTTTGATTTGTTGTATAAAAACTTGTAGAAACTCTGTAAAATTTGAGTGCATTGTGGTGTGCAAACGCGGAGGATACATGCCGTTGTGCACGTAGCAGAAGCTGAAGCTGGGAAAGTGCCGCTTGCATGCTTGTAACGTTGTGTATTGTATTCACCACCATTGGTGCGGCGCGGTGCTGCCACGAGGCCCCGCGACAAATCCTAGCCCCGACGGCATCTCCGGCTCCTCGCCCCCCATCCCATCCCAGCATCCATCCCCTTCCCCCCTCACACAAATTGTCCCCCGCCCTCCCTCTTCTTTACCATATCACTGCCGGCCAGCCCGCCATCCCACCGCTGCCGCCCGCCACCATTCCCACCGCCCCACCGCGCCTTCGCAGCTGCCGCGGGTGCTAGGTAGCCATCCGGAGCCGCCGCCGCCGCGACCATGGCCTCCGTGGCGGCCACCTCCACGCTGGCCCCGGCCATCGCCGCCCGCCGGCGCCGGGCGCGGCCTGGGGCGGCGCCGCTGCCGCCGACGCCGCGCCGGGCCGCGGTCGTGCGGTGCTCGCTCGAAAGCAACGTCTCCGACATGGGCGTCAACGGTGAGGAGCGGCACCCTGCTCGCGCTTCTCTTCTGGGGCCGGTGTGAGTTGAGAGTTGGTTCATGAACTGTTAAGCCTTGTGGAATTTCAACACCGTAGTTCCAATACTCCCTTGGGTCATAAAAAGCTTGTCTTTTGGGCCTGAATCAAACCTGGAGTTTTAATTCGAGTATCTACATATGTGGAAAGCGGTATCTTGTTGATTTTAGTTCAGAGGTTCACTCATGGCACTGCAATTTCCCTATACTCTACAAATATCTTCTTACAATTGAAAACACTTCTCATAGTTGCGTTTTAGAGACAGCGGTGGTGTTCTCTTTTCTGACAAAAAGGATAGAATTCTGGGTAGATTACTCCAAGTTTCTGACTTTTCTGCTGTCAACTCTGTTTCGGTTTAAATAGCTTTGGGCTCAAATGCCAGGTTGACTTGGAGATTTTGAACTGAGATCTTTTCACTGTGTGGCAGCTCCCAAAGGGTTGTTCCCACCTGAGCCGGAGCACTACAGGGGGCCCAAGCTCAAGGTGGCCATCATAGGGGCAGGCCTCGCCGGCATGTCCACTGCCGTCGAGCTTTTGGACCAGGGCCATGAGGTTAGCTGATTGGCTGCCTTCAGCAGAGCTAAATGCTCTCTTATTCAGGAATATCACTGCCTTTTAGTTCTCCTTATTGGGCATGATTCGTTTTGCAGGTTGATCTGTACGAGTCCCGGCCGTTTATTGGCGGCAAGGTTGGCTCATTTGTCGATAGGCAAGGAAACCATATCGAGATGGGGCTGCATGTGTTCTTCGGGTGTTACAGCAATCTGTTCCGCCTCATGAAGAAGGTACAGGCATCTGTACCTTAAGCTCACTAGACACATGCTGAATTAGTTTAAGTGTACTGTTAGTTTGACTGCTTTACTTAGATAACTATGAATTAGTTTTTGTTTGAGAATTTTTAAGATTGGATGTCTTCAGAGCTCATCAGTCTGCTGATGAACTCATTGTATTTCAGGTTGGTGCTGATAATAATCTGCTGGTGAAGGAACACACACATACTTTTGTAAACAAAGGGGGCGCAGTCGGTGGTATGTTCAGCGTTCATATACTCATCAATCTTGTTGTGGAACAGTGCTCTTATGCTGCAATATTTTTATTATTCTTAATTGTTTTTGGAATTTCTCTATGCCTATGATAGGCTAAAAAAAGTCCAATACTTCTAGTGTGTTGAAGTATTAACCAAGAATTCAAGTTTTAAAAGTGAAAATACGATATTACTTTTGAATGTTCTTCTAATGGATTCATTTGTATTTTCTGAGAAATAACAATGCTTGTGTTGCCTTCTGTGGCCTGTGGCACACTATTTACTTAGTCCTTCAGTTGTGATAAGGCATAACTTCTCATAGTATGATACTGCAACTTACTGAACTATGTTTTGTTGTATATTTATATGCAACTTATAATGTACTTTTTCATATTATTTGCATTGTTTTACAGAACTTGATTTTCGGTTCCCGGTGGGAGCTCCATTACATGGTATTCAAGCGTTCCTCAGAACTAACCAACTCAAGGTAAATTCATAATTCATGAATATTATAACCTTCAAGGAGAACCTCAACTCATGAAATTAGTTTAGCCTTGAATTTCTTTCTTTACCTTTTGGCATTATATGCTTCCCCATATGTTATAAATTTCTCTTCTTGAGCTCTATCAGTTTCATGATCATGAGCCTTGCCCTATGCTGACTATTTCGAGCTGCCATTATTTAACCACTTAGACATGTTATTTCCTTCTGATACCTTTTTTCACTGTGCTCTTTGAATTCCATCTGTATTCACATCTTTATAGCCATACACTAGCACTCCTGAAAGTGACCTTCCCTCTCCCATTTCATACAAAGGAATCAGCTCACTTGATATGCATTTGTTTTTAGAATTGTTAAAAGACATCATATTATATGTGAACTATAGCATACAGGATATATGCACAAGCATGCTATGCCATTTGAAATAGTTTGCACTTTGCAGGTTATTATAATGTCTGTAATAGTACAAATTTTCACTATATATTTGCATTCTTATTCTTGTTCTAAGCCATGGAGAAAGTATTGTAAAGTCCTCATAGGTTCCTAACTACCTATCCTTGATACTAACTTAAATTAGCAAAGCTTGTTTATGATTGTGATATCTTCAGACTGAGAGTTGTTGTTTATTTGTAGCTAATATTTAGTTCTGTTTTTGAAGTCTACTGTAAACATTCTTAGTTTTTCCCTGTAACCATCACTGGCATTCTCATTGGAAGTGAATGATTCTTTAAGTGCACATAAAGATTGAAATAAGGACTGAGGTCATGTCGTTTGTCAATTTTTTAATACTACATACTATTAATTACATAGTTTTCATTAAACCTTTGTTGCAGGTGTATGATAAAGCAAGAAATGCAGTTGCTCTTGCCCTAAGCCCAGTTGTTCGGGCTCTGGTTGATCCTGATGGTGCATTGCAGCAAGTGCGGGACTTGGATGATGTAAGTATTCACTGATTTTGTTTAAGATTCATTAGGAGTGTACATCTTGGACATCGTAGGAGTTTTCATAGTATCTTTTTAAAATTTGTACCATTGTAACCCAGTGGTAGCTCTTTTTCAATTTAAATGTAAATTTGCCAGTGTACCTTTTTCAGGTAAGTTTCAGTGATTGGTTCATGTCCAAAGGTGGTACTCGGGAGAGCATCACAAGAATGTGGGATCCTGTTGCTTATGCTCTGGGTTTCATCGACTGTGATAATATTAGTGCACGTTGCATGCTTACAATTTTCACTCTGTTTGCCACAAAAACAGAGGCATCTTTGTTACGCATGCTAAAGGGTTCGCCTGATGTTTACTTAAGTGGCCCGATAAAGAAGTACATAACAGACAGGGGTGGTAGGTATGATGACAGAGACAAAATTTTGTTGTGAACTGTCTTTGTCTAGGTACTACCATACATCTGAAAACCTACGTCATGTAACAAATCCTTCAGGTTTCACTTAAGGTGGGGATGCAGAGAGGTTCTCTATGAGAAATCACCTGATGGAGAGACCTATGTTAAAGGCCTTCTTCTGTCCAAGGTAAGATCTCTTATCAGTATATCAGTTTCTGCTTTGCTTGATTATGCAGCTAGATCATATGTGGAAAATATGACAAACGCTGTAGCATTAACTATTCTTTATATTTGTATTGATTTTTTCATACATCTGGATATTTTTAGGCCACAAGCAGAGAGATAATAAAAGCCGATGCATATGTTGCAGGTTCTTTTTCTTCTTCCTTGTCTTTTGTTTCTTCTCTAACTAGCACTTCCAACCATACTCACTTAACTTGATTTTGATAATTGCATAGCTTGCGATGTACCGGGGATCAAAAGACTACTGCCGTCAGAATGGAGGGAATGGGAAATGTTTGACAATATCTACAAGTTAGATGGTGTTCCTGTTGTCACTGTTCAGCTTCGCTACAATGGATGGGTTACTGAACTTCAAGATTTAGAAAAATCAAGGTAACTGATGCCCCCCCCCCCCCCCTGCATATTTACTATTTTTGTCACTTATTTGGTTTTAGACCGGATAATTTAAAATTCTCACCACTCATATCTGAATGTGTCATGAAGATTACATTTGTATTATCTAAACAGATATTTGTGCAAATGCAAATTGAATTCCTCCATGCTCGCTCAGTGATACTTCTCTAATCTTTGATGTAGACAACTGGAAAAGGCAGTCGGTTTGGATAACCTCCTGTACACTCCGGATGCGGACTTCTCCTGTTTTTCGGACCTTGCACTCTCATCTCCTACTGATTACTACATTGAAGGACAAGGTTCCCTGATCCAGTAAGTCTACATTTTCATTCTGAATATTTTCTACATTGGTGGTCTCGAATAGTTTATGAAGATTCAGTGCTCGTGATAGTATTCACTTTTGACATATCATTTTGAAGTTCTTGTTTGTATACATTTTTAGCTTGCTAGGTTACTAGCACGTTACAACTTACAACTACTGTGTTTCAACTATCAAATTGATTTCTTTGTGCAAACGTATTCACATTCAACGCTTGATTCATTTGCAGAGCTGTGCTAACTCCTGGTGATCCATACATGCCATTGCCAAATGAGGAGATCATCAGTAAGGTTCAAAAGCAGGTAAGTTTGAAAATAACATCTGTTTTTTTTTGTCTAGTTACTGCTACAACTGATTGTTGCAGATTGTTCACTTTACAAATAACTATGCAAGATCTCATTTGGAAGTACTTAAAAAGATACGGGATTTCTTGTGATTGTATTGTATATTTATATTCTCCCAACCCCCAAGCTACCTCAGTACCAACACATATATGATTGCCTGCAGGTCGTAGAATTGTTCCCATCTGCCCGGGGATTGGAAGTCACATGGTCCAGTGTGGTGAAAATCGGACAATCTTTGTATCGTGAGGCTCCTGGAAATGACCCATTCAGACCTGACCAGAAGACACCCGTTAAAAACTTCTTCCTGTCTGGATCTTACACGAAACAGGTATTGTTCATCTACAGGAATAAATGGATCAGGAAACACTAAAAATTTGCCATTTGAAATTTCGGTGTCTGCTGCACACCAGGGATTTAATTTAAAGAGATTCTCCTAATATTGTGCTATGTGTTCAGGACTACATTGACAGCATGGAAGGAGCGACTCTCTCTGGCAGGCGAACCGCAGCCTACATCTGCGGTGCTGGGGAGGAGCTGCTGGCCCTGCGAAAGAAGCTAGTGATCGACGGCAGCGAGAACGCGTTGGGGAATGTCCAAGTCCTGCAGACAAGTTGAGCCTTGCCATCACACATGCTGGAACAGCCAGATTATATCTTTCTCGGTTCTGGTTGCGGGCGACCTCTTGTATATCCTATTTGAGCATTACATCCGCTGCGGCTTTTCCGGTTCCTGATCTGAGGACCCAGGTATCTAGGTGGCATACGGGATTACATCAGGCAGTGTGTATGTTAAGCTGGAACTTGATTGATCATTCATTGGGACGATTGGTTGCTGATATATACATACAGCGCACACTGTTCTTACGCCTTGCGGGAAAATAGCAAGCAAATATCCGGGGGCGATTGCTAGATGATTTATCAAGATTTGGCTTTTACACACATATCTTGTTATCAACTGATTCAGCTCCGGCACTCCTGGCCTTTTCATTTCATATGAATATCTGTGGTTATTGCTAGGCCATGTCCAATTGAGCTTTGGTTCATGGAAAATGCTGCTCCTCGTCGGCCGGTTGCTGTGCTGGAAACTGAAACAGGTCAGTTTCCGGCGTGCTCGCCGCCGTCACCGGCGACGAATGGAGGCAGCGAGCGACAGTGGGCGGCCGGAGCGTGTCGCCGTGAAGGCCTCATGACTTCCTGTGGTCTGTGAGACTCTGACGGCCACGAGAGAGCGCGAACTCCTGCGGTTCTGTTTGTTTCCCTGAGCAAGCCGAGCGGCAGTTGGTGGCTGATGGCGCCAAGCCCAGCTGTGGCGTCTAGCAGCCACCTGTGGCGCGCCGCCGGCGTCCTCCAGCCGGTCTCCGGCTCGCACGTCCTGCTGCATGGGCCGAGGCGCCGCCACCGGCGTCTCCCAGGTGTCGTCGTCCGAGCTGCGCCGGACGCGCCGCCGGTGGTCCGGGCGGCCGTCAGCGCCGTCACCGAGCTCCTCAGAGTCATTTCCCCAACTAAGATGCCCAGGCAAGCTTAGCCTCTCGTTCGTCAAGCTGATCCTCTGCTCTGGGATTTGGATTCCGCGGCATCCAACCTCCATTTTTCCTGGCTCGGCCGTGCAGGGACGCTGCCGAGCAGGGTGAGGCGTCGGACCCGCCGCCGTGCGGCAGCGTCGACGATGTGCTCGCCGTGCTCCGAGACGACTACCGGCGCGCCTACTTCCTCACCGGTACGGGTCTCTTGCAACTTGCTGCGTTCTTTCACCAGGGATTTGCTTGGATCATGGCGGCTGCAGGATTGCAGAACTGATTGATCCTGATAAAATTGCAAAGTCTGATGCATGCGAACAAAGCATGATACGGATTGTTCAGAGAAATGCGCAAGGAAATGATAACCAACTCCTCTAGGATTGCAGGGGATTTCACTCCGGGCATATACACTGAAGATTGCTTGTTTGAGGATCCGACGATAAAGTTCCGGGGTACCTCTCATGTCTCGTTTGATTTTTTTTTGAGGAATTGGTGAACATGAGAGCATTCTTGCCCCTCGTAGGATTGTCAAGGTACTCTCAGAATTTGGATCTGCTGGTGCCGTTCTTCGACAGCCCTTCGCTTGAGCTCGAAAGCATTGAAAAGGTAACAAACGCCATTTGCTGACTGGAATTCATTGATTTGTTTGCGGAAACTTTGTTTCTGACTAGCAATTATGTGTTGGCATTTGAAAAGTTTTTTAGGTCTGAATTGCAAGAACCAACTTGCCATTCTTGCAGTTGTAGACTTGTAGGTTATCACCAAGTCCCAGCTCGAATTGAACATTTGTTTTAGTTAATACAGTTATCTGAAAAGAAGTATGAACTTATGATCCATACTGAAACACGTTCAGTCTGCGCATTTTTAAAATTGTTTCAAATCTCACAGGGTTTGAGGGTTGAGACAAAGTTTGTCAAAGCGACATGGAAACTAAGGTGCTTCTGCAAGCCTGTTTTTTTTTTTAATTTTTCTCCCTGTAGTACTTTAAAAGACGATTGTCTCCCTTTGATAACAAGCCCGCTCTGTTTCCAGGACATATTTGAGGCTTCCATGGAGGCCCCTGATTGCGATCAGAGGGAACACAACCTATGATCTGAACGAAGATTACAAGGTAGCGGTCAGAAAACCCAAACCCTGTAAAACTAATCACCTCTTTGATCAAAGGAAATCGAAAACACTCCAAGATTTTGGGTTGCATTTGTTCAGGTGGTTCGGCACTCTGAGAGCTGGGACGTCTCTGCCCTTGAGGCCATCGGCCAGATATTCGTGTCTGCTCGGGAGCAGCGGAAAGGCAGCCGAGGCTGAAGCAGGAGATGTGCATGTTGCAACACGACTATACCTGGTTATGGATCAAGCGATCCGACAAACCTGACCCGATCCGCCCGAATAAAATCCAACCTGACCCAACCTGATCAATATGCGGAACACAGTAGCGAAATGTGTCACATTGATTGGCCTTTCAAAACTTGTACTTTTACAAGTTGCATAAAACAGTTCTATTTTATTAAAAAAAGTTAAAAATTAAGGATCATATCAACCAATCCTTTTTCCTGCAAATAATGTTTGACAGATGTTTACGCCAATGATCAAGGGAAAACAATCAAACAATAAGGCTCTAAATCTTTCGATGAAGGGGATTATGATCCGAGTTCTCATGATCTACTTACAAATTTTAGTTTAGTCCTTGATTAAATGTGTTAAAAAACAACCTCTGAATCAGATAGGCCCATTCTTCTTCTGTCCATGGCACTTGCCGAAATGGGCCGGCCCATCTAGTGCCACCCATCCTCCCCCCGGAAGCTTCTCCGGCCTTCTCGGACTACGACGCGCCCTACCTTACCCAAACACCGGAAAGAACGAGCGCCGGTGGTGCCGCGGTGGTGACGACGCCACGACAACGACGGTGGGAAGCCAAGACTCTCTGGAGCTCCGGCGAGCATCGAAAGCACACACGCGAGGCCGCGGAACCTTGGCGAGGATGTTCTCCAAGCTCTTGGCGTCGTTCGTGAACCCGCGCCGGAACCCGCTGGCGCGCCTCCACCGGAACGCCGTCGCCTCCCGCCTCCGCAAATACGGTCTGCACCCTCCTCCCCGCTCCCACCCACCCACCCGCTCGGAACCTTAGGGTTAGGGGCTAGCTAGGCTCGTCGGCGGCGTCCCTGATCGGTTCTTCCCTTGCTGTCGCCGGCGCTGGGCTCCGGTACGACGACCTGTACGACCCGTACCACGACCTGGACATCAAGGAGGCGCTGGCGCGGGAGGTGGTGGACGCCCGCAACCAGCGCCTGAAGCGGGCCATGGTCCTCTCCATGAAGCACCAGTACCTCCCCGACGACTTGCAGGTCAGGACTCGTGCTTGTTCCTCGCTCTGTGATTCGTATTCGCTGTATGCCAGCTATGCAGTTGTCAATTGGGAAAGCAGGAAATTTTAGGTAATTCCATGTTGTTGTGGTGGTGGTTCCGCTGGATTGCCAGATTGAGTTTAGGTGGATTCGTAGGAATTGGATGGGAGGACAAGTGAATGATGGTTGGTGATTGGGATTGGGATTGGGTTGTAGAATGGACCTAGATGCTTGTGAACTTGTGGAAACAGAGAGTAAAGGAGTCAAGTAATTGCTGATGTGGATTCCCACTTGTGTGCTCTTTTGCTATGGTTTTTAGCACGCAATGCTCCCATGTCTTATTTTCCTGTGATATATATGGAGATTGTGTTGCTCTATGTTCGTCTTTTTATTTTTCAGGATTTATTGATGCAGCTAGAGATATATTATATAACTCGTTTAATTAGTCTAGCATACCTGAAATTCACCTAGCGTCGTTCTGTAAGTGCTTCTAACAGGCTCTATTTGTGTTGACAAACATGAATTTTTGATGGGATTATTTTTCTAGTAATCGCTAAAGTTATTTATTATGTTTCTGGAATCCCCACGTGAACGCTAGCCCGGTTGGTCTAGCGGTGCGCATGGCATCCTGCCGGCCAGAGTTCGATTCCCCACGGGGACGGATTTGTGGGGACGGATTTGTTAGCCGGAAGTGGCACAGTTTATCTATGCGTTGAAAAAAATTCCCTCGCCCGCTCCACTTCGAAACACATATCTAAGGCCGGTCCAATCTCACATGGGTTGCGGTGCCGTTGTGTATGGGTGGAGTGGGGGTTCCGGGATTTTCTCGACCTGCGTGAGAGGTTATCTTCTACCTTAATCACAATACCTTCGGGGAGGTCTTACCCCGGCGGGTCGAGTTTTTTTTTATGTTTCTAGAATCCATTGAGACATCAATTGATGCATCATGTATTGACACCTTGATTTCTAATGCTAAGTCAGGGTGTGTACATACTTGAGCATATTGTAAGCTTGCGACAGCTAAAGCGTATGGTACCGCTTTTATTTGATCTATCTCATACTTGTTCTTGGGACACTGAAATTTCCCAAAACTATCGCCCTTGACTGTAGGAGCAGGTGTTGGCTTACTCGCATGCGTACCGTACTTCTTTAGTACCTTTCCCAAGTATGTCTCTTGCGATAATCCTAATACCCCCTTTCTTCTATCTCGGTGAATCTCAATTCGCAGAATGAACGAGGCATCACCAAGATCTTTCATATCGAATCTTGAGGACAAGAATTTCTTCGTCTCCAGCAAAAGATTGATATCACTGCTAGCAAGTAGAATATCATCCGCATACAGGATAAGGAAAATAAATTTCCCATTCTTAAATTTTGCATAAATGCAATTGTCCTTCTCATTTTCTTTAAACCCAAACTTTCTTACTGTCTCATCGAACTTTAAGTACCATTGTCTAGAGGCCTGTTTTAATCCATAAATGGATTTCTTCAGGCGGCATCCCATATGTTCTTTTCCTTCCACAACAAAACCTTTGGGTTGAGCTATGTAAATATTTTCACACAAATCCCCGTTAAGAAATGTCGTCTTTACATCCATCTAATGTAACTCTAAATCATAGTGTGCCACTAATGCCATTATGATTCTAAAAGAATCCTTGCACGAGACTGGAGAAAATGTTTCATTGTAATCTATTCCTTCTCTCTGTGTGAAGCCTTTAACCACAAGTCGCGCTTTGTATCTCTCTACATTTCCTTTGGAGTCACATTTCGTCTTGTAGACCCATTTGCAGCCTACTGTTTTGGCTCCTTTATGAATTTCTTCTAAGTCCCAAATTTTATTGGTACTCATTGATTTCATCTCATCTTAGATGATAGCTTCAAGCCACTTGGATGATTGAGCGCTTCTCATGGCTTCTTCAAATGTAGTAGGATCACCTTCCATTTGAATTTCTTCGCTAACATAGACTTCGTAGTCACTAGAGATAGCTGATTTTCTTGTTCTTTGTGACCTCCTAGAGCCTTCATTAACTGGCACTTCTTCTACTTGACGCTGTTGTTGCTCCCCCTCATGCACGGCAATTGGTTCTATAGGATCCTGAAGGACAGGTTCCTCATTCTGACATGTTGCCACAACTGGGTAACTAACAGGCGTTGGCACTACAGTGTCCTGCACTGTTGGTGCAGCGATAACAGGCAACACGAAGAACGATTCCTGAACCATCGGAGTGGGCGCAAAGACCCGCTTTTGCTCAAGATCAATTTTCCGTGCTACCATGCTCCCCCTGATCATATTGTCCTCCAAGAAGACAACGTGTCTTGTTTCTACGAACTTCGTATGTCTGTCAGGACAATAGAAGCGATAATCTTTTGACTTATCTGGATAGCCAATAAAATGACAACTGACTGTCTTGGGATCTAGTTTCCCAATGTTTGGATTAAACACTTTTGCCTCAGCTGGACAACCTCACACATGTAAATAATTTAATGTGGGTATTTCTACCTATCCATAACTCATACGGTGTTTTGAGCACCTACTTACTTGGTACACGATTAAGAATATGAATGGCGGTTTTTAACGCCTCCGTCCACAAATTAATCGGTAACGTGGAGTAACTTATTATACTTCTCACCACATCATTAAGGTACAGTTACATCTTTCAGCTACTCCATTCTGCTGAGGCTCGCACGGTGTAGAATTCTGGGCGACTATGCCATTTTCCTATAGAAACCTCGCAAAAGGTCCAGGAACTTATCCATATGGGGTATGTCGACCGTAGTACTCCCCACCACGGTCGGATCTCACTATCTTGATCTTTAAGTTGAGCTGATTTTCTACTTCAACCTTGAATATCTTGAATTTATCCAATGTTTCTAATCGTTCTTTAATTGGATAAATGTAGCAATAACGCGAATAATCATCTGTAAATGTTATGAATGAATCATAACCATCCACAGTCTTTATGGGGAATGGACCACATATATTTGTGTATGATTTCCAAAACCCCTGCAGTTCGTTTGGCTCCTTTCTTAATCTGTTTAACATACTTTCCTTTAATACAATCAATGCAATATTCTATGTCTGTAAAATCTGGAGGATGCAGAATTTTCTCTTTGATTAATCGTTCAATTCTCCCCTTCGAAATATGGCCTAAACGATACTGCCATAATTTCACTAATATTTCATTATCGCATTGCTTGCGCTTGTTTTGTACATTCATAGTCGAGGAAGACTCATTCTTTTCTTCATTGCATACAACATTCACATTCTCATGCATAGATAACATATAAAGCTTGTCTTGCAGGAACACAAGACTAACACACTTATCATTAAACTTAATCAAACATTGTTCTTTGCCAAAATGGCAATCAAATCCATCATTCGCTAAGCATGAAACAACAACAACAACATAGTCTTTTTGTCCCAAGCAAGTTGGGGTAGGCTAGAGATGAAACCTATAAAAAAACAAAGATCACGGATCTTCAGGTACGTTGATGGCGAGTCTCTTTACATTTTCGGCCTGCTTTAGAACCCCACTACGCACCGGTGCCTCAGGGGATCTCCGTTGGACATGTCCAAACCATCTCAATCGATGTTGGGTAAGTATGAAGCTATTATTCAATTCTAATGGGAGTCCTCCAATCGCTTCAACTTCAGCTTCGACGCAGTTGGCGACTCTAAGCGTTCTTTCTCCTCTTTGCAGGGTCCTTCTCGTACCGAATCCCTGTAAAGAATTTGCAACATGAACAGTTGCACCTGAGTCAATCCACCATGTAGATTTATCATAACATAAATACAAGGACTCATCTACAAATGTAATAAAATCCTCACCCTTTCTGTTCAGATGTTTCATAAACTCCAAACTGTCAGACTGCCAGTGTCCTTTCTTCTTTCACCACTTGCGCTGGTCCTTGGCCACTGGCTCTTCATTGACCTGTTTGGGATGGTGAACTTGTTGTGGGGCCTTTCCTTGTGACTTAGAAGAGAAGCTTCTATCCCACTGAGGTTTTCCTTGTGGTTTAGCATCGTTGTTATTGTAGTTCCTCTTCTTGCTTTGCTTCACATAGTAAACAAAATCACCATGTGAGCCCTTCAGCCTCTCTTCTTCTTGCACACATATGGCAATGAGCATCTCAATATCCCACTTTTCTGGTTGGAGGTTGTAATTAACCTCAAACGAATCATACTCCTTAGGCAAGGAAGCAAAAATCAAATGAACTAAGAACTCCGTTGGGAGCTCCATGTTCATAGGCCTAAGCTTGGGTGCCATGTTGCTCATCCTCAGTATGTGCTCTCTAATCCCTCCACCATTGTATTTCTCAGTAACTAACCTCTTTATAAGAGTACTTGCATAAGCTTTGGAAGAGCCAGTGAACTGACTCTCCACCTTCCTGAGATAATCAATGGCAGTGGTACTTTCTGGGATTGCTCCCCTTATGGCCTCCACAATGGAGCTCTTAATCACCATCAAGCACTTGCGGTTCGATTGATCCCACTTTGCCTTGTCAAGATCATACTTCATCACCAACGGTGCATGTTCACGCTGTCGCGTGGCCCATGCTGCGTCGGCCTCAGTCTCTCCCTCACCAAGTCCACAGGTTTAGTGGGACATGGTGAGGTCAATGCTAGATCACTCTCTGCCAACGCAAGTGCCATCTCAAGCTTTTCCCTCCATGAGCCATAGTTTCCTCCATTGAAGGGCTCGATGGACGAGATAAATGCCATTGGGTTGTAGCCTGAAATAAAAATCAGAAAAGGTTGAGAACATTTAATAATAACGCTTGCATGGTTTAGTTTAACGTTGGTCAAAATTAAAACATACAAGATACTACTGCATTAATTCTACGTCACCGTTGGGCAGAAATAGAAATAATGCATGAAAAACTCATGAAATAAAATTATAATATTGCTATCATCAACTTTGGTCAGAAAATAATAATATCATAATTAACTTGAAAATAATAACTACTCTTCCAATTAAATGTCCTGTTGGTTCTAATTTAATTAGGAGATAAACATACATTACTATAGCAGCGGAAACATGAATAAAAAAAATCTATTTCAGAAGCTACTCCATAAACTTATCTACTCTCTAAACAATTAAACACGTTGGTGCAGAATTAATAGAGATTAAAACTAAGTAAAACAACAAGGAAAAGCTTCTGAAATAAATAAAACCGAGTCTTTCTTTCACTGGGCGTCCAACCCAGCTGCTGAAAACGGCCCGCAAGGCGTTATTGCGCGCGCGCGGCGCACTTACTGTTGCAGCCCAACAAAGCCGATCTGCAAGAGCACTCACCCGCGCACCAGGCCACAACCTGGGCCTGGGCCGGGAAAGCGCCGCCCCGCCTGGGCCTAAAGCTGGCCCGTTGGCCGCCGGGCGACTCCTGGCCGTCGGATAGATCCGACGGCCGGCCGGCGATTTCGCCGGATCAAAAACCCGGCGCCGGATCCTCCCCCGAAAACCCTAGCTCGTTCTCTTCTCTCCCCCTTTCTGTTCAGCTCCGGAGCAGCGGCGGCCACTGGGCGGCCGGAGAAGATGGTGGCGCCGCCGCTGGCCCCCTCGCCGGCGCGCGCGCTCGCTTGTGCGTGAGCGCGATGCCGTCGAGCGGCCTGGCAGCGGTGCCCTCGGCGCCCGCACGCGAGGCCCCGACGCGGCGTCGAGTAGCGGCGCGACCCGTCTTCCCGCCCGGCGACAGCCTGCGGTGGTGGACGCAGGTAGGGTTAGGGTTAGGGTTTGCTTCTTCGATTCGATTTTCTTTCTTCTTCTTCGATCCAAGATCGAATGCTTTTCTTTCTTCTACTTTCTTTTCTACCCTAAACTGGATCTACACACTAGATCTAGGCGCTAATACCAATGTTAGAGTATTAGGACCATCTAGGTGACAGATCAGTGGGTGTTTTACATTTCCTCATGAATAAAACAAGGTTTACATCTAGTGAGAGGGAGACAGAGAGATCGAGAGAGGGAAAAAGCAGACCGGCGAAGGATGAGCCCGACGCTTAGTTGTTGTTGGCCATCGAGTCGAGGACGATGTTGCCGAGCCGAATCGAAGTCGTGAGCGCAGCTCGGGGCAGTGGCGGCCGGAGTCGTGGACGACGGAGTTGTAGCAGTGGCGGCGGTGTGGTCCAGAGGCGACGGTCTTCCCGTCGCTTCAGTGCCTCCCGTCGATTGGATCGGGGTCTAGGGTTTGTAGGTGGGTGGACTGGCGGCGGTGAACCTTGTGTACCGTGCCTCCGGCCCCCACCTCCTTTTATTTGGCGCTGCGCGACGGGGGCCCACAACCATTGGTTGGTTGGCGCCCCCGATCAGGGCGCGTCAAGGGGCTCCGACTCGGTCGTTGGACCGAGCCGGATTGAGATCAATCTAACACTGCATTCCTCTCATTATCAATTCATACCAAATTACCAATCCCCAGGTGAATTTGAATCTGTTGTGTTTGTGCCTCTCTGTTCTCTGAAGTTGGATTCCATACGGTAAGTAACTTGAATCGATCCTGTTTGGGGCAATATCTGAAGTTGTTTTGTTATGTTTCTTATGGACTTAAAAGCGCCACTGAACTTGTTTTCGAATATCATAGAGTCTATGCAGCTTTTGCATCTGGCTCTTCCATAATAGATAACAACAAAAATTGATGTGGAAGTTGTAAACATAAACCTTGCAGTTTGAGGTTTTCTTGTTTATAGTCTGTTCGCCATTGTCCAGTATATCATCAACTGTAGAAGGGCATGAACGCATAGTACTGTTGTCACCTTTGATGTTAATTGTGGTCAATCAATCTGACAGTGTGATGGATTTGGCTTGTGACTTGTGTACTCGTTTTGATTCCACTTGTTTCATCACTTTGGATGTAGAATGTGTTATCGACATTTAATTGATGTTGACATGTGAGTATATCCCTGAACTTTCGTGTTAGAGGCACTTTTCCCATTACAATTAGATTCATTCTAAGTTGAAGGAGTTTTATTGTATTTTTTGCTAGAAATCATATCTAGTTGGAAGTATTTCATGGTAGAATATTCCCTAGATGGCTGCTGTTTAATGCATCTGAATTCATCGCAGGTGAAAAAGGAGAAAGCCGAGCGTGAAGCTCTGGGAGCACTTCCCCTGTACCAGAGAACCATCCCATAATGTGCTTTCTTCATTATGATCTTTCTTCATTGTGTATTATGTTTAATCAAAGACATTTCCAGCCCAATCCCCATTGTAGTATGTTGATGGAGCCTTGTATATTTGTGAACGCTTGAACATTCAGTGCGTTTTGTGAACTGGAATATTGTTTCCGAAGTCCGCTCGGTGCTACCGATGCGGAGTATAGTTTTGTGTCTATTATTTGCAAATTAATTCAATGCCTGAATTGTACATGAGCAGATCATAACATCTGGTAACTCCAACAGTGGAGTTTGTAACGTGCAATCGAGCGTGTGCTGATCAAAGCCTCTGCTTTGTTGACACTCCCCTTATTGATGGTGCCAATGAATCAAATGTCGGTGGTGTTTTTACCTTTTTGTCATTTTTGACATTCTTCTTCAAGGCTTCCTCCCCTGGGATGACATTGGATGGCGATATGTGGAACCATAATGTGCTGTAGATGTTATCATCAGCAGCATCCTTCATCACTTTTAGTCCCCATTCAGCAGCATAATCCCTGGCTGCTCCACCGTCCACACCACCTTTAGTGCTCCTGACACTTCTGCGTCCTTTTTGTCTAATCTCTTTGACCTCGAACAAATATTCTTGTCCAGTTCTGAAAAAGCTGAGATGCAAAACAATTCCCAACTCATCAGCAAACACAATTGTTTGAACTCCTTGTATGTACAAGAACTTGGGCTGCAAACAAAGTAATGGGCCGAAAGAAAATCAGCACACTGGCCCAAACCAAAGCAAGGACACGGGCAGACTCAAGAGAGCCCCGTTTGTTTAAGCTTCTCGCCGATTTTGAAGGCTCGATTTTAGGAGATTCAAAAGTTAGATGACTTCTAAAATCGAGAATCGAAAATCCAGCTGATTATGAATTCTCAATTCTGAATTCTGAGAGTCATCTGACTTTTAAATTTCTTAAAATCGAGCCTTCAAAATTGGCCATAAGCTGAAACAAACGGGCCATATGTGTTATGTTTAACCACAGAAAATGCCAAACCAATTCCCATTTTCATTGCATAGCTGCATCAGTGTTATGGTCGATGAAGCCTATAATTATATGAACGCTGAAACAGGTCAATAAATTTTGCGAACAGGAAGTCTGATCAGTGCTATTGTTGTGGAATATACTTCCGTGTTAATTATTTGCCAGTAATGAATGATTAACTTGTACTCCAAACACGTAGGGCGTGACGAGCAACCGAGCATGTGTGCTCATTAAACCTACTATTTCACGCTAGAATTGCAATTGCTTAAAGGCTTGTTCAGTTTGGAGGGGATTGGAGGGTGTTGGGAGGGATTAAATCTCCAACAAGTCAAAATCCCCCTCAATCCCCTCCAATCCCTCCCAATCCCCTTGTGAAGGGGACTAACTGAACAAGCCCTAACGGAATTACTAGAATTGGAGGCAGTGTTCCTCTTTTAATGAACATATGTTATGGCACATTTTTTTAGAAAAAAATGGAGGTAGTGTAGTATGTCTTTTCAAGTTTTTTGACTGCCAACATCTATTTTTTGAATCAGGAGTTTTTAGAAAAACAATGGAGCATCCAACATCTATTTTTTGACTGTCATATGGTAAGTTTGATTTGGAATGTTGTCAGCATCACTTTTGATATACAACCACCAAGTAGTATCACTAATCTTTTTGGGTCTTGGCTTTTGGGGGGTTTCTCTAAAACTGAGAGGACAAATGTTAATTGGTGCTCCTGCTCTTTGTTTGGCTTTATGGTTGTGTATGAATGATATGGTCTTTCAAAGATCGATACCTAACTCGTTTGCGCAGGTTATCTTCGGGGGGCGTTTTGGATCAGGACTTGGACGATTCTATCTAAAGAGGAAGAGAGAAACGGCTTGAAGAAGGGATGCCAAAGTTTGGAGATCATAGTCATAGAAGTCTTCAACAAGGCAGGATGGAACCTCCTGAGGAGAATCAAGTGCTAGTGTTTTGTTTTCAGACTTTGGTTCCCTTTTGTTGCTATCAAATTTAGAGTCTTTGAGTATGTTTAGTAGCCTAAGTGTTGTAAGGTTGTGTGGTTCTTTTCGGTTGGAAGCTTTCGGTTCATGTTTGCTGAGATCGGATTTATTTTCTTAATCTAAAAAAATCTTTTCAAGTTCCAGTGTCAAAATTGTTGCTTTTGTGATCGTAATAAAACAATTAAGCACCTCTTCTTTAACTGTCAGCATACAAAGATCATTTGGAGAGTTGTTAATATAGCTATTGGGTTAACCCCACCAAAATTAATATCTCATATGCTAGGAAATTGGTTAACTGGCACTAATAGAAAAGATAGAAGTTCAATTTTTGTTGGAGTTGCAGCTGTTATGTGGAAAATTTGGTGTACGCGTAATGATGTGATTTTTAAGAAAAAAAATTCACCTCCTTTATGCAGACTGTCTTCAGTGGAGCGTACTGGTTGCGTTTTTTGTCCCAGTTACAGCATGAGGACGCTAGGGAGATTGTCCGTATGGCAAGTAAGGCGCCGGAAGTTGTTGCCATGGATATCTTTGCCAAGAACAGATGGAGAAGCAATAATAAACTTTGCTTTTAATTTCATCATTTTGTTTGCGTACATTTTTCCTATTTATTTCTGATCAGCTTGTAAGCTGATATTACTGTAAAACTTTGGCTATGTGCACCCGCAAAGGCCGGAACATCTCCCTTTTCTAAAAAAAGGTTCCGGTGTGCAATACTAGTACGCAGTGTACTTTGATCATCGTCACATACTCACATGTACAAGGCACAAGTGCATTCATTTGCATTACTCTGTAAAAAAACCCATGTTTTTCATTGCTTGACCTATAAAAAACTAAAATAAATTGAGCATGAGCTTCGGCATTTGCTGAAGGAGAACTTTAAAACCTCCTTTTTTGATGGACGTACTCTGAAACCTGGGAGGCTGGAACTGGTAGAAGGAAGGTTAAACAACCTCTCCACCGCCACTGGTCCCGTGCCCCAAGTTTCTTAGAAAACTTTTGAAACCTCACCAACTTCCCAATTGTACAAGTTACCTTTAACCCAGGTACTGAAATGTGTTTGGCATCCATCAAGTCTTGTGCTGGCAAGACGCGGAAGAGGACTGCAGACGCTCCAAACGCCACAAAAGGCAAGTTTGTACCCATCTGCAAAGTATGTGAGCAGGAACGACCCATGGGGCTTTGGATCCCTGCTACTGTCTGAATGTGCAGTGTACAGTAGGCACCATGCATGTGACTACCTACCTGCTGCATATGCATATGACTGCCTGACTGGTAATTGGTAAATCTTGCAGAACTCTTTTCAAAAACAAAAAAAAATCTTGCAGAACCTCTCACTCTCAAGTCTCACCTGTACACTCACCACAAGATTGTCCTAGATTAAACCTCATGCAACACCGGTCATTAAAGTTCCTCCAAACATATATGCTCTTTTGACAGTGAGTTGATCGGCATGATTAGATGCTTATACTTTTCCATATGTCCATCTCCAAATGATTGGTTTTCCGAGTGGATGGCATGTAGCTTTCACTGCCCTGGATAGATAGCCTCCATAAGTGGAGAGCATCAGAGCAAGCAGGGTCCTCCCCAACCTCCATTGTCCCAGCACTCCAGCAGTGACCACCATTGCCATGGCAAGCACATGATCAGCCAGCAGCTTCATCAGCAGCCGTGAGTGTCCGCTGTCCAGTGAAGGGCCCCTACACTCTACTCCTCTCTCTGCTCAGTCACTATGCGTCATGTATGGTACAGTACTGGCAGCAGCCTTTTTGGAGGACAAGCATTGCTGCATTACTGTCTGTGTCTCCTAGGCCCGTGGCCTCTTCTAGCCATTGTAGACAAACGCCATAAAACCCCTGCTTCCGGATTGGATCGCATATACTTACCTGACTTCAGCTGATGGTGTTGTGTGTGTGGCCAATGTGTGTTTTTTCGTTGCATTGCATGCCACTGTAAATTTGATTGTTTTGCAGATATGAAACAGCATCAAATTTTGCACTAAGTCATGCCGAGGTGTAGGATGCGGTGACTTAGGGCACGTTTGGAACACGAAGTGATTTTTTTTCAGAAATTTTGCGAGAAACGCCGAGGAAAAAAATTACAACAAGATCCCACTGTGGCTTACTTGGTGAGCAACCAAATGGGCACCGTGTTGCGTGTCATGTGACCCTCTCATTTCACAATAATTTTTCCAAATCATACAAAAGGATCCAAGCTGACATTGTTTTATAGAAAATCTGTGCCCATCTTTCGCCACCCACCCATAGTGGTAGGCATGAGCTATCATTTTGTGGATGCAAGTAATTTGGCGACGTGATCGCAGTTGCGGACCTGAGATCATGGTGCCTAATTAGGTTATTATTATTCCCCTTTGTGCCAATAGGAAAGATGCCCCTTTGTTGTGGCTCATGAGCAATGCATTTGCATGATGGGGATTTCTTTTCTTACTTAAGGGTGCTGATGAATGATTGATGTATCGCAGTAGCACTTGCAAGGAGCAGGCATTATGTTTAGAAGAACTGAATAATTACATCATTCAGACACATCTGGAATGCATGAAAGGGGAAACTCTACATGATTTAATATAATTCAGGCAGGTGAATTTCCAAACATCTTCTCAATTTAATATAAAATGATAACCTTATTCCTTTCCCTGACAACCCAAAGATTCCCAGCATGGTGCCCTAGATTTCTTATGTTTTCATTCCAAATTTGTTGCAGCCTCGCAGGAGCATCTCTCTCTCTCTCAACAAAACAGATGCTGGTGGTAGGAAGATCGGAGGGTACACTTTCTGGGCTTGGCGCGAGTGGACAAATCTACCCGCTAGCAGGCTACTACTGCGAGCAACCCATGTGAGGCTTCTTCCCTTTCCTCCGTCCACACCTTTCTTGCGTGGTAAAGTGACATGCTGCTGCGGTCATGTGATGGTGCACGGGGGAAATATATTTAACTTTTGAGGGGATCGTTTGCCCGCGACGCCTTCGTCGGATCGTTTGTCTTGGAGGGCATTATTATTGGCAATATATCTATATATATTATATATAGAGACGATTATTCAAGTTTTATTGAAGATGAGAGAAAGAGGCAGCCAGGCTAACAAATGCTAGGTGCTGTGCTGATTCAGGGCGACCGGCAATGTGGCATTCACTTCAGCGAAGCAACAGGCAGCCCATGCTGGGCTGCAGCGTGTCAGGCGATCCGTTACCTTTGGATTCCTGAACGCAGCTTCAATTTTATCCTTGTGCGGGAGAAAGGACACTGTGGTTAATGCATGCGAGTGGGCCCCACCGGCAGCCAATGATGGGTATGGTAATGGTGAGTTTCCTCCTGCTGCTGCAGCGCGGGCTGCATTGACCGGATGGTTCTGTAGCATTGACCACTGCAATCCCGAGACAAAAGATCTTAGATGTCGTGAGGAAAAACCATCCTCAAAAGCATTAGGCCATGGTCCACCTTAGGGCGCTCGCACTGGCGTCCGCTGCCCGATCCTCCAAAACCGGGATAGCGGAAATTCCTCCGCAGCGGCGTACTGGGCAGTCCGCTAAACAAGCGGATTCTTCCGTCGTCCCGTTCCGCTACTGCTAGCGGAGGTAGAGGACCTCCGCTATCGGCGTGGCGCGGGCCCTCGCGTCCCACCCCGGCCTCGCGCCCTTGCTCGGAACGGATGGAGCCGGGAGCAGCGCGGAACGAGCGGGCAGGCGAGGGAGAGGGAAAAGGGGAGGAAATCGCCGCTTGCTAAGGACGCCGCGCCGCCCGAGCCTAGAGTCGCGGCCGCCACCCGGGGTCCGCGCGCGCCGCCGCCTCCATCCGCGGCCGGGAAAGGAGCTCTGGGTGTGGCGCCAGCTGAGCAGCCTCCCCGCGCACGCCTCTCCTCGTGCTGCCGCCGTCGCCGCGCGTGTCCGCCGCTCTGCTCCCCACTCGCCCCAGGCGCGGCCGGCCGCGGAGGCGCGCGCGCGACGGTCGCGGACGGGAGCTCCGCCTGCTATGGCCGCCGCGTGGCCCTGCACGCCGTGCTCCCTCCTTCGGCCACCCTCCGCCCGAACCAAGCCCCCAAACCGCACCCTCTCGCCCCCCTCATGCTCACCCACCTCTCCCTCGCCGCCGGCGGCCCTTCCCCTCGCCGGAATTCGGCAATGAACCGCCGCCGGCCACCCCCAAGGGCCATATTGCTTTGATTTTGTTTTTTAGGGCCCTTTCTGCAAAAGGCAGGGGCTTATCTGACAAACTTAGTTTCAAGTTTTGTTATCAACCAGTTGGTTTCCTTATTTGTTAGTTTTTCCTTATTTTTAGATCTACAACTTTCCTTACAGGTTTATCTTTAGTTTTTAAATAGTTTTTCTCTAGTTTAAATGTTAGTTTAAATAAATGCAAACTTTGAAAATGTAGATAAGGTTGGGGTGGATTCCACTAGTCAGCCGCTATAAAAGAGGTGGATAGAGTAGATTTGAGTAGAAAATGTTGATGACTAGGATATAGAGTATGACGAGTGCAGGAGAAATTGGTATAGAGGAGAGAATCTCGATGACCAGAATAAAATATTTCTTTTAGAGAAGGAAGATAGAGTACGATGAGTAGCCGCTATATCTTTCTAAAAGCCCCATCTTCTTTTTTTTTTTGTTACCGGCGGCATGAAAAAGGTAATAGTGTTTTTCCTCGAAGCCAAAGCTCCACGGTGCACGGTCCACCACACCAGCAAGGCTACTACTGAGGATAGGAAACACCACACCAGCAAGGCTACTGCTAAGGATGGGAAATGGATAGCAAATATTTGAACTATCCGATATCCGTATCCGCTTAAACATCAATATGGATATCTGCATTCGTATTCAAATTTAATGTGGTAGCAAAGTGGATATCCATATCCGCTTAAACATCAATATGGATATCTATATTCATATTCAAATTTAATGTGGTAGCAAAGTGAATACATCCGAATCCGATTTCCATTGATTTTCTCTATCCGATTATATATTTGTATTCGACAATATCCGACACTATCTGGATCCGTATCGACTGAAACTATTTAAAAATCATCTCCATTTCCTATAACAAATGTTATATTAATTTTTATAATAAAAATATAAAAAAATTAAGTTTACTTTTAAATATTTTATTGTTTTATCTATTTATATGTGAAACTACTTTTATAATTTTTATTTATATATTAATAAAAATTATCTATACATTTATTTAAATATATTTTATTTCTAATTTTATTTTTTATATATTTATTTATTAAATATTATTGATAAATGTATTATTTTTAACTAGTTATCTTTGTTATGTTATTAAACTTTAGTTTCTATATGTGTAATGATTTTATATTCTAAAACTACCAATAACGAAAATAGATAAATATTATCTTATAAGGTGAGTAAATATTCGAATGCGAATCCGTATCTGAGGTATCTGTTTTGCATTCATATCCGAGAATATCCGAATTCTTATCCGTATTCAAATTAAAATATGATAAATAGTGCTATCCGGATCCGATTCCATGCAAATCCGTGTCCGTTTCCATCTTTAGCTGCTACACTCAGCCTCGTGATTCGTGCCGCTGCTAAGCGAAACACATGCGGACGTGCCAATGCCCACAGGTAGAGGTAGGCGTCTGCGGGTCGCCCCCGTGCGTCCGGGCCCGGTCAAGTCAAAACACTGGGGCCCACATGTCATTCTCCCGGCGCAAGGTCGACCGCCGTCCACCGCTGCGCATGTGCTGCCCCCCTGCGCGGCGAGCGATTTTACGTTCGCCCACGAGCGAATCCAATGCTCCGGCGTCCGCTCACGTGGGGGGCGGAGGTCGGACCGAGACGTGTCGCTGGGCACGGGGTGGCGCCGCAGCGGACAGCGCACCACCACCTAGACATGCGGAATTGCTACGGGCACACGCTCGTTGCCACAAACTGATACTCGTATGTTGTATTTTTTTTTTCTCACAAAAAGAAAAGGAAGACGGTCCTAGTTCTGGACAGAAGAATTTCGCTTGAATTTACCTTCTTGGGATACAATTTCACACGAGACAATCCACTCTGTCAGGATTTCATCTTGATTGATTTAGCACTTTTACTCACATTTAGAATTTGAGGACGCAGCACGTAGTCCCCTTAATCTTTCATTAAATCTTAAAAATATGGTAGAAGCACTTGCCAGTATTGTTTCGTTCCAAGCAACCTGAAAATCTTACTCCCATGAGTATTAACTTCAGATTACTTTTGGCATTTTGTTAAAGTGAATTAAAGAGTTTCAAATCATTCACCCACAAATTACAATGTACACCGTTCAAAATTCTTTTTTATAAATAATTTAACTTAACAACACAGACTTTGTACACTAATTTTGTGGGTCCTTGTATAGTTGTTTGCGAAAAAGACTTCATCTGGATTTTGAAGATAGAAGTGGCGGATCACATTGCCACTTGACGAACCACGACAGATCGATGCGTAGTTCCATGTCATCTTGTTCCACATGGCTCCGTGGTGGCCTGTCACCAAACTATTTGGCCACTGTGTGTCTTGTCAGTTGTCACCCTGTCAATCAAACCGTGCCACTTGTTGCATCCCACGTGGCACTCCAGTTTCCAGTTAACCAAACACCAGTAACATTTTCTTTTCTTCGAAATTTACATTTTTTTGCTGTAAGAAAAACGCAAAAACACTTAGATGTATCGTTTACACTTCACAGTAAAAATATTTCAAAACGCTGCAGGACCCTGTTCGATCTGATTGGGCCCACACGTCAGCATCACGGTCGTCACTCGTCGGCGTCCACGCCGTGCGCCTAAACAATTCGCGGATCATTGAGCACGGGGAGGGGCAGTTTCGTCCAGCGATCCAAAATTAAAGCTCGGAAACGGCAAAAGCCATGGCGAGTAGCGCAGGCTGCAGGCAGGCCGACCAGTCTCCTCCTCCGCCCGCTTCCCACCGAGCTCGCACTGCACACTCCCCCACTCCCCTCCCCTGCAGCAGCAGCAGCCTTGCGAGCTCACGGGAGGCGAGGCCCCTGCCCCCCTGCATTCTCCCGTATTCGCGGATCAGCCCTCGCCGAAGCAGCGTGCGGGGGCGTTTCTGCGAGGGACAAGGGCGTTCTTGAATTTTTCGAGAGAGGGGAGGGGGCGGGAGAAAAAAGGAGGAGACGTTGCTGTCTTTGCTGAGCTGAGCGTCTGAGCGGTGGGAGGGAGGAGTGTGCTGGGCCTGCGAGTGTGGGAGCGCATGGCGAGGGCGCGCGGCGGCGGCCCCGCGTCGTGGACGGTGGCCGTGGTGGCGGCGTGGGTGATGTGGGCGGCCGCGGTGGCGGGGGCCAGGTCGCCGGCGGGAAGGGTGCACCGGCACCTGAAGCGGTTCAACAAGCCGGCCGTGAAGAGCATCGAGGTGGGTGGCGGCTACTCGTCCGTGGAGCTTGAAATGATTGCTCTTTCTTTTTAGCGCGCTCGTTGAGCTCTGTGCTGATGAGTTTTCGAAGGAATGGTTCCAAAATGGGAGTTCAAATTGGGGTTTCTTTGCAGACAGATGGTTTGGTCGAGGATGTGTTCAAATTGGGGTTTATTCGGTGATTTCTTGGTTTGCTATTTTAGCTGCATTTTGTAGGATTAGAAGCAGTTTCAGTGAGAAGTTGCATTGCATCCTCATTATTCAGCAATGAAAGACTACTTTTCTCTGATTCTTTTGGTTTTGGGCTATCCTCTCTGGTAAATTTTCGCTGTCACTTTGGAGAATTTTTTCAAAAAGTTCTCGCCTTTTGGATGTGGACTATGCACATTCAAGTAAACTAGGAGCAGAAAAAGATGAATGGTTATTGCAGACAGGCTGGCTCTTGCAAAGTCCTATTCTCTGATTGTTGAAAAGGGGCAAAGCCTTGCCTTTCTCAACATTTTGCTTCCCGCTTCAGCTTCAGAGTTTCTGAGCTGAAAGAATGTGCAGAGTTCTGCAATGTCAGCCCAATATTGCATATTTGATCTCTTCTTCTACATACCCCCCCCCCCCCCCCCCACCCCCCACCCCCCCTAAAAGTTGCAATATTGAAGCTTTATTTTGAATGAAGTGGACATTTTGAAAAATCAAAAGAAGTTGACATGAGCATTGCTTTGGATAGAAACAGTGCCCAGATGACACTGATAGAAGTTTTATTCCTCAGAGCCCAGATGGAGACATCATCGACTGCGTGCATATCTCCCACCAACCAGCCTTCGACCATCCTCTCCTCAAGAACCACACAATACAGGTGAGTCAGTCAACCTCTCAATTTTTTCAGGATTCGAAACAAACCTATATATGGTTAATGTGTGCACTCCTATTTTAACCCAGCCCAAAATCTGTCATTGCAGTTTAGGCCGGCCTACCACCCTGAAGGTCTATATGATGATGCTAAGAGCAGCATAGGCTCCAACAATGCCGGCGAGAAGCCAATGCTCCAGATGTGGCATCGAAATGGCAGATGTCCGGAGGGCACAGTTCCAATCAGGAGAACCAAGAAGGATGACCTGCTCCGAGCCAGCTCCATGAGGCGGTATGGCAGGAAGCGGCATACCGTTCCGAACCCACTGTCTGTTGATCCTAACATGCTCAGTGAGGGTGGTCACCAAGTACGTCCACATGGTTTGTCTTGCTGAGATTGAAGAGCTTGGTTACACTGACATGTTGTGATAACTGAACTGTTGCCATTGTGGAATTCAGCACGCGATAGCGTACGTCGAGGGTGATAAGTACTATGGTGCAAAGGCCACCATTAATGTGTGGGAGCCCAAGATTCAGCAGGCTAACGAGTTTAGTCTGTCCCAGCTCTGGATCTTGCGGGGTTCATTTGGGGAGGATCTGAACAGCATAGAGGCTGGTTGGCAGGTACTGCAAAGAAGCTGACCTCATGAGTTCAGATTTTTCGTACTTGCGTCAAGTAAATGCTGACCGATTTTGCGATCGAATGCAACCCAAAATGTGTGTCTTAACATTTATGTGATGTTGGTTTTGGTTCATCAGGTTAGCCCTGACCTCTATGGAGACAATAACACTAGGTTGTTCACATACTGGACTGTAAGTCTCACAAATTCAGTACCTCGTGCTTATATTATTAATTTGTTTCAGTTCTTGATTGGCAGACATTCTTGCATTGACGCATTAACTCAATGACTGATGCATTGCTTTCCTATTGTGTATTTTGCAGAGTGATGCATACCAGGCAACAGGGTGCTATAATATGTTGTGCTCAGGGTTCATTCAGATCAACAGCGAGATCGCCATGGGGGCGAGCATCTTCCCCATCTCAAACTACGCCGGTTCCCAGTATGATATCAGCATCCTGATCTGGAAGGTGAGCATTGAGCAATTAAAGTAATCATTAGGCCTCACCACATTAGTGCCTTCAGAATCAGCACAAGAACCACAGTGCCAGAGAATCTCTGTCCACTTGGTAAAAAAATGCTCCTGCCCATGCTCACACCAGCGTTTCAAAATGGTTTCCTCCAAACCACATGCACTGCAGAGTTAAGTACCTTTTAACTTATCATTGTCTAAAGATTCTGATTTTTGTGCCCTGTGAGCAGGACCCAAAGGAAGGCAACTGGTGGATGCAGTTTGGCAAGGAGTATGTCTTAGGCTACTGGCCGTCCTTCCTCTTCTCCTACCTCGCCGACAGCGCATCGATGATTGAGTGGGGTGGTGAGGTGGTGAATTCAGAGCCCGATGGCGCGCACACGTCGACACAGATGGGCAGCGGGCACTTCCCCGAGGAAGGGTTCGGCAAGGCGAGCTACTTCAAGAACATTCAGGTGGTGGACAGCGGCAACCAGCTGAGCGCCCCAAAGGGGGTGGGTACCTTCACCGAGCAGTCCAACTGCTACGACGTGCAGAACGGTAACAATGGCGACTGGGGCACCTATTTCTACTACGGCGGCCCTGGCAAGAATTCAAATTGCCCATGACTACTTCTAGTGTGTAGTATGAAGTGCTGTCACCATGAAAAAATGTAAACAAGCATTCAAGTGTGCAATACAGCTTTGATCTGCATCTTATTCAGTCCTAGGTAGTGTGTAACATGTGTATGTGCCCTAGAGCCTAGTGTTTTTTTTTTCATTTTTTTTCATGTGCCATGTAAAGTTTCTGAAGAGAAGAAGCATGGCTTGAGGTGGTGGAGCTGGGCTGGTGAGTGACCTCTGCTGATTTTTGCAAGTCTGCTTATTGGTCATTTTCCCAAGTATTTTGAAAGTGTGCTATAGCTTATTGGCTGATGGTAATGGTATTGAGCTCATTGCATCCAGTACTCTACGGCTTTCTCTTCATATCTCACTCCTCCCTGGAAGTATATGAAAGCATTGCCCCCTGCCCCCACAATGGCGCTATGGCCCATTAGGCACAGCCCACACATTCAGACATTCAGTACTGGCGTCTCTCTTTCCCACACATGTGAGGTCTCAGCCCACACTATGCTGGACTGGCTCACAGGCTAAAGCATAATTAGCATACGCAGAAAAAAATCAGAAAAGATAGACATAAATCGAACAAATCCATTTGAAGGTGAGATGCATGTATTTTTTTTTAAAAAAGGACTAACTATTTAGTCATCTTAAAAAATAGATTTCAGGCAGTTTCTCTGACCAATAGGACATAGGAAGAAGACATAAGAATTAGTTGAAGTTCTCTTTTGTTTGTCTAATTATTTGTTACTTCTTCTTTGTCATTGGTCAATTTTGATAACATGTCATCATGATGTCTTATAATGAATAAAGCCTGCTCGAGAAAGCATTAGCGGGTATGTCCTTTCTCTTGAAGCCTACTGTGTAGGCAGGTTTCACCAAAAAACAGGTTAATTACAACATGTTGTGAGCCTTCTTGATTACGACGATGGGGAGTGCTCGAGCTCAAGTCATGCCTGCCGTATCCTCAGCTATCCCCACTGTCCCTAGATGTTTACTTTTCTGACTCACTCTTATCTAAAATTCCATGGTAGGCAAGGAGCTTACCTGAACAATTATATTAATAATATGCGTGCATACAAGATTTGTGAAAAAAGGGAGGAGAGAGAGAGGATCCGTTGATGACCTATCCTATGTTACAAATGTGAGCACTCCACAAGATGAGGGAGTCCCAATTGCTTGGATCACGAAAGGTTCTTATCATATTTCTAGGTGCTGCTAATTAGAGTAGACTATATGATTTTTCATTATTTCACATGCTACTGACCTACTGTGGATCTTGTGGTGCCTAAGACGATCATATGTCTTGGCTGATAGTCTCGACCCATACTGTCTGGGCTGGCCTATAAGCCGCAGTATTGATTAGTTGGCCTAGTGGGCTGGTAAGGCCCATCAACTCCATTTTGCTCGTCAGGCCGAACAAAAAATGTCCTATTTAAGGAAGCCCTAAAAAAGATCATTGTAAAGACCAAAGAAGAGAGAGAAGGTTGACAACATATAAAGTTGTTAAGATTGACAACATTAGGCTGATGTATTCATCTTGGAACATAAAAAGTTGTTAAGATTGACAACATTAGGCTGATGTATTCATCTTGGAACATATTTTCATAATATTTAGCTCTTTTGGCTTAGAATAATATATATCATAGATGTAATTGGTCAAAGTGCAATATTGAAAATCCTATTGATGCCCTAGTGATACAACTAGAAGAAATGGAACAACATTACATCGGAAGCTAGGCTGTGCCATAGTGCCAGAACCACCGCTAAAGGGCTCCTTGCATATCGGCCGCAAGGACTCAATAGCGCAAGTGCCCCCTGTCTGTGCGGCTGTGTCCTCATGGTCAGGGCAAAGGAACCAGAAAGATTTCCAGTAAGGCAGTAACATTGCCAATTTGCCATGAACACCTATGTAATGATAGGGTAACTCTCCTATTCCTTTCAGGTTGACAATGACCTTATCATGTAAAATTACTAATGAAAAATCTTATGGTCTACACTAATTAGCAGCACCAGCAAATAAGTTAAGAATGTTGTGGTACACCAAAACCAACTTTTAAGTTATTTCGCCTAATTGACAAAGTTGCTGAGACATCCGTGATCATCGGTCCTTCTTTCTATCGTTCAAACTCAACAGTGAGAGTATGTGACGATGTGCCCTCGTTCTTTCAATAATGTGTATACATGTATATAGCTGCCTGCTGGGTGAATTGATGAGAGCATAAGTCCTCTCATTTCAGATAACGTGGATGAACACACTCTTAGCGTCATTTGATTTTTGCCCTGTTAAAAATTATCTAGCTGTCTGTGACAATTGTTAGAAGCTCAGATGAGAGATGGCGCGACAGAATTAGGTGATAAACCTGTTACAATGGATTTTCTGTATATTCTTTTTGGGTTCATCTCTGAACTCGGGAGAGGCAGGGGTAAAACAAACTAGACTAGCAGTTCCGTCATGACGCAGATGCATGTAGATCTAGGTTCTATTTTGCCGGCATCCTCAACTCGCAGAAATGTGCCAAACAGGTTTAGGCCCCTGTTTGGTTCGGAACTAGAGCATAACGGACCTTTGCCTCGCTGCAGAAGTTTAGGCATCCGCTTTCAGCACTGCTGCAGCTAAAATTCCTCATGTTTCCCATCCCCATTAGGAACCTCTTCAAGGGTCGCCACTACTGAATTCCGGACGCCATGCTACACCCACCCCAGCTTCTGGTGAGCTATTCCATGCTACAGGAGGCGCGAATTAGCTTTGCTGTTTGATGCATCAGCAGGCATGCAAGTGATGTTTCTCCCCCATCGGTGGTTTTAGCTTTATAGTGTGTAACTCATAAATTGAGCTTTAATGAATTCATTGGTTCACCCACCGGTCGCTACAAATGGCAACACATTTTAAATATAAACACAAACAATACAATTGCTATTAAGAGTTGGTGCAGCTAGTAACATCCGCACATTCTATTCCAGATGTGATGACGAAAATAGACACCATCATATATATAGTAGTATTACCCTAAGACATAAAAAAGTTAGATTTAACTATATTTTGTTAGTACTCCCTCCAGTCAAGAAAGCTTGACATTCAGACATGGAGAAAAGCAGCAGAAAACAAGCTGTTCTACTCTTATCTCCAGTCATGTTTTAATGTCTAGAGGTAGTAGCATAGAACACCGAATAGTATTCTTGGACATGCATTTCTCTCAAATAAGGTACTTTACAGGGCTTTTCTACTGTTATGAAAGGAGATGCTTGTTATTTTTGTAGTCTCAAACATTAGCGCGGATACTCCTAATGTATCCCATCCTTAGCAAAAGTCTCAGCCAAGAGTTGCCACTCCAGTCAAATTGCCATGCTATTTGTCAGCATACTCATCCTCCACCTCTGTTTTGGCCTAGCCATTCGATACGAAGGCGAGAGTTGTGCTTTTTGGTTGTTTGCTTTTGCTGTACGAGGCAGCAATTGATTTTTCTTCCACTTGCAGGGTTATATCTTTATAGGCATGTGCCTTAAATTGAGCTCTGATGCTTTCGTTCAGACCATGTTTAACAAGTACAATACCTACGTACGTACTAGGAGTTGAGAAGCATTGAAAAATCTATTTCTTTTCCCCTTTTGCTAATGAGACATGAACAGTGCGGTTGCTGAGCAGTTGCAGAGAAACTACAAAACAAGATGTTGCTCTCTTTTTGACGGGACTAGATGAATTCGTGGCATTGGAATATTTCAATATATTGCTCTCATCTTGATTGGACTCGATGATTTTGTCTCATTGGATTCTGCCTATGGAATGAATAGGCCACGTCATCAACCAATCTAAACTATTGGCAAAGTTTCATCAACTTCCTCTTCAGTTAGATCAGATGAAATTGGTCTGGCCAGATCCATACTTTGATTTTACAATGGAATGAACTGATGACTATGATTTCCTTCTACAGGTTCCACTTTGTACCCGAGCAGCATGTGCATTGTTCTTAAATATCTAGTCGTGCTGGTACGTCCTGTAGTATGCCGCCGAGATCGACTCAGATCCTGCATGCCCTATGTATATGCTCATCCTAACTAGCTCATGAAGCCCAACTATTCTTGATCTTGTGATCAATGGCACATAATGGCAACAAGCATGGATTCTGGCACAGAGTCGACATCAGCTCGTTTGACAAAGTTGGGATTCAAGCTACAACTCCATATGTAAGCTCATCCCCCCGCACGGACACTCGAGCTAAAACCCCTGATGCATCTCATCCCCAGCAGAAACCTTGCCAATGGTTGCCACTGATTTCTTATCGCCATGGATATATTTAGCATCTCATTGCCTCCCCAGCTGTAGCCCATAGCCATTCCACCACTGTTGTGCCGGGAAACAAGTGAGCCCATCCCCTCTCGCAGGGTGTAACTTTGTAGGAACGTGTCCTTAAATGAAGCCTTTAGGCTATCACTAGAAGCACAAGCGCAGCTTTGCTGCGCTCACCGTAGAGCTGGCCAGTCGAAATGGATTGCCTACCAATATATATGTCTTGATTAAGCAGATTTGCGACTATTAACAACAGATTCAGACAAGTACCAACATTAATTTTGGGTTACCTGTGTACATCTCAATGGGAATGGTACACATCTTATCTTTTAAATACTTTGTGATGCGACCTATTTATAGTTATAGGTGTAGGTTTTACAAATCTACAGCAACAACAATCACAGGAGAGGCAAAGAAGATGATAATTGCTCTAGTGAGTATTTTTGGATTATGTTAAAGTATTAACATGTCCTACTATATAAGTTGGCAGTGTCATCTTTGATATTGATACTTCATAGCCACGAATGATCTGCTTACCTGAGAACAGATTTTCCTGTTTCATGGGGGGGCGTTGGTTTTAAACCAATCCAGCTTAGAAGTATTTAATATTATTTGTATCCTGATTAAACTGAAACTCCTAATTTTCTCAATCTCACAGTAGCGCTGCACTTATCAAAGAACAGTGTTACGGCTACGGGTTCATAGCCAAACTCAATATTTGTGCACACAAAAATCAGTAGGCAATAATCAAGGGATATGATCGGATTGCTTCATTATTGTCAATAGAACACTCTAGCATGCCTTTATCCAAAGGAAATTCAGTTCAGCATCCGACAAACTGAATGAAGTTCAGATGATTTTTATTGATCTTAATGTAATTTAATGCAACTCTCAGATAAGCATTCCAACAAACACCTAATGTGCATGAGCACACGGAGAGCACCAATGAGGCTGAACCCAGCAAGCTCAGCAAGGTCAGTCGGCATGACGATTGGTCAGTACCAGATGTCTACCGGCGACGTGGCCCAATGCGTGGATGCAGTTGCTGTTGTCTACGGACGTCCGATTGAACTGGTCCAAGAATGCTGAATTTCGTTAGGTGGGAGGAACTACTGGTGGCCGACATCGACAGAGGGCACCTGGAGCCATGCTGCGAGGGGCGGAGTCGAAGGTGAAGTTAGGGCTAGAAGGAGGTGCTTGATGGAGGCTGGGGCCAGATTGGACTATTGGAGGTGAGATGGACACAGTGGGACCATCCAGAGCACCACTCGACATCTAAGGCGAATTAAGGAATAAGACGTTTGACAAAGGAGGGAGTGATGAAATCAAACTACCCATTCTTTTAAGTGCCGCGCCATTTCTTTTTCCATTATGAAACCAGTCTCCAAAGTGGCAAAATCGTTGACGCAGTTGTTAATTTGGCCGTCAAAAATCCAATTTTCTACAGATTTCATATCTAAATGATCCATGGATTAGTTAGAAAGGCTTATGCAGAGCTAGATTATGTGCTTCTGCTGATGTTGCCGTGAATCGTAGAGAGAACGGCTGGGAAGGAACCAGAGGCTTCTGACTGGATTATTTTCTTTGATTTTTTTTTTTTCGAAAAGGGAAATTTATTAATATCAATTAGCGTTACATCAAGGTGATAGATATTTGATCGACAAGCTAGCTAGCTTACAGGCCTTGCTGGCATGGCAATAGATATTTGGTCTATATTTCACACTCATGCTCAAGCTGAAATTTCTGATGTATCCCATCCCCATTATAGACCTCTTTGAGGGTTGATCGCCAATGAATTCCTAGTGCCATGCTACTCAGCATACTCATCTATCCACCCTAGTTTGGCAGTAGTTTCAGTCAAGCCATTCGATGCTGAAGGAGGCGTGAACCTGTTCTGTTGTACTAGGAGGCATCCGAGCGATTTTCTGCCCCATCCAAATGGGGTTATCTTTATATAGGATTGCTACATAACTCAAAAACTGAGCTTTTATGTTTCCATTGATATAATGACAACGCATTGCATATGCACTAGTACAGATAGTGCATTAGCTATTAAGAGTTGGTACATGCCGTAAGTTATGACCTGTAACTGTCGCAACATGCATCTATATTATTGCTTCTACCTTTTCTTTTGACACATTGGCGAGTGATGGGCATGAAGAATGATAATGTTCAAAGATGATGTCTTGTCATGGTTTTTGAGCAATATCCAGTCATGTTGATATGGAATGCAGCAATTGACGTGTTGATTCCCTTCCGTTTCATGCCTAGCCGGGTAGTGGTGTTGGAGCAGCTCATCAGCTGTTCGTATTTTCCCGGTTCGAATAATGGGTACAAAACATCCATTCTTTTAAAATAATCGATCTCCGGTACATTTTCAGGTGCTGTGGTGGTCACACATATTAGTCCATCTCTATCTAGCCTTGTCCGGAAATGTCAGCATGGAGTCTTGCACATTTTTCAGTCCTAGCAACGCTAGAAATTTCTTGCAGCCTAATAAGAAACAGGCTAGCGATATTGAAGTATTAGGTTTGATATTAAAATTGTACTCATCTGTCACATAGCCACAACCATTGTTGAGATCAGGCATTCGATCACAGCGGCCATATGGGCAAACGAGTACCGGCAGCTGGTGGCTCTGCTGACCGACAGGTCGGAGAACGAGGTTCTGAAGAAGGGTGCATGTGAGCGAGGGGCTCGGCAAGCCGCTGGCGGAAGGTGAGCAGGAGGAGACGGTGTGGAGACTGCTCGCCGAGTTATAGTCGGCGCTGATCCTGAGCATCGCTCCGTCGGGCAGGCTGAACGAGCACGCGGAGGCCATCGCTCGCGGCGGCGACCTGGTCACGCTCGTGTGGGCGTTGCTGATGCACGCCGGGACTGGGCCAAGCGCTGGCCCTGCTTGGTCTACCGGAGTCAGGGTGTGATCGGCCGTCACTACTACTACTTGGATGGCTCAAGCTCGGAGCCCAATCTTGATGTTAAACTCCTGATGTATCCCATCCCCATTACAAAGCTACTGTATTTAAGAGTAGCCACTGGATTCTAATGACAAGCTATTCAACACCTAGCAATTCCGTACTAATGGAGTGTCAAATTTTGTTTTTCCTATGTTTTGCCACCAGGAAGCAATGCAAGTGATATTTTCTCCCTTGGAGGGTGTGCTTTTGTTATAGGCATGGGGGGTGTGTGTGTGTCTATATATATATATATATATATATATATATATATATATATATATATTATATATATATATATATATCAAACTGTCCAATAATATAGCGTGAAGAGATACTGCACCAAACTTAATTCTTTTTTGCTGCAGGTAACAAATGCAAACATGAAGACTCTTAAATTTATTATTGGGGAAATGTTTATAATGCACGTGCACCTTTTGATCTATTACCATTAGCAGCCAAATTAACCTAATAATCACGGGATCTTGTGCAGACATGTGCAAGCTAGCTTAGACATACGCTAGTCAGGAATTGCTCAGTTTCGTGCCGTACTCCTTCATCTTAAAATTCCCAATTTAATGTTTCCCATCCTCAAGAGGAGATTCACCCTCCGGCGGCACAATTGGCACTCATCGTCGCTCCTGACCTCTCTAATTTTGTGATAGCCATATGCTTCTTCTCCGTAGAACTATACAAGCATGTGATTTTCTCGAAGAATACACTATGCCTTTATAGATTCCCATTTTATACGTTAGCTGCAAGGAACAGGAATTCATAGGACGGTAAGCTAGATGGGCCTTGCATTGCCGGCTTAAAGACAAGTCCTTGCTCACAACTTCTTGTTTCGCAGGTGGAGCTGAAACTCCCAATGCTTCTCATCCCTTGACGAACATCTCTGCTGCCACTACTGAATATGCTTGCCATGGTGTGCAGCGTACCCGTGGCCTTGCTCCCTTATGGCCCAGTAAATGCCTCTCCGCTGCACTGGCAATTGAGTAAACACATTAGATACATCTTTTATCACGTCAGATATATATATATATATATATATATATATATATATAAATGTTTAGGTTGATCTTTGCAGGGACACCGGCGCGGCGCACCATATCAAGCTTGGGCACACAAACATGATGACAAGATCTTTGACCTGGGAGGCCCTTGGTGCCAAGGAGGCATGTCAGCATGCATCATCAGGGCACATTGTAGCTTATTGGTGCCACCTAGGCCATATTAGACTCTAATCCTCTTTTCCCCTGCGTGGGCCACATTCAGCCACACCCAGTAGCTATCAATTATCATATAGCACATTGTATATAAATAACTACACTGACTATTGATATTTAGCATGTATTGATGCACATTTTTCAGTAAAGGCATGGAAGTGGAGTGTCGTCGCGAGCTAAGGAATTTTATTTGAGTCCCTATTTCTTTGTTTTATACCTTTTCCAAAAAGGGTAATCTTTATTTCATAGAAGCAGAGCCGTGCGAAATATATGATTTTGCTCACTACCTTTTCAATTTTTCAAAAGCACCTACCTCTAAATAAGCTAAAATATAATTGATCAGATCATATATATGCCCTGACCTTGCGTTCGCATCAGCTTATCGCATACTGATCGATGAAGTTAGATGCCCTGTATGTAAGATGCTGACGGAATATGTGTTATCACCAGCTTTCTAAGCTGCATTTACTAACCTTGAATTTACATAAACTAGCCTGGGACATTATAACACGATTCTGGTTCATTAGACAAGTGATAAGGGATCGACTGTCTTGACCAGTGCTCTCTGGACTGGATGATCTTTCTTTCTCTCTTCCTTTTTGATCAGCTACAGAAGCATCACTACACGTCCTCAACCATTAGACAGTCGCTTAGCAACTAATTACCAAACTGAGGTGAGCACTAAAACATCCAGTCGAGATTTGACCATGCACGCTAGGGAAGAATGAGAAATGAGTGAGGAGTTATTTTTTGTATATTCTCCAGATCATCAATGATCAGCTGGTCCGCTCATTTGTACTTCGGCTTAAATTCCCTATGCATCTCATCTCCAAAAGAAAGGATCGGAGGCGTGGTTTCATTTTCTGGTTGTTGGAGGTTCCACACTGGTGAGGTACATGATTTTTCTTTTCTTTCGAACGGTGAAGCTTGCCACATATATATATATATATATATATATATATATATATATCCAACGAGCTTTTAGTGGATACCCTACGACTACCTGGCTAGCTTGATATTGCAAACAGTTAGCCAAACATTTTGAAGACATATATGACGTATGCCACACCATATATTCAATCCTTGTCTTTTGAAAAGAATGGAAGGAGCACTGGTTGATCCAAGATTAAAAAATAGAAAGAGGGACATGTTTCCTTTTTGCCCTTATGGGGCATGTGCTCTTGTATGGTATAAAGAAAACGTACAGTTACGTGCTCTTATGTACAAGGTCAAACAAAGATTACACCTTTTCATATGTCGACTTTATCGCATGATCACGCGAGGCTAATTACCGGTCAAACGTAACGAATTTTTAATATTGAAATATATGCACGCCTTATATTTTGACACTAGGTTGTGCAGTAGCTAGGTGATGACGGGCTCAAAGAACAGCCTCCTGTTACAAAAAAGAACTTGATCAGTGCTCAAGAGCCAAAAGCAAAGCCAACATGTGTATGTTAGCCACATGTCCTGCTAAAGACCTGGAATAATGGAAAGGAGCATGCTAGCCACACCGTGCCACCATTCTGGCCCACTAACCATTGGACTAAATATGATGCGCAGAATACTATGATCTTCCTAATTTTGACTATTAGTGGCTCGTGACGACAGTGAAGGCATTAGTGACAGGTTGAAAAGAAACGAGAGTAGTAGTAATCCTGTACAAGATTGCGCCAAATCTGGTATAGGGGTCACAAAATCATAAGCTGCATCAGTTAAGCACACAGCTGGAGAGTCACCGGTAATTTCTCCAGGTGCAGCTGAAACTCCCAATGTATCACATTCCCAACTGCATGCCAGCACAAGTAGCTAATACTGCCTTGATCAGCCATGGATTAGCCACCATGCTTCTCAGCCTACTTGCACTGTTAGTTGTCACTCTGTTTAATCATCAGTTTCAGTTCAGTCTCCAGTCATTCATGCCTGTTTAATCATCAGTTTCAGTTCAGTCTCCAGTCATTCATGCATGCTGGAGTTGAAGTTTGTTTCATGGATGGATGTTTTCTTTTGCCAGTGTGAAGCAAGCTTTGTCATATAAGTGCGTAGCTATATAAGGGCGTAGCTTTTAGTGACTTACCAACCAGCTGGCAAGCTTGAGGCACGTTGCATTTGAACACTTACACTTGTACTAAGAGTAGCATATGCTCCGTACTGCTTTTGAAATGACTTGGAGGGTGGGACATGCCAATTTCTTATAGGTCATAAAACTTGGCATTTTTTTGGGAACATTTCAGCTTTCACATTTTGAGTATTTGTTTCGAATGAATCGAATGCATTGAATTAACACCCTGGACAGTTTATTACCAACAATGATACTGAAACCTTCACTACCAGATAAGAGATATATTTCGTAAGGGTGCTATATTTTCTTGAGAGGAATGAAGAAACCGTCACAAAATTATTTGTGGTTTTAATCATGAAATCTCTCTTTTCTGGTACTGCTACACCAATTATGCTAGCCCCGGTACTAACTCAAACTGCATGAACTATTGTCAGTATTGTCGCCATGAGCAGCCGTAACCGGGCCTGACTACTTGGGATGCCAAAGTAGGGTCTCCGTACTTCACGTTGGGCTTTCTTGTTCACTTCAGCTTTGCCAGCCTATCCAGCGCCTGCTCCTCTTCTTCAGTATCTTCGGCATCACCATATAGATTGGAAGCAGCATTGTGTAGTAGCAGCATAGTCCATGATAGACTGACAGCAAGTTTGTTCCGAAGCATATCTACCTGTATATGCGGTTGCAGTCCGAGGTGCGCTTGCAAAATTAGACCAACGGGATGCCTCTACCTCTTGGAGACCAAGCTAGATCCACTGGACCATTACGTCATGATCGTAAATTCTATCTTACTGTTTCTTGACGGACAACTTGGTCTGAATCTCCCAATGCATCCCATCCCGAATGAAAAACTTATCGTCAGTGACCAATGAATATTGTTGCCATGGTGTGCAGTGTACATGTTGCCTCCCTCCCTCGTGGCCTACCCATATACAGGCATACATCCATAGGAGGTCTGAAGTTCGAATCCCTATCATATATATTAGCTCCGCTGCTCTGACAAGGATGTGATTTACTCTCCACTGAAAAGGTGTAACTTTGTAGGTGTGCAGTTTTTTCCCCTTTATTCCCTTTTTTCTCTTAAGAGCTATCCTGAGATCCAGGGAAGCTGAGCTTTCCACATCCATTGAAATACACAATTTTGCCGACTATTTTGCTACACCATTTAAGTCCAGCACAAAGATTTGATTCCAATTTTGAAACCAAAATATTCCTCTGTTCAGAGGTTATGCGAAATGTAGATTATAAACTGAAATGTGGCATTATTGTTGTTGATTATTGCCTGTAGCACTTGAAATGTTGCCATCATTACACTGCTGAAATTATAAAAACTATCTAGCCAGTGAAAGTTAGTAGAGGATCAGACAAGATGCGGATAGGTTGGGCTGTCAAGCATTCGTTACAGTCAATCTCCTAACCATGAGAAGCATGAGAAGCAGGCCAATAACACATTGCTTGCAGCTTCATCGTAAATCCAGGACAACAAGGTAGTCTATGAGGAAGTTGAAGTCTGGCTCCATGCATGCTTAGGCATCGTTGCCAGAAGGAACCCACTCAGTCAAGCTTTGAATCGACTAAGCCAAGATGCGCACATTTCTTGTGAACAATCTAGCTTGCAGGCCTTGCTGGCGTGGTGACATATCCGAGCTCATAATTTTATCATGAGGTTTGATCTAAAACTCCTGATGTTTCTCATCCCCAGTACATTCTACTTCAGTGATCGCCACTGAGCTCCCCATTGCTACTACTGCACTAGGAATCCGGTGACTTTACTCACCTTTCAAAGGATGTAGCTTTAAGTAGGCTTGTGTAGTGATTCTAGCTTTTACGCTTTCATTTATTCTCTCACGCTGAACAGGCAACTGACGCAACATTCGTACCTCCTTGCTTTTTTGTAAATGAGGGAAGAAATTGGTTAATCACCAACGTAAGCTACCGTTCATTCCTTCACTTTGTACTATCTTGAACTCACAAGTCACGTTGAAAAAACGTACATATCATATCACAGGACAAAACATATATTACCTAGCCTCAATCACTGAAGTGAAATAAGATGAGCACTGCTGATTGTTACTAATGTATAGTTGATCCTACACCTCCTTGTTCAACAGGGAGTTGCAATGAGTTGAGAACTTTTTTAAGTTCACTTAGTGTCTTAAACTCACAGGGTATGTTGAAAAAGAAAATCTGACACGTGCTTTCTGATACGTTGCAGAACATACATGCAGCATCGTTAGAATTTCTTTTTCACACTTGAAATTGCAGAAACTAGCTGGTACTAGTGGCAAATCATGAAGAGCTGATAAGGCATAGCTAAAAATCGGCGGTTATCAAGCTAGTTATAGTATGAATCACCGATGCTCTCGTATTTGTGCCTAAATTCTTGATGTATCGATCCAATCTCTTGCAATTTTGGTAGTTTAACCTCTTGTCACAATATCATAACTAGGTACACATATCAACATAACTCCAGCCATGGGGTTCACGACCAATCACATCCGAATATTTTATATCCTGCGAGAGACTAGGGAAATAGCTTGACGGCGCAAATGAGGCCTGTTACACAATAAGCCTTCGCTGCGTGGCAACCCAAATACCCACTCTATGAAAGTCATCACAAGGCAAGATAAGCAGATTGCTCATCATAAACCAGCTATCTTCTGCTGGCGTCACTTGTGCTCTAGCTCAATTGTTCATATTCAGACTTGATCTAAATCTTCAGATGTATAGCCCATCCCAAATACCATTGCAAACCGCTATATTCAATGATCATTCTATTCGGCATATATACTTATTATCAGCCATCACCCTCCCCAGTCTGAGCCTTGAATTTAAAGCTAAAAAAGCTGAGGTGTCAATTTTTTATTTTGACGTTGCATCTATTGCACTTGGAAGCTAATGATGATGATTGTCCCTCCGTCGAAGGCTGTAACTTAAACATTTATAGGCATGTGTCGTGAATTGAGTTTTTTAGGCTCCTCAGTCGTCACGTTTCATAAGCACAACCACCAACAGCACAAGTATACTAGCAATTAAGATCATTTTTTCTGTTTCAGGATTCTTGGCTATATATTCATGATTTTATAGTCTGAGATACTGAAGCACAACCACCAACACCATAAGTGTTACAGATATGCCGTACACCGCAAAAGCAAAACTGGATCAATACAGTAGAGATCATCACGAATAATGGTACTCTTACAACCAATGCATCGACGTCAATTCGTGGTCCAAAAGCACCCATATGCATACCAGCTAAAAGAGTGTGGATTGTGCTTCTCAGTAGGATGATACAAACAAGGAGGCAGGACCCTCATCAACAAGCTAAGGCTACATGGATAGGACCAGTCCGTTCCTGTCTAGGATGCCCACAAGATAATTATTTGCTTTCCTTTGGTGCCGAGTTTTTCAGTTTATTGAAAATGAAGCGAGGCTATCGCTATCTTTGGGGCATGTATATATAGGCAACAGGGCATCATTTTGAAATAAGTGGCAAGGTAAGGTGGTGGTGTTTTGTAGGTTGAAATAATGAGTCGTCGTCCTCGTATGCCTAGAATGCAGTATACTTATGGATAAATCCTAAAATGCGCTATATTTAGTTTGTGGATGGAGGGAATAGCATAGAAATGCTCATCTTGCTGCGATTACACAAACCTGCAGGACTTGAAGTCCTGCAAAATCCTGGGCGGTCGGGCCTTTAAATGTAGATGCCTGCTAGGCTCCTAAGCATTCACTCCACTCGATCACCATACAAGCTGTTTCCATTTCATTGAGCAATGCAAGTGCATGCAAGAGAATTTTATGTTGAAGCCGGGCCTTTATTATTATTATTATTATTATTATTATTATTATTATTATTATTATGTTGAGTATTATTATTGTTGTTATTATATTGAGTTATACAGGCAAATCAGTCACTAGACAATATCTAGGTAACATGGCCAATTCTTCACACTGATAGTTGTATTTTAAAGACTTCTCCCATCTTGTTGAATCCATAACATATAGGACGATACTATTACTTATACAAGGGGCGGACCTCAGTGGAGGCCAAGCTGGGCTTAGGCCCCATGCCCATAACAAAATTTTGAACCATCCATGTGCCGCCCATGGAAAATACGGACGAGAATCCTCTGACGTACTCCCGCTAAGAGAGTACTTTCCGGAAGTAAAGTATATAGTTCTGCAAGGGCATGCGAGAGGAGAGCAAAGGATTCTGGTCGGATAGAGCAATGATGGAAAGATTGGAGAACACAGCTAGGGATATAGTAGAAAAGACCACCAGCTAGGCGGAAAGGTTTTAGTTTGATAGATGTCACAGCCGCCTCACAAGACATCGCGACTTATATGCTACTCATTCCCTGACATACGGGCACCCACATCTCCTTGCAGCGACAGTCTGACACCCGCTACCCAGGCCTTGCAAATGTGCACCATCCATGGATCACTGCCTGTAGCCGTCTGGTGCTGGAGGGAATGGGTAGCCATGTGTCCAGCCATAAAAGAGGATGATCCGTACACTTCACTTGTCTGAAGAACGAGCATCGCTGCTGTTAGTATCGAAACTCTTACTCTCATCGAGAGGATGATACTAGGAGTTGGGACAATTTTCTGGTTTACTTCTCACACAATGCCATACCAACCCGAGGGGTTGGGGTTACATATTTATAGCTGGCTAGCCAGCCAAGCTTATGCAAACTTGTCTAAGATGCCTAGATGATGTCCTAACAGCTAAAGTTAAGATGCTGTCCTCTGGTCTAAGATGCTGTCCTCTAATATGTTGTCCTCTAGATGCTGTCCTCTAGATGCTGTTCTAGGGCAGCAAGACCACAGCACATGAGCTGTCCTCTAGATGCTACAAAGACTGAGACCCACAAAGTACAAGGATTTATTCCCAGCATTCTCCCCCTAAGTCTTGTGCGTTGTCTTGTGGGAAAGCTGGACCATCCCGGTCCGGGAACAAAGCTCAAGGAACTTGATCCTCCCAAGGGGCTTGGTGAGTAGGTCCGCAAGTTGGTCCTTGGTGTTGATGTAGCTCGCCTTGATGCTTCTTTCCTCCAAGCAGTCTCGGATGAAGTGGTACCTCAACCGGATGTGCTTGCTCTGTTCATGGAAAACGGGGTTCTTTGCCAGGGCCAGAGCGGACTTGTTGTCCACCCTGAGTTCTACCGCTACAGTGTCTCTTCCGAGAAGATCACCGAGCAGTCGAGCGAGCCAGAGCGCCTAAGTCGAAGCGGTGGAGGCCGCTATGTACTCAGCCTCGCAGCTGGACAGGGCCACTACCTGCTGCTTGACCGATTGCCAGCTAACGAGGCACTTGCCGAGGAAGAAGAGGATCCCGGTTGTGCTCTTGCTGGTGTCGATGTCGCCAGCGTGGTCGCTGTCGCTGTACCCGATGAAGTGTGCCTCTCTAGGACACCTCGGGTAGTAGAGACCGTGGTCGAGAGTCCCCGCAACGTAGAGGATGATCCTCTTCATAGCCTTCTGGTGCTCCATCGTCGGTCGCTGCATGAACCGACTAACGTAGCCGACGGAGAATGCCAAGTCCGGCCGTGTGTGGGTGAGGTAGCGAAGGCTCTCCACAGGACGCCGGTACTGCGTAGCGTCCACCTCCTCCGTCGTGCTGTCGCGGCTCAGCTTCAGCCTCTCCTCCATCGGAGTGAGAGCAGGGTTGCAGTCGGTGAGCCCAGCCAGCTCAACGACGCGCTTGGCATAGGCGGTCTATCGAAGCGTGATCCCAGAGTCATCCTGGTGCACCTCGATCCCCAGGTAGAAGGAGAGAGGTCCCAGGTCACTCATCTGGAAGGTGGCCTTCATCTCTTCCTTGAACGCCGCCACCTCCGCATCCTTAGTGCCGGTGATCACCAAGTCATCGACGTAGACACCCACCAGCAGGGCATTTCCTCCATTGCCCCGCCGGTAGATGGCCGCCTCGTGCGGGCTTTGCTTGAAGCCCATCCCCTTGAGTGTGGAATCCAACTTGGCATTCCATGCTCTTGGTGCCTGCCGCAAGCCGTAGAGAGCCTTACGCAGGCGTAGCACCTTGCCTTCTTTGCCGGGGATCGCGAAACCCGGCGGCTGGTGTACGTAGACCTCCTCCTTCAAATCGTCGTTAAGGAACACCGACTTGACGTCCATGTGATGAACACGCTAGTCCTCCTGGGCGGCCAACGCAAGGAGGAGTCGCACGGACTCCATCCGTGCCACGGGGGCGAAGGCATCGTCGAAGTCGATCCCCTCTTGCTGCACGAAACCTCATGCCACCAAGCGGGCCTTGTGCTTTACGATGGCGCCGGCTTCGTCCCTCTTCGGCTTGAACACCCACTCAAGGGTGATCGCGCGATGACCGCGAGGAAGGTCAGCAAGCTCCCAAGTGCGGTTCTTCTCAACCGCGTCCATCTCCAACTGCATCATGGCACGCCATGCCGCGTGTCTCTCGGCTTCTGCGAAGGACCGAGGCTCGCCGTCATCGCACGCAAGGTGCAACTGCGCCTCCAGGTCGTGAAGCACCAGTCCCGGCACTGGCTGGTCGCCGAGAAGGTCTTCCATTGTGCGGTACCGCAATGGCTCGCCGTCGTGGTACGCGTCGATGCGCTCCTCGTCGTGGGAGAGAGGAGTGGCAAACTCCACCGGGCTATGCTCGACACGGGCTGGTGTTGGAGTAGGCATGCCCGGAGGGGTAGCTGGTGGTGCTGGAGTCCGTGGGGTCGCCGGCTGTGGTGGAGTCGGCGAAGAGCTCATCGCAGTCAAAGTCGTGGCTCGAGAGCGTGCCACTACCGAAGTAGCGGGCGCCGGAGTCGGTGGAGACTCGGGGACTGGGGTAGGCACGCTCGGTGAGGAGGAGCTGCCTACTCCCCCAGCTCCGCTCCCTCGAAGTGGACGTACTCGACAGTGAAGTCTTCGTACGTCGGTGTCGAGCCGTCGTCCACTGTCTTGTCCCATGCCCATCCTCGCCCTTCGTCGAACACTACATCGCGCGCCGTGCGCACACGCTGTGTCTCCGGGTCGAGAATGCGGTAGGCCTTCGAGCCCTCCGTGTAGCCGATGAACACCCCTGGAATGCTCCTGTCGTCGAGCTTGCTGATGTGGCCAAGCTCCTTAGCGAACGCGAGGCAGCCGAAGACCCGTAGGTGGGAGACCGCCGGCTTGCGCCCATGCCAAGCCTTGTACGGTGTCCTGCCATCGAGGGCCTTGGTGGGCGAGCGGTTGAGGATGTAGACAGCTGTCACCACCGCCTCTCCCCAGAAGATAGCCGACATCCCCCTCTGTTTGAGGAGGGCCGGAACCATCCCCACAACTGTTTGGTTGCGCCGCTCGACGATGTCGTTCTGCTGCGGGCTGTATGGCGCAGAGTAGTGGCGCTGAATGCCCTCATCAGCACAGTACGACGCGAATTCAGCTGCCGTGAATTTGCCGCCGTTGTCGGTGCGCAGCACGCGCAGCTTGCGGCCGCACTCCGCCTCCGCAGCAGCCTGCGCGCGCCTGATGGCGTCCGCAGCCTCTCCCTTGCTGCCGAGGACCATCACACACATGTAGCGGGAGAGGTCGTCGACGAGCAGCAGGAAGTAACGTCGTCCTCCCGGTGTGGCCGGTGTCACTGGGCCACACAAGTCCCCGTGCACGAGCTCGAGCCGCTCCCTGGCTCGGAAGCTCGTCTGCTGGGGAAAGGGGAGCCGCCTCTGCTTCGTCAACACGCAGATATTGTAGAACTGCTCCACGTGGTCGAGGCATGGCAGGCCTCGCACCATCTCCTTAGCACTGAGCCGCTTCAGGGCCTCGAAGTGAAGGTGCCCGAAGCGCTCGTGCCACTGCCATGCCTCGTCGTCCCGACGAGCAGCGAGGCAGAGGGGTTGTGACACCTGCACATTAAGGACGTAGAGTCGATTTGCGCCTCTGGTTACCTTGGCAAGAAGGCGACGATGGCGATCCCAAATCCTAAGGACTCCGTCCTTGATCTCCACGCGCGAACCGTTCTCATCCAGCTGTCCCAAGCTGATGATAGAGTTCCTCAACGCGGGGATGTAGTAGACTCCGGTGAGCAGCCTGTGCTCACTAGACTCGGCGGTGAAGATGACGGAGACAACGCCCTTGATCTCCATGCCGGAGGCATCCCCAAACTTGACGGAGCCTCGGACGCAGGAGTCAAGCTCGGTGAGGAAATCCCGCCGACCGGTCATGTGATGGGTGGCGCCGGTGTCGAGGCACCACCCGTCAGTCTTGTCGTTGTTGGAGGCGTCGCCGAGAAAGGCGTGTGCCCTCGGCTCGTCAAGGTGGAGGAGAGCCGCTGCGGCTGTTGCCGCTGGAGGTAGCTCGATGCTTGCGTGTGCCAGGAGCAGAGCCGGCTCCTCCTCCTCCATCTGTGCAATGTGGGCCTGGCCGCGTCATGGATGTTGACAATTCTTGGCCCAATGGCTAGCCCTGCCGCAGTTGTGGTAGGTGTCGTCTAGTGCTGGCTTGTGCACGCCAGCGGCGCCGCCCTGGGCGCCTCCGCGGGCGCCACCCTCGGCACGTCCTCGCACCCCGGCCTGGGCGCCTCCGCGCGCCTTGCGCAGCTTGCCGCGCTTGCAGCCGCCTTTCGAGGAGGAGGGCTCCCCCTTCCTCCCATCACTCTGGCAGGCCTCCCACTGTTCCCAAGTGAGATGGAGCTTCCCACCAATGGTGATAGGCCCCGAGAGAGGCTGTGGCTCATCGCTGTCGACGACCTTGAGGCGACCTATCGCCTCCTCGATCGACATCGTGGAGAGGTCCAGCAGAGACTCGATCGAGCGAGCGATCTGGTTGTACTTCTCGGGGACGAAGCGGAAAAGCTTCTCAACAGCTCTCTCCTCGTCGTAGGTGTCATCGCCGTACTGCACCATCTTCTGCAGTAGAGTGTTGATATGGAGAGCAAAGTCATCAACGTCCTCACTTGGCTTGAAGGCCAGATTCTCCCACTCCTTGCGAAGTGCCTGCAGTGTGGACTTGCGGGCGCGGTCGCTGCCGATGCGTGCCGCAGCGATGGCATGCCAGGCCTCCTTGGCAATCCGCTTCTTCGAAAGCGAGGACTGCATCTCGGGCGGGACTGCAGCAATGAGGGCATCCAGCGCCCGTCGATCCTCGTCGTAGTCGACGTCGCCGTACCGAACTGCCTCCCACATGTGCCGCACCTGGAGCCTTACCCTCATCACCGCTGCCCACTCGACATAGTTGGTCTTGGTGAGGGTAGGCCACCCACCGCCGGGGCCAATGTCCCTGACAACAGCCTGGATCCCGTGGTGACCATGGCGCCGGTCCGGAGAGGGAGAGCCGCGCTGCCTGTAAGGGCCGCGCGCGTCCACGCCCGTCTGGGCTGCCGCCACCGCGCCCGTGGGGGTGCGCGGCTGCCCACTGCGCCGCCCGCTCTCCCGCTGCTTCCCTCGCCAGCTTGTGTTCCACGTCGGTGCTGCCGTCGGCAGAGGCAGAGCCGATGATGCTACTGCCGCATAGAGCCTTGAGCTCCACTGCCGCCGCACGCGCCGCATCCGCCGCCGCCGCTGCTTCCACTTCCGTCCTTGCTGCTGCCAGATCCGCCGCCGCCAGCCTTGACGCCCTCGCCACCGTCGCAGCGGCCTCTAGCGCCGCTCGCTCGCGTTCCTCTACCGCGGCGAGCTCAGCCTCCTGCCAGTGCCGCGCGCTCGAGGTGACCGAGCGCTGAGACTGTCCTTCGGACATGGAGCACTAGTGGGGGGCTGCTGCGTGGGGAGGAGGCTGCCTCAGACGAGCTGCTGCCCGTCTGCGCAGGGGAAGAGGGGTGAGCAAGGACTACCGGTGTTCCTGCTCCCGGCTGAGGACTAAGGGAGGCGTGGGAAGGAGATGAGCAGGAGATGTTTAAGCTACAGGATAAAACGGTTCTGATACGAGTTGTTAGTATCGAAACTCTTACTCTCATCGAGAGGATGACACTAGGAGTTGGGGCAATTTTCTGGTTTACTTCTCACACAATGCCATACCAACCCGAGGGGTTGGAGTTATATATTTATAGCTGGCTGGGCAGCCAAGCTTATGCAAACTGGTCTAAGATGCCTAGATGCTGTCCTAACAGCTAAAGCTAAGATGCTGTCCTCTGGTCTAAGATGCTGTCCTCTAATATGCTGTTCTCTAGATGTTGTCCTCCAGATGCTGTTCTAGGGGCAGCAAGACCACAGCACATGAGCTGTCCTCTAGATGCTACAAAGACCGAGACCCACAAAAACTATAGTACAAGGACTTATTCCCAACAGCTGCACTATCCAACCGACTGGTGCCGCAAACTACATGCGATTCTCATGTCTTTTGATGCTCGGATAGTTCGAAATTCGCAATGTGTCCCATGCCCAACAGAAGCCTCACCCTCATTCACTATTCAACTACTGACATGCTACTTACCACTAATACTGTCGTTCACCAGGCCTCGCCACCCCCAGCTTCGATCTTTGCTACTACTCTGCTATATGAATATAAAGGAGACCAATGGAGTTATATGGTGTGGACGACGTCGCCTCTGCCGAAGAGAGCCAACAATTTTTTTTAACTCCTACCCATTGTAGTTGCGTGCAATAAATTGAGCAATTTGGCTTTGGTGTTTACTGGTTCAATAATTGGCAAGATAGCTTCAGGATAGATATCACTACTACTCTACCTGCACAAGAATATCAACATGTATTACATGTTAGTATATCTTACAGTCTTACTCCCTTTTCCTTTTCAATTTGAATGCTTGATGAGCACTGGTCAATCAAGTAAAGCTCTGAATAGAAGGGTGTGAAATGATATGTCTAGGAAAACGACTAAAGGTTGTCTGACAAATATAATACAACTCCTATCTCGAATATTCACCACTGTCTATCTAGCAATTTCCTCTATTAGAGGACACACCCAAACTGGACTGAAACTTTCGGTTTCGTACACCTTAGAATACACACATGCTCGCTCCGTCACTGACCAAACCATTCACGCAAGAAACGGGTAAGGCGCGCTTGTTGCATGCTGAACAAGGAAACATTCGATGCTATATATGGAAAACACACTAGACAGGAGATGCAATCACCAGACCGACCTGCACATGGTGTTTCTGTTCTTATCATCGGGTTGCACGGCAATGTGGCGGGCCAAGGATGCGCGGCCACGCCGTGTTCCGTGTGCTGGACGCGTAGCCAGAGCAACGGAGTCCTGGGAAATGTATACATATAGGGCAGTGCTGACCTGCCTGTTCAGCCCGGCCCTGCTCGACTTTTCATCAGCTTCTGGGTTCAGCTAATGAACTTCCTGATGTTTCACATGCCCAGGGAAAGGCTCACCTGGTCATCAATGAACTGATGCATGCCATGCTATTAACTGTTATATTAGTCTCTAAGCCTATTAATTTCAGTGTTAGGGCTCCATACAACATAGATGGAATTGTAGGGGTCTCAACCTCTGCTAAATACTACTATATAGGAAGTAGTGATTTTTGTAGGATAAACCTGTGTATAGGTGTATGCAATAAATATATAGCTTTTGAGCATTGATCATCACCAGCCAGCTATCTAGCTTAAGGGGCATTCCATATGACAAGCACACCGGCTATGACATGGCATTATATTTGTTTCCTAAAGGCCTGAAGGGAGACACATGCCAGACTTTGCAATATCATTTTTTTTTAAAAAAAGATCAGAAGTGATATGCCAAATTGTTGCTTGGGCGAGCGGCGCATTTCACTTTTAGGATTAGCGGCATTTCTCTTGTAGGATTCCAACCAATTGGCATTCCTCCTCAATTGTTTCTCTATTATATTGATCAGAATGTCATGGCCATTCTAATCTCTGCCTATCGGTCAATGCAAATGATGTACTGTGACGCGTTTGGCACTGATGTTTTTGTCATTTCGCTATTCTATCTCTTGCCAAAATTGTATGATGAACATATAGGCTCATACTCATAATGCTCTCATTCAGGGTCTTGTGTTCATGGATATTTGAACTGCTTACATAATTCAATGATCTCAAATCACTTTACCATTCCAAAAAGATGTCTTCGTAAAAAAGTTACTAAAATATTTTTGAGAGTAGTGCAATCCACAAAAGATTATATTAGCATGTACCTAAGGACTAATATTTTTTTATCAAATATGCAGGAGAGCTGCATATCTTTGCATTAAGAAGAGGAAAAGGCTAAAATAGCCAAACAACACACATCACTACGCACCCAAAACACACACCACTACCCCAACCACTGGGGATTACAGGATTACAATTCACGCCAAAAACAACTACTACCGCTACGATCAACTGGCCTATAGCCTAACTCCTACCAATGCACTTAACCCTTTAGACTAAGGACTAATATTTAGAGGCATGTTTCAACTTTCAACCAATAGAAAGAATATGTATGCGACACATTTCATCTCAGCGAGTGTTACATCAAATTGGCTGGATGCCAAATAAAACAGCTTCTACCGAACATCTCTATTACATATGTATGTAGATGCACTTCTTAAAGAGTCATCAAATCGTCTGAAGGTCTTGCATCCTGCAATTCCTGCCTTCTCACTTTCAGTTATGTCACTGATGCTATATCATGGATGCACTGCTGTGAATTTCATTGATAATCCACGGACTCACCGAAGTGTTCAATCTAAAAGCGGTTTAGTATACACTGGAGTGTATATTACCAAATTTATGACAAAGGGGAATCAGATGCTGTGTGCCTGCGCTGCACTGTAGGTCAAACCAAAGGGACCCGGTCTATCTATACATGTCCTACTGGAGGAAAAAAGTACCTACTGTATATAATGTAGTCTTCCAGTGAACCTTTGCTCAACTTCCCCCCTACTTGGTGCAGCTAGAATTCCCGATGTTTCCCATCCCAAGTGGAAGCCTCACTTCCAGTCACCATTGTACTGCCACACTATTCACACTATTCTTTGTCGCTCCTAACCTCTCCAATTTTGATCTCTTGCCACTCCATAATACAAACTAGATGGAATTTATTTTGGATGTGTCACCTCTGCTATATATAGGAACCAATGATTTTTGTAGGATGTGCATCTGTTGGTGTATGCAGTAAATATATATAGCATTTGGTCTGCTATTGATTCATCAACCAGCTACTATCCAGGCACATTCTATAAGTCTTGCTGCCCTCATTTACAAAACAGCAAAAATATACGAATGCTGCATCGGTTGCCTGTTCGGCGCGTGTATGAGAATAAATGAAAGTGTAAAAGCTAAAATCACTACACATGCCTACTTAATGCAACATCCTTTGAGAGGTGAAGGTGAGTAAAGTCACCTAATTCCTGGCCAGTAGTGGCAAAGGGAGTTCAGTGGCGATCACTGCAGTGGAATATGTATTGGGGTATGGGATACATCAGGAGTTTTAGATCAAGCCTTATGGTAAAAAAAACGAGCCTGAATATGTCACCACGCCAGCAAGGCCTGCAAGCTAGATTGCTCAAAACAAATGTGCGCATCTTGGCTTAGTCGATTCTAAGATTGGCTGCTTGGATTCCTTCTGGCAACGACGCCTAAGCATGCAACGAGCCAGACTTCAACTTCCTCATAGACTACCTCGTTATCCTGGATTCGCAATGAAGTTGCAAGTAATGATTGAATGGCCGGCTTCTCATGGTTAGGAGATTCATTGTAACAAGTGCTTGATAGCCCACTCTATCTGCATCTTAGTCTCACCGCCTATTGGTCAAAAGATGTACTGCACGCGCATGACATGTTTGGCACTGATTTTTTTGTCATGCGGCTATTCTAACTCTTGCTAAATTGTATAGATGAACATAGGCTCGTAATATTCACAATGCTCTCATTCAAGGTCTTGTGTTCATGCATTATTATTTGGATTGCTTACATAATTCAGTGATCTCAAATCACTTTACCATTCTAAAAGAATGTCTTTGTATAAAAGGTATTAAAATATATTATAACAAAAAAATCCATCAAACAATGAGCAATGCTTTAATTTGTAAAGAGTAGCTTAAGCCGAAGGACTAATATTAGGCATGGTTCAACCAATAGAAAGGATATTTACGCTGCACATTTCATCTCAGCGAGTATTGCATCAAATTGGCTGGATGTCCAATAAAACAGCTTCTACCGAACATCTCTATCGCCTCTGTTTGTAGATGCACTTTCCCTTGTCTTATCCCTTTCAATTATGTCGCTGCTGCTATATCATGCATGCCCTGCTGTGGGAATCTCGCTGATATCATGAGTGCCAAAGTATCAAAGGGTTCAATCTACATGTGGTTTATTATACACTGGGGTGTCTATTAACAAATCTATGGCAGAGGTGAGTACGACGCAGTGCAGTATTGTAGGTCAAATCAGAGGGACCTGGTCCATCTATACATGTTCTGCCGGAGGAACAAGGTACCTACTTGATACTGTGTAATTTTCCAATGACCCTCTGCTCAACTTCCCCTCTACTCGATGCAGCAAAAATTCCCAATGTTTCACATCCCCAGTGGAAGCCTCACTTCCAGTCACCATTGTACTGCCACACTATTCACTGTATTCTTTGTCGCTCCTAACCTCTCCAATTTTGATCCCTTGCCACTCCATAATACAAACTAGATGGAACTTATTTTTGATGTCACCTCTGCTATATATAGGCACCAATAATTTTTGTAGGATGTGCCTCTGTTGGTGAATGCAGTAAATATAGCTTTTGGTCTGCTATTGATTCATCAATCAGCTAGCTATCCAGGCACATTATAATTGTCATCTCCCAACAAGTGACGCTACACCCACACGCAACCTGACAACGTAGTGTTGGCACCTCCAGCCTCCAGGATGTTGTCATGTGATTGTTCATATAATTGCTAGATTAATTATATGAATAAAGGGTCGTAATATTCATAATGCTTTTTCTGGTTTTTTGTTAATGCATATACTTTTACTTCCTACATGATTACATGCATGGTCTGAAATTACTTTACCTTTACAAAAAAACTGCCTCGGTAAAAAAACATTTATCATGTAACTGATACCAAAAATTCCAAAAGCAAACGGCCAATGTTGTAAAGAAGCTGTAGTAGTGTAGACCACGGAAAAACTAGCATATAATATTGTGAATCATGATGAACATTTAGAGGCATGTTTTTTTTTTTGAAGAGTTTAGAGGCATGTTCGTTGTCCAATTAAAAAGGACATGGAAGAGATGCATTTCATCCTATTAAGTGCTCATCAAATTGGCTGGATGTTAAATAAACCAGCTTCAACGGAACATCCCCTTGTCTACTGCCTTCTAGGCAACTATTTATTGCTTCAGTTACTGCCATGTAGTCTACTGAGATGCATTTCATAAAGGGGAATTAAATCTGCAAAGGATGTCGCTGCCAGTAATTTCTAATTTTCTATTGACTTCTTACTTTCTGTTGCTGCTCCCACCCCGCCATGCTGTGTTTTCCTGCTATATCCTATGCGTAGTAGTATTAATGAGTTACATCCAAAAGAGGTCTAGTGTTCTTCCATAGCCAGTCGCGAGAATCACCACTCAGCAGAGGGGAAACCTGCAAAAGATTGTGGATAGTTTAGCAGGGCCATGAATCCAAGAAGATGAGATGGCTTACTTTGGGAACTAAGGCAATATGATGATGATTAAATAGCATAAACACATTACAGAGAAAATCTGTGATGACAGGCATGTGCAAAGAAAGGACCATGGACCCAAAACAAAAAAGTGTGCATATAATGGTATTACAAATTAACAATCCCTCCATTTGGAGATGCCATGAGTCACATGGATCTATATCATGAAAACACACAGAAGGGAGCCAATGTGTTACGTCAAGCAAAATAACCATACTCCCAGCCTCATCTTGGTGTACAAATAGATTAGCTTATCAAGGATATATATATAAGCTCACCTTATCCAAGACTTCGTCATGGTAATTATTGACCCAGTTGATTTCCGAAGGTGAAAGCAAGGACACGTCAATAAGCTTGCTCTAAAGTTGCAAAATAAATGACGAAATAATCAGTACTTCATGAATTATGTGTTTAGCATGAACAATAATGAGATACCAGCAGGGGTATTGCTAAGATATATGGTCACATAGTGAGAGCTTAGACTGCATATCAGGCAAGGGAAGAAGATAGCTCATATTAACCACATGTACTGATTATTCAAACAAAAACAAAATACCAGTACAACAATCGGATATACGTAACTAGTGTAAAATGCCATCCATTGAAACATGGCAACCAGATATATTTGTATGTACCTGAATTGGAACAAAGGTTAGTCTCTCAAAACCAAGGTACGAAATTCCACCAAATGAATTCGCCAGATTAAGCTCCTTTATCAGAAGTAAATTCTGCAAGGTTGAAAATAAAAAATTAGGGACAAAATGACTCCTTGCAGCTCAAGTACAGTGGAAAAAACTACCTCGATACGAATGCCAAACGAATTATCTTCATAATAGCCAGGTTCGTTGCTGACAATCATGCCCTTCTGTAAGGCTGTCAAATTTCCGTATCGATAGCTTATGCTCTGAGGGCCTTCATGTACATTTTAGTGCCGCTCCAACTCCATGGCCTGTGCCTGGAACAAGAATGAACATGAAAATTGATTTACATTGCATGCTATAAACTTCATGGGAAGTCTAAGCCAATGTTTCCATTTAGAGAATTTTCGCCTAGTTAAGAAGGATACAATATTACCATGTCTATAATCCAGTCCAATCTTCCATAGAGATGAGCGTGCTAGAACATCTAGCACAAAGCCTGGAGTTCTCTCAGGGAACACTGCCTGATCAAGAGCTATATGGCCCTGTCTCAAAATTTCATGATGTTCATAAGGTAGGAACAAATAAGGAGCTGCAAAACTAAATGCCATTAAAATGTGTGCCACACATTATAACCGAACTAAGCACCTGTAAAACTCTTGTGAAGCATTCTTTTTGCCTGGGAGAAGGCTCGCCAAAATGTACTGTCCTTGTTATGTCAGTAGTTCCATCAATGTATTGAGCCCCACTATCCAATAAAAATAGATTGTCACCTCCAACAGAGCTGCAGTCCTCCGGGGTTGGCCTGTAGTGTATTATAGCACCATTTGCACCATAACCTGTGTGGGAAAACTGAGTACCAGTTAGAAGCCAAATATTTGTATGTGCACAAAATTACAATAATATAATGATTTTGATGAAGTTGTAATTACCATTGCCTTCATCAGAAAAATAGATTACAAAATAGTAAAATAGTTACAAAAATAGGATATTGCATCTAGCTAGTCATCTATCCTGTCATAAACTGGTTCAATACAAGCCAAATACACTCAAGGGCAGCTTTCCATCTAATAAATCAAGAAGTACTGAAAAAATACAAATAATTGTCATAATAATACATGAAAACAAAGTTTCTGTGATATTTTAATAGTATTTTCTTAAAGTTGAAAACAAGGAAATCGTACCACTTATAGTGTCGAAGCTTGTCTCTATAAATCCATCTTGCTTTTTACGAAATTCAAGAAGCTTTTCAGCAACTTGTACCTCTGTAAGGGGCACACTTTTACAGACTTTCTCCTCTAGCCAGCACCAGAATTCTGCTAAAGCAGCAGCATCTCTACATGTGTCGTGTCCCAGCAAAGAAATCTAGTTGTCAATTTGAATGAAATCAAAGGAAGGAGCAATACAACAGGAAAATGTGGCACCATAATCTTGATATGTAATTGCATACAGGGGGCAGACTAGAGATATCCTTTAAACAATATATATATGACTAAAGAACAGTTCATCTCACAACAAAGATTTTACTACTGTTTTCCATGCACAAATAGAAGAATCTATATGGTAAATAAAAGGCCACATACTTTGCTGTTTGGCCCAACAAATACTGGTTCCCATATGTCAATAAGTCACGAATTTTGTCAAAACTTTGCTGTTTGGCCCAACAATTGAATAGTTAATGCATTATGTTTCACTACCCAGAGATAAAATTTATTTACGAAACTCCTTCTGGGCTGTCCTATATATCTTTTTCTTTTGTACAGCTTCAGGGAATCAGGCAATTTTGAACAAAGGAAAATACACCAATTCACAAGCTCTTCAAGACAGTACCTTAGGTGTGAATTCTTCATTCCCTCAATTTCTGCCTCATTTTTAACCGACTTGGCAAGTGTGACTGGTGAAACATTGTATACAGCATTTAGTGCTCCATTCTCAACGCCAGTTGGCTCATCTGAAGATGCTTCTTTCTCAACTTTCTTCCCTGCATTTCCTTTCTTTTTCATCTGTTTATCGCAACTTGATTTAAAAGCAGTAACTATGGCTGCATTCAAACTTGAAGAATCCAACCAGAGCTTCGCACCTTTCTCTGCCAGTCTTGAAAAAGGAAAACCATTTCAATGAAAGATAAGGTGATAAAGAAAAGAAACAAAAGAAGAAGAAAAATAATGCCAGCAAGACGGGAATTGATGATTGTTGATTGACCATTAAACTATTCAATGGCAACCTGCGGAATGTAATATCCTGACTACATATATTATCTTAATACGTAAAAGAATTTTAAAACAAAAGAATAGTAGACCAATGCAGAATAAATCAACATGCAAGACGAAGATAGCACATTAGGTAATTCATTAATCATCAAATTTAGAGAAAAACTATTTGTTAAACTTAGCAGATTTCTTTATCTCAAAACCAAAATAGTCAATGGCAACCAGCACAAACCCATTACGTGTTTTATAGGCCCAATGCAGCATTATAAATATTACGTTTTCCGTTTTGAAATTTTACAAGATTTGAAATTCTCAAATAAACCTGGAATGTTACAATTTACTAAATAAATATGTACAAGACAGGGAAGAACAGGAATTCTAGCATCTCCAGGGCAAGAAAGAATTAGCATGGATAAGGCCATTGATTGAATTAAATACTAAAGAACAACGAACCCATCGGATCAATGAAATCTATATTATTTTACCAAGACGATTATCTTTCTATAGGACTACATCAACAATGAAAAATGAAACTGCACAACTGCATATTTGAAGCCAAGACAGGAATATTATAAAGATTAATGCTTTTGCAAGGTTTACCTTTCTACTTCAGACACAATTGCTTCATATGGTTTAAGTTTTACTCCAGCTTTCTCAAGATGCTCCAAAATGTCCTCAGAAACTTTGTTGCTATCCACAAATAACGTAGCAGTGCTAACCTCCACAATTAGGTAGCTATAAAATACTGGTGAATGTGGAACATCACTTCCTCTCTGCATTTCAATGTGGGATGAACCCATCAAAAATGCTGCTAGACTTCCTCTGCAGCCTTTGGTTGGGCTTTCGAGTTGAGGTATGGCAATGGATTAAGAACAATAAAATTTTCCACCAATTATAACGGAATAATCAACAGAATGAACTCCTAAGTCAAACACTTCACTGGAAACACAATTACCCAGGAACTGTTAACTATAAGCCAGTTCTAAACAAAACGAAAAAAATACTAAAACTAAAGACTGTAATATTTGCTAACAATAGGTATATGATGGTTTGTCTGAAAACATGTGGAGACTGAGGAACTGTTCACAAAAACAGCATATCATATTACATAGCATAGTTTCATGTACATCAACTCCACAATATTCATAAACAGCATATCATATTAAAGCAATTTTAAAGTAACCGAAATATTACCATGTTCAACAACCAAGCAACTTCATCGAGCATTGAAATTACCACAGCATCACACCCATTTTCAGTAAGGTGTGATCTAATGAAAGACAATTTTGATGGCACATCAATACCAGCAAATTTGATGTCGTGCACCCTAGTTGGTTCTTTTGGGGGCTTTGGCCTTGCATCTCCCCATATTTCATCAACTAGATTCATGCCACGAACCAAAACCAACTCATGGTTTTTATTTGAGATTGAATCTTTTAATTCTTCAGCAGCATCAAAAGAGAAAAGAAACTGCATCCTTCGAACAAATGAAGGATAAAGGATTAGAGTGCTGTAAACATTACATGCAGAAGGAATAGCAATAAAAAGGTAAAAACAAAGTTGAAAACACTTAAAATGAAGTTATTGATTGATATTCCATCATCGTACCATTTCCATGAGGAACATACATTAAACAAGTTTCTGGATAAGAATGTAAGATTCTCTGAAGTAAAAGCAACAAAGTTTCTACAGATGTAGAACCACTGCAAAATTCTTTATCAATAGTTAACCAGTGGCTTATTTATTATATTATTTATTGAAAATATAGTTATAAAATATTTAATAGATCCTTAAATCTAAACTAAAAGCAAAGGAACCATGATGCCTAAAATTTCATTGGAACAAGCAAATCAGATAACAAAATTTCAAAATACACAGATGCTGCGGGAGCAAATCCAAGGGAGTTATTAATTGGAAAAAGTGTGGTAATCAGTTATCAGTTAGTCACCTAACTGCAGCATGTTTCTGACATTCACAGAAAGAACTTAAGCCCCAACTTACATGGCTCAATATATGAGTAACAAAGTGTATAACAAAAGTATTCATTGTGTCACTGAATCCAGAAATTAAATTATGTAAACTCCAAAGTAGCAGAATAGAGAAGAGCTCCGGGTCAATACCAACTCGGCAACCAGATGGTAAAACATCATTCAACCACTCACTAGTTGTTGGAACGCCATGATTTCCACTGCGCATAAGTGTCCATTCATGGGTCAATTCCTTCTCAGCCTACCAAATGGAAGAAAAGATCATGAGTGAATAATTGAACTAAATGTGACAAGCAATTAAAATCTGATATATGTGAATGGCGTACCTGAAGAAAATACCGGCCATCAGTCCAGAGAGCAGCCTTATCTTTTGTAACCACAGCTGTACCAGCACTGCCAGTGAACCCAGTCAGGTATGCACGCCTCATGAAGCATTCTGCAATGAACTCGCTCTGTAACAGAAGTTTAGATAAATGCTTGTAAGTTGTGATGGCATGTAATTCAATTCTGCCATTTCGCTGAGGAGTCCACTGAAAGTTTCTACATCATTTAAATTAGGATTGGGAAACACTATTAGCACAACCAGTTCACCGCAAATGTAGAACCAGGACAAACAGTATCACAAATCACAACAGAAGGATAAATTGTATAGCATACGCAACCACATACTCATAATGGTCATAGCTATCACGATATTCCAAATATATAGCTTATCAGTCAAAGAGAATTGACAAAGAAAAAAAAGCCGTAGACACTTCTTTACTACAATCACAGGGGATATAGATATTTTTCACTTCACTGGATGTGTCAAATTTTATTTATGAGTGTCTGTGCCTTGCGCATGACACGATTTACTGTTGCACTGGTTCTGGTTAGAAGCAAATGCTGCTTTTTATTAAAGTACATCATGACAAAAGGTAACCACAGAACAGAGCACACCTTGCTAGAAATTATGTCAAATGTATCGATTATTGTGAGCTTATGTCGATTTGTTAATAATCAACTAAGGGGCATACCCAGTGCTGTAGGCTTTCCGCACTGTGCGGGGTCTGGGGAAGGGTATCTGTAGCGCAAAGCCTTTCCCGCACAAAGTGCAGAGGCTGGGGCTCGAACCCGGGACCTTCCGGTTACAGACAGTAGGCTCTACCGCTGCACCAGGCCCGCCCTTCTTGTTAATAATCAACTACATTCTACAAACACATCACAGCAGTCAAGCAACTCCAAAGAGCCCAGGCCTCGACTGTTCATACTCAGTTTAGTAACAATGGGGATTAGATTACGGTACCAGTCGCACCTAAATGGTGAATGCTGATGAATTTGCGCAACTAAGCTACCATTTTGCCAAATTATCTTTCTATTCCTTCATCTGCGCATAAGAATCAGGTGGGCGAAAAATACAACTTTGTCGTACTCAGTTATGGAAGGGAGCGACCTGGTGGGCGTCCTGCGAGGGGACGATGTAGGCGTCGATGGCAACGTCGGGGCGCGAGAAGAGGCGGCAGAGCGAGCGGAGCTTCTCATCCCCGCCAGAGGCCGGGTCCGCGGGCCCGGATGAAGAGGAGAGGCCCTGGCGCTTGCGGAGCTCAGATGAGGAGAGCGCGACGACGCGCTCGTCCCCGCCTTACGAGCCGGCGAGGACGCGGAGGAGGGGGAGGCGGCGGCGGAGGGAGAAGGGGAAGAGTGCGGGAGGGGGCCGGCGGGCGAGGAAGGCGGCGGCGGCGAGGGACGGGGAGAGGCGCGCCGCTTCGATCGCCATGGGCGGCAGCTCGTGGAGAGGACAGAGGAGCGAGGGAACGGAGAGAGAGAGATAAGGGGCCAGCTCGACTTAGTCTTGTGGTGACGTGGCAGAGCCGGCCCACGACTCCACAAGTGTGAGGGTTCCGGGCCGGGCTGGGCCTGACGGCTTTCTTTGAGCAAAAATATCTGTTTAACATTTTGAGGCCTTATATTTTTTATTTTGCAGTTGTACTAAAAGATAAGATCTTGTGGCTTCAAAAAAAGAAGATAAGATCTTGTGCACGTAGATTGTGATTGTTTTTTAGCATGGGCTATTGTACTTGTTCATGTTTTTTTCCAAGAGCGCTGGTAGCGCCCGTACGACTCCGTTGCAACATCAAAACAAAATATGTGTAATATAAAAAGTAAGATTGCAACATTGAAAAAAATAGTTCAATGCAAACATCATATTCTGAGGAAAAATCTCGCCGCAACATCGAATACATGTTTCATGCAACATTTCCAAATAAAAATCACCATATAATAGGTTGAGATTGAGCGCGGTGAAACATTAAGACACAAACGCTGCAACATCAATGATTAACAATTGAAACACCAAAACCAACTGTTGCGACGTTCGCACACATCTATAGTGTTTTGCAATATCCAAAAAATTATGCTGCAATATTATAGGTACATAATGCAATATGGACGTCAACAAGTACAGAGGATCTTCGTTCCAACTGGAGACTGCAGCGGTCCACGCGCGCCGCCTCCCCCGAGCTCCACAAAGCTCCTCCCCCCGCCACCCGGCCCCGCTGCCCAGCCACCGCCGGCCACGGGCTGACGCGAAGGGGTGGCGCTAGCAAGGCGGGGTTTCGGATCGAGGACAACGTGCACAGGTACGTAGAGAGAAGCGGCGGAGAGAGCTGCCGGCACAGCAGCAGTGAGGTGGGTGGGAAGACGAGGACCAGTCTGGGGCCAGCAGCCGTGTAGGCGCGGACGCAGCAGATGCTCTTTGTAACCTCTCACTCTTTGTAACCCTGCTCCAAAATCTGCTTACAGCCCAGCTCCTCACGTGGAGCGAGCCCACATACGCATAGCACCTCTCTTACACAAAAGGGTCAACCCGGAGGTACTAAGTTTGTGAAAGGAATCGATGCTCGTAGCCTAAGAAGGGGAGGGGATGAATTAGGCAACTTTAAAATCTTAACCTATGGCTCAATCTAGTTTGCACAAAACTTAAACTAAAACATGCTATCTAGATGTGCAACTAGGATTCTTCTAGTGAGAAACTCCCATCCCAAAGAGTTTTGCAACCTATAGTCAATCTTATCAAGATGCTACTTTATGAAAGCAAAGGCACACAAAGATTACAAGTAATAATTGCGGAAGCTTAAGAGAGGGGATGAGAGGAAGCAAACTCTTGACGTGAGGATTTATCCCGTGGTTCGGTTAGGCACAAAGCCACTCCTACATCCACGTTGTTGAAGCACTCATAAAGAGTACTGCTTTCCGGCAGCCAAATCTCTTCCGGGACTCTTCGTGACTTGCCACTAAGGCTATGTCAAGTCATCACGGTCACCTTGATCCCCCCTTTTCCACTAAGGAGCTTCTCCACCGAAGAAGGGGGTCTCCACATCCCCCGCACAAAGCCGTTGATGCCGCTCCACACCAAGCCAGAGGGTCGTAGACTTGCCGGCGAGCCACCAAAGCTCCAAGGGGCCGGCACACCGAGATACACTTGTGGTTCACTTCTAGAAACAACACACAAGGTTCACACCTTGCTTCTCTCACTCTTACAAGAGCTAATTCTTGCACTAACTCTCACAAAGCTTGTGCTAAACCTAAGGATGTGATCAATATGCTCTTGGGTGGCTTGGAGGTGTTCTACAATGTTTCTAGGATTTCTCCCGAGCTCCAGCAATCTCAAATGACCCAAGGTGAGTCCTTATATAGGCTAGAGGTCCAATACTAGCCATTATATGCTTTTTCCTGAAAAGCACGAAAGCGTCGATTTAACCGACACTATGAGTCAGTTCAACCGACCCCTCTAAGTCCCAATAGTAGCCGTTACTGTTCTGACACTATATTATTGGCTGACGTCAATAAACCGACTAATGCACCGACGCAGTTGTTGATACCGTCGGTTTAACCGATCGTGAAGAGCTTCCTGAGTTGAGATTTGCATTTTTACTGTGTCCATTGTGTTTTGGAGACGATTTGGATTTTCTTGGAGATGGTTTGAACTCATCCTACAAACTTGAGCTCACAAACTCGTTAGTCCCATTGATCATGTTGTCACTCAATCACCAAAATCACAATATGGCCTAATGGGGCCATTTTCCTTACAGTTTGGAACAATCAGGATTATAAACTGGCCCTCACCCCCCTAAACTTTCAAGGTGGTACTAAGCCACCACACTGCAACCACTGGGCCACATGGGCCAACTACTACTAAGGAATATTGGGCTGGGGTATTATATTCAGCCCACCTTAAGGGCTGACGCCCTCGGCAGCTCACCACATACGCAGCAGACTCCCAGAGCCACCCCTCGGAACACAGTTGTGCCGTAGGCCTAGCCACACGAACACGCGCACATGCAGCGAGGGTTCATGCTCTGAATACCATCTGTAACAACCTGCTCCAAAATCTGCTGACGGCCCAGCTCCTCACGTGGAGCGAGCCCGCATACGTATGGCACATCTCTTACACTTTCGGCCTCGCTTCGTGTAAAAGGGTCAATCCGGAGGTGCTATGTTTGGAACAAAACTTGATCTCACCCCCCTGAACTTGCAAGGTGGTACTAAGCCACCACACTACAACCACTGGGCCACATGGGCCAACTACTACTAAGGGATATTGGGCTGGGATATTACACTCTTTTACACATTGTGATCGATAGTATTGTTAATTCTAAAGCTATATAATCACACTTGTTATCAAACTTTTATCCTAAACGGGTTCTTCCATCACACACTTGTGTTAACTTGTTCTTCCTATTTGTTTAGCTCAGCAATAACAATGAGCAATAATGATTTTATGGAATCATACAGGAATATTTTTGTTTTGAAATTGAGAAAAAAACAAGAACCTTTACAATCTCTCTTTCTAAAAATAAAGCCTATCAATTTCTCTGAAGCTAAGGGCAAGTACATTGGAGCCGTCTAATAGGCGATCTAATACAATAACACGTCATCTTGAGACGACTAAACAGACAACCTCTAGAATAGATTATCGTTTTCGTTGTGTCATAGCAGTACCATATCCCTTTATTTGTGAAACTAGAAAGGATATTGTGAGTAGTATAACAACAACAACTCGTACAATGGTAAGTAAGCGGTCTCATAGTCCTTAATTTTAGTCCATGAGGCGGTTGTTTCGCGAAACAACCACCTCGTTCTCTCTCTTCTTTATCTCTCCTCCATATCAGCAAACATCCTACGTGGATCTGCATGAGACAACCTATGAGACCGTTAACGTGTAGCAATGTACTTGCCCTAAGAGTCAGCAAAAGAAGCTCCAAATCTGGTCATTGTTTAAACTTTCTTGTTCTACATACCTTCTAAAGAAGGGACTGACACCCAAGGAGTCCAAAGTAAAAAAGGCACAAAAGTTTTGCAAGCTAACATTCTATTTCCTAATGCTTCCCAATCCTGCATAGCTGTTTTCCAGCCACCCCTTCCCAACCAAGCCAAACATAAAGATAGTAAGAATGCTAAATTGGGTATGACTATCATCCTCGATCTAACTACATGGTGCAACCCCTTATATGCCCAGAGGATGCGAGGGAACACAAATTTGTAATAACTTGATGTGCATAAGAGTAGGTGTGTCACAGTTGTAGTAAAAAATGAAGATGGGCTATTGTCATTATTACTACTGGCATAACATGGGAAAAGATGTAATCCACGTGTAACTGAAATTTGCACAAATGGAGGATGAACCATTGGGCTTGCATGCCATGAGCCAGATAGTGCCCTGAGAGATTGAAGACGCATAGATTCTTTGCAAGCTAACATTTCGTTCTCTGATACCACCCAATCCTAAATAAAAGAACTCATACGGAGGAGTCACAACACTTCCTTTGGATATACACATATACTTATTACATATCAATCCAGTACGCAGTGGGCTTACTAAAATGCATGGACCATTTTACAAATTAAGAGGGTGCGTGGATGTTACAAATTTTAAGTTGATAAGCAATAAGAGTGATAATCAGCTGAGTTGACTGAAGTACGGCAAACGTTCAATCAGATGGACGGGAGAACTAACCATGCACTCTTTTGGTAGACATACGTACAAGGCGCTGCAATGTTACAGCAGGTCTGAAATAAATAAAAAACATTCTACAAAAAAGACTATTCCCTACAAAAACAGAAATAGTTCTAAGGACAAAACAAAATGTTCCAAAAACAAGATAAAATATTGTGGGAGAAATAAATTGTTCTAGAACAAATATTCTGGAAAAAAATGAAAATGTAAAAAATATGATCTACTAAATCTCGTCATAAAAATCACAAGGATTGGATCAAAATTTGATTTAGATAATCTTATGTGAACAATGGATTTTTAGGTCTGAATTCTTATTTTGTATAGAAATCCATATCTATACCACGAATGTTTTATTTGATCTAGGCCCTAGCCTGCTGTCGATCAATAAAATAAAAGAAAGAAGAAATGCAATACATCCTCATCGGCCGTGACATGCAGGATTGCATTTGCATGCGCTCTTCTCCAATAGGTTGCATCCTAATTGCCCGCATGACAAATAGAATTTCCGAGATATGAAGGGACCAGCTCGACCACTCTTGTGGTGATGTGGTAGAACCATCCCACGACTCCACAACAAAAATATATATATGAAGGTTCCGGGCTGGGGCTGATGGCTTTCTTTGAATAAAAATACGTTGAATTTTTTAGGCATTATTTTACTTTTGCAGTGGTACTAGAAGTTCTTGTGCGCAGCTAGCTAGAGTGATCATGCTTAATTAGGAGTGGATGTGGTGGAGAAAAAGACTATCAAATTTGACGGTGAGCATGGTCTCTGTTCTAGTGCTTCGTGTTGTTTTCTAGGATTATTTGACAATTTTCATATCACCTTCGGCGAATTTAAGAGTTGCTTCACTATAGCATGTGGATATATAATATTGTTCACAAAATAAGACAAGAGGTGATATTGGATTAGAGAAAAAAAGATACCTCTGCAGAAGTATCTCGTGCCCAGTAGAATTTATTAAGGAATGCAAAGGCTCGGCTTTTAAAATGACAGCTAGTCTATTCCAGTATATATCCTTGCCTCCTTGGTTCCACTCCGGTCCTCCCCGCCACTCCACACACACCCCATTCCACAATTAGCGGCCTATTATAGTGGCGATGTGGTTTTGTAGAATAGAGCTAACCAGGTGTAATCAGTAGAGCTTTCCGTCTTATGAAATTGGGATGCATCAGGAAAGAACACATAACAACTTGGTATTCTCCCGGTACAGAAAGCAATCATTACACCTGTGGATCCAATAATACTAGAGAGCATGCAATCCATCCCGTGTATATATACCTATCGTTGTTGGACCTAGCAGGAGCGATTCTTCAGATGGATGAATCAAATTAGGCAGGCAGCCATTTTTCTCAAGATCTCCTTAGGCAAACAAATTGGTGTAGGCTAGAGATGAAACCCAAAAGAAATAAGGATAAGAGAAACAAAAAAAAGACACAAGACACAAAAATATCCATTAGCACCTAACAATATTTAATTAGTTTTTGATTTATGCCCCCTTCCTCTGCCACTACGTCCAGTGACATTTATAAAGATACAACGATTGTATCAGTTATTAGATTGTCGTTTCCTCCGTCACTATGTCCAAAGGCATTTATCCTTTACAAATGCACGTCAACTTCAACGAGTCCCCATCCTTATAAAAAGAACTAGCATGGCACAAGCTATACCCGATATTGTGGCACGCACTTGTGCAATGTAACGCACTGTCACCTACATGAGCGTGCAAATTTACGGTAGTATTCTCAATCTTGCGCCATTGGAATGAGATGCATACAAGGAATATACAACACCGTGGGTGTGGCTGAAACTCTCTACCAGAATCTGGCTGAGGTTCAATCGATACCGACAGGAATCTAAGAACACTCCCAACGGGTAGCAAAAGCCATCATGAAAGACCCAGCTAACACTACTACAAAAATGATTTTAGGAACACCTTGATATTTTTTAGGAACGGGTCAAAATGTGACCCGTTGTTACAAATGAAGTGGGGTTACTGTAGCAACCGACCCGCCCCTGAAAATGTATTTTTAAGAACGGGTCACCTCCTCACCGCCCCTAAAAATGGGTCCATTTTCAGAGGCGGGTGAGGGGGTGACCTGCCCCTAAAAATACCATTTGTAGGGGCGGGTGACCCGCCCTTACAAATAATTTTCAAATTTATTCCAAAAATTTATTTAATTAAAAAAATAGTAAAACATATCAAAAAATTGCGAAATTTTTAGTATAAGCCTATTGTGATCAATAGAACAAGAAAAAAATATTAAAAGCATATTTCAGTATATAAAGTGATTATGAGTGTGAAAACCACAAAGTGAACCTTGAGTTATATGAGATAGTAGAGTGAGTGAGTTTATACATTATGGTTTCACACCCTTAACCAATATATACGCTCAAATATGGTTTTGATATTTTTTTTAAGTTCTACATGTCAGAATAGGCTTATGGTAAAGGTTTCACTTGATTTGGATGTGTTCTACTATAAGTTTTCATTAAAACAAAATTTCAAAACACTTCAAAACAATGTCAAGTTTTTTCCATAAGTATATAATGACCTGTAGAACAAGAGAAAAATACGAAAAATATAATTCAACATGTTAGTGTTTAATAGTATGGAAAACACAAAGTTAGCCTTGAGATAGTAGTGCGACTTAGGTACACATTGTGGTTTTAACACTTTTATTCATTTTATACACTGCAATGTGATTTTGCTATTTTTCTTATGTTTTACATATCACAATATGCCTATGGTAACAATTTCGTATTTTTTCCATATGTTTTACTATTTCTTTTGAATTAAATGAATTTTTAGTTGAAATTTTGAAAATATTTATAGGGTCGGGTCGGGGCATCATCCGCCCCTACAAATCCATTTCAGGGGCGGGTGGGGCCATCACCCGCCCCTACAAATCGATTTGTAGGGGCGGTTGAGGCCCCCACCCGCCCCTACAAATCGATTTGTAGGGGCGGTTGAGGCCCCCACCCGCCCCTACAAATGCCTCGTCTATATATTCGCCTCCCGCTTTAGGACTTAGCAAAATTTTGGAGACGAGCGCTCGCGATGCCGTTAGGCTGCTGAAATTTTTGCTTCCCCGTCCTCCTCCCTGCTCTGGGCCCGCGCGCCGCCGGTCCGGATCTCCTCCACCCGCGCGCCGTCGGGCCGGCCCTTCCTCCTCCCCCGTCGCCCGTCCTCCTCCCCTCCGCCGCCGGTCCGCCCGTCCTCCTCCCCGCCCCGGGCTCGCGCGTCGCCGGTCCGGATCTCCTCCGCCCACGCGCCGCTAGTCTGGTCGTCCTCTTCCCCTCCGCCGCCGGTCGTTCTCCTCCCCTCCGCTGCCCGTCCTCCTCCCCTCCCCCGCCGCCCGTCCTCCTCACCTCTGCCGCCGGTTGTCCTCCTCCCCTCCCCCGCCGGTTCGCCCGTCCTCCTCCGCTCCGCCGCTGATCGTCCAAGGTGAGTTTCTTGTTTTTTTTTCATTAGCGTGTGATTAGGAATTGTGCATGTTAAAGATGAAATTCAATTTTGTTATGAATTGAAATATTTATTCAAATATATATATTTGATGGCTATGTAGTGTAGAATGCATTTTTGGAGACTCTTATTTCTTTCAATGTGAGCACATAGAGACTTATTGCAAATTAGTGTAGACGTTTCGTGGTGGTTGCGGTCGTGGAAGCGGCCATTGACGCGGCCGTGGACGCAGCCCCTTGGGTGGCGACGATGACCCAGTGGCTCAACCTCCAGGATTGCGCTTTCACGGCTCCATTGATTTGCCATTTGGCGATCGATCGCGTGAAGCAATTCCCAACGCTGTAAGATTCATTTTTTCTTTTAATATATATTTTACTACACATGAATAATTTCTAAATTTTATCACATACAATGCAGCATATCAACCTAATTAGATGGCTTGAAGATGTCATCGAGGGGTTAGGTGGTACTGCATTTATGTCGCGAATCGAGGTTGTTAGGCCACCTCATTTCAAACAAGTAAGTATTTCTTTTCAAGTACGTGCTCTACAGCCGGGTGGATCGATGATTTCAATTGCCGCAATGGGTGGAGCGTCACCAATATGGACAACTTATGAGATGCTAGCCGTCGAGGCCTGCCTACGGCAGCTTGAGGCTCATGGGTACTTCATCCCGGACTTGTCATATTTTCGAATTCAACAACTTGAGTCGGAAGAAAGTACTGTCATTCAGACTGCTGAGAGGCTTTGTATGCTTAATCGCCAAAATTGGGTATGAAAATGTTCTTTTTTTGTCATTGTAACTTCAGCTATGTTACATGTTTCAACTTCCATAACGTTATTATCACCTTGTAGGAACTTCCCTATGGTGGTACATTTGCAGCAGTGAGCTTTAGAGCGATTCTGGATCAAGTCTTGGAAAAGTTGGATTTAACGTACATGGGTGGAGAGGCATTTTGGACCAGAGGTTTCAGGTTCCAAGCAAAACTCACCTTCTTCAGGAAAATTGGCTCAACATTCCATTGTTCGACATTTATAGTACTCAATGTGATGTGCACTGGGCTGCGGAGGAGAGTGCATTCATCCGTGCTCTAGTTTATTTTGATGAAGTTCTAGGCTGGACGATTGGAGACCTTAACTACATTGCATATCTAGAGAAGCGTACTAGAGGCCCATGAAATTTGTAATATGCATAGATGTATCCGCACCCTTTTTCTTATGGATTGTAACCTGTTGTCCGAACTTAAGTATTGATCGTTGTAAGACTTTTAGAATAAATTAACGTAATGATGTATATAAGTGGCATGGATATTTTCTTACTCTTCTCTTTTTTTGAATTGGTTATATAAGTTGATTGCATCTTCATTGTTATTTGTGGGTTGGATCTCAATAGAATAATTTATTAAGAATCACTAAAATTGGCGGGAACTCAATTTCAGGGGCGCGGCGTGCCCTAACCTGCCCCTGGAAATTAATCTTCAGGGGCGGGTCAGGGCCTCACCCGGCCCTGAAAATCGATTTTCAGGGGCGGGTAAGGGGGTGACCCGCCCCTACAAATCGTTTTCCAGGGGTGGGTCATGGGCTCACCCGCCTCTGGAAATGAGGTTTTAGGGGCGGGTGCGGTACCCGCCCCTACAAACATTGATTTTTAGCAGCGGAAATTAGGGGCGGGTGTTGCACCCGCCCCTACAAATGTGTTTTTACCCGCCCCCGCAAACCGTTTTCGTAGTAGTGTAACTACAGGTAGTTCTTGCGATAGGATTGATGCTTAACTGGTTAACCCTAATTCATCTGGAGTGTTGCGGTCAGGAAATGTTCCTTACGGCGAACCATGAGCAGAGAGTTATTTTTCCTGGCCAGTGAGTCCTGTCAGCCAGTTCCTAACGCCTTTTGGGTTTCTACCGTCCGTTCTGGCTTTAAGCAATTTTCCGTTGTCTGGTAGTGACTGGTTGCTATAGGAGCCACCAGAACTATGCAGAAATATGTATTGGAATTGAATGCAATTGTGTTACAATAAAGAAGTTAGTACCTAGAAAATATAGAACTAGAGCCACTAGCCTGATGTGAATTGAGTAATTTGTTTCAGAAAAAAACAAAATCCATAGTTTAAGGGAAGCAGTATGTGATTATGTTTCTGAGGTTCATTAGGCCCCATCAAGCAGGCCTAAGCACATGCACTTATATATCTGATACATCCTGAGCCTGAGCTTCTCGAGTCTTAACCCTCGATAGCATCAGGGCTTCTGTGCTACTGCTGAACAAATGAGAGAAGTAATAGGCCCACATAAAGTATCTTGCATTAGAAAAAGCATCTAGCAATGCATACGCATCTGACATTACTAATCTAATTTTAAAAGCTAAGTCAGGTGATTTTTAGAGATTCCAGTGTACTACACGAAGATGCATTATATCAAAAATTTATAGTTCATACGAGTGAAGAAGCGCACCCCCCCCCCCCAAAAAAAAAAAATTCTCCCATGCACCTTCTAATACATCGATAACCTTTCAACATTAATTGCAGAAGCATGCACTCACTCACGCCATGCTGCATATATAGCAGTGCGCGCCAACAGACAAAAATGGAGAAACATTGACAAAGAAAAGCACTCGGATGCATGACAATGCGGTATAAGAATGGGATACATTGGGGAAGAAAAATGGAGAGGTCAAGACAAATCTGGAGATGCATCTGTGGTAGGATGATCGAGAAGTGCATCCGTGACAGCTGCTCCACAACGACGACGATGTTGCCATGGCCTTGGGCACGGTCGCTTGGCACTGAGCCCTCCAAGCCCCTGACCTCTCCGGTGTCCGCGGGCCAATCGTCGCGTCCTCACTAGGGCATCTAGCTGCTGGTGTGTCCATCATGGCACCGTTTACTTTCAGATTAGCCTCTCACGCGGCTGCTGCTCGTGGCAACACAGCCGAACCCCCTCGTGGTACTATGCATGTTAGCATGTACATAGTAATAAAGGCTAGTAGAGTTTGGATGTACAGATGAATAGAACTTTTATATGCTGGTAAGGATCTTTGGAAAATCTTATCTTATACCAATCTAATTTGGAGTCAAAAGAGATCAAATTAAATGGATCGATCAAGACAACAATTGCTCTGCAATCATCGTATCCGTAGTTGAATGGGAATCCAGATTGAAAAAAACAAAACTATATATATCTAACATTTGTTATGTTGTGACGTATTAATTGAAAAATCAAATTCGACTTATTTTGACTACAATACAAAGTACTATTTGTTAGATGTATTACAATTATAGGACCAAGATATGTTGGTTATTTATACTCGAATTTGTAGACTATTACAATTATAGGACCAAGATACTAAACTTTTATTCTCCTTCTCCTACACGTATAATTCTACCAAGGCAACCTTCTATTTACCCACAGTTAAGAAACAATGTACGGCCGGAAACAACTGCAGAAGTAATCATATTTTGCATATTCCAATTTCCTCCTCGAAATAGTGCAAGTTCCGGCTACCATTGTTTCACTAAGTAATTATATTTTGCATATTCCTTGGCTAATTCATTTGCGTATGCAGCAATAGTTAGATAATTATTTTGTACTTCTTTAGGTTTCTTATCAAGTTCATCGAACAATTAGACTCGGAATTGAGATATGCTCTAAATGGTGCATTTTATGCATCGTTACTGTGACTATCATTATTTGGGTTAGTTTAAGCGCTTAGATAAGTGGCCCTAGGCGTCAAAATCTGCAAGCTCCGCCACTGGGTGTGGCTATCATAATGGTACAGTAAATTGCTCGCTATCATGTGGCCTGCTTATTAGCTTGATTCACATATTCCTTTATCTCGTTTTTTGCGGTTTCATATGGGGGCTGCATACATGTTAGTGAAGTAACGGGGGGACAGAATTGATGTGAGAGGCCAGATTCCAGCACTGACCTCAACAAGAGCATGATGGATACAAAATGTGACTCAAATATGAGAAGAATATAAGTCAACTTACATGAAACAGACCCAAACTTAGGCCCCCTTTGGTTGGGCTTCCAACCTGCTTTGGCTTCTTAAAAAGTCAAAAGCCTAACCAAATGGGTATCCATCCACACCTCAGATTCCGTGTAGTACAAATCCCGTAGCCGGTCGGACCCCTGCTTTTGCTGGCTGCGAGGAGCAAAAGTTCGCAAAAATTACCCGCCATGCCATCCATTATGCGTACCGTTTCGTTTCTTTCTCCTGTCGCCAGAAAAAAAAACAGGCCGACAACCTCCCATCGCGCTCCTCCCTCCCCATTGTCTCCTCCTCCTAGGGTTCGGCAGTGGTAGCGCCCCTGGCCGCCGCCGGCGGAATCCCTCCTCCAGCCTCATCCTCGCGCATACCAAGCTCGACATCGGCTTCCTCCTCCCTGCCCGTGGCCTACTGCTCCCTAGGGTTTGGCCGGCGGAGCCCCTGGCCGGCGGCGGCGGCGCCCCTAGCCGGTGGCGGCAGCTCGTCCTCGCGCACTGCAGCCTCGTCCTCGACCACCTCCTCCATAGGGTTTCACCGGCGGCGCCCCTGACCGGCGGCCACGGTTTCCCCTCCTCCGGCCTTGTCCTCGTGTGCGTCTCGTCCTCGGTTTCGTCCTCCTAGCGCCCGACTCCCGCAGCTAGATGCAGGTGAGAAGAAATTCATGAAATTGGTTGTCTGTTGGTACTCCTGAAATTGGTAGGCCTGAAATTGGTAGGGTACTGGAATGGTAGTATCATCTTGTCATTGAAATCGGTAGTATCATCCTTGAAATTGATTGAATAAAACTTATTTTGGTTCAAGAATGGGTGACAAGACAGCTTAGGGTGATGGTTTTGTAAGGCATTTGTTCGATGCGTGCAAAGAAGAGATAGAAGCTGGGAATAGGCCGATGGGAATTTTCACTACTACCGGTTGGAAGAACGTTGTTTCCAAGTTTGCACAAAAATCTGGTGACAATCGAATAAAGAAACAATTGAAGAACAAGTTAGATGCATTGAAAAAGGAATATTCAACGTTTATGGAGTTCAAGAATTGTGCCACTGGTCTTGGATGGGATGAGACAAAACAAACTATTGTGTGCTCGCAGGCATGGTGGGATGAACATCTTGCTGTAAGGACTATTCTTTCACTGTAATTATATTTTTTTCCTATTCTTTTGTTGAAGTGTGACTTGCTAATTTTTTATTTAATTAATTTCATAAATGCAACAACAAAGAGAAAGGAATCAAATGCAGTCATGTGAAGTTTCGAAAATAAGGACCAAAATTCCTAGATGATCTGCATTTCATTTTTGACAAGTCACATGTTAGTGGGGCTTCAGCAACATGTCCTGGAGATATATCATCCGATGAGGCAAGTGATGAGGATGTGGCTGAGGTACCAAAACCTGTAGAGAAGCCTAAGAAGACAGTGAAGCCCGAGAAAAATAAACGCAAGGGGCTGTCTAGTACTGGTCGTGACAAGGATGACAAGAGTCCATTCTCTCGTATGTAGAAGAGCACTTGTGAGAAGATAGAAGCAGCAGCCAAGAAGATTGGCTCAAGTGTTGAAGCATCATCAACTTCTCCATGCAATACAGTCCCTACCATTAAAGAGGCTATGAAGTTGCTGAAAGATAGTGGGGTGCAAGAAGGAATTGCTCTAATGCATACAACCACATCTTTGATTATGAAGCCTGAATTTAGGGAGGTCATTAGCTCTCTAGAAACAAATGAAAGAAGGCTCGATTTGATTAAGAGGGAGCATGAAAAGGAGATGATGAAGCGTCAGTGATTGCCGTTTGCTTTCTATGTCATTTTCTGGTCATTTGTGAGTTGTTGCTGCCTTGCTGTTTGCTTGGACATGTTTTTATTTATTTATTTGCTTGCTGCGAACCAATAGTTGCTTGGACATGTAAAACAATTATTTGTTTGATGTGAACCATTTATTTGTTTGCCTTGTTGAGAACCATATATTTGCTTGTTGTGAACATATATTTTCTTGATGTGAACTATTACTTATTTGCTTGTTGTGAACAATTATATTTTGTAGATGGATAGAAGATTGGCACATGTAGCCAAAGTAGGACAAAAGGGTTCACTGATGCTAGCTGAACTTGCCCAACATGCTGCTATTATGGGAGAAATGGGCAAGTTGTACACTGAGCGATATCTGGAAAAAGGTCCATACAGGGAAACGCCAGAGACTGGAATCCAATATTTCGGATGAGCCCAGAAATTTTTCATGCACTTTATGACTTGTTGGTCTCCACCTATGGATTGAGCTCGAGCAACAATGTTTCATCCATTGAGTCACTGGCGATGTTTTTGTGGATCGTTGGAGGGCCACAGTCTTTTTCACAAGCTGAAAATCGTTTCACGCACTCACTTTGGACGGTTCACACCAAGTTTCATGAAGTGTTGAGGTGTTTGCGCAAGTTAGGTAAACACAATATTACCCCTAGAGATCCTACTTTTTCTGTGGTGCATGAAAGGGTGAGAGAGGATCGATTTTGACCATTCTTCAAAGATGCAATTGGAGCAATAGATGGTTCACATATTTCAGTGGTAGTGCCACTAGACAAAACAATTAGCCACACATGTCGTCATGGATATACATCTCAGAATGTGCTAGCTATTTGTGATATTGACATAAGGTTTACCTTTGCGGTTGCTGGTTGGCCGGGTTCTGCATATGACTCGTGTATCCTCAGTCATGCATTGGCAAATTTTGATTCATTTCCAGTGCCTCCTCAAGGTATAAATAATTTCTTCATTAATTTTGATATTTGTACACTTGTATTATTATTTGCATTACTAACTTAGTTTTATAGGAAAATATTATCTCATCGACTCGGGTTATGCAAATCGAATAGGGTTACAAAGGAACCACATACCATATACCAGAATTTCGCCATCGTTCAAGACCTCCTCAAGGAAAGTACGAGATGTTCAATTTCTTGCATTCATCCCTTCAAAATGTTATTGAAAGGTGTTTTGGAGTCTTGAAGCAAAAGTGGCGTATTTTGAAGGGCATCCCAAGTTTCTCACCTACTACTCAGAAGCATATCACCGTGGCTTGTCTTGCTTTGCATAACTTCATCATTGATAGTAATTTACGTGATAAAGAGTTCGAGAGATGTGATGCTGATGAAGAGTACTTACTACAAAGCAACATGACAGAAGATGAGAGTCTAAGATGTGGAGAATGATGACACCACGAACATCATTCGTACTAGGATAGCTGATGCTTTGGTCAGTGTAAGAGGATGATAGTTATGTTGAGAGATGCTATTATTGTAAGAACCATTTATATTTTGTCCTATTTATGTGAACCATGTCACTTCTATGGATGAAGAATTTATAATTTTTTATTTCCAAATTAGCCATTTAAATACAAAAAGGGAACAGATCAGGTTTTTAAGAGTAATTTGCATATAAACAGTGTCGTAGATCTTTAGAGGCATTACGGATATTTCTTCTATAGCCGACAGTTTCACAGCAGCTCTAACCAAACGGCCTTCAGCTTTTCCCACAGCAGTTTTCCCATAGCCCACAGCTCACAGCAGCTTTTCTAAAAGCCACAGCTCAACCAAACACACCCTTATTCTCAAACTGCTTTTTCCGCTGCAAGAGTAATTATTTCTTTTCCAAAGGCTCTCACACTTATGGCCAACAATAATTTCAGTATATTTGATTACTCACAAAACTGTGAGCAGGGAGATGATGTTAGCAATTTAGCAAAACTGTAGGCAAAACCAGCGACTATACTTCAAAAATTGTTGACCAATGTAGGTTATTTGTAGAAAAACCATAAGGAAAGATAGAAAGACTGTGAAGGGAAACAGGTTGGCCACACTAGCTAGAATAGGCCGTCTCCAACGACGTGGCCAAATCGCCAGCTCACGTGGATGTGAGAGAGAATAAAAGATAGAAGGAAACTCAAGGCACTGTAATCTTTATAGCATGAAGGAACGTAGGGCCACGAAGTCAGAGATGGTGGGTTCCTTGGGAATCGTTCGCGCTAATCGAGTGCAGGCTCGCTAGTGTGCTATTATTTTGCTGCTCTCTGTCCTCCACGTCGGAAAAAAGCTGCACCTGCTAGCGATTTCGACCGCCTTTGGAGTAGCCTATAGTTAAATTTCTACCAAAGTCAACCAGAAAACATGCGAGCAAGAGGGTAATAATTTGCATTCAACCAGAAAACATGCGAGTAACCAGGAAACCTTCCAAGGGGACAATTAACGTTGTTTATTTCCTATGGGATATATATAGATTTCTGTAAGAAAAGTGACGGCTTAAATAAGTTCTAATCTGAACTCACTGAATCAGTGTATCACTATAAAACTATAGGAAACTGAAGCAGCCAAGCATCTCCACACGTAAGTCCCTGTCTTTTAGTACCAACGATACACATCCATCAATTCACAATAGTAGTGTTAGAGATCAGGGTCCTTGAGATGAAACGTACGCAGTCCGAATGGGATGCATCGAGAACTTACGGAGGAGTTGGAGCAATTGATGTAGTATCTCATGCAGTTACAAGCAGAATCATGATCTGCGGTTGCGGAGATCCGATCCCAAAACCACCGGGCGGAAGCCGAAACGGAAGCAATCCACGTGCTGCCACTCCACGACATCATCACTTCAGTGCCATCAGACTGCAATAACGCCTGGTGGGGTGGTCGCACCAGAGCCACAGGTTGAAAATGCTAGTAACACCCTAACGGGTTTATTTTTTCTACGAAAGGAAAATTTTCCAATCTCCGCATCTGCTTACTAACTATGTTTACATAATTTTCAGATTAAAAGCTTATTACAAATAATGATGAAAATGTGTACACCAACGAAAGGAAGCACTAACTAGTTAATGGCTTGTAGGTTTAATTTGTTCTACTTTGGAGCACGTACGCAGACGGTGAAGCCCTGCCGTGAAATGCATTATTGTTTTGTTGGGTGCCAATGCAACTAGAGCCATAGCCTTTCGTGAGTAAATACTTTTTTTTGTGTGTGTGTGCTTACACGATGAATAAAGTTGAGATTTGGAATGTTCTATATGTCAAATTTTACAAGGTGGCCTAGGATAGATGTCAATTTTAGAGTGTTTGAGGCAAACCTTTTAGCAAATGGACTTGAATCTTGAGCATCCATGGTGAGATTAGCATAAATAAATATTTAGATCTGACATTTGCAAATATTTAATTAGTTTTCATTTATGTTCCCTTCGGTAATATTTTCATTCCCCCTCCCCTGTGTCCAATCAAAAGTATGTTTTTTTAAAATAGAACGATCGCTACAGTATTTATGACACTACGTATGCTTTGTAGCATGAATAATTACCCAATGTTTCCTCCAATTGGACATGAAAGGCGCTCCACTCTTACTTGATCCACCTCAACTTCTCCGGCCGCACTAGCATGGCAGAAGCAGCGCTGCAGTAGCAGCATCTGCTGCGACACAATACTTGTTTGTTTTTCCAACATGAAATCCTAAATTGAAGATAGCTGTAACGTTCCGCCTCCCCAAGGCCGGACCCGCTTACATCTGGCTGCATCCTAGGACATAGACTGCCCTCACAGACCAAACCTTCCTCACAAACCAACACAAGTCTTTTTTGCACACTTTATCCTCACTCGTGCGCACCCGGGAAGAATTTCTCGATCGGTATTGCTCCAGGCCAAGCACGCTTAACCTCAGATTTCTTTGGGACTGGCTTCTGAAAAAGAAGTTGCAACTTGTTACTATGAGTATCTTATTAATCATATTAAGCCTTGAGTGAGGATGTCACATTCTTACCCCCTTAAGAGACTGACGTCCTCGTCGGTCAACCCCAAGCCAGGAACGTCCCCTCTTGGCCACATCCGTACGTTCACAGTGCCAACAGTTCATGTGCCATGTCCATGCGTCCAGTGCCAACGGCACATCCCTGATGCCCGCGCACTGACTCACCACGTGCCCGTGAAACCGTGACAGTCGGCTCTGATACCATTCTGTGACACCCCGGCTCAGGGCTTAATAGGATTAATAGAATACTTATACCAACAAGTTGCAACTTCTTTTCCGAAAGCCCCTAAAGAACTCTGAGGTTAAGCGAGCTTGGCCTGAGGCAATTTCAGGATGGGTGACCGACCGGGAAATTTTTCCCGGGTGCGCACGAGTGAGGATAAAGTGTGTAGAAAAGACTTGTATTGGTCTGTGAGGGCAGTCTATGTCCTAGGAAGTGGCCAGATGTAAGCGGGCCCAGCCTCGGGGAGGCGGGACGTTACAAAATGGTATCAGAGCCGACTCTCGTGGTTTCACGGGCGCGTACGAGCATCGGGCGCGTACGAGCATAAAGCGCGGGTGCGTGTGGGTCAGGAGCGCAGGCATGTGGGCGGGCGCGTGGCGGGTCAGTGCACGGGCATCAGGGATGCGCCGTTGGCACTGGACGCACGGACGTGGCACATGGGCTGTTGGATCTAGACGCACGGACGTGGCACATGGGCCGTTGGTACTGTGGGCGTACGGACGTGGCCAAGAGGGGACGTTCCTGGCTTGGGATTGACCGATGAGGACGTCGGTCTCTTAAGGAGGTGAGGATGTGACACCCCGGCCCAGGGCTTAATAGGATTAATAGAATACTCATACCAATAAGTTGCAACTTCTTTTCTGGAAGCTAATCCCTAAAGAACTCTGAGGTTAAGCGTGCTTGGCCCTGGAGCAATTTTAGGATGGGTGACCGACTTATGTGAGGGCAGTCTATGTCCTAGGAAGCGGCCAGATGTAAGCGGGCCCAGAGTGGGCCCAACCTCGGGGAGGCGGGACAGATGTAAGCGGGCCCAGAGTGGGCCCAACCTCGGGGAGGCGGGACAGATGTAAGCGGGCCCAGAGTGGGCCCAACCTCGGGGAGGCGGGACGTTAAGATGTAAGCGGGCCCAGCCTCGAGGAGGCGGGTCCCCGAGGCTGGGCCCGCTTACATCTGGCTGCTTCCTAGGACATAGACATAGGCTTCCTAAGAGTTCTGGCTGCTTCCTAGGACATAGACATAGGCTTCCCGGGTGCGCACGAGTGAGGACAAAGTGTGCAGAAAAGACTTGTATTTGTATGTGAGGGCAGTCTATGTCCTAGGAAGCGGCCAGATGTAAGCGGGCCCAGAGTGGGCCCAACCTCGGGGAGGCGGGACGTTAAGATGTAAGCGGGCCCAGCCTCGAGGAGGCGGGTCCCCGAGGCTGGGCCCGCTTACATCTGGCTGCTTCCTAGGACATAGACATAGGCTTCCTAAGAGTTCTGGCTGCTTCCTAGGACGTAGACATAGGCTTCCTAAGAGTTCTTTGGGGATTGGCTTCCAGGAAAGAAGTTGTAACTTGTTGGTATGAGTATCCTATTAATCCTATTAAGCCTTGAGTGAAGATGTCACATCGGTCCAATTTGGATGTGGCCCATGAGTGCATATTTAGTACCACCTTGCTAGTTGAGAAAGGGTGGAGCCAACTTATAAGCCTTTATCCTCCAGTCATAGCACCATCGGGTTAACCTTTTACATGAAGCGAGGAGGAGGCGGGTCCCCGAGGCTGGGCCCGTTTACATCTGGCCGCTTCCTAGGACATAGACATAGGCTTCCTAAGAGTTCTTTGGGGATTGGCTTCCCGAAAAGAAGTTGTAATTTGTTGGTATGAGTATCCTATTAATCCTATTAAGCCTTGAGTGAGGATGTCACATCGGCCCAATTTGGATGTGGCCCATGAGTGCATATTTAGTACCACCTTGCTAGTTGAGAAAGGGTGGAGCCAACTTATAAGCCTTTATCCTCAAGCCATAGCACCATCGGGTTAACCTTTTACATGAAGCGAGGATGAAAGTGTAAGTATGGTGCTATGTGTATTCGGGCCCGCCCCTCGAAAGGGCTGGGCAGTGCGGCTTTGGAGGACGGGGTGTGACAATAGCCTTGCCAACGTTGTGCCATTGGAAATTTGGAATGGGATGCGTTAAAGGAAGATACAACACCGGATGTGGTGATTGCTACAGAGTAATGACTCCTTCCATAGCCACATGGAGAAAATCCCGTAGCCTAGCTCCGTCAAGGGCAAAGGCCTTGCAATATAATCACTGGTGAAGAGAACAACAGTTGTCTGAACATATAGACAATATGGGAAATTGTACATTACATCTATTCGCCTGAAATCATACAAGTTTTCAGGCAATGTATTTGTACGGTTAGATCAACTTCCAAAGGCTATCTTTCTTTCTCAACACCAGGACCCCGTTCTCGCTCCCACAAGGGCCACCTTGTTAGTCGTTACCCGGTTTTCTGCAATTGCTACTGAGTGTATGAAAAGTGTAGAACTTCATGTAATATGCTATAGAGGGGCGAAAATATCTATGAAGAAGGCAGAGGCTTATAGCCTTATAGGACACTTCCACAAGGTTGAGCATATATTATATGTTAGGTCCAATATAATTCTTAAGAGTACGGTGGTACTTGGGAAACTAGGTATAGTTGTTTTGGCAGCAGCCCACCAAATTTTGCCATTTAATTTAATGCAACTCAACACATTATTTTTGGGAGCAATAATGCTTTGCCAACTTAAATAAAATCCTATTAAAGGCTGATGTGACAGCTCCTGAGATAAAGCTCGGTACCCAGTCAATCAAGCAATGCAAATAAGTTTCCGCATATAGCTCCACGGTGGTCCATTGTTCAAGCCTTTCCTAGCCTATATATAAGTAGCACATACTCCAGCACCATTATTGACTAACTCTAGCTAGATAAGACTCACAACACCAGGATGGCACCGTGCTGTAGTGGAATGGGAATGGGAATGGGATACATTGAGGAAGAAATGAAAACCCAGACATGAAAAGAAACCAACACAAGCCGTTGGTTTCTTGATGTCAACATCTGGTTGGCCCTAGGACGATTTCTACGTGCAATGGCTTAACTAGAACTGATCGTGGATAGAGATCCTCTGCAGACTACGGTGGAGGGTGCTATTGCACTGAATGAACAACACTGTGCTTTATCCCCCACCAGATGCATGCATTCCATGATCAGCGTCAAGGATCTCAATTCCTACAGATATATGTAGATTTTTAACATTACACAACTGCCACTGATATTTTTCCTTTGATGAAGCTACAAGTACTGATTTATGTCCGCTTGTGCTGAAGTATCTTGTGTGAGCACCAAAAGGCAACCCAAATGGGTAGAGATGTGTTGTTGGCACACACACAGAGAAAGAAATTTGAGCAAATTAAGTATCTACAGATTGCGTAGAGATCAATGATCGCTTCCGGTAGTAATTTACAGCTACCTTTGAAATGTAAAGGTTTGTTTTCCTTATCTATACAAAGCTACCCATGAATTGGTATGCAGAATTAAATACGGACAAACCCCCATTGGATATTCATTATGTAATTTTACTGTGCCCCTTTTATTGTTTCAGAAATTGTTCGTAGACCCCACTGATTTACTGGTCTGTCGTCCACTATATACGCTTGATATGTCCTACTAGAAATAAATATTCAACACCATACTACTGCAACGTGAATGTATATATAGTACAGCCTTCCAGTATATTAATGGGCACAACACTTAATTAGGTGCCTTCAAGTAGTGTGCCATGCCGTTCTAACATATAACTGATAAAAACCAATCATGAAGATGCAGTACCCTCTTAACAAATCCACCTCACCTTCGCCTGCTGCGGCATGGCACAAGCAGCGCTGCAGCAGCAGCACGTATGGTACTTGTCACTGTTTTTCCTACATGAAGTCCCAAATTTAAGATAGCCTTGGAAATAATTTGGAATGAGATGCATTAAAGGAAGATACAACATCGGATTTGATGATTGCTACAGAAGCACAGAGTACTGACTCCGTCGTTGTAGCCACATGGAGAAAAACCCGTAGCCGCCGTCGAGGGCAAAGGCCTTGCAATCATGGCTGAACAAAACAAGAGCACGAATCATATTAATTTTCAGTCAATGTGGGAGATTGTTACATCTATTCCCCAGAAATCATATTAATTTTCAGTCAATGTATTTACACGAATGCATGGTTAGATCAACTTCCAAAGAAAGGATGTCTTCCTTTCTCTACCCTAGGACCCTGTTCTCGCTCCCATAGGCACTATGTAAGAAAAGCCCTATAATAACGGGCATCATCTTCCTAAAGTGACGGGCACTATGACCGTCACTTCTACTGCGTCACTATTTTGAACAGAAAGGTGACGGGTGTCTGCCCGTCACCTATGTGACGTAACAGGTGATGGACTTCACTAGAGAACCGTCACCTTTCTCGGTGACCACCCCCCTTATGAAGTTTACGCCTGTCACCTTTGTCCAATACAGGTGACGGGCTTAACATAACGTCCGTCACCTATGATTCAAGAATAAGTGACGGGCGTAACACATAGCACGTCACCTATGGTTCGGGCATAAGTGACGGGCATAAAACAACACTCGTAACTTGGAATTTTTAAAGGTGACGGGCTGTGCTTCCAGGTGCCATCACATGGTGTATATTAAAGGTGACCGGCTTTGGTTGTTGCCTGTCACCTTTGATACTAGGCCCCAGCAGGATCATTTTGGCTTCCGGTTGCATCCTGGAGCACAACTAGGATTTGGCAGCCATCTTGATCCTGCAAACACACAGAATAGAGACTATATACTGCATATTTAAATCACCATTCATATATACACAAGTTACATCAGAAATAACCACCAAGTGTGACAAACTATTGCATTTTTCCACAACAAACTATACAATAATCACATAAATCCAACAGTCAGTCAGAAGTGGAAGTCACCTTTGTCGCTTATAACGTCTACCAGCAAGAAGGAGGCAACCTTTTCTCTAATAGCCAGGAGTTGCTTCTTCTCCAATTTCTTATCAATTCTAAAATAAACATTCAACTCAATATACCCATTTTCATCAACTACTACAAGTAAATCACATATACACATGCAAATAAAAAACTTATTTCTAAAATCTAATTATTTTGATACTCTTCAGTTTGAGGCGAACACTTGTCTTCCATGTCATATGGGATGCAATAATGGTTCAGAATATTTATTCAGTCTCTTTATGCAAAAACCATCAAAAAGAAAAAAAATCTTTATTTAGGATATGTATATGTCGTCAACCTTGACCCTGCGGTGATGACACTATCATTCGGGGCCAACATAGATATCCGCGACACGGTGCGATATACGGACGTGATGAAAGAGTACGGCTTTGGTCCTAATAAAGAAGTCCCCGGCTAAAAAATTGAGGATTTCTTTATTGGGACCAAGACCATACTCCTTCATCACGTCCCTATATCGCACCGTATCGCGGATATCGATGTTGGTCCTGAATGGCCGTATCAACACCGCGGGGTCATGGTTAACAACATATACATATCCAAAATAAAGATTTTTTTAACTTCGCGATGGTTTCAGTGGGAGCCTAAATAAATACATCATTGGAGTATCAAAATATTTTCTTCTTAAGACAAATTAAATACCAAGTATACACCTTTTCCACTTCATTTTGAAAATCCACATTCAAACATTCACATTTCACTAATAAATCCACACATATACATACTCATTTTGCAAAAATAAAAATTCTACTACACTCTTTTTCATTCATATTTATTTTGCTAAATATCCATATTCATATCCATTCAACAAATAAAAACATTCAACTCAATATACTCATTTTCATCAACTAATACAAGTAAATCGCATTATTTAGCATTTCAAAAGGCATCAGAACTGAGGGAGATATGTTTGGATTATAACAATCCATGAAGACCTCTGCCTCGAAAGGCATAAGCTACTGTATACTTGCCATCAACACCTCAGCCTCGCTGTGTGGCATGTGCTTCATGCCTTTTGAGGCAGAGGTGTTCATATGCAAGTGCTCTCAATCTATCTTGGTGAACACTGAGGTGGAGATTGACATGGATGTTATTTGGCAAAGGTGGCAATGAGTGCTTCACTCTCCCATATCATAATTTGCTAACAAATATCAGTAGGATTTCCAGCTTTGCTATTTTCGTGATGTTCATTCAATAAACAAAAAGTATCTAGATCTATCCAGAAGCAATATCAAATACCGACAGCGGCGGAGAGGAATGGCGGGCGGGCACCTGGTGGCGCGGCAAGGAGGCGCGACGGCGTGCCCGGCTCTCCTCCTTGCTTGTGGGCGGTGGCTCGGCGCCGGCGGGCGGGCACCTGGTGGCGCGATGAGGAGGCGCGACGGCGTGCCCCGCTCTCCTCCTTGCCTGCGGGTGGCGGCTCGGTGCCGGCGGGCGGGTGCCTGCTGGCGCGACGAGGAGGCCGCGAAGAGGGCGGCGCGACCGGAGGAGGCGAGGAGGTGGGCGGTGCGGCGGCGAAGAGGGCGGCGCGACCGAAGGAGGCGAGGAGGTGGGCACTAACCTAGGGTTTCAAATGGGAGACGTAAAGAACTAAGTCAAAGGGGTGGCTTCAAATGGGAGAAAAGGGAATAGCTGACGGGCAACACATGTGTGGCCCGTCACCTACGAATTCAAGGTCCGTCACCTATGACATCAATTAGACCCGTCACCTATGGTATGAATACAGGTGATGGTCAACATGTGCCACCCGTCACCTATGTCACATGAAACTGCTGGGAACATTCAATTGACGCGGCTACTGGGAATTGCAACCGCCGGTACCCTCTCTGTGCACGACTGCACGCGCGTGCCCTCTCGGCAACTGCGCGCCGGTTCGCATTCAATTGCTAGGAATCGCAACCGCCGGTACCCTCTCTATGCACGACTGCACGCGCGCGCCATCTTGGCAACCGCGCGCCCTGTCGGCAACTGCGCGTCATTTCGTATTCATCTCTCGATCCCACGATCTCTGGCCGTCGCCATTATATACTGCCTCCCGGCCGCTCTCCTCGCACCCTCACACCCCTGCCCTCGCGCGCCATAGTTACAACGATGTCGGGTTCTGGCTCTCGCTCCAGGCGCCGCCGCTACATTCGAGTGGACTCCTCGTTGTCGCCGCTGTTGCCTTCTTCCTCCCCTCGCCGCCGTCGCCATCGTCGATCGCCTCCTCCTGCTGCGGCTCCGGCCCCGGCTCCTGCGCTGGCCCCTGCTCCGGCGCCGGCTCCAACTCCTGATCCGGCGCTTGACGATCCGGTATTCGATCCGGACCACAACTTCAGCTTGGGCGACGCCTGGGCAATCAGCGTCATGAAGGATTTGTTCAAGGAGTTGAACGACTACCTCGTCCGCCTTGGGAAACCGGAGGTGAAGTGGCCACTTGTGGAGGACATCGCCGGATATGTGTACGCCATCTTCAGTGTGGCGGAAGTTACCAAGGAGCTGCCATGACTATGTATATCGTAGTTTGTATGTAGGTCCCTTTATATATATATATGTGTGTGTAGGGAGAGTATACATTTAACCGGCTATAGAATAAGTTATTCTGTGTCCAGCCATCCAACCGTACAGGCTCCCGCACGATTTCCATCCTCCCCGCACGGCGGGTCTGCAATCCCGGCTTCCACGCGCGAGCGCGTCCCCTAATCAGGCTGCATGAGCCGAGCTGGCCGCGGGTTACTAACGAGCTGGCCGCTAGAGCCGACGGCCGGAGCACCAGATTCCATTGACTGCCGTCCACGCGTGATCCGTAATCAACGCCGGACGACAGTTCCTGCCAAAAACAGCTGCAGTTGGCTCCTTAACATCCGATCAAGATAAGACGTATTGCATTTACGATAATTCAAAAGTTTATGCATTTACGAGAATACAGAAGTTTATGCATTTACGAGAATACAGGACATACGTGGTACTTGCATACTTAAGCCAAAGTCGTTCCTTCCGTCCAAGCTGCATGCATGTAAGTTTGGCGTAACCGGTTACTATAGCTACGATAGTAATTAGGACAGCGAGTTACCACAATATGACAGCAATCTCGTCTGAGGATCTGGTTACTATACTTCTAGGATCAAATTACTGCAGAATAGTTGTGATAATGTGTGGTAGAATTTAGGTAAATATTGAGCAATGTGCTTGCAAGATAAAGTAATTAACATAGTGACCTCATCGAGTTATTACAGTTGCAATTTTATTACCACGTACACAATGACATAATCCACTTACTGTAGAAAAATGGTGGAATACCAGTGCCGTTTACCTCAATGGAATAATCAAGTTACCATAGTGCCTTTTACCATAATGATGTAATCAATTTACCAAAAAAGATTCAATTTGATCATATGGCTTTAATGCCTAGTGACAGTGATCGATTTAGTACTCACACTACAGTATACTGTAGGAGAACAAATACTGAACACGACACAATGTAATTTGCTTTGCTTGCACGTCTATTTGGCACTAGTCCAAGAAATGGTTCAATCTGGTCTTTAATTACATGCACATCACACAACCTCCTGAAAGTAGTGACAAACACCATCAGTTGTTTACTAGCCGCAAGTCCAGCAGAATCAAATCGGAAGCATTATTGGCAGAAAAAACGTCATGTTGAAGGAACAGGATTATCCCTCCCAACGTCCGGCCTCCAAAGATTAAGGGACAGAAAAAACACGTAGGGGGTGCGAGATCGTCATCATAGCAGGGCATGGTGCTTGAGGAATGATCAAACTGGTCATGACTTTTGCTGCTCTCTGAAGTAGGCAGCTGCTGCTCGGGAGGTCTCATTGCCTGAAATCACCAAAAATAAGAACACCTTTGAATAATATGATCCGTTAACATGCCTAACAAAGCTGAAAATGTGCTTTCTAGTGGTAAATGAAAACGCGAATGCTTTTTGGACAACTAGTCAAGCTGGTAACATCTTCCCACATGATTACATCAGGAAAAAGACTAGATAGTATACTTGTATCATTTACAAAAAACAATTCAGCACAAAAGTAGTAAATGTTCACCCTATACTAGTACATCGTAGTTCAGTTATATAACCAGATTTCTTATACAATGGCAAGAATAATGGCCATACCAGTCGATTTTTAACAAACTGAACCATACACTGATTCATCTCATTGCCTAGATCATCTAAGAATGACCATAGAATCCATATAATGTAATCTCGATCGACTCACAAAACATACATATCATGGTAACTGGCAGATAACTCTACGCTGCTGTTGTGGATCGATCACAAGCTAATTTGCCCAATAGATCTGTAATAATAAATCGATTTTCAATTCCCACGAAGGGTGAGCAATAGACCGAAAAACTCACGCTGAGAAAGGGAGTGCTTACTACTAAAAAATTTGGGGGATTTCAATGGTCAGAAATTGTGGTTGCAGGCTCATCTCCAGCTGTCCAAGTTAAGCGAAGGCAGTAGGAAACTTTGAAGTCAATGTCCTGCGAAAACAAGATGATATGGGTGAAGAAACTGCTAATTATTTGCAGGTAATCAGACTTACGGAAAACCACTAAACAAATGGATGTACAGTAAAGCAGGAAATCTAATCTAAAGAAAATTGCCACCTAATCCAAATAGGAATCTGCTCAAGATTGAATGAGTATGGCAGAATTTTTGCGGCTGTTCACCTCATGATCCCTGTCTCCGCTGGCCAAGGCGACGAACAGCCAAGAACTACCTTCTCTTCCGTGCGCAGACCAGGTCGGGGTCACACCATAGCCTGCCGCCGGGACATGACGGCGTCGCCGGCCAGCCGCTCCAGATGAGGTCGCCAGTTCGGGAGGGTGCTAGCGTCGCGAGAGGGAAAGCGCTACCACCAGGCGTCGCCGGGCCGCCGTGGCTTCCACCGCTGAGCGCCGCCGCCGCCGCCGCACGTGGAGATCCAGCTTGCAGACACGCGGGGAGGGGAACTACCTGAACTGCATCGTGGCAGATCGGGTCGCCGTGGCAGCCTTACCAGAGTGTGAGGAAGGGCCAGCGGAGGTGGTCGGACCAGCACGCCGCGCCGCCGTCACGGGGAGCGGCGCTTGTGAGACGAGAGAGAGAGAAATAGGATAAATTGATGCCTAATTAAATTGTACGCTGGGAGAAATTTTGGGACCGCAAGTGTAATGCCTAATTAATTGGTGGGCTGGTGGCTCATCCCAATCGAGCCGCGATGCTCGGAGCCGAGCTGAGATGGGCCCACGCGGTGGGGTTGCACCCGATAATGAGATTGGATCCGCGTGCGTGTATCGTAATATAAACTTGTATCTTATTATATATCTCGCTATAATCTCAGCATTATTGCCTCGCAATTTTCATCCTTTTGTTAAGTAGGGTATACACATAGATGACGAACTATACACGTAATGCGTCACCTTTCAAGGACCATAGGTTAAGCATATAACAAGATGCGGTGACGCGCTAAATAAAGACCGTCACCTTTGCTGCTTAGGTCCTGCCCCGTCACCTTTGTATGGACTATAGGTGACGCGCTAAGAATGTAGTGCATCACTTGTAGTATAGGTGACGTGCAATGTTAATCCCCGTTACCTTTGCTCTCTCAAATGTGACCGGCCACGTTTCTAGCGAGGCTCCAAAATGATCCAAGACGAAGCCCGTCACCTTTACTTGAGGGGTGACGAGCGACAACTGCCTGTCACCTTTGTGCACGTCACTATAGGTCGTTTCTTACATAGTGAGGTTGTGTTGTTAGTCGTTGCCCTATTCTCTGCAATCGCTACTGAGTGTATGAAAAAGTGTAGAAATTCATGTAGTCTGCTACGGAAGGGTGAAAATATTTATGCAGAAGACAGAGGCGCACAGGACACTTGTCCAATTGCTTAGCTGGAATGTAGCATACCACATTCCCCAACGTTGTGCATATATTATGAATTGGATGTGTCAGGTCCAATATAAATTTTAAGAGTACGGCAGTTACTATGGTGCTTGTCAAACTAGGTATAGTTTTTGTGGAAACAGTCCACAGAATTTCACCATTTAATGGCACAACAGATTATTTTTTGGGAGCAATGCTTTGTCAACTTGAATATTTAGAAAAATCCTATTAAAGGCTGATGTAACAGCACGCGACATAAAGTTCGCTATCCAGTAAATCAAGCAAATAAAACTGACCTGGCGCTGAGGTAACTCTGGCAGCCAGTTTTCGGGTGATAATCTGTTTCTGCATATAGCTCCACGGTCATCCATTGTTCAAGCCTTTCCTAGCCTATAAGTAGCACATACTCGAGCACTATTGACTAACTCTAGCGAGCTAGATAAGGCTCACAACACCAGGAATGGGAATGGGATACATTGAGGAAGATGCGAAAACCAGCTTTCGAAGGTGATGCAAAACAGGCCGTCAGTTTCTTGCCGTAGACATCTGGTTGGCTCTAGGATCCTTCCCTTCAGTGCTATGGCTTAACTAGAATTGATTACTAATGGAGATCCTCTGCTGACTGCAGTGGAGGGTGCTAATGCAGAGGATGAACAGTTCTATGCTTTATCCCCCGCCAGAGACATCCATTTCATGATCAGCGTCAAGGATCGATTGCTACAGAGGATGAACAGTTGCTTCTGACATTTTGTGTTTGATGAAGCCACAACAACTTAGTTCTTGTTATAAAGGGATTTTTTCTGCATGGAAGGTGTCCAAGTACTTGTCATGATTCATGTCGGCTTGTCTGAGCACCAACCTATTGGGTAGAGATGTGATGTTGGCACCCACACAGAGAAATCACCCTATTGAGACAGTGAACCTTGGTTGATGCAGATGAAGTTACTGCCAGAATACGATCCATGTTCTTCCTCTAGTCACAAATAAGTAATATTTCATACAAACATGGTATGTGAAATATAAAATATAAATTTAATCACATTATTTAGTATAATATACTTGTAACGTATACCAAAGATACAATATTGTGAAACTACTTTTTTCACACATCTATTTGTATAATTGTGTAAAAAGTATACAGATACTGCCAGTTTATTACTGACGGTATTATTTGTTTATGAACTTAAAGTATTCAATCAGATTGTCAGTCCAAAATCAATTGTTTTCGAGGCCAAAAGAGGTATATAAAATATTAGTATTTCAATACTTTAAGCGGTGAGATTCAGTTGCTATAGTTGTCCCTGCAGCTGAGTCACTGGCAGATGGGTCCAGACCCACACGCTAGTGACTCAACTGCAGAGTGCAGTTCGTCGCTACTCAAAACTGAATGTGTACAACATGCTTCTTCTCCCGATAACATCATTGCCTCAGGCCCTGTAGTCTGCCTGTATGATCGTGTAAAACTTTATGATTCAAACCAATCTGTCTAATGTGTGCATGCCACACAACTGCAGAACCCATATGAGACAATATCAAAGAGTACAGATCTGTCGTAGGTCTAACCCATGCTGCACAACCCATGCGGGACAACTGCACAACCCATATGCAATGCTCCACGACTCGGCTGCTATAATGTTGATGGTTCGAGCGGAGCATTCCATGGTTCACTTTTTGCGCGCACTGGAACTGCCCTAATACAATGCCAGTATCACGCCCGGAAGAATTATTGGAGCAGCAAACATATCACAACCCCGAGGCTATATGTGGGTGGCGCCTAGCAAATGGGTTGCCACACGATAATCTGAGCCAATTTTATATTAGCTGCAAGTTATTCAAAAACACGTGTATGCTTTCTTTTAACAGTACCAACACACATCTTTTTCTTGCCTAGCCTTATCCCTCGTAGCACCATACTGCAGCCAAATTATTTGGTAATAGCAGTAGTGAGCTGATTTGTACGAGCATGGAGGAAGAGGGTTTGATGTGATCATCATATGGGGATTCTGGAGATGCACATGACCAGAATGTGGCGTCACTAAAGCAATGATAAGATGAAGCAGCAATCATGTTAGCAGCAGCTCTCGTATGGCTGCCTTAATACTGTCCTTTCTTTGACAACCAAAGCCACGGTACCTACATACATATGATGTTCTGGCAGAAAATTTAACTTAACCAGCTGCAACTTTTTGCCTGAAAGGGATGGAAAGAAATTCACTTGCAGTCACAATACTCTAACTTTGATTCAGATCTGCTTTGTGGGAACGTAAGTTTGTATGACAGGAGCCATGTCTTCTACTACGGTTATCAGGGATTATTTCTATATCTAGCCGAGCAATTGAAACATAAATAACAACTGTAGGTTTGATTTTTGATGTAGAAAATTCCTCGTTATCCAACATTGAACAAGAATTGCAATTTAGAGTTTGTTTTCCATTCATTGAACAATAATTGATTGCACTGGGATTCATTGGAACACAAATCATCTGCAACTACTTCTGAAGCTCGTCCATAATTTCTTGACGCAACACATTCCCACTGCTCTAACATTCTCAAAAAAGTGGGCAGTTTGCATTCAAATGCAAACCTCAACAAACATCTACAGGATATATTTCTGCAACCAAAGGAAACTGATGGAATCAATTGGAGATGATCTGAACTCACCGACTCACCATATCACGATATAAATTCGGAGAGTGAATGCAGCTAATAACCATTCACACATACTACGAGTCCTTGTCTTTTATATTAGTACCAATGCACATCCATTTTCCTGCCTGTCCGTTCCTGCAGAGCCACATTTGTGCGTAGGACCAGTTGTGGGTGGGTGCTGCCGCACATTTGATTTGCTTCCTAGCGCAGCTCCACCAGCTCGCAAAAATGGATGCCGATAGATCAAACATGGACTGATGTGCCGTGGGAATGGGTTGCGTCAAGAAAATATGGGGGGCGTTCAGAAATCGTCCAAGTATCTCATGGAGGTGTGTACTATAAAATTACAACCAAGACGTGGGGTGCCCAAAACCACAAGGCCGGAGCAAGAGAAGCAATTGCCGTGATGCCATCACTTGACGTCTTGACGACCTCACTCCACTGCTGATCCAGTGCAAAAACTGGAACATCCTGGAGTAGAAGCTCGAAAACTAGAGAGTCACTTCTGACGGATTGTGCTAGTGGCGAGCTCGTTTGCAGAATGCAGGAATGTCAATTAATACATTCTTTATATTGATGCCATGAATGAATATGATATTTGGAATGTTCTATATGTCCATTTTTATGAGGAGAACAGCTTTTTGCAATCAAGGTGGTTTAGGATGTCAAATAATATTCAAGGTGTTTGAGGGGAATTGTTTAGCAAGTATATCTGTATTTCACTCTTTACCTCTCTCCTAGGTGGGTGTCCTTGTGAGCAGCAAACAACACTACAAAATAAGCAATATCACTGCCGGTTTATAACCCCCAATCACTGCGGTTTTGGCAACTGCTACATTACAATTGGTATTGATAACAATCGTTATCATTGCCGGAAGTGAAAATGGTACATCACTGCGGATTTATGGTTAGAACAGCGGTGATTGGTTGTTGTAGTATTTATGGTACCATCATGTACTATTATAGCATAAATAATTACCCAATGGTCCCTGATTCATTTGGACATGAAAGGCACTTAACTTTTACAGTTCACCTGATCAACTTCACTATTGTCAGTAGTAACTCAACGTCACCTGGAGTCCTCTATACAGCACGCACTTGTATGCTAGTAACTCACTGTTTTTCTTATATTATATGAAGTCGATGCTGAGCTATCGCGTGTCAGCCAATTTTATGCCAGTTATTGGGTGAGAACTTTCTGTATGTAGCTCCATAGTCGTCCATTGCTGAAGCCTTTCCCCGCGTATAAGTAAAGTAGCACATTTATATTAGAGCACCATCGATCAAGTTCTGTCTAGACAGAAACAAAAGATCAAGTTGGTACCGTACAACAGTGATATGGGAATGGGATACGTCGAGGAAGAAACGAAAAGCCCGTACTGAAAGATAAAGCAAAACGAGCCATTAGTTCATTGCGGTAACCATCTTAATGGCTTTAGGAACCTTTCGTTTGTTGCTATGGCTTAATGAGAACTCATCATAGATGGAGATCCTCTGCAGTGGAGGAGCTAATGCAGAGGCTGATGAACTCTCTGTAGTGGCCCCCACCAGTGATGTCCATCCAATCACTTCATCAGTCGCTAGGATCAATTACTGTGATTCTGTTGTTGCATCTGTAGATTTTTAACATTGTCACAGCTGCCACGGATAATAGGACTTCGATGAAACCACAACCACTGTATTTGTTGAAATAATCAGTCTACAAATGTGCCACTCTCGAGGCCAAACGAATTGGTACGTGAAATACAAAACTGTGAAGTTTGCGGTATTCAAATCCGCTCGCAACCTCTTTCATTTCCACCTTAACATCGTGCATATGTTGGATTGTTGCATTGAATGTTAGATTATTGTTATCTAGCTGTCTAGATGAATTCATACTAGCGTTCTTCTTCCCCCATTAGCATGACTAGTATTCGAGACTAGTATAGAATGTATATGAGAGTACATATTATTAGGGGTAAAAGGCAGACAAGTAATTTATTTGGTCAAATTTCTAATCATTTATTTGTTTTCATTTTTAATCTAGAATTGGTTGGTTATTTGAGATCTGTTGTTCCCATCAGAAGCAAGTCTTTGGTCCAGTTTTAGAATAGAAATTAATTAACAATAGATGTAATTGATGCCTCCATGATTTAGTATTTCAGCACTTAGAGAGATGTCATATACTTGTGTATGGTGTTCATTCATCGGTACTTGGAACCAAATGCACAGCATGGTTTCTTCTCCTGACTTACCTCACTTCCTCAGGCACGGCCACATGATCATGTCAAACTTCAGTTCGAGCGAACTGGCTGATCTCGTGTGCGCAAGCCACCATGTAACCTGGCAAGACCATGCGCACACGGGGCGACGTTATCTGAGAGCATGTGCTCTTTGCTCTATGGATAACCATATCAAAGCTCTCTTTGCTCTATTGATAACCATATCAAAATCATACGCAAAACCAGTTTTTGTATGTTGGACTGAGGGAGGCAGCCCTTTGAAGCTGTAGTTGTTTCTTTTTTTTTCTCGAATGCGCAGGAGAACTGCGCATCAATATATATTAAAAACAAGAAAAAAGGGGTAAGACCCCCAATACAAAAAAGCTACATGATTAAAGGGCCTGTAGCACGCCCTGAAAACACACTGAAAACTGACTGCCTTTCTAAGGAAATAATAATACAGGACCAGACCACTAGACCGAGAAAAACTAGGAGGTAAGAGCCAGGGCGAGGAGATGGGCAACTCCTCGAGCCCCTGCAAAAGACCATTGTTGTGCTTCTTCTCTGAAGGCCGCGGCAGACATGCTTAAGCTAGGAGTACCTCCATTGAAGACACAATGGTTACGATGCTTCCAGATTGACCAAGCTCCCAAAATAATGATGGAGTTAAGCCCCTTTTTGTCTAGACCAGCCACCTTGTTATTCACTGCAGCCCACCAGTCCACAAAGATAAGATCATCCATCTGTGGGGCAAGTATTTGTAGCCCAAAAAACTGAAGAATAGTGTACCACATCTGCCTTGTGAAATACAAGAGACCATCAAGTGGTCTGTTGTTTCTCCAACCTGATCACAAAGTGGGCACCTTGGAGGGTGAGTGAGACCACGGCGTGCTAATCTATCAGCTGTCCAACATCTGTTATGAGCCACCGTCCACAAGAAAAACTCGCATTTCCTTGGGGCTCAACTCTTCCAAATTTGTTCCCAAGGGTTGAAATGAGTGGCTCCAATAAATAAGGCCTCATAAGCTGATTTGGTGGAATACAAACCGGAGGCTGTGAATTTCCAGATGTGTGTATCCTCTACTTCAGGTTGCAGCACAACAACTGAAAGCAGCTCTCATAGGTGAAGATGTTCAATCAGAACAGGCACAGTCAAAGCACCTCTAATATCTGAAATCCATCTTCCATCGGTGAAAGCATCAAAAATTGTTCTCTTTCTTGCTCTGGATGCTATAGAGCTGAACAAATGCGGCAGGGCATGCTCCAAGCTTTGACTGAGAAGCCATCTATCAGTCCAAAAACAAGTATTTTTGCCATTTCCAACTACAGTCTCCACAGCCATTGCAAAGAAAGAACGGACTTGAGCTTGAGCTTGGATAGGGAAGAAAGCCCAATCCTTTTCAGTTCTGTTTTCTGCAGCCACAACCACCTAAGTTTCAGAGCCCAGCCCAAATTCTGAAGATTAGAAATACCGAGACCCCCTAAGTACAGTGGACGTGTAACCTTTGGCCAAGCAAGTAGGCAATGACCCCCTCTTGCATCTTTTCTTCCTTTCCACAAGAATCTTCTTCTGATCTTGTAAATAGCTCTTAAAGCCCATGGGGGTAAGTCCAGTGTCATGACAATGTAGATCAGCATTGAGGTGAGAACAAATTGCACTAAAATTAATCTGCCAGCTTTGGTAAGCAAATCAGATTTCCAGCTTGGAAGCCTATCAACAATTTTTTCAATAATGAGCTGGATTTGTGCTTTGGTTAGCTTGAGAGGAGAAAGTGGAAACCCTAGATACTTACAAGGAAAGTCAGAGATCTGGCATGCAAAGAATCCAGCAAGACTGCCTTGTCATTCTCACTACATCTGATGGGAACAACACTGCTTTTTTGAAGATTTGTTGTTAGGCCAGAGGCCGCACCAAAAAGCTGAAGAATATCCAAGGTAATTCCAATGTCACTGGCCGAGGGCCTCAAGAATAGGACCACATCATCTGCATACAAGGAGATCCTATGCTGCAAAGCTCTTCTGGCCAGAGGTTGTAACAACTGTTCATCTGCAACTTTTTTCACCAAGTGACACAACACGTCCATGACCAGTATGAAAAGCATTGGTGACAGTGGGTCGCCTTGTCTCAGACCTTGTTGATGATGTATTCTCTCCCCCGGAGAACCATTTAGCAGTACTTGAGTGGAGGAGGCTGCGAGGAGTCCACTGATAATATTGTTAGACATAACATTACTCAGTGACTAAAACTTAACAGGATCTGCACCTAAATAATATGAGCACGACCTATAGAACATGATAAACAAAGAGGGTTTAGATCTAGACCGCCGGTCATGGTGGCCGTAGCAGATCTCAGTTCATCCGTAAAAACCTAGATTGGACGGTTCTGCGGTCTTATCGGAGGTATAAAAACTCAATGGGAGGCCGGGAACCCTAACCCTAATTCATTTTCTCCTTCTCCTCTCAGCCGTCGGCGCCTATAAAAACTCAATGGGAGGCCGGGAACCCTAACCCTAATTCATTTTCTCCTTCTCCTCTCAGCCGCCGACGCCTCTCCTCACGGGCAGCAGGCCGAGCGCCGCCGCCGCCGGTCACTTCCTCCACCGGCCGGCGCCCAGGGCTCGCGGCCGCCTCTGTTGGCGTCACTGCCGGCCGCCTGCTCATGATCCTGGGCGCCGCCACCTCATCGGCTGGTGGTAGTGCTCCATGGCCGCCTCTGATGCCTCGTCACAGCGGGTGCAGGCAGCCAGAGCATCGCCGCCGCCCGGCGTCGTGCGTGGACGTCCAGTGGACGCACCACCTTTTGCCGCTGGTGCGCCGGGCCTCTCATGGCGCTGCCTTTGTGCGCAGGGCCTATGACCGGAGCGCTGCCACTTGATCTAAAGGCTTAGCGCGGCCGTCGAGGGGGCCGCGGTGGCGTGCCGTCTCCGGCGCCTTCACGGCGGCCACGGAGGCGGCCCGCTTCCGCGGTTCGCCACCGCCGCGTGTACCTTACGGTCCCGCGCAGCATAGCTCATGGCTCGCCGTCTTTTTTCTCAGTGGGAGCCTTAGTGCCCCGCCTTTCTCATTTCGCGCCACCGCGGGAGCCTTCGGGCCCCGCACGGCCTCATGACATGCCCCCCGCGACACTGGCGAGTCCGTTGAACTCTAGCGAAAAGCCGGTGTCGCCATGGGGTTCTCATGGCGCTAATGCTTTTTCTGATTGAAGTCTAGGGTTTTCGGGTGGGATTTCTTTCGATCTACTTATTTCTTATACTTTCGCTCTCGGATCTTACTCTATTCATGCGAAATCTATACTTAGAACTTATGGATCCACACTAATCATGAACTAAAACATGAATCTGAGAAGGAAACACTTAAACCGAGAACTAAACATGAACAAAACTAACCAAGATCTAAAACATGACTAGATCTATACGCTCTTAGGGCTCACGAATAGGTGCTTAGGCGAATGATACCAAATGTTAGACATAACATTTCTCAGTGACTAAAACTTAACAGGATCTGCACCTAAACAACATGAGCACGACCTATAGAACATGATAAACAAAGAGGGTTTAGATCTAGACCACCGGTCATGGTAGCCACAGCAGCAAACGACGGTCCGGGCATGGTTGGTGTTGAGGACGACGTCGGTGAAACCGTAGTTGTTCCCGTAGATGTTCCTAGCGTAGGCGAAGTAGTCGATCTCGCCGGGTACCGTCGTCCTTCCGGCTTATACCGGCACTGTCCAGTGGTGGACGACAGGCGAAGGCGGCGATCTTCAGATGGCTCCAGCTCTGCCAGGGATCGGGCGGCTGTAGTGGGGCGGTTAGGGTTTGGACTAGGTTAGACTAGGTTTCCAAAAGCTGGGCCCCACTATTTATTATGACGCTGGGCGATCTGGGGTCGCAACCACGAGTCGGTTTGCGCCTCCGATAAAAACGTGGTACGGGCTTATCTCTTTCTTTTTCCCCTTTTTTCTTATCTCTTATTTTTTGGACTTTTGACCACCAAAAATTCCAACAAATATCACACCAAACAGGCCCAAATCCTAGCTGCTTCAAAACTTCCAAGAGAAAAGGCCAAGAAACCGAATCAAAGGCCTTGTTAATATCCAGTTTTAGGAGGATTCGGAGTTGCTTTTGCTGGTGTAGGAACTTGGTAGTGTGGTGAACCAGCATGAAATTGTCTAGAGTAAATGCTGATGAATTTGCACAACTAAGCTACCATTGTGCATCCACAGGCTATAGAGGAGAGGAGGAGCGAGGGAAGGGAGAGAGAGAGAGACAGAGAGAGAGAGAGAGAGATAAGGGGCCAGCTTGACTAGTCTTGTGGTGATGTGGCAGAGCCGGCCCACGACTCCACAAATATGAGGGTTTCCGGGCCGGGCCAAGCTGGGCCTGATGGCTTTCTTTGAGCAAAAAAATCTCTTTAACATTTTGGGGCCTTATTTCTTTTATTTTGCAGTGGTACTAAAAGATAAGATCTTGTGCCTAGAGATGAGATCATGCGATGGAGAAAAAGGCCTTGTGACCTCCGAAAAAGGCTTTTATTGAACTTGGTTGTGATTGTCTTTTAACTATCCGTCAAATAAAATGGAGTTGTAAGCTGAAGTAGTAGAACTATTACATTTGACATTTTCATATCACCTGGGGCAACATTTTGAAGTTGCTTCACTATAGCCTGTGGATGCACAAATATTGCTGGCAGAATAGGACAAGAGGTAATATGGGATTAAAAAAAAGAGAGAGACATCTCTGCAGAAGTTTCACATGCCCAGTAGAATTTATAAACCAATGCAAATGCTCGACCTTAAAACAACTTCCATTCCAGTATACACTCCTAGTTCCTCCTCCTCAGTGCACACACCATTCGACAATTCTAGTAACCTATTATTAGTGGAGGTGTGGTTTTGTAGAAGAGAGCATAAGAGATGCAGATAAGCTGTCTTATGAGACTGGGATGCACCAGGAAAGAACACATGACAATGAGTAATCCTCCAACTAGAAAAAGCATTCAGTACAGTTGTAGATGCACCAGCAGCAGCAACATGGACAGATAACATCAGGCAGCCATCAATGTTCTAATGGATCCACTTAGGCAACGGAAATTCCTCCGTTGAAGTATGGGTTAGCTGCTGCGGATCCAGAGTGCAAACTCGGACAGGAAATCTGGAGTGAACCCATCACCATGTGCTAGCTTCACAATTTCATCCCCTGAAATTACAAGAATACAGCAAATATCTCCACAGCTGCCTCCTCTGCTATCTGCAACCATGCCCAGAAGGTCAGAATCCAGCATCTCGGCGCCTATCGTTGCCCAGTCTGTTGCTGAGACCACAGTTTTGATTGGTTTCTTAGCTCGGAAGACTCGAGTACATTGTCTCTGCAACTAAGGATTGAAGCCATATGTTGTTTCATCATGGCTGTAGCAAGGAGGGATTGCGATCTTGTCTTGTTTCTACTGCTCCTTACTGAAAAATGAAAATGTGGATGGTTTGCCAGTGCTCGTATGTCTCAGGAAGTAATCGTGGCTAGTTAGTGGTCGAGGGTTGGGAGCCCTGCGGCGGCGCTGCTAGGATGCCGTCCTGGTGGCCGGCGTCCGGCGAGAGCACAAGCACACAGAGAGAGAACGTGATGGACTCAGACGCTAAGAGATCCAACTGATCTCTAGCATAACCTCCATTACTGCTGATTACCACAGATATAGTGTATTTTACAACTGACTAAACACATAAATTCAAATACATTTCAACATAATAGGAACTGCTACAACGTGGGTTCATGCTCCTGGGTCTGTCCGTCAGCCACGCCGTCTTCGCTCGTACACGCGTCCGATCATAACATCTCTCCCTCCCTCGGGAAACAGCTCGTCCTCGAGCTGGAACGCGGGGTAGGCAGCTCGAAACTCGTCGACGCGCTCCCAAGTAGCTTCGGCGGATGGTAGACCTGTCCATTGAATAAGAACGTACCACTGACCACGTCGTAGTTGGGATCGCAAGGCCCGTTCTGGAGCTTGAAGAAGCCGGCTGTGTTGCATAGGGGGTAGTGCCGGAGGTGCTGCTAGTAGAGTGCCGTTGAATGGTTTGAGGACCCCAACATGGAAAACATCATGAATGCGTGCGCCTTCTGGAAGTTGAAGACGATATGCCAGATCACCAATGCGCTCAATGACTTGGAACGGGCCAGCATATTTGGGTCCAAGCTTCCCACGTTTCCCTGGAACCAATGTCTGAACCGGTCGGTGGAGCAGACATAACCACACCCAATCGCCGACCGAGAACTCCAAGTGGCAGTGGTGTGCATCATAATACTTCTTGGCGTAGTTTTGAGCTTGGAGTAAACGATCACGGATGTCACTGAGGAATGAGTCTCTGTCTTGCAGCATGGTGTCAACTATGGTAGTACGTGCTGTATCTGGATTGTATGGCAGTAATGGGGGAGGCTGTCGCCTGTATACCACTTGAAACGGTGTTGTACACAGAGCTGAATGAAAGCTGGTATTGTAGCAATATTTTGCCCAAGGAAGCCAGTCAAGCCAAGCACGAGGTCTGTCTCCCGTGATGCATCTTAAGTACATAGTAATGGTTTTGTTTACAGCCTCCGATTGGCCATCTGTTTGAGGGTGAAAGGTTGTACTCATCTTCAATTGGACTCCTGCTTGCTTGAACAGATCACGCCAAACATGGCCTGTGAACACGGGATCACGATCACTGACAATTGACGCTGGAAACCCATGAAGTTTGACAATATCTGTGAAGAAGGCCCTGGCTACCGTTGCTGCTGTGTAAGGGTGCCCCAAGGGAATGAAATGGGCATATTTAGAGAACCTGTCAACAACTGTAAGAATCACACTTTTACCATGAACTTTAGGTAGCCCTTCCATGAAATCGAGAGAGATATCTGCCCAAACTTGAGATGGAACTTCCAAGGGTTTCAGTAAGCCAGCCGGGTGTAGAGTCTCAGTTTTGTTGCGCTGACAGATAATGCATGAGCGGACGAAATCCTTGACGATCGCTCGATCGCCGTCGATGATAAAGTCACGCGAAGGCGGTGTAGTGTTTTCTGGACGCCCTCATGGCCGGCTGTGTGCGCTAGCTGAAGTACTGCTGGCAGGTGTGTGGATGTGTCAGGAACAAAGACTCGTGAGCCTTTCAAGATGAGTCCCTCTTGCACACTCCAGTCAGCTCCACGGTGTTGTTGAATGTTATCCCGTAGTTCCCTTAATGTTTCGGTGCTGTCGAGCTCTGCACGGAGGTCTGAGAATAGTTGAAAAGAAGGTCCAGAGAGCACATTGAGCGACAGTTCAGGCTGCTCACGGCGAGACAGTGCATCAGCTACTGTATTTAGGCGGCCAGGTCTATATTCACGGTGAAGTCGAATCCGAAAAGTTTACTGATCCATTGGTGTTGGGGAACTGTAGACAGGCGTTGATCTAGCATAAATTTCAGTGCATAATGATCAGTTCGGACAATAAAACTTCTCCCCCACAAATATGGGCGCCAATGACGAATTGCTTGTACTAGGCCAATTAATTCTCTTTCATAAGCTGCAATTTTGACATGTCGAGCAGCAAATGGCCTACTGTAGAAAGCTAGGGGCCCTGCAAGTTGATGTAGGACTGCCCCAAATCCTGTGCCCGATGCATCACAATCAACAAGAAAGGGCTTAGTGAAATTTGGAAGATGTAATACCGGTACTGTTGACAAAGCTTCCTTGCACTACCAGAAACAGTAAGTTTGCCGAGTGTCCCAGGCACTCGGCGAAGGTCCAAATACACTCGGCAAAAGGTTTGCCGAGTGTTACACTCGGCGAACCCTACTCGGCAAACTTTCCCTCGGCAAACGGAGGGTTTGCCGAGTGTCGATCGTCGGGCACTCGGCAAATCCTTTGCCGAGTGCCAGAATACACTCGGCAAAATATAACACTCGGCACAAAGGCGATAATGGTCTGTGACGGTAACGGATGCTTTGCCGAGTGTCAAACGGCCGACACTCGGCAAAAAAACATCTTTGCCGAGTGTATTTATACATGGCACTCGGTGAAGGTACACGGTTTGCCGAGTGCCTTCCACGTGGCACTCGGCAAAGTTGCCAATCCTGAAAAAATTTTATGACGCCTTTGCCGAGTATTTTGGAAATGCACTCGGCAAAGACGTCGAACTAACAGAAAATGGCCTCTTTGCCGAGTATTAACACTCGGCAAAATATCTTTCCCCCTACAGGAATAACCTGCAGAGCCTGCATCTGTAACTGTGCAGCGGTAGGCCGTGCCCGTATCACTGAGGAGTAGACTGGAAACTAAACCCACCTACACATCCTCGTGCTGTCCAAAGTGACATGGACAATTCGAAACAAATACGGTTATAAATATGCAAACATCTACATATTTCCAACCGTATCTCTTTCGAACGGGAGATGCCTAACTAGGTTACGTGATATACGAACATCATACGGAAATAGAGGTGTAGGATGACTCACCTTGCTATCGTACAAAGTGACGACTCGAGGACGGGGCACCGGGGCGGCGCGGCGGCGGGGCTCCGAGGCTCCGGGCGGTGGGGCGGCGGGGCGCCTGGGCGGCGGGGCGGGGCAGCGGGGCGGGGCTTTTGGATAGAGGCCGGGCCGCGCGCGGCGGTTCGGCTGAAAACGTAAGTCCGGTTCTTTGCCGAGTGCCCGCGATCTGGCACTCGGCAAAGTAAAGATTCAATTTTTTTAAAGTCCGGTTCTTTGCCGAGTGCCAGCGATCTGGCACTCGGCAAAGTAAAGATTCAATTTTTTTAAATCTGTTGGCGCACGAAATTCGACCTGCCAGGTACATTGCCGAGTGTCTGCGATCTGGCACTCAGCAAATCTTCTTTCTTTGCCGAGTGCCAGATCCAAGGCACTCGGCAATGCCACGTTTTTCTTTTTTTAAATGAGGAGGAGAATACTGCCAGTGGGCCCGTGTACCTTCTTTGCCGGGTGTCTGTGAAAAACACTCGGCAAAATGTACTTTTGCCGAGTGTTTTTTTTACACACTCGGCAAAATACACTAATATTTCATGTTTTACAGAACTTTTTCTAATATACTTGGGAAAAATCGTGTCACCATCACTCAACAATGGTTAAATTATTTTTCTACTGATAATGTTCTATTATTTCATGCAGTTATAGCGCAAATTGTATTTATATCTACTAAAAATCTATAATTGCATTTAATCAATAAAAAATAGTAAACGCATCCGAAAAATTTCCAAATTTTGACACGAACCAATCTGTGTTGTATGTTGCCTATACAAAAAGATTTGAAGCCAAACCTTAACTCAAGTGTCACTTGGACTCCAAATCTTATTGTGTCCTCTCTAACTTCTATGAATCCTTCAGGAGATGAGTCCGCTTCTAAGCATCATATATCAGAAATCTTGACAAATCTTGTGATTTTCAGATTTCGTTTGGTTTTTTTATAATTTAACAACCATTCAACCACACGTTCGTGGTCATGTTTTTAAAAAATAATGTTCAAAATTTCTTTTCATTTCCTGGTTGAGACCTCAATCCGGACTCCATAATATGGATATAATTTTTCCACTGATTATAATCCATCATTTCATGTAGCTGCAGTTAAAATCTGACATGAATAAAAAAATTACTATTAATGCAATTATTTCATTAAAAATAGCAAACAGACCACAAAATATACCAACTTTTATTATGTATTACAAAATCTCCTACGTGGGGAGTAGAAAAAGTGTGGAGGCTAGGGGACGAATTTTTTTTTTGTTCGCCGAGTGCAAAACGAAACACTCGGCGAAGTCTTGTTTTTGCCGAGTGTCCAGGGTGAGGCACTCGGCGAAGTAATATGTTTGCTGAGTGTCCAGGGTGAGGCACTCGGCAAAGGACTAACGGCCGGCCCAGTCCGGTGACGGACGGTGCACGTGCGATGCACGCGCCGTTTATTTACCGAGTGTCGGACCTTTGCCGAGTGTCTATGAGCGGTTTGCCGAGTGTCGTGTTTATGGCACTTGGCAAACGACCTTATTGCCGAGTGTAATATGTTTGCCGAGTGCCCCGTTGAATACACTCGGCAAATAGGCTGTTTGCCGAGTGCCCGAAAGAAAGCACGGCAAAAGTTTTACACTCGGCGAATTTGCTGTTTCCGGTAGTGTTGAGGGCATTGAAAGCTGCTATGGCTGCGTCTGTCCAAAGAAATCCTTCTTTCTTTAGTAGTTGGGTTAATGGGGCAGCCAAGATACCGAAATCCTTAATGAAACGTCTGTAATTGCCCGCAAGGCCAAGAAATCCTCGTAGACCCCGTGCTGATTTCGGCTGTGACCAAGTGGAAACTGCAGCGACCTTTTCTCCATCCATTGCAACCCCTGATTCTGAAATCACATGTCCCAAGTAAGTGACTGACTTGGTTGCGAAGGCACATTTTGATTTCTTGACTTTTAGATGATTGTCACGCAGGACTGATAGGACAGCGCGCAAGTGTTGGAGGTGTTCAGACCAAGATTTGCTATATATTAATATATCGTCAGAAAACACAAGAACACACTTGCGGAGGAAGGGCTGTAGCACAGAGTTCATCAAACTCTGAAATGTGGCCGGTGTATTCGTGAGCCCAAATGGCATCACAAGGAACTCAAAATTACCATGATGTGTTCTAAAAGCTGTCTTCTCTACATCTTCTGGGTGTACTCTTACTTGATGGTAGCCAGCACGTAGACCGAGTTTGGTAAAGAATTTTGCACCATGCAGTTCATCAAGAAGCTCCTCCACAACAGGTATTGGGAACTTGTCCTTGACAGTTTGGTCATTAAGGGCTCGATAATCGACACAAAACCTCCATGTGTTATCTTGTTTCTTGACTAGCAAAACAGGTGCTGAGAAGGGAGAGTTGCTCGGTCGTATGATGCCTTGTGATAACATGGTAGAGCACTGAGCTTCCAATTCATCTTTATGTAGTTGTGGGTAGTGATATGGTCGTACAGCCACACTTGTTGTGTTTGGTTTCAGATGGATCCGGTGGTCACAAACACGACATGGTGGAAGACCAGTGGGAGACTGAAAAACGTCCTCAAAGGAGGACAACAATTCCTCAAGGAGTGGTTGATCAGACTTTCTAATACTGTGGAGGCGAGCAGTCGAGGGAATATCCCATCGATCAGAATTGATGCCTTTCCATAATACCCGCCGCCCTTGTCGCCAGGAGGCCATACACAAGTCATCAAAGTCCCACAAGATTGGGCCAAGTGTCTTCAAATATGAAATGCCTAGTATCATATCATAGCAATCAAGTGGTATTGTATAACAGTCGATTGAAAAGAACTCTTGCCCAATGTGAATGGCTACATCCTTGGCCACGATAACATGAGCTCCGGGGCTTGCTTGAAATCGGAGACCAACCTGCTGGGCTGCTTGAGCACTAAGAAAATTGTGGGTGGATCCTGAATCGACCACTGCAGTAAACTGATGATTACCAATGGTAAAGTGAAGTTTCATTGTCTCTTCACGTTGAATACCAGTGAGGGCATGCAAGGAAATTAGGGGAGGCTGGTCCTCCTAGTTCTGTTCCGTATCCGGCAATAGGAGATCAGACTCATCAAAATCTGAAACTTCCAAGTAAAACAGACGTGGACACTTGTGCCCACGCACATATGGCTCATCACAATTGTAACACAGTCCCTGCTTACGGCGTTCAGCCATTTCTGCTGGACTGAGGCGTTTAAATGGCTTGGGAGGTACTGCTGCTGGGGGTGTTGTCGCTGCCTGCATCTGCACTGACGTTGGAGTGACTGCAGTACTAGTCTGAGGTAACAGCGAAGAACGTTGCTGATAGCGTGATGTTCTGGCCGGAAGGTTAATGGAATGAGAAGTATTGTGGCGCTCATATGCACGAGCAAGAAGCATAGCACGCTGCAAATCTGTATGTGCTTGGAGCACAACATCGGTGCGAATGGGGTCCGGAAGACCTCCTGTGAACAATTGCACCTGCTGTTCAGGTGTTAAATACCCTGCATGAGCCATTTTTGTTTGGAAGGCTTCCTGGTAATCTTGCACTGAACCTCGAAATGGAAGTCTTGCCAGGTCAGCAAGATGGTTGGTTCCAAGGGGAGGTCCAAAACGTTGCTGACAGTGTCCGAAAGAGCGACCAACTGATAGCACTGATTTTACCATAATCGCGTTCTAGCATATAAAACCAATGCTGGGCTACTCCTTGCATATGGAATGAAGCAAGCCAAACTTTGTCGCAGTCACGCGTGCGCTGTGCTCTGAAGAAATGCTCACAGCGGTTCAGCCAACCAAGTGGATCATCTTTGCCATCATATGTAGGAAATGATAATTTGTGGTAGCGTGGAACAGCAATGCCATCCTCGTGATCCTCGGCTGGTTCATGGTGGCCGGTATGGTTATTGTGGATTTGTGGGATGGGTGGAATTGGGGATGGGGATGGAGGAAATGGAATTTGGGTTATAGGAATGGATCGGCTGGATGTGGATGTATGGACAAGAATAGAGGTGACCGACGGCGCTTGGGGAATGCCACCGTATCCTGGCAATCCATACGGAAGGGGATTTGGAAAGGGGGCGGCACCTGATGGCAGCGGATCGCTCGGTGGCAGGAACGCGATTGTCGCCGCGGCCGGTGTGGAAGATGGAATCGCCGACGGACCGGGGCGATTCTCCGCATCGGCGAGGCGAGCGGCGAATTGGCCCATCTGGCGCTGAAGCCCGTAGATCGCCGTAGTGAGCGTGTCGAGGACCGCCACCTGGGCGGAAGCTGTGGCGGATGGATCAAGCTGCGCCGGAGCAGAACTTGGCGGCTGCAGAGCGGAAGCGGAGGTGGCCGGGGGAATTGTACTGACGGCGGCGGCGGAGGCTGTGATGGAGGCGGTTCCCAAGATCGGCGCCGACATGACTGATACCAGATTGTCAGTGCTCGTATGTCTCAGGAAGTAATCGTGGCTAGTTGGTGGTCGAGGGTTGGGAGCCCTGCGGCGGCGCTGCTGGGACGCCGTCTTGGCGGCCGGCGGCCGGCGAGAGCACAAGCACACAGAGAGAGAACGTGATGGACTCAGACGCTAAGAGATCCAACTAATCTCTAGCATAACCTCCATTACTGCTGATTACCACAGATATAGTGTATTTTACAACTGACTAAACGCATAAATTCAGATACATTCGAACATAATTGGTACTGCTACAACATGGGTTCATGCTCCTGGGTCTGTCCGTCAGCCACGGCGTCTTCGCTCGTACACGCGTCCGATCATAACATGGTTGAATTTATTTTGTTTGGTGCCCGGGTCAAAAGTAAAAGAAAACACCGATACCTGGGTGGACTTGAAAGTGACGGGCATCGGTGTTGTCCACTATCACCTGATCTCAGTGAGACAAAAGGTGATGGGCGAAACAGGGCCGTTACTGCTATTAGTAGTGACACACATCTTGTGGGCTCTCGTCAGGGCCTGATCGAAGGTCTTAGCAGCAACGAGCGTTGTTATTGCAACATTTGTCCATGACTATTCATTATTAGGTCACATCTGACTGTTCTACACATTGTGATAGTATTGTTAATTCTAAAGCTATAGTAACACTTGTTAAGATGTTATCAAACTTTTTGCCTAAACGGTTTCCATCACACTTGTATTAACTTATTCTGCCTATTTGTATCACCTCAGCAACAACAATGTGCAATGAATTTATGGAATCATACGGGAATATTTTTGTTTTGAAATAGAGAAAAGAAAGCATAAAAACCTTTACAACATCTCTTTAAAAAAATAAAGCCTATCAATTTCTTAGAAGCCAAGAATCAGCAAAACGAAGCTTCAAATCTGGTCATGGCTTGAATGGGACATTTTTTTGCCACTGTTTAAGGGGGTGCAATTAACCCCTCTCGCATGGGTCGCAAAAGTTATACCACTCACCTCCCCCGGATGGCAAATAGTTAAATATATTCTGGCTTGAACTTGCTGCTTGCTCTGCGGAAGGGACTCACCCCAAAGGAGTCCAAAATCAAAAAGGCACAGAAGTTGTGCAAGCTAACATTCTATTTCCTAATGCTTCCCAATCCTGCATAGCTGTCTTCCAGCCAGCCCCATGGTGTACTTCCAAACCAAACCAAACATAAACATAGTAAGAATGCGGTAGGCTTGGATATGTATATGACTGTCATTATTGATCTAACTATGATGCAACCCCTTATATGCCCAGAGGATGCGAGGGAACACAAATTTGTAATAACTTGATGTGCATAAGAGTAGCTGTGTCACATTTGTAGTAAAATGAATATGGGTTATTGCCATTATTACTACTGGCACAGCATGGGAGAAGATGTAATCCACATGTAACTGAAATTTGCACAACTGGAGGATGGACCATTGGGCTTGCATGTATGAGCGATAGTGCCCTGAGAGATTGAAGACGCATTGAGATTCTTCGCGAGCTAACATTTCGTTCGGTCGTTCCCTGATACCTCCCAATCCTAAATAAAAGAACTCATACGGAGGAGTCACAACACTTCCTTTGGATATATGTACTTATTCCGTATACATATCAATCTAGCACGCAGTGGGCTTTCAAGAATGAATAGATCATTTTACAAATAGGGTGTGTGGATGTTACAAATTTTAAGGTGATAAGCAATAGAAGTGATAATCAGCTGAGTTGACTGAAGTACGGAAAATGTTCGATCAGATGGACGAACGGGAGAAGTAACCATGCACTCTATTGGTACACGTATGTACCACCACAGGGTTGAACTGGTCTAAAACAAATAAAAATATTCTAAAACAATGCTACAAATAAAAAAATTTAGTATGTTACCGCTGGTCTAAAACAAATAAAAATATTCTATAAAAAGGACTATTCCCTACAAAAACAGAAATAGTTCTAAGAACAAAACAAAATGTTCCAAAAACAAGCTAAAATGTTATGGGAGAAAGAAATTGTTCTAGAGCAAATATTCTGGAAAGAAAATAAAAATGTCAGAAAAAATATCATCCAAACATAGTAAAGTGTGGTCTACTTTTGAAAATCTTGTCATAAAAATCACAAGGATTGGATCAAATTTTGATTTAGATAATTGTATGTGAAAAATGGATTTTTTAGGTTTGACTCTTATTTTGTATGGAAATCCATACCTATACCGTGAATGTTTTTGATGTAGGCCCTAGTCTGATGTCGGTCAATGAAATAAAAGAAAGAAGAAAGCTGTCAATACATCCTCGTGGGCCGTGACATATGTAGAATTACATTTGCATGCGCTCTTCTCGTCCGATAGGTTGCATCCTAATAGCCCGCGTGACAAATAGAATTTCTGAGATAAGGGACCAGCTCGACTACCTTATGGTGACGTGGTAGAACTGTGCCACGACCCCACAACAAAAAATATGAAGGTTCCGGGTCGGGGCTTATGGCTTTCCTTGAAGAAAGATATGTTAACTTTTTGAGGCATTATTTTATTTTGCGGTCGTACTAAGAGTTCTTGTGCGCAGCTAAAGTAATCATGCTTAATCAGGAGTGGATATGGTAGAGAAAAAAGACTATCAAATTTGACGGTAATGTTTTTTTGAGCATGGTCTGTTCTAGTGCGCTTCATGTTGTTTTCTAGTATCCGTCAAATAAAGTGAAAATTGACAACTGAATGAAGTAAGTAGGATTATTTGACATTTTCATATCACCTTCGGTAACATTTAAGAGTTGCTTCACTATAGCATGTGGATATATAATATTGTTGGCAAAATAAGACAAGAGGTGAAATTGAATTAGAGAAAAAAAAGGATACCTCTGCAGAAGTATCGTGTGCCTAGCATAATCAATTTATTGACGAATGAATGCCGCAAAGGCTCGGTTTTAAAACAACAGCTAGTCTGTTCCATTATATATATCCTTGGCTCCTCCCCCTCACTGCACACACATCATTTGACAATTCTAGTGGCATATTAATGGCGATGTTTTCTTAGAATAGAGCATAGGAGGCGCAGATAATCAGTAGAGCTTTATGTCTTATGAGATTGGGATGCACCAGGAAACAACACATAACAACTTGCAGTGAAGCCACATTGGTTCATGGCTCTCCCTGGTGCACGTGCTCTATGTAAACAATAAATTTTTAATAGTTGGTTCAATTTTTACCATATAAATTATATCAATTTTGTTCTATGTAATGGTGAGTGCACCAGGGTCATTTCAATCCTAGCTCCGCCTCTGACAACTTGGTATTCTCCCGGTACGGAAAGCAATCGGTACAACTGTGGATCCCGCACTACTAGAGAACATGCAATCCATCCCGTACATATATACCAGCCATTGTTGGAGCCAACAGGAGTGATTCTTCAGATGGTCGGATCAAATTAGGCAGCCAACCATCGTCATGTTCCAGATCTCCTTAGGCAACACAAATTCTGCTTTGAAGTACATAGGTGAGCTGCTGCCAATCGGGAGTGCAAAATCAGCCAAGGATTCTAGAACTAGACTAATACTGCTTTTGCTTTAGATTCCCATTCTTTGAAATTACAAGAATACACAGCTAATATCTTTGCAGCTGCCTGCTCTGTTATCTGCAAGACTGCGATAAAGATGACAGGCAAAATAGATGACCGCTACTACTGTTAGTGTTAGGATCTTGTATAGCCGTATAGGCTCTAGTCAGGGCCTGATCCGAAGGTCTTAGCAGCTACCAACATTGTTAACGCCGATCCCTGTGTTATGGAGAGAGTGACATGACATGTTTGCCCATCACTATTCTCACGCCACGAACTTCTGACTGTTTTTTCACGTTGTGATTTTATTGTTGGTTCTAAAGCTATAGTTCGCGCTTATAATCAATTTTTTTGCCTAAATGGTTTCCATCACACTTGTGCTAACTAGTTCAGCTGATTTATTTGTATCGGCTCAGCAGCAACAATGCAATGATTTCAGGGAATCACACTGGAATATTTTTGTTCCGAAATGAAGAGAAAGAAAACAAACCGGGGGGTAATCTGTGCTCTGTGTCTTTGGTCTTGGGTGCTACTTTTTTTTATGGGTTGTTTGCGCTTGCCTATCAAGACATGATCGCTTTGTTCCATTTTTGTACTTAAAACTCTTTGCCCTTCTTAATTGAAAGGCATAGCTCCTGCTATTTACGTTCAAAAAAAGAGAAAGAAAACAAAAACTCAAAAATCTTTATTCCCTATTTCTAAATATAAAGTCTATCAATTTCTTCCAAGCCAAGAATCAGCACAAAGGAGCTCCAAATCTTGTCACGTCTCCAACTTGCTTGTTCAACCTGCCTTCTAAATAAGAGACTGACAGAACGCGAGCCAGAAGTCTAAAAGGCACGTCAGTTTTGCAAGCTCACATTCTATTTCCTAATGCTTCTTCCCAATCCCACGTAGCTGTATTCCAGCCTCGTGGTGTACTCGCAAACCAACCGAAACACAAAGATAGTAAGAATGTGGCAGGCTCGGGGTAGTATATGATTATAATTTGCAGTTATAACTAATGGTTTTCAGAGATATAATTACAAACAGAATTAAACTTCAATGCCAATTGTGCTTGCCTCTGAAATCGCCACTTGGGGAGGGATTTTGTGCCATGGTCGATGGAACAAGATTAAGCTAAAAAGATGGTGGTAAAACAAATGTAGGCTATATATGTTGAGTATGGTGTGTACTATCTGAAACAAATGTCTGTATCTACCGCTCCAAATTTTACTGTAATTAAGATAAAAATATGTCCTTTGGCACTTGACAATATTTAATTAGTTTTTGATTTATGCCCCCTTCCTCTGCCACTACGTCCAGTGACATTTACAAAGATACAGCTATTGTATAGTTATTAGATTGTCGTTTCCTTTGCCACTATGTCCAAAGGCATTTATCTTTTATAAATTCATGTCAACTTCGCCGAGTCCCAGCCTTATAAAAAGAACTAGCTAGCATGGCACAAGCAATATTGTGGTACACACTTGTGCATTGCAACTCATTACTAACATAAGCATGCGAATTTATGGTAGTATTCTCAATCTTGCGCGATTGGAATGAGATGCATAAAAGGAAGATACAACTAGAGCTGAATAAAAAACTCGTAGCTCGTTAGCTTGCTCGACTCAAAGCTTTCTCGACTCGATACGCTAATGAGCGAGCTCGAGCTGGCATATCAGCTCGTTAATCGTTATTATAATGAGCAAGCTCTTGCTCGAGCAGCTCGTGAGCCGGCTCGGGAGCTAATTGAGCCGATGTAAATGTTAACAGGCTGATAGCCTAGACCAGCAATTACGAAGGGCTCAACTGCTCAAGGCAGGCCACCATAAAATAATGAACAGCTCAAGGCCCAGTATGACCCATTTGGCCTGCTAGCCTCTGCTCGACCAAATATGGAAACCCCCATCCTCCTCGCCCATCGGCCCCAGTCGCCATTTGTCGGATGCGCCGGTGCCGGCGGCGGCGAGCCACCATGGCTCAACCCGTCTCCGACCAGCCTCCCCAGTCGTCAGCGTCTTCGGCTCCAACACGCGCCGTGGTGGACGTGCCTATCCGCGCGGCCGCGCCATCTGCAACGCCGCCGCCATGGATGTGGCTGAAACTCTCTTCCAGAAGCTGGCTAATTCCTGAAGGTTCAATTGAAACTGATAGGAATCTAACAATACTCCTGGCGGGTGGGAAAAACCATCAAGAAAGACTCAACCGACTACTGATATTTTTGCAATAGGATTGAGCCTTCACTAGTTAACTCTAAGAGCCTGCTTGGTTCCCAGCCGCAGATTGCCACGCCGCAACTGTGGCGCCGCCGAAGATGCGGCGCCAAAATCCGGCGCCACACTTATGGCGGAAAAATGAACTAGCTGGAAGTTAAACAGCTGTGGCGTGCCGCATCTTATTACTGAACCAAGCAGTGGCCTAATATTTGTGGCGGCGCCACATCCAAGGCGTGGCGTGTTGTGGCGTAGAACCAAACATGCCCTAAATCATTTGGAGTGTTGTGGCGGGGAACCGTCAGGAGAGGGTTATCTTTCCTGGCCAGTGAGTCCTGTCGGCCGGTTCCTTACACATTTCCAGTTTCTCCTATCAGTTTCTGGCTGTCAGCAATTTTCCATTCTCTATAGTGACCTGTTGCTATAAGAGCCACCAAAGCCATGCAGAAATATGTAATGGGTTTGATTGCAATTGTGTTATAATAAAGAAGTTAGTACCTACAAAATACAGAACTATGAGCCACTAGCCTGATGTGAATTGGGTAATTTGTTTCAGAAGAAAAACAAAACCCATAGTTTAGTAAGGGAAGCAGTATATATGTGTTTCTAATAAGGTTCATTTAGCCCCATCAAGTAGGCCTATGCCCATGCACTTATATCTGATCCATCCTGAGCCTGAGCTTCTCTCACATCTCGAGTGTTAACCCTCGATAGCATTAGGGCTTCTGTACTTCTGCTAAACAAATGAGAGAAGAAATAAGCCCACCGCCCACATAAAGTATCTCGCATACTAAAGGCATCTAGCAATGCATATGCATCTGGCAATATTCATCTAATGTTTAAAAGGTAGCGTCTGCCATAAGTCAGATGATTTTTTAGAGATTCCATTGTACTCCATGAAGATGCATTATATCAGAAATTTATAATTCATAAGAGCCCCCAAATTCTCCCATGCACCTTCTAATACATCGATAACCTTTCAACATTAATTGCAGAAGCATGCACTCGTCACTCACCATGCTGCATATATAGCAGTGAGCGCCAGCAGAAAAAAAAATGGAGAGTCAATGCAAAAAAAAATTAAAAAGCACGCAGATGACATTGAGGTATAAGAATGGGATGCGTTGGGGAAGAAAAATGGAGAGGTGGAGATGATTCTGGAGATGCATCTGTGGTAGAATGATCGAGCAGTGCCTCCGCGACAGCTGCTCCATGCCGATGACGATGTTGCCACGGCCTCAGCCATGCTGCCTTGGCGCTGAGCCCTCCAAGCCCCTCACCTCTCTACTGTCCGATGGGCAATCGTCGTGCCCTCGCCACGGTATCTGACATCTAGCTGCTGGTGTGTGCATCATGGCACCGTATGAAACAAAAATTCAAATTCGACTTATTTTGACTACAAAGACTAGGGTAAGAATCTATTTGTTAGATGTAATGGTCTCTAGGGAGCCTTCTATATTATGAGTTAGAATTGATAGCTATTGCTGGAGTTGGAGTAAATTTGGAGGCCTAAAAAATAGAGATTGCCTCTATTTAACATTTGAACGGTCTGATTTAGGGGCTACTCAAATTCACAAACAAGAACTAAGCATTATATATAGGAGACTAAAGCAGCTAAGCATTCCCACATGCGAGTCCCTTTCTTTTAGTACCAACGATACACACCCATCAATTCGCAAGAGTAGTGTTTAGAGATCAGGGTGCTTGAGATGCAACGTTTATGTTTCGCAGTTGGAATGGGATGCGTCAAGAACTCACGGAGGAGTGGCAAAAATGGATGCAGTATCTCATGCAGTTACAAGCATAACCAGAAACTGTGGAGTTGCGGAGTTCCGATCCCAAATCCACCAGGCTGAAGGAATGAAAAAGAAGCAATCCACATGCTGCCATTCGAGAACCTCACTTCAGTTCCGTCGGACTGAAGTAAACACCGGAAAATCCAGAGAGTGAGTGCTGATGGTGGACGCCTAGTGGGGTGGCGGCACCAGAGCCACGGGTTGAAAATACTAGTAACACACAACGAGTTTATTTTCTCTAGAAAATGGACATGAAAGGCTCTCAACTCTTACAAATCCACCTCAACTTCTCCGGAAACAATAGCATGGCACAAGCAGCGCTGCAGCAGCTGCTGAGGCACGTATTACTTGCCACTGTTTTACCAACAGGAAAGCAGTAGCAGCAGCTGCAGAGGCACGTACTTGCCACTGTTATTGGAACATGAAGTCCCAAATTTAAGGTAGCCTTGTCAAAGCTGTGCCACTGGAAATTTGAAATGGGATGCGTTGAAGGAAGATACAACACTAGATGTGGTGATCGCTATAGAGTACTCAATCCTTCCAGAGCCACACGGAGAAAACACCGTAGCCTCCTTCGAGGGCAAAGGCCTTGAGATCACGGATTCACAATATGGGAGATAGTTGTGTCTATTCTCGTGAAATCATAGAAAGTTTCAGTCAATGTATTTGCATGGTTAGATCAACTTGCAAAGGCTGTATTTCTTTTTCGACCCTAGGACACTGTTCTCGCTCCCATAGTTTTTTATCAAGCAAATAAAACTGGCTTGGCCCTGAGCTAACTCTAGCAGCCAGTTTTATACCAGTTTTCGGATGATAATAAGTTTCTGCATACAGCTCCATGGTGGTCAATTGTTCAAGCCTTTCCTAGCTTATAAGTAGCACATACACCCAGATGGCACCTTAGTGTAGTGGAATGGGAATGGCATACATCGAGGAAGAAACGAAAACTCAACCAGGAAAAGAAAGCAGCACAAGCCGTTGGTTTCTTGATGTCGACATGTGGTTGGCCCTAGGACCATTTCTGAGTGCTATGGCTTAACTAGAACTGAGGGTGCTATCGTGCTAATGCAGAGCGTGCATAGTACCGTGCTTTACCCCCCACCAGATACATCCATTCCATGATCAGCGTCATGGATCTCAATTGCTACAGATATATGTAGATTTTTAACATCGCATAGCTGCCACTGATGTTTTTCCTTGGATGAAGCCGCAAGTACTGATTCATGTCCGCTTGTGCTGAAGCAGCTTGTGTGAGCACCAAAAGGCAACCCAAATTGGTAGAGATGTGTTGTTGGCACGCGCGCGCGCACATAGAGAAATTATTACCCTTGAGACAGACACAAACCTTGCTTGATCCAGATGAAGTTACCGCTAGAATACGATCCGTGTTCTCCCTCTAGTCACAAATAAGTAAATATTTCAGACCAACATAGTTGGTATGCGAAGAATAAATTCAATTACTATTGTTTACTATAATATACAAGTAACACATAGCAAAGACATAATATTGTGAAACTACTTTTTCATACATCTATTTATATTATTTTCAAATATCAAAACATCACACGCAAAAAATAAACAGATACTGCCAGCATTATTTGTTTATGAACTCAAAGTATTCATGCAGATTGTCAATCCAAAGACCAACGTTTTGAGGCGAAAAGAGGTAAATAAAACATTAATATTTCAGTACTTCTAGAGGCATATGACTTGGCGTATTGGATCCATCCATCGCTACTGAAAACCAAATGTGTACAACATGTTTCTTCTAGTTTAACATGAGTGGTACTACATTCAAGATCAATAGTTTTTGCCTTTCTTGAATCATGTATGCTGAAGTTGTTATAACATCTTAATCAGCAGTTCCTCAATGTTCCTAACTGTTTCGCTCGGACATGCAAAGGATTCTTGTGTATTCGATTGAGAAGTCACCTTGGCATTGAAGCGATGAAAATGGAGTTTCATATCCGTATACATTGATCGCTTGATTAAGAGAATTTCGATGTCAAGTACTCCCTCAAGTTCACTTGACGTTTCATACAAGGGAAACAGCTTGTTTACTTCTGTTTTTTTTTGTCTACACATAAACTTTATTTAATTGACTGCTAGTAATACAAATTTTATTTTTAACTATGAACAGCTGCACCCTTATGTCTCCTTCGTTCACGGCAATAAATAGTAAGCACTTTGGCAATTCATCCATATTATTGCTCAAGCCTTTATTTCCTAGCTTATAAGTAGCACATATGTACTCAAGCACCTCTGACTACGTTTTATGTGTAGACCGCTACACACAAAATCAGGATCGCAGTGTACTGCGGCGGTATGGGAATGGCAGACATCGAGGAAAAAACGAAATGGAGCTCTGAATGATTTAGGAAAACAAGCTGTCAGTTTCTTTCTGTAAACATCTGGTTTGGCTCCGGGACCGTTTCCGCAGTGCTATGCCTTAATTAGAACTCGTCATGAATCGAGATGCTCAGTTGACTGAAGCGGATCGGAGGAGCTAATGCATAGCATAACAGTTCTCTCTGCATTAGCCTCCGCCAGAGATATCCATCTGAGATCAGGGTGTAGGATCGACTGACGATGCTACATTTGCAGGGTGTTTGATGAAGCCGCGATCACTGCATGTCATACAAAGAATTTCTGCATGGAATGTGTCCAAGTATGGGTGGTGTCATTTTGTTTTTCGTTCAGACGTAGAGAGGCAGTGATTCATGTCTCCTTGTGCCGAACAGGCAAAGTACCTTGGTGTGAACACCAACGCTAATGGGTGCAAATTAATGTTTTTTTTCACTTAACATGCAAGGGTGGAAAAGGCGCCAGCTCGCAGAGCATAACTTTGATACACACTCCTCTTTTGTTCTTGTTTTCTCCCCTCTCCCAGACCCTTATATATAGCAGTAAGTCAGTAACACCACGCGGGAACAATATATACAGTAGTAGCTGTTGCACACTCTAATTAATATCTACCCAGTGACTCAGTGTAACCTTTGGTGAGCTCAAGACTCCATGACAGTGTAACCATGCATGGGAGTGGGATGTCTCTAAGGAAGAAGCAAGATTCTGAAACCAAAAGAAGGGGCTAATATAACGCAAGTATCACGCGCAGAATAACTTTTGGAGCAGAAGGCGTATCAGAATCCCGAGGCTTTATTGTGGGTGGTACCAAGCTTGTGGCTTATCACAAGATAATCTGAGACCATTTTATATTATATTAGCTACAAGTTTATTATTCAAAAATACATGTATATATGCTTCAAGAGAACGGACAAGTTGGAGTTAAACTGAATCATATGGTATGCACTGTTGGTCCAGAGTATCCACATTCTTGTGTTCTAATTAGTACCCACTGCTTCCTATTTAAATTAATTACTCTTGTTTTCAACCGTTGGCCATCCATTTTGGTACTAGAGCGATGCAAATTGAACAACTGTATCTATCTAACCAGCTACAACTTTTTGCCTGAAAGGGGTGGAACCAATTTCCTTGCAGTCGTCAGTACTAACTCTGATTCAGATCTGCTTGCTTTGTTCTACATGAAACCATTCATGAACTACACAGGAAAAAATAAAGTGAAGTTATTTTTAAAATTGATTTTGAGAAAGCATATGACAAAGTAAAATGGAGTTTCGTCCAGCAAACACCGAGAATGAAAGGTTTCTCACAGAAGTGGTGTGATTGGATCGAAGCTTTCATTCAGGGGGGTCATGTGGGTATCAAAATTAATGATCAGATAGGACAACTTTCAAACTCTGAAAGGCCTGAGACAAGGTGATCCGCTATCACCCATTTTGTTTAATATTATTGCTGATATGTTAGCTATCCTAATAAATAGAGCTAAGGATGAGGGTCAGGTTTCATGGGTCATTCCTCACCTTGTAGATGGCGGATTGTCTATCTCGCAGTATGCTGACGACACACTTCCTTTTCATGGACCACGATATTTTAAAACCAACTAACATGAAAATGTTATTATGCGCCTTTGAGCAATTATCAGGTCTTAAAATTAACTTCCATAAGAGCGAAATATTTTGTTTTGGACAGGCTGAAGAGTTTGAACAACAATATTCGTAATTATTTGGCTGCCAATCTGGGAAGTATCCTTTCAGATATCTTGGCATTCCAATGCACTTTCGGAAGCTTAGCAATGCAGATTGGTGGATCGTTGAGGAGAAGTTTGAGAAAAAACTAAGTAGCTGGAAAGGGAAGCACATGTCAGTAGGAGGTCGTCTGGTTCTAATAAATTCAGTATTAACTAGTTTAGCCATGTTTATGTTATCTTTTTTTGAAGTCCCGAAAGGGATACTTGAAAAATTGGATTACTATCGGTCAAGGTTCTTTTGGCAATCTGATGAATATAAGAAGAAATATCGATTAGCCAAGTGGAGTATTCTATGTCAGCCAACAACAATTGGGGGGTTAGGCATTAAGAATCTTGACATACAAAATAGATGTTTATTAAGTAAATGACTGTTTAAGCTCATTAATGAAGAGGGCATTTGGTAAAGTTTATTAAGGAACAAGTACCTAAAAAACCAGACTATTGCTCAAGTGGAAAAGAAACCTGGGGATTCTCATTTTTGGGCTGGTCTCATGAAAGTTAAAGATTCTTTCATGTTATGGATCCTTCCAATTAAATAATGAAAAACAGATAAGATTTTGGGAAGACAAATAGATAGGCAATCTTACACTCAGAGAGCAATATCCTGCCTTTTTAATATTGTGCGGAAAAAGCATGCAACAGTAGCATCAATTTTTGATAGAGTACCTCTCAATGTGTCCTTTAGGAGAACTTTGACAGGTCACACACTTACTTTGTGGCATGATCTGGTCGTTCGTATCAGCCATGTTCGTTTGAATGATACTGCTGATGTTTTTCGTTGGAATCTGAATCAAACTGGTATATTCACCGTTAGTTCAATGTATAGTGTACTTATTAGCAATGGAAATATTCAGTTTGATAAACATCTGTGGAGGTTAAAAATTCCACTTAAAATAAAAATATTTATGTGGTACCTAAAGAGAGGTGTTATTCTTACTAAAGACAATCTAGCAAGACGGAATTAGAACGGTAACAAACAGTGTTGCTTTTGTTCTAGTGATGAAACTATTCAACACCTCTTCTTCGATTGTCGTGTAGCCAAGTTCCTTTGGACAGCCGTACAGTTTTCTTTTGATTTAAATCCACCTCTTAGCATTACTCATTTGTTTGGTAACTGGCCTACGAGGGCTGGAACCAAGTTAAAAAGACAACTGTTAGTAGGAGCATCTGCTTTTTGTTGGGCTATCTGGCTAAGTAGGAATGATATGGTGTTTGACAAATCCCCAACTAAAACATATATGTAGGTACTTTATCGGGGCACCCACTGGCTCAGATTCTGGGCACAACTACAAAGGCGTGACGAAGATAAGAAGGTGTTACAGAAGGCATGTCAAACCGTAGAGGTTTTTGGTCATGCAAGTTTTTGCTAACCATGGATGGAGGTTTAGGATTGGTTCTTAATAAGCGTCATCATCAAACTTTGGGTTGGCTGGGTCACCTTTTGTTTAATCTTGTCAGTATTATCGCATGCATTTGTACTACAAACTTTGTAATAATTGGCTGTAGCCTCTTTTGAGGTCAAGGCTGGGTACTTTTCCCATTATCTAAAAAAGATCTGCTTGCTTTGTGTGCCCAATAATGAGTGGCGAGCTTCGGCATTTGCATAATGAACTTGAACAGCCTTCAAACGCCCCCAACATTGAATGATGTTTGATGACGTATTTCAGGAACCTGCTGGGTGTCCAAACTCCAAACTAAGCGAGGGCGAGCAGCAGAGTTCCGAATAACACAGCAGCAACGGGAAGCAGAGACCTGAGTACAGCAATTATTAGAATGGTACTCATCAAACTAGAAATATTACGTTTTTGTGGTAATAGCCGATCGACCCAATTAATTATGCCATTTAATAATACTCTACAGATTTTTTCAGAAATATTTACATGATCCTTTATCAACTTAAAGTATTTACAAAAATCCTTTTAAAAGGTGACGTAACATTATGCGAGAAAAATCTCAGTGCCCAGTGAATAAAGCAAATAAGAACTCTGAGCTGCTGATTGAGCTATAACTCTTTGCAGCAAATTTTGTGCCAGCTTTTGGGTGACAACTTTATGTATGTATATACATATAGCTCCATGGTCGTCCATTGCTCAAGCCTTTCCCCGCGTATAAGTAAAGCAGCACAAATATACTCGAGCACCATTCACCGAGTTTTGTCTAGCTAGAAAGAACACAAGACCAGGATGGCACCATACAGCAGCCGTAATGGGAATGGGATACGTCAAGGAAGAAACGGGAAGCCGTACTTGAAGGTAAAGCAAAACGAGCCATCAGTTTCTTGCTGGAAACCATCATTTCGCCAAAAGTTTCTCCTGCGGAGTAAATAAAAAAGCAGCATATAGAACTATAACAGACATAGTAACCTCATGGAAGTTGTGGAGGCACCAAAAACAAGAACTCAATGCATTTCGATTCGTTTTAATTTTGAAGACAACAAGACAGATACCACTGCAACTTTTCTTGTTCAGAAATAACCTGCTCTTTGAAAATACCCATATAATTGAATAAATTGCACTTACATGGTAAACCTATGTTCATATATGGATACATGTACATCAGTATATCAATATGTAATTTTATATGGTTCCTCCTACAAATTTGAGCAAATTAAGTGTCTACAGATCGATTGCGTAGAGATCAATGATCCATTCCCGTAGTAATTTACAGCTACCTTTGAAATGTAAAGTTTTTTTTCTTCTCTATACAAAAAGATACCCATGAATTGGTATGCAGAAATAGGAGGATGAACCCGTACTGTACAAGGACACTCATTATGTAATGTTACTGTGCCCCTTTTATTGTTTCAGAAATTGTTCGTAGACCCTCATAGAATTACTAGTCTGTCCACTATAAGCTTGATATGGCCTACTGAAATATTCAACACCACACTGCAATATAATGTAATGGGCACAACACTCAAGTTCCTCCAAGTAGTGTGCCATGCCGTTCTAACAACATAACTGATATAAACTAACCGTGAAGTTGCAGCACATCTGGATGTTGTGAATGACGACGATCAAACGAGGAAGAACGCAAAATCAAACCACAGCGAGACACAAGATTTAACGTGGAAAACCCTCCCAATGCGGAAGGTAAAAACCACAGGCGCCAGCCAGCAAACACTTCTCACTAATTTCAAGAGTCGGGTTACAACGCCGTATGGCAGCTTAATCAAAGTGGAAACCCTAACATAGGGTATATGTACCGTACCGCGGGGGGCTAGCCCCCCGCACCCCCCCGAACCTCAGGGCGCGGCCCATGTGGGCGACTTCTACCTCCGCTTCGCTTCGTCAGAAGTTGGCCAATAATGATGTGGACTGAATTTGGAACATATTCAACACAGGAAACTATAATTCGTATGGGGGATCGGAAGCGAAATGCTCCGATGCACCTGCTCACTTAGATCGATAAACCATCCAGCATATATATGAACCGGAGAAGCTCTCACTCGCCCCGCTGCATATATAGTAGTGAGCGCTAGCAGCAAAACTGGAGACCATGGCTGATCAGCTTTTTTTCTAGTAGTGCAAAAAAAAGGCCATGCAAATGGCGATGCGCTATAAGAATGGGATGCATTGGGGAACAAAAAGGAGTAAAACAGATGTATCTAGAGACACCAGTGGCAGACTGATCGAGCTAAGTCTCTGCAGCAGCTATACGTCATGAACAACCAGGAGCTAGCACGCAGGCTAAGGGATCCAAACGAGCAGGCAGGCTTTGGAAGATACCTGGCTCATCACATGGATCAGTTCTGGGAGAAGTCCTAGTTGGTGCTACCACTATTGATGCTAGGTTGAGGTCGTTCTGATTTACAGTTTTGTTTCTACCATAGAGGAGGTCCTAGTTGGTGCTACCACTATTTGATGCTAGGAGGAGGCCGCTGCAGGGAGGACCTCGGCCACGGGGAGGAGGCCGCCGCGTGGAGGACCTCGGGCGCGGGGAGGTGGCCGGGAGCGGGCGGCGGCGGTTAGGGTGCGGGCGCGGGTGGCGACGGTTGCGCAAAATTTTGGCAGCCTGCCGGCATATGCTCGCGCGCGCCTGGGAATTGTGAAATTTGTCTAAGTCCCAAACTATACAAAGAAAATCAATTTGTAGGGACGGGTGGGGGCATCACCCGCCCCTACAAACCGATTTTTAGGGGCAGGTGGGGGCATCTCGTAGCACTCAAGCCTCTCTTTGTGTTTTGAACACTCTTAATCATCATGTATACTGAAACATGTTTGTCATATTTTTTACTAGTTCTATATTACACAATATGATTCTAGTGCAAATTTGAGTTTTTTCCATATATTTTGCTATTTTTTTGAATTAAATGAATTTTCGGTTAAAATTGGAAAAAGATTTGTAGGGGCGGGTAGGGGGGTGAGCCGCCCCTAAAAATTCCATTTGTAGGGGCGGCTCACCCCCTCAGCCACCCCCGAAAATGGTCACATTTGCAGGGGCGGTTGGGGTGATGAGTCGCCCCTACAAATGATATTTTTAGGGGCGGCTCACCTCCCAGGCCACCCCTAAAAATGACGCCCATTTATAGGAGCGGCTGATGGGGTGAGCCGCCCCTACAAATGGATTTTCAAGAATAGGTGATATTTTGGTCTGCTCCTAAAAAAATTTAGGGGGTTGCTACAAATCGTTTTTTAAGCAGTGAGATGCACCCTATAAATAGTAAATAGTATAGTAGGCGCCTCAAGCAACGATAACATGATGCAGCAGTCATTCATTCAGACTTCGTCCCCATTTTAGCATTATTACCTAGCTTGTCGAACACTTTCTAGTTGACCGGTAGTAGTGTAGTTTACAGAAGAGTTAGTTCATGAGATGAAAATAAACCAAAAGAAATGTGTCTCTTATATATATATATGGCCTATGGGGATGGGATGCAGCAGGAAAGAGAAGGGAAGAAGAACTACACATTACAGCACAAGCGCCACGGGCTGGCTAGGGAGACAGCAGCGCACATTCCTGTAGGCGACATTGCGGCGTAGTAGTTTCTGATGTTTCCAAGGATTATTGAATGAACTGTTTTGCAGAAACCTGCCAAACAGGGTTTGATTTGTATCTACTTTAGGCAGTTCTTTCATTCTCAGGGGCAAAAAGGTTTCACCATAGATGGATTTATCAATCATCATGTCCCTCGTCCGGATCTACCCCCCCCCCCCCCCCCACCTCAAAGCCTCCTTACATTTTTGTAGTACATAGTTTTTTTTTATAAGAATGTAGTACATAGTTATCCACTCTGTTATGAGTAATCAAGAATGCCATTTCGGCAAGCTGCTTTATGAGAATTTAGCATAATCATCTTGCATTTGGACCCCTAGCTAGGAATTGCATGCTACAAGAATGGTATAAGCCACACAGTAAAGAAATGCTTACGACTCAGCAGCTAGCCATGCGGCTCACATTACTAATTACATGACACAACTAGCAACATGTAACCGACAGTTCTCTTGGTCAAACATGTTAACTGCGCATCATGACTACATAGAAATACTTTTCAGCGTTTATGTTGGTGATAAGAATATTCACAGCCGTTTCCAGCTGGGTTCAGTAACTCTGTTAACACAGCATGACTAATTTTATATCTGCATACATTCGTTTTATGGAAAGTGAACATGGAAATGGAATCAATACCTATATTTTTTATTACAAATAAAGCTCCAAGTTTTCATGGAATTCTAGGGACTCTGGTACTCTTCATGGGTCCCATGCTCAACTATTCACGGGACTCACTGACAGGTCATAGGTCGGTCCTGTGAACAGATTCTCATTTACTGTAGCTATATATAGAGCTCGAGTATTCACCTACAAAATCACTTTTAACACCACTATACTATGATTGAATTAATGTACCTCCTTCCCTAGCTATATAGAACCCCGCAATACAGAGAAATACACAATATACCGTGCAACTGCAATTTAAAAATACAATTAATCTAGTTGTTTGCATCAACCAAGAAATTTTGGCAAAGTGTAAAGGAGCAGAACAAATTGATGTAAATTGATGTAACCACATGGGAGTAAATTGATGTAACCACATGGGAGTGGGATGTGTCAAGGAAATCGAGAGGAGCAGAACAAGCAAAAACTGCATATTATGGAGAAAGGTCTAAATAAAGTAATCCAGTATGTGCTTGCTTCATATAAGATCATCCAGGTCTGGTACTACGTCAATTTCGAGGCTTTTGGCGGACTATTGTTTTGATAAGTTCTTTATAAAGAGAAGTATCGATTGGCATGGAACCACTAGCCTTATGATAATTTATTACCAGGTTTTATAGTAGGCAATAGAGAGGAGGAACACCTTAAATTCTTAATAAAGAGAAGTATCAATTGGCATGGAACCACTAGCTAGCCTTATGATAATTTTTTCTATGGAAGCAATAGACACCAAAACTTGTTATCGCAGTGGTTGAGCTACTTGTTTGATATACCTGTACAGCTGCACCTCCATCTTTTTTTTTTGTCCCAACACAATAGTTACATATAGCACTAGCACCACACACGAGAATAATATATTAGTACCAGTAGCACGCATTAATATGGACGCCAGTGACTCCGTGTGACCTTTGTGAGCTCAATAGATCATGATAGGTAATCTCGACACATTGGTGTGGGAGTGGGATGCCTCAATGGAAAATCAAGAAACCGACCCCAGAGAAAACAAGCTCCAGCTTGCAGAACTCTAGGCTACAAAGTGCCTGGTGTCTATCAAAGACAATGTAGGCATCTGAAGACACACGATAATCGGAGCCTAAATAGTACCCGCAGATCAGTGAAAACACAACTACGCAAGTATCCATCTCGTGGCATCAAAAGAACACAACTACGCAAGTATCCATCCATCAATCCATCCATCTGTGGTAAGCATCAAGACATGTGACCACGAGGTAGTGGTTGGTGCGAAGCAGAATAGCAATGTGCATTGATGGGCACAACATTATATTTAAGTTCCTCCAAGTAGTGTGCGATGCAAACAGCTTAAAATCTACCATGAAGATCGAGTATATCAATTATAATTCATAGGAGGGAAGAGAAATGCTTCCATTCACCGCATCGTATAAATTGATACCGCCATCCAGGATGAATTGGAGAATTGCTCACCATGCAGCATGTATAGTAGTGAGCGCTAACAGAAAAAATGGACACCATGCAAAAGAATAGCATGCAAATGGTATTGCAGAATATATAAGAATGGGATGCATTGGGGCAGGAAAAAAAGGGTAAAAATTAGATGTGTCTAGACATACCAGTGGCGGCAGACTGATCTAGCAAAGCCTCTGCAAGGGCTCCACAGGATGATGGGGTTGCCTCTACCACACGGTGATGAGACGTTTGTGAAAAGAAGAATGCCAAGCAGGATAAATCTCATCTTACCGCTGGTCTAATTTGTAATCTCATCTTAAGCAACAACTATGCTTACTGGTTCGCACCGTATAGTACCTTGGTGTGACCAGAACACCGAATGGGTAAGAGGTGTGTCATGTTTTCTTTGGTTTCATGATCTAAATTAAAGGAAACAGTGTATAATTGATCGAAGGAAAGTATTTATGCTGGGTGTTGGTAATGATCTCTAGAGACACAGATTAATTTCAAAGAACCCTCCTTTTGCTCAACAAGCACCGGTGCTTCCGTAAATGTTTTCCACTTAGCCACAAACAGATATGTACCAATCCTGAAGATTAATTCAGTAATAACTGCTTGTATTTCTCACTTATGTAGTCATTTATGCTTACTGCTGCGTACGTATTCAGAAATAGTACCACAAACCACCCTACTTGAATGAATGACTCAGTCACGTTGCTGCATAAAAAAGGAGACCATGACGAATAGAATGCAAATGACATTGCATTATAAGAATGGGATACACTGGGAAAGAAAAACTGAGAGGCTCTGCCATATCCGGAGACATATCAGCGGTGCATCGATCAATCATTGAGTCTGAAACAGCTCCTCCTCACATACAGTGAAGTTGCCACTGCCTCTACCATGCTCTCTTGCATGACTCCTCCATGCCCCTATCCTCCCTGCTTACTGTGAGATGGTCCTCGCGTCCAGGTCACTGCTCCTGCTGGCTGCAGATGCGGCAGGCCGTCATGTTGGTGTTTCCTTTTCATATATATGCTGCTGCGCTTGTGTGTAACACAGCTGAGGCACAAGTACGATTCGACACTGCATGCAGATTTGTAATACTATGAGGTAAGGCTAATAAAGCTTGGATGTATAGACGGATAGAACTTTTGCAATACTGGTAAGGACCAGAAATTAACATATCTTCGTACTAATCTAATTTGCATTCAAAGGAGATCGAATGGGTCAAGACAATAATTGTTCTTTGCGTTCAGACTTGAAGTTAAATATGAGTCAAAATTGGAAAACAAAAATATATTTCAAATTCTTTTTAAGTTGCGATCTATAAAATGAAATTAGAAATTCAAGTTATTTTGGCAACAAAGTATAAAATAAGAATCTACATGTTAGCTGCATGGTGTAGCTATATATCCGAGTGGTATAGTAATAAGTCGCTCCCTATCGGTGACCTACTGAGGCTCCATTCCCAGATTCCGTAATCTCCTTTTTCTTTTCTGGTTTGACATGATGGTCCCATATATGTAAGTGAAACTGAAAAAAAAACAGTGATGTGAGAAGGCACATCAATGGCTATAAAATGTGAGATGCAGATGAGCAAAAATAATATAAGTTAGCTGACACGGAGAGTGACCCCAAAACTTATTCTCAAACTGCTATTTTATTGCTAGCTACTATTATCTTGTTAGGTCCCATTACATGGATTTTAAACAATGATGCAAATTGTGTTGAGGTAATAATATAACCTTAATATTGATGCAGTAGTCATATTAATTAATAGGTTCTCTTAAAAGGCTCATTAATTGGTTTTCTCTTAAAAAGCTGATATAGCAATGTAGGAAATTCAAAGTGCACATAGAAAGATATCTTATGCTCCGACCGACCAATTATCCATTCAGCACATATAACAAGCACTTGCCTATGGCATGCAACTGCACCCACTCCTGCTTCCCAGTTCTGTTATCAGTAATCAATCTCTATAGTTAATCAACAACTTATATAACCAACAATGATGTTCAGGTATTGGAATGGGATGCATTAGGAAAGAAAATAGGACATCTGGCCTGAACATCCGGGAGGCAGGGCCTATGGGTTGGGAGCTAACCGTTGGAGTATAAGTGAATTGCCCACATCTTCCCATCAGCTTAAGCTTTTGGGTTGAATTGGTTGGTGCATGCAACTTAATATGGTATCAAAGCCAGAGGTCTCAAGTTCGAATCTTGACAAGCGCGATTAAATAAAATAATTGCAGCCGACTCTAATTTTCACGTTTGAGGCCTAAGAGAGCCTGCACGTGAGGGGAAGTGTTGGAGTTGGTTGGTGCATGCAACTTTCCCCTTCATCAGATCCCAAGCAATCTTGTTTACTTGTTTACATAGCACTAGGCCTTGGTCCCGTTCAGCTTCTGCTTGCCGCCTTGGAGGATCTGACTGTGAGCTTCTAGTGGAATTATTTATGGCCCCTTTTATCCGAGAAGAAAGAGGAGCAGCGGAATATGATTTTGCAGTGGACATTTCTAGCAGCGACTGGCTGGTGGACATGCTAGCTGTTTTACTGGTGTATTATTCCCTCATTGAGCCTATGCAGCTAGGCCTACTGAATGGCAATCTCAATCTGATGAAGGACTAATAAGAAAAGATAGGTGGCACTAATAAGAAAAACATGTGTGAAATTTGAGGTGTAATTTTTCCAAACTTTGATATTGGTGTGGCAGTTATCAGTCTGATTATATCATATACTGATAAGAATATTATTTTAGGACCACGTCCAAGGTAACCTCAATTCATCAAGCCTCCCCGGACTTATATATCGGTAGCGGCACAGAAAAGAATCATGAGTAGCACCAACTGCGCATCAGTTGCTCCAGTTTCCTGTATTGAACTTAATTTAGGAGGTGCAGTAGTAGGATGGTAATGGGATACATTGAGCAATACCAACAGCTGTATTGGAAACAAGAGCAAAGCAAGCGATCCGGATCTTGCAGATGTGCCCGGAGGATCTTGCTTTATTATGTGGTACCAGGCCTACCTCGGTCCAATATAATGGAGTTAGTGGTGGATAGGATGGTCACATTGCCTTTTTTACGTAGATTTTTAGTATTAAATCTGTCAATGAAATTAGGCCTTGGAGGATGCCACACAAGCCCACAACTACTGCTCCTCATAAGAGGAATTTTTTTTGCCAAGATGTCAAGCATGTACGGGTGGTGGAATGTTTCATGTCTCTATTAAGTGCCGAAGTACCATGGTATGATTAGCGCTCCTAATGGATAGATGTGTTTTCTTTTATCTTTGATTTCACCGATGTAAATGAAACTATATATATAATTCATCATAGTAAGAAATAATGTTGGTTGTTGGTAATGATCTGGTAGATTGAGAAACAGAAAAAGTTAAAAGAAACTTACTTTTTCACTGCAAGGGTGCTTCAGTAAATGTTACGACTCTCAGACAGAAAAATTGCACCATATAATGGAAGCCACAACCGATGCTCGTACTTGGATGCATTTTTTGCCATGAAGGAGCTCGGTCCATGTACTTAAGGTAGTGCAGCACTACGGATAAAGCTGGTATCTTCCGTGCAAGAGGACTACTAAATTTAATCATGCATCTTACACGTACTAATTTGGGGACAGAGGTGGCCCCAACACATACTCACCTGTGCCACAGAATATATAGAACAAAAGCCTTGTCTTGCAACTGACATTATTATGCCATGGCTCTTCATCCTCATTTTACTATGTGCTTCAACACTTTCTAGCTGATTGGTAGTAATGAGTTTATAGAAGAGTTTAGGAGATGCAAAAAATAAAAGGTGATGTGTTTCTTATGGCCTTATGGGGATGGGATGCAGCAGGAGAGCACAGGCCACGGCCTAAGGTGACGACAGCGCACGTACCTGACGGCGAAGTTCTTGCGTTATTGGTGTGGTGGCGGGGTTCTTGCAATCATGCGGCGGCTCTCCAATCCGGCGACCGTGTCCATATTCCTGTTGCACCGCAATGCAGTCGTGAGGTGCGGCTGGCATGACGAGATGTATGGAAGAAAGGAAGTGAGGTACAAATGCTTGACATACAGCTAGCAGTACTGCCAAATCAATTGTTTGTTCGACGGAGTGTTTTAGTTGGAGAAGTGACCAATCGGTCCAACTAATTTCTGATGTATCCAAGTATAATTTAACTGTTGTGATAAAAACCTGCCAAACAGCTAGGGTTTGGTAGCCAGCAGCTCTTTATTAATCATCACTCCAATATGATAAATAATGAAGAATGCCATCTCCACAAGCTGGTTCGTGAGAATTTAGTATATATATCTGTCTTGAACTTGGAGCACAGATTAGAGATGCATGAAAGCGTTAAAAGCAATGATGCATGGCAATCTCAACACCAGCCAAATTTAAAAGCCCCTTGAGCCCTTTTAGTACGGTTAACAACACCAGCCGGTACTAAAATGCGACATTTAAATACCGGCCGATCTCTTGGTCCGGTACTAAATGGTCCTCCATGGGTTACTTCAAAAGAAAAATATCTCCCACCCAGTCACATGTAATGCGTAGATAGGATGGTAAGAAAGGTTCGCGCGAGCCTTGAGATCATGAGTTTGAATCCCACAGACCCCGCACACACATTTATGCGTGAAATTCGCGGCCTCCCTGGGATCCGTTGTATTTTTTTTGTTTTTTCTGGGTGGCGCATTTAGTACCCGCCAGGCTGTACCGGTCAGCCCGACCGATACTAATCGGGGTTCCGGTCCGGTACGTATGTGAAGTTCTCTGGCTGTATCTCAAGCAAAATGACGAAGCTGAGTGGAGGGGTTGACCGATATCGACCCGGTAGGAACAAATCCGATCCGTCGAATCACGTTCCGACGGCGGACAGGTTGGTAGGGCGGCTCAGCGTTAGCTTCGGCTAGCGGGCGACGATGCGGTTGCGTGGGCGGGCTCAGCTTGGATGCGGGACTCAACTCGGCGGGCGACGGCGCGGCTCAACTGGCAGCACGCGGCGGCGCACGGCGGTGGCCTTGCTGGAGTTGGCCAAGTTCGGCCGTCCGGCGACGGTTTTGGCCATGGCTTGGTGCAGGAGGGGGGGAGACGGCAAGCTCGATGGGGGTTCGGGGCGGAGGTGTGGTGGCCGAAGAGGGCGGTGGACGGTGCGCGGCGGCTCAGGGATGCCGGTGAGCAATCCGCGGCGGTGGAGGGGGGAGAGGGAAAAGGAGCTCGAGAGGTTCCTCACCATGCGAGGGAGCTCCGAGAGGAGTCGACAGCGGCGAGAAGGCGGCGGAGCGGCGTTGAGCCGAGGTCGAGCAGCGATGCGAGCGAGAGGGAGAGCGAAGGAGCGAGAGCGAGCGAGGGGAGTGCAGGGAGCACGGTGGGCTTGAACACATCGTTTATAGGCCAAGGGAGGGGAGAAGGGGCGGGGGAGGCGGCGGCGCTCGGTGGTGGCCGTGATGGCCATGAAGGCGTGGTGATGATGGCAGCGGTCGTTACTGGCAAAGGGAGGGGAGAAATGGAAGGGGGAGTCGAGGAGGCGACGATGGCCATGTTGGAGAACAATCAAGGCGGCTGCAGAGGGAAGGAGAGCGGGCGGCGTAGAGGGAATCGACCGGGAGGTGGTGCGTGCAGGGGTGGGGGATGAACCCGATAGGTGGGCCCACCTGTCGGTGGCAAGAGTGAGAGGTGGCAAGAGTGAGAGGGAGGCGGGGGATGGATTGGGCCGGGGATAGGCAGCCGGGCTGGGCGAGTTGGCTGCGCAGAGAAAAGAGAGAGAGAGAGGAGGGAGAGAAGGGAGAGGGAAGGTGGGCCGGACAGAGAGAGAAAGAAGAAAAGGAGAGAGATGGGCCGGTTGGGAGGGGTTTTTTTTTCCGAAACAGGGCGTTACACTCAAATGTTCTGGCACCCTAAAAAAAAGAACTCCATGGTCCTGGCCTTTGCATCCTCGAAATTGCGTGTTGGTACGAAACCACTGCCCCGCATTCTGCTGCACGGCGTACGGAAGTCCGGTGGCGGCGCGCGCGGAGCGCACTTTTGCTGCTCTGCTCTCGCGGTGGATTGACTGGATTCACGGCGGCCACATAGATGGCATTGCGTGCGAGTTCGGAATCGCCTCCGCGGCATATCCGATACGAGAATTTTTTAGAGCTATCAAGATTGTACTAGGCCGCAATGGATACCATGCAATCGGTTTTCAGCTCACCTAAACCAAACAGAAATTAACGGAATCAGTAAGCTCTGTGATTTGATCAAGGAGTAAAATAGCCGAACCAAACCGCACCCAAACTGTTAGTTTGTCGCTTGGATCAGATTATCTCTGTACATTGCTTATTATTACTACTAAAAAAGTTCAAACATCGCTGTACATTAATACTACTGTCACGTCCGCGTCGCCTGTCAAGCTGTCACGCCCACCGGCTAGTAGCGAGAGTTTAATTATTAGCTGGGTACCGTGCCGGCCAGCATCGTGTACGACGCCTCCCGCCGCAGGCGGCTGCCGGCCGTCTCCAACTCCGTCTCCAACTCCGTCGCCGCCTCCGCCGGCCGCCGCGGCCTCTCCGCCGCCCCACCCTCCCGAGGCAGCTCGGCCCGGCACGTCGGGCAGTTGCTCCTGATCCGCAGCCAGGGGGCGATGCAGCCGGCGTGGTACCAGTGCGCGCACGGCAGCCGCACCACGGCCTGTCCCGCCGCGACCTCCTCCGTGCACACCGCGCACACCGGCGACACGCCGGCCAGCCCCTCGGGCGCCTCCACCGCCGCCGGCACCGTCACGCGCTGGACGACACGGTCGTCGTCCACGGGGAAGTGCTCGTCGTCGCGGCCGCCGTCGCCGTCCAGGACCACCAGCGGGTGCACCCCGAGTATGGAGGACAGCAGGAACCGCGCCGCGATCCAGTCCATCTCCCCATCCATTACTGGTAGTATTCGTGTGTGTGTGTGTGTGTTAGAGGATTTTACGGTGGAAAAGATGGAGATCAGAGGTGTGATGAAGAGATGCAAAGTGATACGAGCTTAGACCGGTGCTGTGGCTGTCTTATTTATATATATATATATATATATATATTATATATATATATATAAAGCGGTCCAAGCGGAGGTGGCGCGGATGGATAAAAGCGCGTGCGGTCTGATGATCTTATCCAAGGACGCGACGTGGGCGCGCTGGACTGCGGGCGGGGAGACCAAAGTAGCGTGTTGGATGCGACCGGGCGTCGACGCCACGCAGAGGCCACGTCTGTGTATTTCTGTTTGGATGAGGACCCGACAACTCGCGCAGTCGTGTTAGGGAATGCTGGAATTGGATCGAATTGGATGACTAGACCGTTACTTCACACGACTTGGGGTCAAAGTTGCTCCATCAGCCCGGTCCAAGCTCAACAAAAAAAAAAATACGTGCACGTGGGAAATGGCTATTCTAAGATCCTTTTTGGCAGGGCTTCACACCCGGCTTCACCGCCGACTGCTTGTGAAGCCCTACCCTATCAAAGAGGCACCTCCAGAATAGCTTCATCAAAGAATCCGAAGAAGCCCCGCAAATCCCGCTCACACAGACCGATCGACGAAGCCGGAGCCCAAAATAGTGGCTCCGTCCAGCTCCTCCCCCTTCCCACACCTGTTGTTACCAGATTGCCCATCAACTCGGGCCTTGTTTAGTTCCCCGTTAAAATTTTTACACATCAATTACATCAATATTTGGACATATGCATGGTATATTAAATGTAGTTGAAAAAAAAATCGCATTACACAAATGGACTGTAAATCGCAAGACGAATTAATGAGCCTAATTAGATCGTGATTAGATAATAAATTGCTACAGTAAACATATGCTAATGACTTAGACCCATTAGATTCGGCTCGCGATTCACGGACGAAATATGCAATTAGTTTCTTAATTAGTCTATATTTAATACTGAAAAGATTTCATTTCAAAAAATTTACACATCCAACTAAACAAGACAAGGTTATGTTTCAGCGTAGAACTTGGCCCAGGCCTTTTAATGCCAGCTCATGGCCCGCAGGCACGGCTATAAATGGCCAAACACGCCGTCTCGGGCGGCTCGACACGAGCCTAATAAAACACGAGCCCGATGTTACCGGGCCAGGCACGGCACGGAAGCGAAACTGGGTCGTGTCGTACCCGTCCATGGACTGAGCAAACGGCCCAGACCCGGCACGCCATGCTATCGGGCCGAGCATGACAGGCTAACGGGGCTGCCTGAGGCACGAATCGGCCCGCATGGCCCGCTCCCACACGCCGCCGCCGCCCGGAATTTCTTCCCCACCCTTCCAGTGTTTGAGATTCGTGCGGAGATTTACATCTGTTGGATCGTCTCCACGAAACCCTAACACAACCCTGCGCCGGCTCCCTGCCTCGGCCATTCGCGCCGCCGCCGTCCCTGCGCGCCGCCCCCGAGGCCTCGCCGCGCCGCCACCAGCACCGCGCCCTGCCCCGTGGCGTGCTCTGCGCGCCGCCCCTGCCGGCCTTGAGGCGCCTCCGTCGCGCCTCCGCGCGGGTGCACGCCTCCACCGCAACCTTGCCGGCCTCTTCGCGCCTCCGCGCGCTGGCCGGCCGTGCCACCGCCGGAGCCGGAGAAGGAGTGAGGTGAAGGAGTAAGGAGGAAGGGAAGCGGTGGATAGCCTCTAGTGCGTTCCGTGCGTGTCCCTCTGACTCTACGCCTCTCTGATTGGGAGCATCTGGACGTGGGGAGAAGAGGATTAGAGGAGCCGAGCAGGCCGGGGTACCTCATATCATATATGGGCCGAGAAGATGGCGTTAACGGGCTGATCTGTGTTTGGGCCGGATCAAAAAATCGTATCTCGTGCCGGACTGTCGGGCAACTCGGGCCTCAGGCTTTTTTTTACATATATAGGCACGGCTGGGACAAAAGGGCCGCCGGGCCGGCAAGAACTAAATCATAAAATCAGCGTGTTAGAAAAAACATATAATCAGCTAAAAGAGTTCAGTACTTTCTCAAAAAGCTAAAAAAGTTCAGTAGTCTTGTGGAGTAATTTGTCAGGAAGGAACGTTCACCTATTCACCAACTCAGCACAAACACTTTTTTTTTTTGAAGAGAAGCACAAGCATTCAATGGGGTCAACCTGGGTACTGTTCATATAGCTGACAGTATTTACAGTTGTACGATGGACTAGCGGCCTACTATTTGGCCTCTGGTTCTAGTTGACTGTCGACGGAATGACAAGTTCCATCTAAAAAAACTCACCACAAACATTCAGCAATGTATCAGAGAAATCATTCACGTACCAACCAACAAAAAATAAATCGCGTCAAATACAGCAACGCATTGCCATTTTCGCAGGTAGCCAGAGCAACACTGTTGTCCCTCTGCTCTGAGCCTTCCATAACTTTGTCGATCTGCCGTCCAAAGCTCAGCTGTATCCATTTCAGTCTTAGCAGCTGCATCGCGTGAGGAATGGTTCTTCCATATACTGCAGCAAAAAGAACTCGAAATGCTGCCACTGACAGCACAGGATCCTTGATGCAGGTCGCGTTAGTGTTTGATCGACGAGTAACTTTTCCATGTTCTGGTAAACAGATTTTAGTTTCACATGTTCAGTTCCTTCACTGCACTTGCGTGCGATCTTGTGTAGCTAAACTGAATCACAAGTTCACAACTTCCAAAAGCATGCACGAGAAATAGGGACGACCTTGTTAAGGTCAAGCGGAAAGCACAAATATGTCGCCTGCTCTCAAGAGAAAGCCCAACCTGTACCGGAGTCAATTTTCAGTAAGGACGACACATATTCCTCAACTCCAAAACGTCTGGTACAAAAACACGGATCATACAGATGGAGGCCAACCATCCACGGATCATGAATTTGTTTGGTCTAGATTACATGTGCAGCTTGCCAGAAAACGTCTGGTACAAGCTACCGCCATCCTGCATACAACATTTTTTTTGGAACCTGACGAGGCATGAAAAACCAAAGAAACATGCAGAATTCAAGGAATTTAGAGGACAATAAAAGGAGCACCCAGAATTTAGAAACAGAACCACAAGTCTCAAATGTGCTTCTATTGACAGAGCAAACCATAGGTCATAACAATACATGTCCAAGACAGGCATTATAATCTCACCTCATTACAACACAGAATGAACTCACTTGTGAAGTTTTCTAACCACGGAATTGCAGAGTTCATATCCCCAACCCGACTGACATCAAAGGCAACCAACTCAGATAGATATAATTTTGACTGCTATGGCGAGATGGGAAGAACTCGATAGTTGATTCAGTGAAGTGTAAAGTAGTAGTTGCAAAATGAGCTACTGAAAACCCAGATTTCTAATACCAGTCTTCAGATAACTAATGCAGGCCTAGACGCCTTGAGAGAGACCGCTGCGACATAGCTAATTCACATTGTCAAGATGGAGAAGGCGAAATAGTCTCATAGCATAATCCAATGAATTGAAAATAGCTGCCCCACAAGAAAATCACGAGCCCAAAGAGTTGCGCCACCAGAAAATCAACTCACGTATCCTAAAGATTACTGCCACTTGAGAATCCCAGAGATGCAATATGCAAACACCACGAAATACTTCCTGCCTGATTCAGAAGCCCTGGCATCAGCAACTTTGAGATTGTCATGCACCTTCTCTTGCCCCCTCACTTGTAGAAGCCACATCAGTTACTGCAGAAGTGAAAAATTGAATAAGAAAACGAAGTCAGCTGGGATAATGGCTGCTTAGCCTATACTCAGTGGGAGGAACAATGCACAGATTACAGAAACCATATAACAAGCTGACACTAAAAGATAAAAATGCCAGCTTTACAAGTTATACTAATCCAAAAGCAACCACAGTGCCATCAATGGTGTTTCTTGAGCACCAATATTTTCATCGATGCAGGTTAGTTGCTAACTGACACACCATGCTTACTTAGACATTGACAGATCATATATAGCTAACAGATGTACAGTTAACAGAGCAGATCACATGGATATAAGCAGATATACTTATCTAGATACATACCTGGAATGCAGAAGCTTGTGTAGGGAATGACGAGAGTGCATTTGTCAAACACCTTCCTGGCCCTCCCTGCATTGAGTTGAATCATATAGACAGCACCAAGGTGGCTGCGCGTTTGTGTGCCCACAAAGATGATGTCAGTGCCCTCCGCAAAGCCAAGTAGTGATACACTGGGAATCCGACGAGCAGGAGCGGGTGGCACCCGTGAAACTGGGAGGGCACCGTCCGGGAGTAGCAGTTTCCAGATCTATGGTCCTGCCCCTTGTCCACCGTGCAACACCGTCACTGTAGGGAGCGGCTTCCCTTGACCATAGGCGTAGACAGAGGCTTGGTTCCTCCTCCACGTCCATGGATCTCAGCTCACCATCCCCCATGGACATGAGGAAATTTTTGAAACTTTGGCACTCTGACGGTGGAGGCCCATCGACAATCGATAAGCGCCGCGTACCAAGCTGGAGCTCCAAAGCAAGCGTCCAATCGTAAGGGAAGTACAGCGTGTCTCCAACAAGGGCGGCAGGACATGGGCTCATCTCAAGGTACATATCAGGGTGCTGAACAGAGGTCGGCTCGCTCCAAACGCCCGTCTCCGACGAGTACACACAAGCAGACGTGACCTTTGGGCGGAACAGACCTGTGCTGCGACTCCAGACGAAGGCCACAAGGAAGCCGCCCCCCCCCCCCCCCCCTGGCAGTCGCGGTGATCGCAGCCTTCCGCGGCGGCGGCGCAGAGGACGGCGGCGTTGAAGTGGCGGTCGCAGATCTTGGGCGGGGGCGACAGCCGGGGCAAGCGGTGCTGCTCGTTCGTCAAGGGGTCCCAGACGACGAGGTCATTGGTTACCTCGGTGCCAAGGCCTGGGCTTGTAGTGAGGAAGAGGGCGCGGCCGTGGCGGCAGTCGAGCGGGAGCCACCCCGGGAGGTCGCGGGCGGGGGGGATGCCGGAGGCGGGGCTGTTGGGGACGAAGCGGGACGCGTATGGCGCGTCACCCATCACGATGCGGAGGAACCCCACGATGGAGGGCGCCGGGTGGAGCTCCCGGTGGCGGCGGCGGAAGGCGGGGTCGGCGAGGATGCGGCGCCAGCGCTTGCAGGCGAGGGAGGCGCGGAGCAGGCACGCGGGGTCGTCCGGCGGGAGGCGGAGGAGAATCGCGCCGACGAGGTCGTCCAGCAGCTCAGGCGGCGGCGGCGGCGGCGGCGGCGGCGGCATTGCTGCTTCTCGTCGTCGGCGGCGAGGGTTTGGGAGGGGAAAAATGATGCGTTGACGAATCCGGTCGGGCGGTGCCACTACTAACCAGGTTCTGGTTCGGCTCAACCAGCGGCGGCTCGACGCAACCGGGTCCGCTCTCTGGCTCTTTGCTGACGAGGGGCGAAGCCACATTGGCTCTCCCAGGTGCACATGCCGATGGTAAAAAATAAATTTCTAGTAGATTTTTACCATGCAAATTATATTAATTCATTTATATGTAGTTACATGAGAATGTCGCCACGAGAGTCGACTCTGCCTGGCTACAGGTGGACCTGACAATTCATTTTTCTTCTCTCCCTGGCCATGTTTGTTTCAGATTCTCGATCCAGCTTTCCCCGGCTTGGCAGCTCGAAGTTTGAAAGTTGAAACAAGATCTTGTTTAGATGTAAAATTTTAAATTCTAAATAAATATTTGTACACATGCATAACGTATTAAATATAGTTGAAAAAAATCGTATTACACAGATGATCCGTAAATCGTGAGACGAATCTAATAAGCTTAATTAGGCTATGATTAGACAATAAATTGCTACAGTAATGATACAGTAAACATGTGCTAATAATAGATTAATTAGGCTCATTGGGTTTGTCTCGCGATTTACGGACGGAATCTGCAATTAGTTTTTTAATTAGTCTATGTTTAATATTTCAAATGTGACAAGATTTTATATCAAAAAGTTTACAAGATTTATCTAAACAAGGCCCAAATAGTCAAGCTGAAAAGCTGGAGACATGAATTGAAAGCTGAAAAGCTGGCTGGGAGGAGCTTTTTCTGACTTTTGGTGTGCTGAGAAGATAAAAAATTATTACAAAAGTCAATAGTAAAAAGCCAGCAGCCAAAAAGCTAGCTTTTCAGTCAAAAGCCAAAAGCAGAAGCTCAAACAAACAGGCCTCTACCTTTTGGATTTGGGTTGGTAAGCTCAACTTTCAAATACCAGCTCAAATTTCTGAAATAGTACAAAAGAATTTCTGAAATATTAGTGTGCTGTAAGCCATTTTCCCAGAGAACGAGTGCAGCACTGTTATCCCCCCAAGCCTTCAAACTGAAATAGTACAAAAGAATTTCTGAAATATTACTTTTAGGCCGTAACAAGCAAGCTGAGGTACTGCAGGAACTAAACCCTTCGGAAATCTAGCTCACCCTTCGGGCTGCCTGCCATACCTTCGGCCCGCCCGAGCCCAGCCAAGGAGCACACACCAGCTTGTGCCTATGGCGCGCGCGGAACTTCGGCCCACGCGAAGGCCCGCTTCGGCCCGTGGCGCGGGCCACCTTCGGCCTGGCTTCGGTAACAAGGTATACTCCGCATTTTTCTTCTTTGCAAAAATTACATGTGCGGCCGCAACATATGGGATCGATCCCTGCACGTCCACCTTCGGAAGTAAGGTATCAACCAACCCAGCTACTTCGTTTTATTGTTGTACGCTGCTTTGATTTTTCTCACGTAAAATGCTCAAGCTTGCAAGGCACGTATTTCATTCCTCCATTGAGTTAAGCTTTTATTAATTTTAAATGCTAAAAACAATTTTTCACATCTATTTGCCGAAGCACATTCTTTATTCCGTATGGGCATGTTCCTCTGAAAGTAATATTTTCTGTAGTGCATATTTTCCTATTGTGCTTTGCCAGCCCACAAGCATTGATTACTGGCTTCGGCATTGATATTTACTATGGCTTCGGTAGCAAGTTGTCGGGCTTTCGGCTTCCAAGAATTCAACTCCAGAGACCATGAAAACAATATTGGCACGGTAATCGCTGAAGAGCAGTATATTAGGTTTCAGGCTGCATGCAGGAGTTTCAGCAGCTTCAGTGGTTATTGGCCTCTGACTGTTTCGGCGGCGACTGCTTCATCTTCGCCCTCGCCGACACGGTTCGGCTCGAGGGGCTCGACGGCTGATTTGGCTATGACTACTTCGTCTTCGCCCTCGACGACACGGTTCGGCTCGAGGGCTCGACTACTGATTTGGCTATGACTGCTTCGCATTCGGCCCTTCGGCCTCGCCGACACAGTTCAGCTCAAGGGGCTCGCCAACCGCTTCGGCGACAACTACTACTTTGACTTCATCCACGACGTCGGCTGCTTCGACTACATCCACCGAAGCATCTTTGCTGCCTCCGCTACCAACCCCGACCTAGAGGGGCTATGGTAGGGCCATGGCAGACAAGCATCACCAGGCGCATCAAGTCTTGTCCGGCGCCTGTGAGCGGAGACCCGAAGACGCTGCATCCAAGGAGACGACGAGGCTCAACCGACTCCGAGGGTGTGAGCGCTCGGGAACTAAGGCTCCGAAGCCTACGCGACGAAGTCAAGTGACGAAGCTTCCGCATTCGTCATTCGCCCCACTTCATCATCAAGACCGAAGTCAATCACTAGCTGGATTATTGATGTCATGTATGTGTGGACCCGCTAGACGTGTGTGCTCTTTTCTCCATCTGTTTTGTCCCACTGGATTTTCGGATGGAGTTTTTAGTGAGGCGTGCGAGCGGGCGGTCATGAGGACACTCCTCGCGACCAAGGTCATAGTTAGGTCTGGGCCATTTCCTACGTGTATTCAGCTACATCGCCTTGTTGTACCAATCAAACCAAAGTAGCTGAGGGGCTACTGTTGAGGGAATGGCCCAGCCCATATAACAAAATGGGTCTCATGTAAAGTTCTGATGGCCTACTTGTAAATTTTGTACCCACCAAGGGTCTGGAAGCAAATTGGCACCCTCCGTCCTCTATATAAAGGACCCAAGAGGTCATTAGGGGGAACTCTCTTTGAGCTCTTCTCACTTGCTCTATTATTTGTACTTTTATTTCATTTTGTACCTTCTGTATCTCTCTCGGCGGCGGAGTTGAATCCCCAACAAATTGCTAGAAGAATGTTATAAGCCATACAGTAAAGAAATGCTTAGCAGCTAGTCAGACGGCTCATATTACTAATTACAAGACACAACTAGCAATATGTAACAAACAGTTTTCTTGGTCAAACATGCTGAACTGCACATTATGACAGTATTGAAATACTTTTCAGCATTTATGTTGGTGATAAGAATATTCACAGAGGCTTCCAGCTGGGTTCAGTAACTCCGTTCACATATATAGCATGACTAATTGTTATATCTGCATACATTAATTTTATGGAAAGTGAACACGGAAATGGAATCAATACCTATATTTTTTATTTACTAGCTAAAGCTCCAAGTTTTGGAGCAATTCTAGGGACTTTGGTACTGTTCATAGGTCACTTGCTCAATTGTTCATGAACCCACTGACAGGTAGGTCCTGTGAACAGTTTCTCGTTTATTTTAGCTATGGAATCACTTTAACACCACTATACCACGATTGAATTAATGTGCCTTCTTCTCTGGCTACATATAACCCCACAATACAGTGAAATACACAATATATCGTGCAACTACAATTTTAAAAGTAAAACTAGTCCATCTAGTTGCTGCATCAACCAAGAAATTTGGGTAAAGTGCTGGAGCTTTCACGACGATCCAAATTGATGTAACCACATGGGAGTGGGATGTGTCGGGGAAATCGAGAGGTGCAGAACAAGCAAATAATGCATATTAGGGAGAAAAGTCTAAATAAATTAATCTACTATGTGTTTGGTCCATCTAAGATCATATAGGGGCTATTGTTTTGATAGGTTGAACTCTGCATTTACTAGGTTTTATAGTAGACAATAGAGAGGAGCAACACCTTAAATTCTTAATAAAGGAAAGTATCAATGGAACCACTATAGCCTCATGATAATTCCTTTCTATGGAAGCAATAGACACCAAAACTTGCTATTGCAGTGGTTAAGCTACTGCAATTCTTCTTTGATATACCTGTAGGGCTGTATGTACCTGCATCTTTATTTTTGTCGCAGCACATTAGTTACATATAGCACTAGCACCACACGGGAACACTATATATTTGTAGCAGTAGCACACACTAATATGGACGTCAGTGACTCCGTGTGTCTTTTGTGAGCTCAACAGATCATGATAGTTAACCTCGACACATTGGTGCGGGAGTGGGAGTGGGATGCCTCAATGGAAAATAAAGTATATTAACAATATATTATGAATTTTTCATATAATTTTGTATCGTACGGATTAATTTATTGTTAAATATCATACCCTATCAAACTAATGATGAAAAAGTTTTGACATATTTTTCTAAAATATTTTATGATGCATGTCCGCTGTCAACCCACAAAATTTTAACTTAAAAGTTCAATTGTGCATGGATAAATAAGAAAGTTAAATTTTATTAAAGGGTAAATTAAACCAATAATTAAAATAATTTACAGGGTAAATTGAATAAAAAATAGTTTAGAAGTTATCCGAACTTCAATAAAACTTGAGACGAGTAATCTAAACTTTTTCATAATAAGCATCAAGACCTGTGGTGACCACGAGTGGTGGTTGGTGAGAAGCAGAACAACAATGTGCATTGATGGGCATAGCATTATTTAAGTTCCTCCAAGTAGTGTGCGATGCAGCTCCAACATATAACAGCTAAAAATCTAGCATGAAGATCATAATTCATAGGAGGGAGGGATGGAGGGTAGCCCGTTTGGTTAAAAGCCAGCCTCTCGAAAGGGAGGTCCCGGGTGGCTCTCTCGCTCACCATGCTGCATGTGTGTGTCCATACGGTAGCGCTATTCTACACCCTAGGTGTAGAATGTTATTCTACACCATCCTTCTACAACTAGCAGAAATAATCGTTGAATTACTGAACTAAATTTACCAAATTACTGAACATTGTTCAGTAATAGCTCGCCGGTTACTGAATTACTAAAAAGATGTTCAGTAATTTTGGGCAGTTTAGCTATTGGTGTAGAATAAACTGCTACACCTAAGGTGTAGAATAGCACATGGGTGTGTGTCTATATATATATATATGCTATTGGGAGCCGTGGGCTCACTAGGGAGCCCTAACCACGCGCGCGAGCTGGTCCAACCGAACCAGCTCCTCAACCAGCCCCCCACCGGTCCACGTCATGTCCACTAGGCCTAACCCAGGCCCAGGCGTATATAAACGCATCCACCCCACCCCCAAACCCTAATTTCCCCTCACCCCACCCCCACCCCTGCCTCCAGCATCCCGGCGGCGGCTTGCGTCGGCGCAGGAGGGACGCGGCAGCCCAGCGAGGCGCTCGATTGGCGGAGGCGCGGATCCGGCAACGGCTTGGAGCGCGGGCCAAGCAGGGCGGCGACTTGCGTCAGCGCGGGAGGGACGCGGCGGCCTGGCGTGGTACTCGGCCGGTGGAGGCGCAGATCCTGCTGCGGCTGGGCGTGCGAGGGATCCGCGGCGGCGCGTGGGCTCAACAGGGCGGCTGGACGCGCAGGGATCCACGGCGGTGCGCGGGCTCGGCACAACGGCTGGGCACGTGAGGGATCCGCAATGGCGCGCGTGGACGGTGGTGCATGATGGATCCACGGTGGCGGCGTGACCCCGGCCACGGACCGGGCCGTGCGCGCCGCCAGGCCTGGATCCACGGTGGCCGTGCGAGGGACGGTAGCGCACGGTAGATCGGGGGCAGCGACGCGCCTCCCATACCACGGCGAGGACTCACCCGCGACCTCCAACGGCCCACGACGGAGGGTCAACGGTGGCACCCGGCGTCGGCACCCCGGTGGAGGGTCAGCAACCGCCCACCTCCACCCATCCCGGCGCGGCGACCGGCCCCGGAGGCGAGTGGCCCCGCAGCGCGGCCGGCCGCCAACCCGCCCGTCCCCTCTCCGCGTGCCCCACCCACACGGATGTGGCCCCACCGCGGCGGGCCGGACGGGGCACGGTCGGTGCGGTTTTGTGAAGCCCTGATGGCTACCACGACCTGCGCAGTGGCGTGCGACGGCACCCCCGGTGGCGTGCGCTGCGAGAGGCCAACGGCCCACGCCGAGGGTGCAGGGCGGCGACGACGTACGGCGGGTCCGGGGATGGCGATAGCCTGCACCACAGCGAGGACTCACCCGCGACCTCCATGCCTTCTTTTGATGCATACAAGAAAAATTCCTCCTTTTTTTCCCGCAGGGATCCATAGTGGCATTTTCTATGACATGTAAGTTGGGTTTTGAAAGTGCATTTGGCCCTTAGTGGGTTTTGGTGTTGATGACATGCATAATTAAGGAGCTAATGAGTTTATCGAGTTTTAAACAGGTTGTGATGCAATGAAATAAAAAAAATGCGTAATAAGATGCCAAATTGCTTAATGGACGGTGTTGCAGCTCAAAGAAGAGTTTTATTAATTTTCTATTTTAAAATTGAGTATAGGAAACATCGTACTATTAAGAAGGATGCGAATAAGTATTCTGGAGATGCTAGAGTGCTTAGTAGAAAAGCCAAAAATATTTGAGAGACCCAATCCTTAACTTAAAAACCTTAAATCCTGCAAAAACAGCAAGGGTCGGAATTTCCGACCATGGTCGGATGTTTCAGGGAATTTCCGACCATGGTCGGATGTTTCAGGGAACTTCCGACCAGGGGTCCTTGGCCAAAAATAATGTTAGGGTCAGAAGTTCCGACCAGTGCATTTTCAGCACATAACGGCTAGTTTTGGTGGCTCGGGTATAAATATCCCCTCACCCCCTCATTCATTTGCTGCTGACTCTACTCGTAAGAAACACCTCCTTGAGCTTCCAAAACACTTCTCCACTCACTCGAAGAGCTAATCCTTGCATAGATTCGAGCTAGAGCTTGGGTGTGAGAGAGATTGAGGTGTGAGATTTGAGCCCGTTGAGAAAGTGTGCAACCCACAACCTCCCATGAGCACTTGAAGCATCTCCAAGAATCGATTCACGTTTGTTAGTCCTGAAGCTTTAGACAGTTCGGCGTCGCCCGTGGAGCGCTCTCGTGTGTGTGCGTCCCAGGAAGTTTGTATTGCTCAATCCTTTGTGGATTTGATAGTAAGTGACTCAATCCTGCTTTGTGGTTGATTGGGTGAGGAAAGGGTTAGAGAAGACCCGGCTCTTTGTGAGCTCCTCAACGGAGACATAGCTTCCTTAGTGGAAGTGAACTTCGGGATAAAATTGCTTGTGTCTTGCTCATATTGTTCATATCTAGTTCTTGTTGACCTAGACCTTGTTTTGTCACGATCTACGTATTCTTGTTGTTGAACTTGCTAGGATTGGTTGCAGAAGGTTCCTAGCATCACTACGCAACTTTTGATTCAGTCAGGTTTCGCAGTTTCGATTTAGTTTTTGAATTTCGTTGTAAATCCTTTGTATTGTCGGAAATTCCGACCAGGCATCGGAAGTTCCGACAAGTTTAGCTGCTGTGAAGAATTTTCAGGTTTTACAGATACACCTATTCACCCCCACTCTAGGCATCACCAAGATCCTTTCAGGTTTCTATGACTGTTACTGTTGTATTTAATCGTGTACAGATTCAACTAGCATTTTCTATGACATGTACAGTGGTTTTCTATGACTGTTTACTGTTTGCATTTAATTGTGTACAGATTCAACTGTGTTGCTGTAGATATAAAAATTAATGGTGAAATTAGTTGCTCTATTTCTTCCTTTTTTTCTTTGCCAGATTGAAGTAAAAAATTTCAAATGTGTATGATTTTTTTGAGTGTAGCTCTATGATTGTCGCCTTCTATGACATTGCTATTCATGTTTCTATGACATTAATTGCATGGCTTCTACGCCAATGTTGATGCGTTTCTATGCCGTTGTCCACTTTCTAATGATGTTATATGACATTGTTGGGTCTCTATGATAATGTTCATATGTTTCTATGCTATTGTCTCGAAGCATGTCTCTGTGCATGTAGAAATTTGATCTTAAAGATGTATGCCCGTGTAGTGTGAAATCTATGACTGCAAGCAGATGTTTGTATGCTAGTTAGATTCAAAATTCAAATTTCAGGAAAGTCATTCATGTTCCAACGACTGTGGCTTTTTCATTATCAAATATCTTCAGGCATTTTGACGCCAGATGTGGACTAGTCGACTGTGTCATAGATCGGGTAATCTCCTATCTCCATTGCTTAGATGCCGTCCCATTAGGACAACGTATGTGAGACTTTGTGTTAGCTTATGACAATATGACTAGCTTTTTAGTCAGGTGAATATACTGATATATGATATCATGATTGCTGGAAAATGCATTGTGTTATGAACTTGAGTGCTTGTGTCATATGACATCATGGCTTAGGATTTAGGGTTTAGGCTTTAGGCTTTAGATTTTAGGGTTTTGGGTTTTGGGTTAGGATTTTAGGTTAGGGTTTAGGGTTAGGATTTAGGGTTTAGGGTTTATGGTTTTGTTAGTCAGGTGACTTTGTGAGACTTTGTGTTAGATTATGACCGTATGACTAGCTTCTTAGTCAGGTGAATATGCTGATATATGATATATGATATCATGATTGCTGGGAAATGCATTGCGGTGGAGGCCCCCGGCGGCGGCCATTGGCGGTAGATTGTAAAAGAGTAGTTCTATGATTGTCATCACTGCCTTCTATGATCGCCACCAGACCTGTATAACATTGTCCTTGCGTGTATATGCCAACGTTCGATCTCTACGGGACCTGTATGACAGTGTTACAGAGAGTGTAAACCTTCTATGACCCATATCATTGCCTTCTATGACCTGTATCGTTGCCTTCTATGACATATCTTATATGTCCTGTATCGTTGCCATCGCTGCCGTTTATGATCTGTATCGCTGTCTTCTATGACATGTCTTATATGACCTATATCGCTACCTCCTATGATATGATATGTATAGAGTATAAACTGCCTTCTAGGACCTTCTGTGACCTGCTTTATATGACCTGCATCGCCGCTGCCTCATATGACCCATATCATTGCCTTATATGATTTGTATATCGTATAAACTGCCAGCTGCATTCTACGACCTGTATGACAATATGATTTCAAATTTCAAATTCTAAAGGGAATTTTGTGCCTCTGTAAATATATTTCTATGACCGTACGTATATGTTTCTATGTCCATATTTCGCTGTCTTCTATAACCTTGTATAGAGTATAAAATAATCTACATCATCACTGGCTTCTATGAACCTGCCTCTATGACCCTGTGTCGCTGCCTTCTATGATATGTTCATGCGTGTATATTTCTGTGTATGTCTGATTCAGATTCGAACGTATAAGATCCTTAAAAGTTATTGGATGTAAAGTCTATGACATGCTACTAGGATATCTATGTCTGCCTTCTATGACATGTATGATAGTGTGATTTATATGGGTTAAGAAGATTCGAAGTTCAAAAATGCAGAGGGAATTTTGTGCATCTGCACATATGTTTCTATGACTGCACGCATATGATTCTATGCCATGTTCTAGGACAGATGCATCTATGACTGTAACTATGGGTATCTATGATACCTAGATTCAAATTTCAAAAAATTTCAAAAAAATATTCTGTTGACGCCAGATTTTGACACGTGTTGAATCGGCGTCAGGAGGAGAAGATTGGCCGATGCGGCAGATCTGAAGGCTACAGTAAGGAATCGGCCAATTGAGATAACAGTTGAAAATCGGCCGATTGGTGATACAGCTTGCGCCACCAGGATGGAATTATTTCGGAGGGTCCTGGTCAAAAGTTGGTCAACAGGGCAACGCTAAGTCGGTCAAGGAGCAATTGAAAAGAATCCTGATTGGATTAGGGGACGGCGGCGGAAGATTCTGCGGGAGTCCGTTTCCTTTAAAAGTTATTATAGATATGGTAATTTTCCTGTTTTTTAAATAAGATTGTAACAAGTCGTGATCGACCAGGAGTCCTAGTTTTAGGGTATAAATAGGAGTCGTCAGGGTCTTGCAGACATCAACACATCAATCAACAACAATACTTCTACTTTTTCAGCAATTTACTTTCAAGTCGGCGACTTCGCCAATACTTTTCTTCTTTCACGAGTTCGTACGGGTTGGCAGGGCTGCATCAACTTGATCTCCGGCCAATTGGTATGTTCCGCTTACCGAGTAATATCCGAGCTTTAACCACGGGCGCATCGCTGTGGTTTCATTTGGATTTATTCACCAGTTATCGATATTTACTAGAATTGCAAGTTTACCTGTTATTCTAGTATTATCACCAGTTATCCAGCTTGAGATCAGGGTAATCGGCTTCCTCATCGTTCTTCCTCGATTTATCGTCTTATAGCCGATTAGATCTATTTCAAGTGGTGCCTCTGTAGTAATCGTTTAGATCGCTCCAGCAGTTTTCTTTACAATTACTACACGATTATCGGCTGATCCATAGCCGATCATCTCTACAGCAAATCGGCCGATTCGCCGCCGACGCGCTCCTCAGGACAGATCGAAACTCCAGCCGATCGAAGCGCCTGGAATTTAATACTTTATTTCCTTGTCAATCAACAGGTCAGATTGACTGGCACGCCGCGCGAACCGCACCAGGGCGATAACCCGAACAAGAGCTAAGCAGATTCTCCCGGGTCGTGTGTCCGACGCTGAAGACCATCGGCCGATTCCTGCCTGGCCGATTTTAGCGCCAACATATTCAAAATGAATCTCATATGATGCAAAAAAATGACAGCAATCTAGTGGTGAAAACTGTTTGTTAACTGGACATTCGAGTGAAAAGTTATAGAGGCTAAATATCTTTTGCATGCACCTGACAGAGCTCTTTCTCTCTCTCCTAGTAGGTCACCAGCGCATGCGCCCTTTTTTCTCTCTCCTGATAGGTCACCATCGTATGCATACGGCACACCTAGTGTGGTCGCACGCGCTGACACGTGGGCGGGTGTGCTCGGGCTCCTAGGGAAGCCCAGAACTCCCTTTAGCTACGTGTGTCTATATATATATATATATATATATATATATATATATATATATATATATATATATATATATATATTAGTGAGCGCTAACAGAAGAAATGGACACCATCATGCCAAAGAATAGCATGCAAATGGTAATGCAGAATAAGAATGGGATGAGGCGGAGCCTGCGGCTAGGGCCACCACCCGGGCCGTGGCCCAGGAAACTCCAGTACCAACATTAGTCTTGGGCCGAATATAACGACAGGCCCAATCCACTGATGAAGGCACAACAGTCCAACAATCCACCACATGCTTTTGCAGACACGTCCTCACGTACGTCTCGGCATCGCCGCATCGCAACCGGCCGCCGGTGCGCCGCCACGTCTATCGCCCGCTGGAGCCTTCATCGATTGCTCAGGAACTCGCCCTTGTGCTGCTCAGCTCGGTGATTCCGTTCCTTCTCGGCTCCTCCATGGAGCACCGCGACCGCGAGATGGCAGAGGAGAGCGATTTGGGCGACGTCGTCGTGCTCTCCTGGTCGCTGTGCGACAGAAATTGGTCACATCGAACTAGTATGCTGCGGAAATAGTGCTTATCGTGGCGTCTAGGCTGGGAAATGTAATTTCAAACGTCATCTCAGTTTGAACTCTTTGCTCTGCTGTTGCTATGCGACATACTTTTTGCCCATAAATTTTGGTCCTAGTCTTGAACAATTCCTGGGTCCGCCACTCTGCAAGACCTCCACATGATGATGTTGTTGCCTCTGCCACGCTGTGGTGAGACGTTTGAAGAAAGAATGCCAAGGATAAACCTCATCTTACCGCCAGTCTAATTTGCAATCAAATGAGACTGAATTATTGGATCAGAACAACAATTTCTCTATACTTGAGATTTAATGCAGGTCCAAATTGGACAGCAAACCATATCTCCCTTTTTCAAACAAATTCAAAATATTTTAGCAATAAAATATTAGACAGGTGCCTCTGTTCTTCCACTGTATATTGTGGCTATGCGGTTGTGGCGGTAAGCGGCTCCCTGTCACGTGACCTAGCTACCTGGGCTCGATTAACAGACTCTTCTATTGTTTGTTTTACCCGTCAGTGATCAGCTGTACTCAATCATGCATCAGTGTGGCTCCAGTTTCGTTCACAAGACCAACATCGTAGATGCAGAAGGATGGGGGCAAAATAACAGGCCATCAGCATCTTTCTGAGGGCCCGCGAGAATCTGGGTTTATTATGTAGTAATACCAGGCCAGCTTCGGTCCCAATGCACTTGAGCAGTTCCACTGTGTGCCCAAGTATATGAAACTTCTGGAGCACGGTCACTTTGCCTTTTGTGTGGAGATTTTTCATTTCAAAGTTATCAATGAAATAGGCCTTGCAGGAAGCCACAAGTACTGCTTCTCATAAGAGGGTTTTTCTTCTGATCCTAAGGTGTCCAAACAACGGTGGTTACTGGAGCAAATGCCTACTGGTGCGCGCGGAAGTACCTTTGTGTCACCAGAACACCGAATGGGTAAAAGGTGTGTTTTGTTTTCTTCGGTTTCATGATCTAAAGGAAACAGTATATAATTGATCGAAGGAAATTATTTATGCTGGGTATTGGTAATGATCTGGTAAGAGATAGAGACACAGGTTAATTTCAAGAACCGGCCCTCATTTTTGCTCTACAAGAACCAGTGCTTCCATAAATGATAAATGTTTGCCACTTAGCCACAAACAAATATATGCACCAACCCTGAAGGTTAATTCAGTAATAGCTGCTTGTATTTCTCAAATGATGTAGAGTGTTTTGTTGAATAAAGGACTCACTCATGAAGTCATTTATGCTTACTGCGCGCTGTGTATTAAGAAATAGTATCACAAACTACCCTACTTGAATGAAGGACTCAGTCATGTTGCTGTATATATATACTAGTGTGCTAACATAAAAAAAAAGGAGACCATGACCAATAAAATGCAAATGACATTGCATTATACGAATGGGATACATTGGTAAAGAAAAATGGACCTCCTCCTACGAATCCGGAGATGTACCTGCGGTGCATCGATGATTGATCAATCAATGAGTCTGAAACACAACTCCCTCTCGCTTACGATGAAGTTGCCACTGCCTGTACCATGCTATCTTGCATGACAACTCCTCCATGCCCCTATCCTCCATGCTTACTTCGAGATGGTCCTCGTGTCCAGGTCACTGCCCCTGCTGGCTGCAAATGCGACCACCAGTGTTTCTTTTTCATATAGCAGCTGCGCTCGTGGAACGCAGCTTGGCTCCTAGTATGAAATGGACACCGCAGATTTGTAATTCTATGAGGGGTAAGGCTAGTAAAGCTTGGATGTACTACGTATGGGTAGAAGTTTTGCAAAACTGATAATAAGGACCAATATAGTGGTTACAAGAGCCTCAGTAGCACCTGAGGTCCTGGGTTCGACTCCCCGTGGGAGCGAAATTAGGCCTTGGAGGATGCCACACAAGCCCACAACTACTGCTGCTCATAAGAGGAATAATTTTCTTGCTAAGATGTCAAACATATACAGGCGGTGGAATGTTTCATGTCTCTACTGGTTCTGAAGTACCTTGGTATGATCAACGCTCCCAATGGATAGAGATGTGTTCTCTTTTATCTTCAATTTCATTGATCTAAAAAAATATAATTCATCATAGTAAGAATAATGTTGGTTGTTGGTAATGATGTGGTAGATTGAGAAACAGAAAAAGTTAAAAGAAACTTATTTTTCCACCAGAAGCGTGAGTAAATTTTGCAGACTTAGCCACAGAGAAATTGCACCATAATGAAAGCCACAACCGATGCTCGTACTTGGATGCATTTTTTGCCATGAAGGAGGCCGGTCCGTGTACTTTAGATAGTGCAGCACTAGGGATAAGGCTGGTATCTTCCGTGTAAGAGGACTACTATATTTAATCATCTTACAAGTATTAATTTGGGGACAGAGGTTCCCCCAACACATATATGCACCATAACATACAGAACAAAAGGCTTGCATTGCAACTGACATTATGCCATGGTTCTTCATCCTCATTTTACTTATGAGATTTGTGTATCTTATGGCCTTATGGGGATGGGATGCAGCAGGAGAGCACAAGCCACGGGCTAAGGTGACGACAGCGGGCATACCTGACGGCAAAGTTGTTGCCTTGTTGATGTGGAGGCGGGGTTCTTGCAATCATGCGGTGGCTCTCCAATTCGGCGACTGCATTCGCATTCCTGTGGCAGAGCAATGGAGTCGCGAGGTGCGCCTGGCATGACAAGATGTGCGTAAGGACGAGACAAGACACACAGAAGTTGGAAGAATAGCTAAGGCATGCTGCCAAATCAATCTATTAATTAGGTTAGTTCGACGGAGTGTTTTATATGGACAAGTGATTGATTGGTCCACCTAATTTCTGAGTATCGATCCCATGATAATTTACATGTTATGATAAAGTTGTATCATAACAGCACCTCTGACTGATTGTACAAGTTGGTAATATTAGACAAAAATTAAAATTTCTAGGTTCAGAGCAGACCAAATAGTTTGCACGTTACACAGTATTAACATAACTATGCTATCCATGCACTTTGCACTGTTCGAAAGCTTAGTTACTTCCAAATTCTTGATGCTTAATTACATGGGCAGATCTTAATTGTATACCATTGTGGCTCGATAGTACAAGGGAGTCAAGGACTCCACTAAATTTCTATACTTACTCGATCAAAGTGGTCTAAGAAACATCATATATAGTACTTATAGTTCTATGCTAATTTGCTGGGCGCTCTGACACAGTATCTCGACCAGCTGTGATCTTTCAGTAATGCCACCATGGCAGGATGACAGAGACAGATCAATTGCACAGGCCTTGGGTGACCATCCCTGTGGTGATCGACGAAGCTGTAGCCACGGGTGGTATATACAGTGCTGCAGCCGTGCGTCAATGCCCGTGGTGCTCTGTGTTGCCGTCTCTCAGCTCCAGAAGAACGGCGTCAACGAAGCAGGCCAGCTCCAGAAGAACGGCGTCAACTCACCGGCCGCAGGCCTTGAGCTGACTTCGCTGTCAACTCACCGGCTGCCAACCTGCTTCTCTCCCCGTCCTCCATGCCTAGAGCCAAGAAGAGGGCTGCAGCTGAGGCGAGACACCCGGGCATGCAGTCTCCTCTCGTTTGTATCCACCAACCGGATGGCATGGCAGGGGTCCCAATGTCTCTTTCCCCGTGTCTCCAATTATTCCTGCAGCACGAGTTAACTCCTGCTGCTAGCATATGCCTCTTTCCCCATGTCTCCGATTCTTAGGTCACACATTTTCTGGTTTTTCTGTCATTGATTGTCTTGTTTGTACATGTGGATTCTTGGATGTTCAGTAATAGGTGTGGTGCTATCGTAGCGTGGGTGTTATAGAGAACATGCATTTTGTTCCTTCTTTCAAGCGAACATGAAAGCAAATACACAAGTGAATCGCATCCTATTTATATTGGTTGTGGGCTTATGGTTGGTAGACAATTAAGTTGTTTCTAGCAACGTGTCCGCGGAAATAGCGCGGGTAGCTAGCTTTTTTATGCTAATATTTCAGCTTTTTTACTTAAAAATAAATTATTCAAATAATTTTGTTTTGTTGTTCATGACAGTGGTTTTATCCATAAATTATTCAAATAATTTTGTTTTGTTGTTCATGACAATGGTTTTATCCATAAATGAATATGGTGATTCATTATTTTATTTCAAAATTTATCTACTAAACTTAAATGTATGATTATAATATTTTTAGTTTCAAATTTATCAATTAACGTATTCTACATGGTCTATTTATTTAATTAATATGATTCTAAATATTAATAGAAATTAAAATACACTTTCATTTCTTTTTTCGAATTTACTTATTGATTAATTGGTTTCAACATGGACTATTTATTTTTCTATTTTGGTTCCAATGTAATATAGATACTACTAATGTTCCTATTATTTTAAATCTAAATTTAGCTATTCATATTTATCAATTGTACTTATCAAGTATTCTAAGATAGATCATCAGATTATCATAAAAATTAATAGTTTAAATATTTTGTTATTATCATGGTAATTATATGTTCTAATTTAAAAATTTATCTATTTATGAATTATATTATAATCGGCTCTTTACGCAAGTAATTAGGTTCTCAATCTAGATAGAAATTTAAAAAGTAATTTTAGTTATTTTATTTTCAAGGGTTAATCATTTATTAATTGTATTTATTAGAGATCCTTTATTTAGCAATTTTGCTTCTCAATTCACATATAAATGAAGTACTAATTTTTATTTCAAATTTAAACATTTATTAATCATATTTAATCAATTAATATTTTCCTTTTCTAATTCTAATTTTATTTATTTTTTAATCAGATTCGACTTTTGAAGTTTTGATTCTTTCGATTTTCCCTGGACCATTGAATCATCATTTGCCTATTTGATCATACTTTTTACTGGGATTGTAATGAAATATTTTCAGGCTTCACTTGTTAGATTAGTATCCTTTGTCTACTATAAAATCAGGAAAAAGAATGCACCAATCCATGTTGAGGATCAGTATTCTTCTACATTGCCACAACACAATCTAGCCGAACTATGTATTGACAATTTTATTTCTATATCGCAACTCCACCAATTAGCCGGAGGAGTTTTGATCCCCATAGATTCGGCAAGTACTGTTTCTCTTCATCTGCAGAAACTGAAGCTTTCTTTGCCTATTTGCACATCATCAAGTCAATCCCACTTATGGAAGCAAACCATTTCATCTAGTCTCTCATCTTTTCTCGTTGCTCAATCTACGTGACTTGCTAGTTGCCACTCCACTTCATCGTGCTTGCCAATTTGGAAGAGCTCGAGCTCGACTATCGCAGGCCCACCAGGTATAACCATCTTGGTGCAGGCTTGGAGAGGATGGGATATAGGAGAGCTGCATAGGAGGGTACGGCTATGCAGATAATGATAGACCCATCATAGGACCAGGCCAACAACGAGTAATGTGGAGCACGAACAACGATTGAATTTCTGATGAGTGATCAGCTCAAGTGATCTTTCGGATTTCTCGCATCTAAACAACTGCTTGCTATTGTTACGGTGACGGCGGGAGAACTCATGCTAGAGGTAGATGAATGCGGCTTGGAGCCTTGAAACTCATCCATGGGCTGAGGTAGTATGTGAGGCGAAGGCCCTGGGCCGGCGAACCACGGTGCGGCTACTCGCGACGGCGGTGGCATGGGGCTTCAACTCATCATCAGCATAGCTCGACAGAACTGGGTGGAGGTTGCAGGGCGCGAAGCCGGTCCGCTGCTGCGCGTGGTGGAGCCGCTCGCATCTACTTATCTACCTCCGTGCCACAGATCCGCATGAGCCAGCGGCAAGCTGTGGCCAAAGGTAAGGACAACATGGTCTGCGCCCAAATACAGTACGTACACAAAAGCAAATTAAGAATATTTAAAAATGTATTTGATTGCTCCATACTGGTTGTCTTCTATAGTTAAGAAATGATCTATCTCTATGAATGAGGAGGTTCTGAAGTTTCTCTCCGAGAATGCTACGGCTGATCATCCGGCTGCGATACCTGACAACCTGAAGAAGTGGTTCATTAGGGAGGATAATCCTGCAACATCGCCAAGCAAGGGCATGTGGATGGACACGAAGATGCTTCTGCGTGCTGGTTGAAAAGCTGGTGAGGACCTTCCAAGTAGCTTCCTGTCTACGCTGCAGCTCGTAGTCTACTGGAGTTAGCACTTAGCAGAGAGAGTAGCTATTGTTTTCCTTTTGTTTCTTTTAGCTGAATACATGAGGTGTTCTGTCCGGTCCTTTGATGATCTGGCGCTTTTGGCTATGATGATGTAACTTTTTGAACGGTCTTCTGGCAATGAGAAAACGGGGGCTCGTTCCTATAACTCCAAAAAAAATAATCTATCTCTATTTCCTTTCCATACTAAACCTTACCAATGTAGAATTATAGAGTCCATGTAGAGTTCAAGTTGGATATTTTTCTATTTTCATCCCACACCATATCTTGTAGATAATTTTATTTTCTTTAATTTTGAATTTATATATTTATTAGTCATACTCAATATGGACTCTTTAGATTAGTTTAGACCGTTAAATGTTCATAAAATCAAACGGTGTATATTTTTCTCTTTTTCTGATTAATGTGGTAATTTCTAGATCCCCTCGGCGAATGTTGTGGTTTCTTTTAACACTATATTGTATTAAGATAATAGATTTCAAACTCATAACTTGCATTGCATGCCCAGAGTGTTCTACTATAGTCCTCTGATTTATGAGTCGCTAAGTCTTGTCATGATTCACGATCAAGCCATTACTGTATAGCCAATGCCATCGATCTGCCATTCATTCTAATGCAATGGTGCCCATTTGCCTTCACATGCTTCTCAAATCCACCATATTCCCTAGGGCCCTACCACCGCACTTCATTTCCAAAGCATGAACAAACTCATCATGACCCAAATAATGAGATGTGGCAGCTGCGTAAAGCCTGGAAACAAGCTAGTAATAACTATGTTAAATAGATCCAATTTGGCAGTTGGGTGCAAACTTAGAGGACCCCATGCTGTGCAGTGCACCTAGGCGAGTTGCTGCCTATGGTGTTATTGCTGTTGCTTCTAAAGATAGATAAAAGAAATTTCAGTTTGGTCTCCTCAACTTATCAGTTTCATTACATGCTAGCTACTCTAAGCAATGTTATTTTCATGTTAATATATTGGAGCACATCTCTCACGTGAATCCTTAAAGAAAGACAAATTATCTTGATATATGTGTATATATATATATAGCCGGAGTAGGGGCGGCGCCTCCGGCGCGCTGAATATTATTTAACTCACTGGGTATCAAATAGATAATATATGTATATATATATATATTCAGTTAAATTAGAGGACCCAATGTGTGACTAGTTGAATGTTTAGCAATGTTGCATCTCACAATGTTGCAAACAGTATGGCGCGCGCTTGATAGGAGTTTCTAGAAACTAGAGTCAATGCAAAAGACACTAATGTATTAACGAACAATGATACTAATGTATTGGAATGGGGTGCATGGGGGAAGAAAAGGTCACATTTGCGCTGCAGCGAGGTGGCATTTGTGTGAAAGACTTGGTCCTTCCTCTGCCTGAAATCAACTTCCAATTTCCAGTCAACACACCACGCATTAACCCAACACTGTTTTAATTTGTCAGCGTCTATTCTTCTCCATGGATCTCCACTTGTTCACTCCATGTAACTGCTTCCTCCTTTGGAGGAATTTCTTTCATCATTATAGCACGGTCTAAGCAGCATTAAGTTACAGCACATGAACAAGTACTACTTAGGTACGAACAATCAGAATGAACTAAGGATTTCACAGTTGTCCACCAGTTTGCTCTGTTATCTCCCTTTTTCCAGTTGATCATTTATTTTTGCTCCCTGTTCTTTTGCATGATAATAGCATCACAATGATCATAAGAATGTTCTTATGTGTTGTTGAAGCCTTTTATCAGTTCATATACGCCATCAGCAGTTTGTAAGTAGCCCTAGACATTTGGAAGTTTATTTTTTATGTAATCATTGGTTCCTTTGTGCAAAGAAAATAGTTAGATTTCGAACTTCAAATTAATTTGATTGGAGATTTGTGCATGCCAATACTTAGTATCATCAGCTCCAGCAATTCTTCCACAAACGTTTAGGATTTGAAGTTTTACATGCAAGTGCTTCATGTCGACCATACCTCCTGCTTAGTAGAGATAGGGAATGTGACAGCCAGACACAGTGTGGAGTCGGTGGTGCCACCATATCAGACATTGTTCAGATGAAAACATGATCTTTGGATTCTACGTATTTAACATAATAATTTGTTGGAGTCATGCAATATTTTAAATTACTAATGTTTTAAAAAGTATATGGATACATGCTGGTCAGTCGGTGTGCTATTCTTAAGGCCCGGTACTAAATTCATGCGTTAGTACCGGCTCAAAGTGCAGCCGGTACTAACACCAGTGATGAATGTGAAGTTTTCTAGCAGTGGCGTCGTCACAGGAATTCTGAAAAAGATTATTAAAGAGAGGCAGCAGTAATTTACATCATAAGTTAATTACATCATGGTCATTGGTTGGTGCAGTCATATATTTGCAGTTAATTCTTCCATTTCGTGCCTCCGCTCAATACAAGGAGCATATATATAGTTGAACCTTATACACGTTTACAAGAAGGCAGTAGCGTGCATGCACAGCTATGTCATCTCATAAGAATAGAGGGACAAGGATACATGACATGCTGTGTGCATCTCCCATCGATCCCGTGCATGCCTCTGTATAGATGTACGGCTAATAGTAATGTCCAAAACAGCTTTCCTTCTAACACACACAAACAGCTCCATTCATGCCTCCCCACTATAACACTATGCATGCAGCATAGTAGAAGATAACCTTTTCCTATACCATGTGGATAGATCTAAGCATAGCAGTGCCTGATGTGTCTAGTCGTGCGATAGGGATGTGATGCATCTGGAAAGAGAATCGGAGCGGAGGTGTACCTAGAAGTGTGTCAGATCCTTAAGGAGTTTGCAAACGAACCAAAAAAATAGGACGAAAAGTGATGCTTAGGGATCCACTGCTGTCACAATTGTAACAGTGGGGAGTCGATCCACTATTCCACTACCACCGAGAGAATGACTGTTGGGGATTGCCGCCTCAAAGGAGACTCGCCGAAGGTTACGATAAAGCTCCGGATCAGTTTCTTTTGTTCTTGCAGGAACGGACCCCCTCGACAGGAGTCGAAGGTCCAGGGTTGTCATGCCGGGACCGCGATGGTTTCCATAGACCTTCGGACTCGGTGGCGATGGGGTGGCCCAGCCTGGAGGATTCGCTATCTTCGGAGACGACGCGACTTCTGACTCGAGCCAAAGGATGAAGATATACGCGGGAGAGCCGAAGGTGGAGTATCACCTTCGGGTCTATGTAAAAAACGTGGGTCAGTAGAAGTGGACAACTTGTATACTCCTTGTATACGAAAAGACCCTAGGATCGGAATATGCTTTGTATATCCCGGGCAGGTAGGGGTATTCTGGGAATCATGTAACTAAGGTAAGGAGTATAATATCCCCACCTTTTACGTTAACCGGATGATTTTTTAAGATTTTGTGAATGCATATAAGGTTGATTTGTTGAGCACTTCTGTCCATTCCCACTTTCTGTTTGAGTTCCAAAACCTTCGGTTCCCAACAATGACAATTCCCTGCACAATGTGATAGAAATTTCCCGCTAAGGATGGAGGTTAACTGGAAAGGACTAAATGTAATTTGGCACTATGTAACGGCACGCAGAAGGAGTTCATCTACCTCAAAGATAAAAAATCAATTTAGCAAATGGCGTCCAGCTGATCTCATGTACACAAACCCTGAATAAACAATTCTTTAAGCAGGGCACCGTCCATCCAGTAAAGAAGCTGTGTGTAATTCTACAAAAAATGATCCATTTGCCAGAATAGCACAATACCGTTGTTAATTTGTCTAGCTAGCTCCATTTATCACATGTATATATATATACACATCTATATATCCATTTATCAAGACTTCTTATGCATTTTCAGTTTAAAATTTTATTTACCAAAGGTGGTTTCGATATTTGATCGGAAACAAAAGGTAATTATATTAGTTTAAATTAAAACTAATACAAGAAATAGGTTATTGACACATTATTGCCACAGCCACAAAATTCCACATATGTACCGGGGTAGAACCCCAGTTAGTATCGGTCAGGCTGACCGGTACCGCTTGGCCGGTACTAACTGGAGGGTCGTTTAGTACCGGGTGTAGCGACCAGTGCTAAACGGTCCACCCAGAAAAAATGGAAAAAAAAACAGTCACACCCGGGGAGGCCCGCTCATGTCACACGATTTTTCACGCGTAAATGCGCGTGCGCAGTCGTGAGGATTCAAACCCACGACCTCCATCTTCGCATGTAGCTTCCTTACCATCCCATATGTGCATCACATGTGACTGTATAGGAGATGCATTCCTTTTGAGGTAACCTGTGGAGGGCCATTTAGTACCGGGCCAAGACACCAGACGGTATTCAAATGCGATATTTAGTACCGGCTGGTGTTATTGACCGGTACTAAATGATCGCGCCATTTTAGTACCGGCCCAAAATACCAGCCGGTACTAAATGTCACATTTTAGTACCGGCCGGTATCTTGGCCCGGTACTAAAATGGCTCGAAGGGCGTTCAAATTTGGACCCGGTACTAAATTGTCTCCAAGGAAATATTAGTACCGGACCAAAATATATCCGGTACTAACATGCGGGACGAATGCCCATTTTTCTAGTAGTGTGCAGTATATATGACATATAGTGATAAATAAAGTGAATACCAACAAAACTATTGTTAGAATTGTTATAACAGTAATGGAGAAAATCTTGCATCCCCAGGCGGGACCATAAGTTACTTATTAGTCAGATCATTAATTTCATAAATAGTGGCAGACCTTTAATTTGAACTTCTTTGCTCTACTACACTGTTGATTGGCATGTAATGAATTTCATGACTAAGAAATAGAAATTTCGGCAAGCACATATGCAGATCTGGAAATGGGCTTTCTCTTGACGTTTCGCGAACTTTGTTAGTTACAGAGGCTGAGAAGATGTTTCAATTGATAGCTTCATGCATCTTTGGAACCGGAGTCACCAGCTGATTGAACTGCCAAATTCAAGCCGCTAATTTTAAAGTTATAAGAGCTGCAAAAAACATTCTGGAGATGGTGAAGGTTTCTTTTCCATTTTTACAAAACAATAACTCATGAAATATTTTTCGGTAAGATTTATTCATCATTAAGTACAGACACCCGTTCACAACAACCACTTGCATATACAAAAATGAAGGATATGCTTTGGAAAATTCTGATTTGCTTCCAGGCACCCAGCCTGTATATGTCCCGTTCAAGCAGTTGTGTTCAAAGTCACAACTTGATCTAGCTGTCCAGGGCGATGATAAGAGTCTCATATCACACTATATGCATGGGAAGCATTGAGGAAGAAAACTGAAGTAGTCAAAAAAATGCTTACGCCGCATGGATGTTGGATACTTGGATCAGAGAGGCTCACAACGCTAGTACCTCTTGGCAAGGATGTTGCCCGTGGCCGTGGCAGCCGTCCAAGCTGTAAGGTAATGATGCATGCATAGAATGTTGTGCCTCCTACTAGCTAGTGCCTTGGATCTAGCCTTGTCCGAGGACGCAAGGACCTCCTCCGAACGGAAGCTCCGATCTCCCTGACAATTGTTATGTGAAAATAAAATAGCAACAAAATGATATATAGGGGAAAAAAAATTATACGCGCGTGTAGCTACTCAAATGTTGTATCTCATGATATAAGACTATCTAACCCAATAAAGAGTATGTATACCTCATGTGGTTAATGTCCCAGATTGTAAACGATCCTCCTCTTTGGAGCAAAGATAAACAGTCATATCTTTCCTTTTTTTCCCTTTAGCTTGAATTTCTGAAGCAAACAAAAAATTGGTCACCTTTCATATGGAAAAGCTGGTTGATTCCTTCGGTTTGAATTTCTGAAGCAACAAAAAATTTCATGACCTTTATTTGATATAAAAAATATGGTTGATACCTTTAGTTTGATTCTGAATTGAGAAAATCGATGAAGAGCTTCTTCCCCTTTCGATATTGTTTTCTTTTCTGCATTCAGTTTCCGCATTTACTTTCCTGCTTCTCGGTTTCGGCTTTGTCCCGTTGCTTGTTTAGCAAGATCAAAGCCCTGCTGTTCAAGAGGCTCGGTCTGAAGCAATTCAATATCCATCCAACGGTATTGTACACTTGGTTGGCAGATTGTGTGTAGAGATATTTGGGATTTTATAGAATGCACTACTGGTGACAGGGGTATGACAAGGTCTGTTATCTTTACCTCTTCAAAAGTAACAGGCCATAGGCAGGCCCCAACCTAAAGTCCTTACGGGTATGGGATTTGCAGCTGCAGGTGGCGGGTTTCATACAACCATTAGTTTTTTCACATTGCCGGCGTTTTCACATAGCGTGAGTAGTAACCCATCACTGATTCAGGTTCATGAAATTTGATCTGAATCCGGATGAAATATTAACCTGCAGGGATAATCCAGGAATAGGGAAAAACTTCAAGGCATACCACTAAAACAATAACTTGGTAACGAGTTCATTGATGACATACAAATTGTGCCATGCTTTTGACCTAACTATTCAGGTCCAGAATATCAGCTAGTTGGCTAACAACAAGGTTTAGGGTTGAATCCGGATTCTGATCTGATTTGAAAGGGAAAACAAGGCTTAGGGTTTTATATCTTGTTCATATCTTGGAATGGGATGCGTTGTTCACTTCCCCATCGCTGGATCCACATCTTGTTCGCTTTTAACCAACAATGACGTTGAGGTATTGAAATGGGACTAGTATAGAATAACATAGGTGGTATTATTGAGAAGCTTTGTGCATAACCAACAATGACTGCATCCTTGAGAAGCTTTGTGCGAAATTTATTTGAAGTGGTATTATTTCAAACTCGGACATTGGTGTGGCAGTTATCAGTCTGATTATGTCATACTGATACGAACATTATTTTCAGGACCACGTCCAAGGTTAACCTCAATTCGTTAAGCCTTCCCGAACTTAGCGGCACAGAAAAAATTATGAGTAGCACCAACTACGCATCAGTTGCTCCAGTTTCCTGTATTGAACTTTCGTATGTGCAGTAGGATTGTAGTGGGATACACTGAGGAATACGAACAGCAGTATTGGAAAGAAGAGCAGAACAAGCGATCAAGGACCTTGTAGATGTGCCCTGAGGATCTGGCTTTATTATGTGGTACTAGGCCTACCTCGGTCCAGTATAAAGGAGTTAGTGGTGGATCAGATGGTTACATTGCCTTTTTGATGTAGATTTTTAATATTAAATCTGTCAATGAAATTAGGCCTTGGAGGATGCCACTCAAGCCCACAACTACTGCTGCTCATAAGAGGAATAATTTTCTTGCTAAGATGTCAAGCATGTACAGATGGTGGAATGTTTCGTGTCTCTACTAGTGCTGAAGTACCTTGGTATGATCAGCGCTCCCAAATTAATCTGTCAATGAAATTAGACCTTGTAGGATGCCACAAGCCCACAACTACTGCTCCTTATAAGAGAAATTTTCTTGCTAAGATGTCAAGCATGTACGGGTGATGGAACAATAATGTTTCATGTCTACTGGCGCTGAAGTACCTTGGTATGATCAGCGCTCCTAATGGATAGATGTGTTTTCTTAATTTTAATTTCGATTTCATTGATCTAAATGAAATAATATATAATCCATCGTAGTAAGAAAAATTGTTGTTTGTTGGTAATGATCTTGTAGCTTGAAACAGAAAAAGTTAGAGGAAACTTATTTTTCCACTAAAAGCGTGCTTCAGTAAATGTTGCCACTCAGCCACAGAGCAATTGCAGCACCATAATGAAAGCCACAACCGATGCTCTTACTTTGATGCATTTTTTGCCATGAAGGAGCTCGGTCCGTGTACTTTAGGTAGTGCAGCACTAGGGATAAAGCTGGTATATATATTCCGTGCAACAGGCACTACTAAATTTAATCATCTTATCTTATAAGTATTAATTTGGGGACAGTGGTGCCCCTAGCACATACTCCTCACCTGTGCCACAGAATATAACAAAAGGCTAACGGCCATTTAAATGGATTAAATCATCATTAAACAGGGTAAACGACTGATTAAATTGATTAAATGTACACGGTTGGCCATTGTGTAGCGTTTACACGACGTGTACACGGGCTAAACGGCCGTACAGACGAACAATGCTAATATCATGAGGTGTGCCAAGGACGAAACAAGACGCACAGATGCTGGACCTACAGCAATGCTGCCAAATCAATTGATAGGTTAGATCGACGGAGTTCATTAGTTGGAGCTGTGGCGAATGAGTCCAACAAATATAATTTCTGATGTATCCAAGGGTAATTTAACCATATGATAGCACCTGGCAAACAGGGGTTTGATAGCCTGCAGTTCTTCATCAATCATCACAGCCAGAGAACTGAGCATTCGTCCCAGGCGTTACTACCGGCTGCAATTCAAGCCGGTAGCATTTAGTACCGGACCGTTGTAACAGTGTCCTAGGGAGCTATTTAGTGCTGGCTGGAGCCTCTGGTAGAAGTGCCAGCATCTGTAGCAGTGCATGTTGCCTCTGGCCTAGCGGAGGCCTGTAGAATTAAATTCTTTGGATTGTAGTATAATCACTACCACTCCTATATGATCAATGAAGAATGTCATTTCCATGTCACATCCGATTTTAAAGGGATAAATCGAGCGGTAAAACATATATATGCTAGGATCAAATTACACACATGTAGAGACAAATAGTGAATAATAGAAACAGTGCTATAAACAGTACTGGATTTAATTATTACAAAGTGATAGAAGTCTATAATGAAATAATAAATAACTGCTTAAAGATCGTATTTATTCTAACAACGGAATGACAAGACTCCACAGGCAGTCAATAGGGCAACGTATGCCTAGATAGTATGAGGTAAGGATAGTGAAGCTTGGATGTACAGACGGATAGAACTTTTTGCAATACTGGTAAGGAGCAGTAGAAATTAAAATCTCTTCTTACTAATCTGATTTGCATTCAAAGGAGATCGAATGGGTCAAGACAATAATTGTTCTTTGCGTTCAAGGCTTGAAGTTAATGAGTCAAAATTGGACAATAAAAATATATTTAATTTTTGTAAAGTTGCGATCTGTAAAATGAAATTAGAAATTCAAATTATTTTTGCAACAAAAATAGGATAAGAATCTACGTCTTAGCTGCATGGTGTAGTTATATATCCGAGTGGTACAGTAATAAGTCGCTCCCTCTATTGGTGGCCTGTTGCGGCTCCATTCCCAGATTCCGTAATCTCTTTTTTTTTTGGCTCTACATGATGGTCTCATATATGTAAGTAAAACTGAAAAAAAAATAGTGATGTGAGGAAAGCACATTCGAACTCTGACCTCAAATAGAGCAGCCTGGACCATCAATGGCTACAAAAATGTGATATGCAGATGAGCAAAAATATAAGTTAACTGACACGGAGAGCGACCCCAAAACTTATTCTCGAACTGCTATTTTATTGCTAGCTACTGTTATCATGTTCCGTCCCATTACATAGATTTTAAACAATAATGCAAATTGTGTTGAGGTAATAATCCAATCTTATTATTGAGGAAGTAGTCACATCAATAGGTTCTCTTAAAAGGCTCATCAATTGGTTTTTCTCTTAAAAAGCTAATATAGCAATGTAAGAAATTTAAAGTGCACATAGAAAGACATCTTATGCGGCTCGGATCAACCAATTATTCATTCAGCATAACAAGCACTTGCCTATGGCATGCAACTGCACTCATTCTTGTTTTCCAGTTGTGTTATCAGTAATCTACCTCTATAGTTAAGCAACCACTTAGAAAACCAACAATGATTTGAGGTATTGGAATGGGATGCATTAGGAAAGAAAATAGGACATCTGGCCAGAGCACCCGGGAGGCAGGTGAAAGGAATCGATGCTTGTAGCCTAAAAGGAGATGGGCTGAATTAGGCAAACTTATGTCACACCCGGTTTTTGAAACAAAACCGAATGCATAACTATATGTATGCCAAGATCAAGTTTCATACATATAGCAACATCATAATGGAATAATGAGCAACAATGTCACAAAAAAGAGACTTACAACGACTAAAAGACTATCAGAGATACATAGCTTATCCTGTAAACAGAGACTCCAAACTTCACATGCGATCGAACGGGGGTTGCGTACACCTAGAACTCAGCAACATCTTCAGAAATTTCACAGCAACTTTCTCTTCTGAGCAGCGGCTTTAGCAAGTGTGAATACACTTATGGTTGGTACTCAGCAATTATATTGGGAAATAAATGACATGCAAGGCTAAATCAAGGAGAAAGGTTGGCTGAATAAAGTGGTAAGCATTTTAAAGAACAATTAAGCATTAAACAACATATTTACTAAGTCATGAGTGAATATTGCCCACATTTATGAAAAAAATTAACAAAGTAATAAATAAGCTTGAAACCATTAAATAACTGAATAAAACACAAGTTCCATTTAAAAGAGTTCATGTGAGGGTCCGAGCCGCTCTTGAACGTGAGCACGACTGATATATCAGTTTTACACTCTGCAAAGGTTATACACTTTACCCACAAGTTGTGTCTCTCTTGATGCCCGGGTTTGCAAGGCCCTTAAACACTTCCGAGGTGAGTGGCAGGGATTCACTACGAGGCCTTTACAAAGACTCTCTAACAAGTAGTAGCTCGCTAAGGTTTCAGCCGCTAGGCGAGTGCACCCTCCCCCAAAGCGAGTGTACCCCGTAGGCATACCAACCCCTTTGGCAGGCTGAGTACCCCTCTTGAACATAGTCCCCCCTCTTGCGCCTTTCAGTAAGCTACTAACAAGCTAGAGAAATCTAATTAATTAGCCAAGATCAGAGCCATGTAGTCCTTGTGGTTGCACTATTTTCCCGGGTGGTTGCTCCATGGTTTAGATTAATTATCATAAAACATTTATTCATCTCAGAGGTTCCAAAATATGTGACATGTATCATGTATTATTTTTATAATATGTATTGTTTTTATAAACCAACCGAAATCATAGTTTAGCAACTAAGCAAACTACCCAAAAGATTTATAACCCGGCTTTCAAGGACATGGATAAGATAGATAGGTAACCGTCAAGTTAATGCATGCAAGTCTAAATATAAATAAATAAAGATTATTGGGATAAAAGTATGATCAAGGAATATACTTACCTTTATTCCAAAGAAAAGCTGCTCAGAGTCTTCAACATTTTTCTTCATCTCTTAATCTTCATGGCTCTCGTATTACGATCCTTCTTACTTGCGGGGGAGATGCATCGGGATGGCCGGAACGTCGTCGGGAAGGAGTCGGCGATCTGGTTTCTGTCGAGGAGGCCTGGTGACGAATCAGCGAGGGGCACGAACGGCAGGGCTCGTAGATGTTCGGCAGGAAAGGTCCGGCGATGCTGGCTGGCTCCTGGGCGTCGGCGTGCAGCGCGAGGCAGGCAGCAGGGCGGCAAGCGGCTCGGCTCTCCGACGGTTGACCTCGTTCGGCGGCGGAACGGCGATGAAGTTCGGTTCTTGGCGAAGCTCCTGGCGGCGGCGCAGCGTGCGATGGGCGAGGGTAGGACTGCTCGAAAGATGAGGAGGGGAGCGAGCGCAGGTGCGTGCGGCCGGGGTGCTGGCCCTCCCGAGGCCTTGTGCTCACGCAGGGGCAGTGCCCCTGGCATGCACGCCAAGGCAAAGAGCCTGGCGGCGGCGGGGCTGCTGTGCAGCTCGGGAAGCTGCAGTAGCAGCTGGACCAGGCCGTGGTTAGGTTGTAGCTGGGCTCGCTTGGCCTGTTAAAGGAGAGAGAAGGAAAGATAAAAAATCAAGGAAAAGAAAAGAAAGAAAAAAAAATTAGGGAAAAAAGAAAAATAGGATTTTCCTTTACCTAGAGAGATAGAGAAAGCTCAAGAAAATTGAGAATAAATACCAAACAAAATCTGAAAATATTCTCAGAAATTCGAGAAGATGTATAAATTTATTTGAAAAGATATTCACATCCCAAAATTTAAATTTTGGGGTTTGACAACTTAAAACTTTAATCTACGGCTAAATCTAGTTTCCACAAAACTTAAACTAAAACATATTATCTAGATGTGCAACTAGATTTCATCTAGTGTGAAAACCTCATCTCAAAGAGTCTTGCAACATATAGCCAATCCTAGTAAGATACTACACTAAGAATGTAAAGGCATACAAATTGCAATATGAAATGCGGAAACTTAAGAATAAAGGATGAGGGGAAGTAAACTCTCGACACGAAGATTTATCCCGTGGTTCGGTTAGGCACAAAGTCACTCCTACATCCACATTGTTGAAGCACTCACAAATAGTATTACTTCCCGGCAACCAAGTCTCTTCCGGGACTCTTCTTGACTTGCCACTAAGGCTATGTCAAGTCACCACGGTCACCTTGATCTCGCTTTCCACTAAGGAGCTTCTCCACCAAGGAAGGGGGTCTCCACGTCCCCCGCACAAAGCCGTCGACGCCGCTCCACACCAAGCCGGAGGGTTGTAGACTTTCCGGCGAGCCACCAAAGCTCCAAAGGGCCGGCACACCGAGATACACTTGCAGTTCACTTCTAGAACCAGCACACAAGGTTCACACCTTGCTTCTCTCACTCTTACAAGAGCTAATTCTAGCACTAACTCTCACAAAGTTTGTGCTAAACCTAAGGATGTGATCAATATGCTCTTGGGTGGCTTGGAGGTGTTCTACAATGTTTTTAGAGTTTCTCCCGAGCTCCAGCACCATCAAATGACCCTGTGTGAGGTATATATATAGCCCATAACCTCAATAGAGTCGTTACATACTTTTACCTAGAAAAGTACATAGGCGTCGGATCATTCGGTCGTATGTGTCGGATTATCCGGTCACACTGAGCCTGTTTCCTAGCCGTTGAAGTCCCAACGTCTCTCTGTGCTGATGTCATTGCCCCGACGCCTTATCCGATCAACCGTCGGATGTTCCGACGCTTGTGTCGGTTCATCCGGTCGTGAAGGCAGCTTTGCAGAACGAACGACATACTCTCGGGCTGAAAATGATCCAAAATTGCTCCGACCCTTGCACACACGGAGTGTCGGATCATCCGGTCGCAATGAGAATTTCAGTCTTGATCGTGTACACTGAGAAGAATTGCACCGACGCCTTATACACCCTGGGCGTCGGATCATCCGGTTCATAGTGGTTTTTCTGCCACTTGTCCAAATCGTCGCTGAGACCATTGTGTCTTGGAGACAATTTGGACTATTTTGGAGATGGTTTGGACTCCATCCATGGAACCTAAAAATCCTAAAAATCCTAGAAACTTTGAGCTCACAAACTCATTAATCTCATTGATCATGTTGTCACTCAATTATCAAAATTATAATTATACCTAATGGGATCATTTTCCTTACAGCAGGGCCTATGGGTTGGGAGCGTGCATAGTTCACTGCCCCTTCATCAGATCCCAATCTTGTTTAATTGTTTACATACCACTAGGCCTTGGTCCCCTTCAGCTTCTGCTTGCCGCCTTGTTGGAGGATATCTGACAGTGAGCTGCTAGTGGAATTATTTATGGCCCCTTTTATCGAGAAGAAAGAGGAGCCCCGGAATATGATTTTACAGTGGACATCTGTAGCAGCGACTGGCTGGTGGGCATGATTCTATACGGCTAGGCCGACTGCATGGCAATCTCAACCTGATAATGGACTTAGGTGGCATGTCAAAACTGCATCAGAGTACTTTCTTGGCACTAATTAAGAAAAGATCACATCCTTCAGAAGCTTGCAGGTGTGAAATTTGAGGTGGTATTTGTCAAACTTGGATATACTGATAAGAACATTATTTTTAGGACCACGTCCAAGGTAACCTCAATTTGTCAAGCCTTCCCGGACTTATCGGTAGCGGCACAGAAAAGAATCATGAGTAGCACTAACTACGCATCAGCTGCTCCAGTTTCATGTATTGAACTTCCGTATCTTAATTATTTAGGCCAATCTCAATGGGAGTGTCATAGCAGTATCATGAGTATTAAATTTGCTAACATGGCATGAGAGAGAAGATGGGGAGAGTTATGGGATGAGATGACACTCCTCTGACACAGTTCTTAAGGTACTAGTCTTGGTAACTATGTGATGACACTCTCCACTGAGACTGGCCTTACCACTATGGCTCGATAGTACAAGGAGTCAATGACTCCACTAAATTTCTATACTTACTCCATCAAAGTGTTCAAAGAAACAGCATATATAGTTTCTGTAGTTCTATGGTAATCAAGGCATATATAAGTTTGCTCTTTGCTGGGCGTTTCGACAGAGTATAGTGTTGCGGGTGGTATAGTGTTGCAGCCTTGCGTCAATGCACGTGGTGCTCTGTGTTGCCATCTCTCACTCCTTTGGTGAACACGTACTGCGGCAACAAAGCATGCAGGCCAGATCCATCAGAACAGCGTGAACTCACCGGCCCCCGGCCTTGAGCTGACTTCGCTGTCAACTCACCGGTTGCCAACCTGCTTCTCTCCCCGTCCTCCATGGCTAGAGCAAAGAAGAAGGGCCGCAGCTGAGGGGGGACACCCGGGCACGCAGTCTGCTCTCGCGTTTCTGTCTGCCAACGGGATGGCGTGGCAGGGGTCCCAATCATGCGCATTCCTGCAGCACGAGCTCGCTGCCGATGCCGGAGATCTCCTGTAACGCCTGCTGCTAACATATGCCTCTTTCCCCATGTCTCCAATTCCCAGGTCACACATTTTCTGATTTTCCTCTCATTGATTGTCTTGTTTGTATATGTGGATTCTCGAATGTTCAGTAATATGAATGGTGTTATCATAGTGTGGGTGATGGAGAAAGGCATCTTGTTGCTTCCTTCAGGCCAAGATGCAAGCATATATACAGGTGCTTGGCATCCTATTTGTTATATTGGTTGTGGTCTTGTGGTTGGTAGATAATTATGTCGTTCCTATTTTGTTATATAAATTTCAAACTCATAACTTGCATTTCCCTGAATGTTCTACTAGTCCAACGTCCACATGTTGCGTGATGGCTGCTTAATTTTGCGCTCCCTAGAACTGGCTCCTCTAATGTTATGAGTCGCTAGGGAGTACACTAAAGAATTTTCTTAGAAACATGGAGAGTACAAGACAACGAATTCTATACTCTTATAAATTTTCCAAAAAAGACATATGCCCTGACCTACCTAGCCATCACACGACCCACCAAATCTTAAACAACAGCGCACTGAGCGCAGAGACACCTCCCCTCTCTTTCTCTGCTCTTTCTTCTACTGACGAAATGAAGCGGCAGCAGCTCCTTCTCCTTCCTGTCTTCACCAAGCAACAAACCTCTGCTTCGGTGCTCATCTGATCTCTATGAGCAGAAGCACACGCTATTAGCCCCGGCTCCACTCACGCAAGCTAGCAGACACACACCTTTTTCCCATAACACAGTCAAATCGACAAGGTCCATCTCCTTTAATTTTCACGAGCCGCAGCCCGCAACCGCTGCCAGGCAGTGTCGTGCAACAGATAGAAAGAGGGGCCTGAGGTTGTAGGGGGTGGGACGCCGCCGCCGCACCAGATGACGGGCACTTGGTGGTGGTTGGATCGCGAGTGGAGATCGATTGGGTTCCGAACCAGCAGCTCCGTGGCGTACTCTGCCGGCGGTGACCTCGTCCGACCTGGGGACCAAAACTCAAAGTAGCCGTTTTTTTATAAATAGGTAAAGATAAAGATACAGTCCCTTTATTGATAGTTGCGATCCAAACCAGGGTATTCAAATATTTTCATATAGCCCCCTTTTTTATAGAAACTGAAAAATAAATCAAATTGCCCCCTGTCGTCGGTTCCTTCCCCGGCCCCTGCGCCGCCGCCGCCGGCAGCTTCCGTCCCGGTTGTATGCGCGAAGCTCTACCCCGCTCAGACCATAGCAGCGGGGTTCCCTTTTGCTTCCGCCTGGAGCCGCCAGCACTCCACTCCACTCCATCCTCTACAGCTATTGTAGCCTCTGCACAGCCGCCCAGAGTTGCGAGAGGAAGACGAAGGAGACTGCCATGAGACCGAGATCGTTGTCTCTGCCATCCAGTAGATTGCCTCCGGCGATTGACATCGCCGCGTGTCTCTGCAGCGAGCGATGTCCTCCTGTTTCAGTTGTGCTTATGCTACGATGTGTTGACTGCAGATTATTGGTAGGTGAGCTGATGAACATCTCAAGTATTTTCTATCAAAGACATGATCGCTTTAGCATTCCGTTGTGCTTGTGCGGTTGTGCTACGATGATAGTCATGCTATCTGAAGTCAAAACGCCATTTGTTCTAGACTCTCTAGCAACAATGCAGATGTATTTGGGAGTTTCAAGATATTGGCAGCAATTTTCCCATGTATCCTGACTCCTGCAACATGTGTTGTTTACAATGCTTGGAGAGGCGTCGGGAGGTATTTCATATGTCTATGATTCGTGAGCCTAATATGAGGGAAGGCAAGGCGTTAAGAGGCGTTAATGAGAAGGTGTCGGGAGACGTTAGATGTGTCTATGGTCGGTGAGCCCATATACTCCGTAACGCCTCCCAACACCTCTAAAGTTAAGAGGATTAGAAATTCATAACAAGTCCTTTTTCATAGTTATTTTTTGTAATCAAGGGTAAAAATAATTATAAAAATAATATTTTGAATAGTATAGTTAGGGTGTATAATTTAAGTACGAGATGAATATACACGATCAGTGAGTTCACCGTCCCTCGGTAAAGCTGACGGGGGCGGCAAAGAATGCTCGGAGTCACGTCTGGCCGCGTCCTCTCGGTGTCGCCGGCCGCGCGCCTGCCGGACCACTGCTGGCCCTGGCCCTGCGCGGCCCCGGGCACCTCGCCCGTGTCGCCGCCGCTGCTGGCCGTGTACTCGCTGGACGGGTTCAGCCCGTACTCGGTGGTGGGGTCGCTGAACTCGCTGCTCGCGTACTCCGTGATGGTGCCGGTGGTGCTCCCGCCCGCGCCCGACCCGAACGCCATCCGCCGCAGCCGGCCGATCTGGTCCGTCGTGCCGCCGCCCGACCTCTGCATCGCGCTCTGCCCCGGCCTCACGCCGGCGTTCAGGTCCTCCGCCGAGAGCTCGCCCTCCAGGTACCGGACGATCTGGTCATATTTGAGAGTGGCGACGAGTTTGGTTACACTTGCTGCCACTGCTGCGTCCGGCAGGACAGGTTTTTGGCAGGGGAGATAGATGGTTTACCTGGTTCATCCGCGGGCGTAACCGCGCGGTCTGGCGGACGGCGGCCGCGGCGCACGCGATCAGCCGCGCCATGTCGTACGCGTCATAGTTGGTCTCCAGCCTCGGGTCGGTCAGCTCGTCGTAGTTCTCCTCCTTCACAACTCTCGTCAGCAACGGCCTAGCCTGTTGGACAGAAATGGAGATCCTTCACCACTCAGTTGCTCATGGAGAACGGCATGGCGACTTCGAGAACCAGGACACGGCGAGGCCGAGGGCGCGGCGGGAGGCGGAGGTGGGGGGCGACGCTCGCCGGGAGAGAGAAGACGCCGGCGGGCATGAGGTTTGGCGGAGGAAGTGGGGATGGCGGGGATTTGGGGTATCTCAATTACTATTCTACCCTTCAGTAATTAAAATTAAGTAAAAACAATATTATGGGTAGGCGTTGGGAGATATTAGAAAGCGTTAGGAAGTATTTCCAAACATTGTAAAAGGGCTCCTGACAGTAACATAAAGAAAATCAAGAAGTCACCACTCACCAGCACATTGTGTAGTACAGTTCCACAATGTTGCCGTCTGCAACATCATATCATACGTACGGCTATGCTGTAAAACACTCACCCTATCAAAACATATACTCAGATAATTTGTTACAACACAGGCTCTTAACTTAACGTCATGGCTAACCTTCTAAATCTAGTGTGGCGTGCGGAATTGGTGCAGGATTCTTGAATGTATCAGGGAGAACAAGCAGCAAAATGAACTTTTATCTAGAAAAATCCTATGTGATTATGGGATGGACAATGATCATATATTTCTTCCGATAGCAGCTGAAACTACTTAAACTTCTGACCATAACTATGCTAGAAATTCTTTCTGGGAATGCTCCAGCACATGGAAAATTTGACTTCCTAGTTTCGAAATCTCAATTGCTTCCATACTATTACCACGTGTATAGCTGTGAGATTCTTGATCTTGAGTGTGAGGTTACCAGGAATAAGCAGGGTCAGAGGAGGAAGATTTGAGTTAGCTTATTACAACGAGAATCGCTCATATCGCTGCATTCCTGTTCTTTCTCCATAAAAGTAGGTACTGCGTCTCAAAAAAAAAAGTAGGTATTGTAAATTTTTTATTGTACAACATATGTTATTATACGAGCATTTTCTTTCCTACTTTCTTCCCTATGCACTTCACGATGGTAACATAAATCATTGCTTTAACATTCTTATTTGTTTTTGTGCTCTGAAGAGAATCCTGCATTCATATAGGCCTTTGCAAAACTTTATTTCTGCTAGGAGCCTAGGACTAATTAATAAAGTAACTTTATTTCCTGCATTCATCAGATTCTAGTTGCAACTTCCAGGCAATCTTCTCGAGGAGATTTGGCTGGCGTCCTACCAATCGCTTGTCCAGGAAGGGTACCCGGCCCAATCTTTCAAGTGCTTAATTAATTCTACTGTAATAGCTCAACAGTATGACACACTTTTCTACTGTTCCCTCGAAAAGCATAAATTCGATCGAAGCAGTGTTAGAAACTTAATAGTAAAATAAATGCTCCTAGCTACCTGCTTATCAACCATCCAGCATATAAGAACGAAGCTACCCTTGGCACGCTGCTCTCCACGCATAAGCATTTCCTGCTCTCCCTTCCTCTGCATAGGGACACTATCAACTTTCATGAGATGGTGGAAGAATGCTGAGAAAATTCATCTGCCTAAAAACCACATCAAGAAAGTCCAGTTATTGGGATGGGATGCGCTAGGATAGAAAAGAGGACAGCCGGGAATGGGTCCCGAGTTTCCGATAGACATGATTTGTTGCATCAACATTCATGGAGTTAACAGAGAGTGTTGAGATATTGGAAATGGAAGCATCAGGAAAGAAAATGAAAAGATGTTAGTTTATCTGAACATTAGTAGTTAGGTGTCTATAGAAGTGTTGGCTCATTCTCTGCTTGGCATCCATGCATGTTCTCTTCCATTTCTTCGGATCCCAGCCTGTTTATCCTATGTTCTAGTTCAGTCCTGCAGGTCATTTTGCCAGATGTGCCTCGTGGTAATGTTTGGGTGCGAGATTGAGACTGCATGAGCACGGTGCCAATCAGCTTCTAGTTGCAACTTCTAGGCGATCATCCGAGCCTCTCGAGGAGATTTTGGCTGCCGTCCTACCAATCTCTTGTGTCCAGAAAGGGTGCCCGATCTTTCAAATGCTTCTACTGTAATAGGTCAACAGTCTGACACACACTGCAATATATGATGCATGCTATGTTTCCATGTGTAATGGACTGTGTTCCATCTGACAGTGTATGGAGTCTGGAATAATCCCAGATGTCAAATTAAGCATGGCGTGCATCAACTGTGTCGACGTGCTGAAGGAAGCTGCTGACATCTTCCAAAGGTTAGAGGGAATCAGTAGCAATGATGTCGAGGTATACTGGTATAGGAACGACATGTCTACGTGAGTCGCAAATGAGCATCAGTAAGTTTAACACTGAAAAGGATAAGCACTATATTAACACAATTAATGATCTGCTGTGAATCTTTTATCAGTATGTTTTACAATTATTATCGAAACTTGATACTGTAATAAGTAGCATATGAATCTTTTCTACAGTTCCCTCTGAAAACATAAATTCGAAGCAGTGTTAGAAACTTAATTGTAAAACAAATGTTCCTAGCTACCTGCTGCCTATCATCCATCCAACATATAAGAAGCTACCCTTGGCACGCTGCTCTCCCCGCATAAACATTTCCTGGCCTCCCTTCCTTGATCTGCATAGCGACACTATCAACTTTCATGAGATGGTCGAAGAATGCTGAGAAAATTCATCTGCCAAAAAACCATCAAGAAAGTCCATGTATCGGGATGGGATGCGCTGGGACAGAAAAGAGGGGATCCAGGGATCCTGTGTTTCCAATGGGTATGATTTCTCTTGTCGTGCTTATGTGGTAGCTCGTCTCTCGACAAATCGTGATCCTTGGAAATCCAGGGAAGCAATGCGAGTTACCTCAAAATTAGTTCCGTAACAAAGGGGATGTGTTAGCTTCAAAAAAATTTTACGCAGACACAAACATGTATCGGGGTATAGTTGATCATATCGAGTCAGCTCGATCACCTAGCTGCAGATGACATTATTCCAAGCATCAAGTGTTTCTGCTTTCTCTGTGGCATCACCCTAATTATGCCAGCATCAGAGTTCAACTCATGCTATTTGTATCAACTCTAGATTTATTTGCAAATTGCTGAGATCAAATGACTCCCGAAAGACTAGCGTTGTTGAAAGCTGCAGTTGTTATACATACATGTGTACTATAAAAAAAAGAAAACATGTGGATATATATATTAGACATCGTTCATAAATCAATGTGCCACCAACTGTGTTATACTCCGCCTAGTCACAAATAGGTGACATTTTAGAATTGTCTGAAGTTAATTATTCCAAACTTCAACTACATATTACTTTTTACATGTCGAGCTTCAGTATTTGGAAGTGATATATACAAATATATTTGTTTTGAAAATATTTTATAAAAGTATGTATTTTCTATATCTTGTAGATATATTATAATAAAAAGTAGTAGCATAACAATTGTCGACAGTACAGCACAATAAATTCAAAGTACTAACTGGAGCACAAACACTCCAACCAAGCTACCGCACGCCCAGCATAAGCACTTTCCACTTGGCTCACCGTTTCAACCATTTCCTGCCTCCTTCCATTGGTACATGTACATACAGCAGCACAATGCAAGTTCCAAGTGTTAGAGGGGAGAAGAGTGACAAAATGCTCACCAACAACGATGATGAGGTGTTTGGAATGGGGCGCATCACAAAGGAAAATAGGCTGGATGACGTCCAATCCCAAATACAGGGAAATTGGAGCAAACAAGTTTGGATGAGCTCTAATATCCCTGATACAGTAAATCAAAGAGCTAATCAGTGCCAACCGTGATGGAGAACTTGGTTTGGCGAGGTATGGCGTGCGCCGTATCTTGACCTCCCCCTTTCAGTACTCCCTTCAATCGGCGGCCACCATGAATTGAGTTGCATCGGGTGAGTTCAAATGGAAGAAGAGGACCGAATTGTCATCTAGGCCGATGGGCTTGTTCGCTGGACTGAGGTTTCCTTCAGTCCTCTATCACCAAATGAATACCTGTCAAACACTCGTTGGTACTTAAGTTTTTCTCCAAATTCTGCCTCCAAATAATCAGTATTTTTCTAGTGAAAGAACCTATATTGTAAGTTAGTTACAACCCGTGTAAAAAGTAAAAACATATGTGTGCTAGCTGATGTCTAGTTATATGTAGAAAATGATCTAGACTCGTGTTGAGATGTATGTGCAAAAAGTAGCCTAGTTAACCTGAAAATGACCTAGTTAATACAACCTGATAATGGTCTAGTTAACCTGAAGATGTGCAGTTGTTGAGATTTATCCGGAGCCTACTACATGTTGGCCGTCGTCCTTCTCGCTTTCTCAGTCCTCACGGGCAGCTGCTGATAAAGCCCACGGTAATCGGATCACGGCGATCTGGCCCATGCATGCAAGGATATGTGGCCCACACACTTGGCCGGTACACGTGTCACAGCAAGCAACGAGATAGGATAGGATCGTAGGAAGCAACGAGATCCTACACACGCGTGCATGCCTTCATGCATAACCTATCAACATTTAGGGGATCAAACTCATTTCGATCTCTCTTTGAATGTTTCTTTTTTTTCTGCGAACTATCTCCATGAATATTTCAACATAGCTTTTGAAAATGGCATGGCTAGATTTTTCTTCAATACAAGTATTACTATAATTTGAATTGTTTTTAATTTTAATACTATTAATTCATAGTCAAATTATTAGTGTCTTACGGACTGTCGGTTTAACATTTTGAAGACTTAAGGGAGTAAGTAGCTCGGAAATGAGTGAGTTATCAGGAGGAATTTTACATGAATTGCTCACAACTCGATTTTCATGCCAGATGATGAAGAAATAAGGAAACCAAGCATTACAAGTTCATGTATAGTATACCAGTCACACAGCTCAATATTTCTCATATAGTTTAGCCTCCCAACTAGCATCCTCTATCACAGGCTCACAGCAACACTTAATAATAGGTATACATATCTCGGTTATCATAATCTTCTTCATCATTATCATCATCATCGTAATCCGGCAGATCGATTTGTAGAATAACAATTATATATAGCGATTCATTCATCTAAGTAAAAGTATACTAATTAAAACCGATCAGCATGGCAGGATCATCATCATCGGGCTAGCAGTTGTTGACCCTGGCCTCATTGGCGCCGTCGCCGAAGCACCTCTTCCAGAACCAGTGGCGGCGCCAGACCCTGTCCACCATCTCGTCGATGGGCACGCCCTTGGTCTCCGGCAGGAAGACGAGCACGAAGGCCCCCATGACGACGATCCACGCGGCGAAGAAGAAGAAGATGAAGGCCCTCATGGAGCACATCATGGAGAGGAACGCCTGCGCGATGAGGAAGGTGAAGAGCATGTTGGAGCTGACGGCGATGGAGAACCCCGCCGTGCGCGTCTCCTGCGGGAACGTCTCCGACGGGATGAGCCACCCGAGCGGGCCCCACGACCACGCGAAGCTCGACACGTAGACGCAGATGAGGACGAAGATGGCCACCGCCCACGCGCTGCTCGGGCTGCTGTCGGCCCTCACGTGCGCCAGCATGATCCCGCCGACGGCCGTCTGCGCGACGAGCATCTGCGCGCACGCCTCCAGGAGGAGCTTGCGGCGGCCGACTTTGTCGACGAGGACGATGGAGACGATGGTGGAGGCGACGTTGACGCAGCCGGTGACGACGGCGGAGAGGAGCGAGCCGTCGGCCTCGAAGCCCATGGTCTGGAACAGCACCGGCGCGTAGAACATGATGGCGTTGATGCCCGTGAACTGCTGGAACACCTGCATGGCGACCGCGATCACCAGCGGCGGGCGGCTCTCCGGGCGGAGCAGCCGGTGGTAGGGCTTCTCCTCCGCGTTGAGCGCGGCGGCCGTGTCGCACGCGGCCCGGATCTCGTCGAACTCGTCGTCCACGTCCGCGGTGCCGCGGATCTTCTCCAGCGTCCTCCGGCCTTCCTCGGCGCGCCCGCGCTCGACGAGGCTCGTCGGGGTCTCGGTGATGGCGAGCGAGCCGAGGAACAGCACCGCCGCGGGCGCCGCGGCGCCGCCGAGCGCGTAGCGCCAGCCGTCCGGGTGGACGGCGGACGCGAAGTAGTTGACGACGCTGGCAATGAGGATCCCGACGGTGACGTTGAGCTGGAAGAGGATGTTGAGCGCGCCGCGGATGTGCGCGGGCGCGATCTCGGAGAGGAAGAGCGGCGCGGCCTGGTTGCCGAAGCCGACGCCGACGCCGAGGCAGACGCGGCCGACGATGAGCATGGCGAGCCCCGCGGCGCCCGCGCAGAGCGCGCTTCCGGCGAGGAAGAGGACGGCAGCCGCCTGCATGGTGCGGCGGCGGCCGAGGCGCGTGCACGCCCGCGACGCCGCGAAGCTGGCCGCCAGCGCCGCCAGGTAGAGCGACGACGTGAAGAGCTGCAGCCGCTGGTCGTCGAACTTGCAGTAGTTGTTCTCCCGCGCGCGGTGCTTCCGCGCGTGCACCGCCGGGAAGAAGCGCACCAGGAAGTCGTCCATGGCCGTCACGCCCCCGGAGATGCCGATGTCGTAGCCGAACATGAGGCCGCTGGTGGCGGCGATGATGCCACAGATCCAGACGTACCAGGTGATCTTGCCCCAGAACTCCCGGCGGCCGGCGGCGGCGGCGCCGGGCTTGGAGACGGCGAAACCCCCGGCCATTGCTCCGATCCTCGCGCGTGCAAGAAGCAGCTCGATCGGGATAGTGGAGTGGAGATCAGAGTACTACGCGGTGGAGATGGAGGAGAGGCGGGCTGCTTGCCTGCTTAAATAGAGGGAGGGAGGAGTGGAGTGCCGTGGATAAGGCGGGGGGGAGTTGGCGCGGTTCATCAGGGGTTTTGATTTGTTGACGGATATAAAGGATAATTTAAGGATAATTGGGAGTTGTTTCAGGTTGATAAGCCGCGTTGGGCGCCAAGGCTGACGGGTACGCGCTCCGATTATAGGAGTCTGACGTGTCAGTTGGTTGAGTCGCGGTCGCGGCTGTGGATAGTACTCTCTCCGGTTCAAAATGCATGCCGTTGAGGACGTCGACAAGGTATGTGAAGGTTGGACCGATAGCTCCTCTAAAAATATAATATTTTAGAGAAAGATAATTAAGTATTTTAAAAGTGCTTTACATGGTTTATGTAGTGAAAAAGTATCTATATTGCGTTTTTAATTTGTGTTTGACTAGCATGATCATTAAAACGAGTGAGTACGCAACTAAATGAATATCGATTCATTTTTATTGAACCGGGATGGGGAGTTTCTACTTTTTTATAAACCTGAGAGGCATTTTGGTTAGAATTAAGTTAATTAGAATACTCTCTATTTTCAAAATGTGACATGTAAACTAATTTGCTTGTATAAACCAATCAAATAGAGAAAAGACCAAAGTACAAGTCCTGCACTCCTACTGTTGTACTAGCTCAGCCCACTAAAGAGAGGAGTAGGGGAAAGAATTAAGCCCACATTGGATTTGTATACTGGCCCACCAAAGCAGATTGGGTACATGTTGCATGGCCCGACAGTGAAACTCGCTGCACTTACAGTTTGCTGAGCGCATAGGCCGTGCAATTTCACATCAACCGTAAGCCTACGCATTCTTAAACATTTTCTTGGTTGAAGACTTCAGGTGCAATCAGCTTTGGTTCGAAGCCTATAAGGAGAGCAAAAGACGATGAACTCGAGATGATTTCACCATCTTCAGTTCACCAATAGCCAAATAAAGGCAACCCTGGGACAGATGCTTAGATAAAAAATTGACACGTCAACTTGCTTCGTATGACAATCCTTACCTTCCTTCCATGAAGTAGTAGCACACTGTGGCAGGCCTTTTGCTATTTTCCTCCAGAATCAAGGGAAAAAAAAAAGAGCCAACAGAAGGTTAACAGCTCGCTTCTTCAGAGAACAACTTAAAATGTCACATTCTGGTAATACTGAACCACAGAGAACCACAAATAAAAAAAAACAGAGGAATTTAACAAGATTGAACAAATCTCCGAATCACCACCCAAAATTATTTCGGAATTTACTACATCAATCAAAGGAGTTGTATAAGCCAACTTATTTTATACTACTGAGATTAGGACAAGGAAAGGGATTCAAATTGCCAGTCCAAGAACAGCACAAGCACCATACCAAGGAAGCCCACGCAAACAAAACAACTGAATAAACATATGCTCAACAGTTAGCACATTCCACTACTCTTCCTAGGGAGAAGAACTCCAGTATCTTGATCGCAGATTTCTCATTCTGCATCTTCACTCAGCTTCCTCGCAATCGCAATGACTCTTTGCTTTCTTTCTGGAAACATACACAAAACAACCACTTAGAAAAATATAACAGAACCAATACAGAATTGATCTTGGGAGCAGAAACATTTTTCTACTACCTGAAATGTGCTCTGAAGGGCTCATTCTGTAAGAGGCTTCCGAACCAAAAAGAAGTACATCGGCGTGAAGATTTCCTTCCTGTGGTTAGTTGTTCAACAGTAAACAAGAGAGAAAATTCAGTGCAAAAGTAGAGGGTAGTAAGTTATTGAAATTGTGCTTATGCCATTCTGCTTTCTGGTTCAGAAACAGACTTACTTGCCACCCTCTACAAGACCTTCTGCAGCCTTCTCTAGGAAATTGGAGACCCTCTCACTGCCTTGTGGAGCAAGACCAACGTATTCCAATGCCTTGACCTGAACAGTATCAACAAGAGACTCTCAATGTGCAGTCATAAAGCTTTTACTATCCCCTAATTGTCAGTTTTCATCCTTGGAGAGAGAATGACACTTATTTGATTCTGCAGAACAAGCAAAAAATAAAGGATCTGAATAAACAAACAAATTATTGGCCTCACCATTGTGCGAGTGACCATACGTCCCACAGACGTCAAACGGAAGCTACTCAAGGAAAATCGGCTTGGATCCAAGGGCAAGTACCAAGGCAAGGGGGAATCTTCGGCAAGATCCTGATCCCAAACAACCTGCATGAAGAAAAAGACTTAGACAACTAAATCCACTAGCTAAGCTATGAAACTACATCATATCAAGCAGAAAGAAGTACTAGTAGTACATTGTCAATGGTGTATTTACAGCAGGTAAACTGTAGCAGAACATGATCAGAAAACAGGGGAAAGTGTAGTATCTGTCTTACCTCAAACCCAGCATCTTTTACTGCCTGAAGACATTGCCGAGTGCTTCTAATATCCGGCAGGCCATTGCCAAGCTCAATTTCATCCTTAATCCTTTTATGGGTTGCATTGTTTGGATCATAGTGATCAGTAATGCACCACTCATATACAGCAAAGCACTGACCAGGCTTCAATACACGATATATCTCCTTATAGCAACCAACCTTTGCAACAAAAATACCAATTTAGTTTCCATTACAACAAGAGATAAAAATTGATGATAAATCCTAGTACAGAACTAACAATTCGAAAAATATAATGAAACCTTACTGGATCAGGTGCGTGACATGTCGCCTCAATGGCATAAACAGCATCAAAAGTGTTGTCATCAAACGGCATCTTCATGAAGTCTGCCTGCATTACAGACAAATATAAGCATTGCCCTTTAGCTTAACAGTAATTCAAAGGACTCCATCTACAGGCATCAACACTATGTTAAAAAAGAACAATATCTTCACAAAGTCTGCATCTATTACAGACTAATATGGCAAGATGTGGACAATGTAAATCTTTCTAATTACCACTGAAAAGCATCAACCTTGCAACTACTTTATACAACCTTGCAACTACTTTATACAGCCATGCAAATGCATAGAACTGTTAACTTAACAAAACTTACACTAAGAGGACATTAGTTACTTTATTATTTTCAACAGCAAAGCAATTGCGATGGCTTGTCTGTCAACAACAAAGAAAAGAGTAGCAAGTAAATACAAGAGCTAAACCAAGCAAGAAATGTGACCTGGCCGATAGGCTAACTATACCTTGACAAAATCACAGGTTCCACTAACTCCTGCCAACCGATTGAGCTCCTGAATATTGAAACATCATGTTAGCATAAAAGCAACATGATAACTAGGTGTTAATTTAACAAATGTGGTTTCGAATAACCTTTCCCCTGGTTATCTGGTATTCGTTGTTATTCAACCCAATAACTGAAGTTGAGCTGCACAAAAAACATTGCATGACTCAGTTGGCTGCGGGGATTTTAGCATAAAATGGATCAATACTGAAATGAAAGGCAGTGCTCTAAATAAATGAAGATTTTGCTTTGTTTGAGAAGGCACCATCCCTCCAAAGCAAATTCACCACAAGTGCCAAATTTTAAGTGATAAAGATTAGTCAACTCTATTCAGCTAAGGACATCACAATTCACCAGCATTGAAGAACTTTGGGTCAAGAATCAAACCTAAATCTTGCGATTTCTCGTAGTGGTCCACCTATTCCACAGCCCACATCCAAAACCTACAGTTACAAAATGAAAAGCACACATCTTCTATTCAGTACAAGAGCAGCAAAAACAACTCTCACATAGAACACAGTACGACAACTGACCTTCATTCCTGGTTTCAAACCAAGCTGCAGGGCAAGAAAATGCTCATGTCGCTTGATGCTTTCACGTAAGGATTCTCCATTCCATCTAACATAATAAGCATAGTACAATTAACATGGACCATTGATAATTATAACTTATGTTACCTTTAGAATAGGCACTAAAACACTTATTTTATTTGTTCTGATAAATCCAAGACCAACAATGCAGATTTTTCTGAGAGTGTTTTAAAAAAAAAAAAAAGACTGCAAGAGAGTTCTCACCTGTGAGCAAAGTGGAAGGATTCGCCCCAACCATACTCATAGAAGCTAGTGGCCAGATCATAATATTTATTAACCTGGTAAATCAGAAAAGCAGCAGCTGATGATAAGTACATAAAAATGTTAAGAAGTAAATAACCTCTCACTCCAATGCAATTGTCATAGGTCATGAAGAACAAAAAAAAAAACAGTTTCAGCATCATTGATCTGCTATCTAAAGATGTCTTTCTGCCAATATTTTTCACTATTTTTCAAATAACATATATCCTCAAGGGAGTCTAGTCAAGCAGAGTTGCAAGCTGAGAAAGTTTTAAGTTGCAGCAGCTGCAGTTTAACTACAAAACCATATTACAACTAGAATAAGGGGCATCAAATTTATTAAAGAAAGCTCTATTTTGAAAGGTCATATTACCATATCAGTGTAGTTTGACTTTCTTGTTTCCTCCTTCCCTCCATAATATCCATGATATTTCTCATACCTTATAAAATAATTTTACATAAAAATCAGAGTAAAATAAACATGATTCCTGGATGGATGTTTCTTTGAAAGGGAATGAGCATAATGTGAACCAGGATGCTAGTTCCGTTCAGCAGCTTCCACAGTATGTTTGATGCAAAGGGCAAGATGAATATCTTGATGGCTCTTTAATGGTATGTACTGTATGAAAGGACAGTTTAACAACTTAACCTGACATGCGGAGGACTAAGTTGAGATAGTGATCGACTGATAGACCAGAACCTAAACTAGGCTAATAATGTTGCACTCTACACTTTATGCAGTAAAGGACTATGTTTAATATGAATGAAACAGTTCATATGGCAGATAGTGACATACTGACGATACAACATCAGATGCACATTTAGTCCAATGAACAACTAAATATGAAACAGATCAAGAGCAACATCACTATCAATTAACTGTTGGTGAGCTTGTGGCACAAAGCACATGGTTGTTGGTTCTAAAAGCCCTCATCTAGAAAAAACAAAAATCCTCTAAAAAATTATCCTACAAAACAGCAAAAATTAAGGATCCCGTCCTTTTATTTAGACGTACAAAGAAAATTCGCAAGCAGATTATAGCATGGTGGATGCTTGGAAATCTAAACCTAGAGAACATAGAAGCAACTGCAATTATATGGAGCGAAGTACAGTCAACTACTCTGTTTTATTTATTCGCAAACATCACTGGGAGCCTCGCAACATCCACGAAACTACGACCGTGCCACCCACAAAGAACTGCCCAGATTCAGAAACATACTCATCGACTGCCGACTTGACTTCCGCCTTGTTGATCTTCCCTCCAAGGCCAGACGCAAGATCCAGGGTTCCTGCCTTCGACATCGTGGACTCCGCGCCGCCGCCGCCGCCGCTCGTGGATCAAAATGCACCTGAAATAGTCGTGGCAGCGATTAGAACAAGGGGAGGACCCAGTATAGGACATGGGTGTACACCAATGACTGTTGCAAAAAGATTCGAATTTAGTAGGTAAAATCATGGTCAGATCCGAATACAAATACCATACGTTAAGGGTTTGGGTGTTTGATTTCGCGCAGCAGGATGGGAAGGGAGGGGAATAGGCAGGCATACCCCTGTCGGATGTTCGTCACCGGCGAGGCGCCCGTCGCTCGACGAACAACGGGCAACGCAACTCGCCCTGTCGTCGCCGCCAGGAAAAGGAAGACCGAGGCCGAGAGAAAGAACTGAAGTCGTGGGAATGGAGGGTGCTGCCGCGCGCCAGCCGGACTCGAGCTGCAGCTGGGCAGGGGAGCGTGGAGGTACGGGTGGCAGAGCCTCAAATTTTAGCCTACTTAAATATTTAAGGACCGGCTCTAAAAAAATGGAATTTTTATTTTATATAATTTTAAAACTATAAAATATATAAAGTTTTTTATAAAGGTCAAGTTGAATTGGAGATAGCATTAAAATCATGATCTATTATCACCCTTATATGGAGGGAGCACACGGCCGACCGCGTGGAAAGCGGCGGGCGCTGGAGGAGTGAAGGGAGGAGATGGGTCGTGTTGCCGAAGGAACGGACCTTGTTGTCGTGTGGGCGTGTTGCCCGTCGAAGGAGAAGGCAATGCTGCTCCGGCGCCAGCTACCTGCCTCCGAAGAGTGTGAGAATCATTTATATAGGTAGATCTGCTTATTAGATCTAGGTTGTATTGTATGTTTTATTGGGCTTAATAACATTAGTTCAGTTATTCGGTTATGTGAGCTCAAGAGCCGCAAAATCGAAGTTAATTCAGTTATTTAGATCTGGGAACCGGATTTAGGGCCGAAATTCGATATCACCCACTTCGGTTTCGATGTCGGTTATTCCGGTTCGATTTTGATCATCGGTTAATTATGTCAACCCCTAGTCGCGAGGAGGAAGAAAACTACAGCTGACGCTGTCGCACGGGCCGAACCGGTTCGACCGATTCGTGAGAGAGAGGGGGAAAGACTCCATAATCTAAAATAATTTAATATTTTAATATAACAAATTTAACAACTTTAAAAAATCAAACTAACATTCGAAAATAACATAATCAACATTTTTCAAATATATATCAATATTTTATAGAAAGTAATACGGTCAACATTTTCTATAGACTACGCATGAGTAGAACAGATTCAAATCAAATATCAACATTTTTGAGATGCTAATTTTTTTTATTTCTTCTTCTTCACCAAAGTCGATAACCGTAGGGCCACTATGGGCAAGAACTACCCACCCACGGTAGAGATAGACAACATCAACATGGTATAGTGATGGACGCGGTTGGGATGAGCACTCGCAGGGTACAGTGATGAACGCGGTTAGGATGAGCACTCGCAGGAGCAAGGGAAGCCACAACGGGATGCCGCAACAACCACTAATGTCACAACCATAGCCAGCTACAACGTGTTCTCTCCAAAACGCCGATGGCCATGCTAGCTCCTGCTAAGTAAAGTTTATGGAACTTGTTTCTATTCCTGGATCTTTTCGTTACCTCCTTTCTGCATTTCGTTGGTGCTCCATTTTCCGATCTTCCTCTTTAACTACAAACGCTAATCTTGTCTTGTTGCTAAAATCGTAAAAAAGAAAAAGAGAAGACATTGCTGAAGCAACACCGTCGTCGGTGAGGTTCTCTTCGATACTATCGATGCCCAGAGTCGAGTCAGAAACACATGCCCCATGTTGTCCCATGTTGCCCTCTGCCTTTGCCATTGCCTTTTGCGTTGCCTTCTGCCCCTCTCGCGAATGTCTCGGTCGTCTGCATCTTCTTTTTCTTTTCCTTTTTTTTGAATAAAGTGAAGTCACATCATCCGCATCTTTCACTACAGCTTGCAGCTGCCACGCGACACCGCGCCAGATGTTGCCAGCTACGGCCGGCCGCCTGAACTAGTGGTGGAGTTGGTGGGGTGGCCACAAGAGGCCTCGGTCAAATTGACACGTCAGCACCCTCAATCCGGCCGTAGACAGAGAGTGTATTTTTGCTGTTTGGTGGGTAACGACATGCATGCACCCAAACGTGGAGGACAGCCAGGCGCCGGTGCGTGCTGACACGGACTTGCGACGCGTCGAGCTCCGTCTCTCTCTCCAGACTCTGGTGACAGCGTCCGTATCACTTTTTTAAATAATGGATGGAGAACCGAAAATTCCATGATGCCATGCTGTGCACCTGCTTGCTGCAGAGTCCTCTGGAGACCGTGATTTGTATGTACTACGAAGCACCAATAGCTAATTAATAAGATCGATGTCACTTTATTGGAGAGCGATCGAGTTCACGTGAGGCTAATCGATCGTGCCCTTTTTTTTCTTAAAAGAAAAAGGAAAGCAATCATAGTGAGCTTTATCTATTAATTAATCGTGCTGATGACAACCGATCTGAGATGAGGGTCTCGACGTCTGGTCGATACCCCCAATGCTGAGTGATCCGTCCGATACACCAACATCCGCTCTGCTGGTAAAAAAAGCCAAATTTCGACTAATTTAATAATATTTTATGAAAGAGAACAAAGCAGAATAAATCGAAATAAACCGAACATAGTTTATATCACCTTGGCCATGATCCGGCTGGCTGCGTCCCTTGTCACTACAGTCTTACAGCTAGCACGCACGGCACGGGAGACCAGATGGATGTTGCCAGATAAGTGATAAAGATGGGTAGCATGGCGACAGGCAGGCAGCAGGCCCGGCCGGCCGTATATGCTTTGTGCAGTCCAGATCGACACAGCACAGCTAGCGTCTCCGATTTATCTGCTAGTATATCATCAGTTGGTGTCACTGGGTCTGGATCCGACAGAAGTGTGTTTAGATCGCTTTGCCAAATTTTTTGAAACGGAATCTTGCTATTTAGAAGCACTAAATAAAATTTATTTACAAAACTTTTTACACGAATATATTGTAAATCGCGAGATGAATCTAATGAGCATAATTAATCTATAATTAGCGGATAGTTATTGTAGCATCACTGTTGCAAATTATCGATTAAGTAGGCTCATTAGATTCGTCTCGCGGTTTACAACCCATCCGTGCAATTGTCTTTTTTATCCATATTTAATACTTTATGCATGTATCCAAATATTCGATGTGATGCTTTTGACCAAATTTTTTTAAGGATCTAAACGAGACCGAAGAAAAGATATCGGATTTTTCTTTGACCAAATGCGACGAGGCCCATGATCAGGTCTACTAGGAACACTGTGTGTATGTTGCTAGGAGCCGACCCATGGCCGGGAGGCACCTCCTCCTCGTGGCTTTGCCGAGTGCTCTACAATAGGGAGCTACGGTCTTTTGTTGTTATCGAGGGACTCTTTGAATGGATTTTCAAGATGTAAGAATAATAGAGAAAACGTGTAATAGAAGTATGTCATGTCATGAGAATTCTACATAAATTTACAATCCATGAAAGCTAATTAAACAAGTAGTTGGATGCTACAAATATAAACTTATAATTCCAACTACACATACTTTCCTCTAAAGCAATGGCAGAGCTTGATGGAAAATGAGAGAGGGCCAGATTTGTAATTTTGTGCACATTTGTGTGGTAAAGCTGCAAAGTCCTCCTTTGATAATTCGGTAATGCTACAGGTAGAACGTGCAATGCATTGGACGCCCTCACCCGCTCGCGAGCCTTATCCAACGGCTAAAAAGAGAAGTAGGGGGACACATCGCCTATTCGCCTCTCGGCCGTTCTCCTCTCGTACCCTTCGGCGTCCTCCCCCACCATCGTAGCTCCATGGTCGGGTGCAGGCGAAGCTCGCGCGGTGCTCCAAGCCAAGCACGTTTAACTTTGGAGTTCTTTAAAATTGGGTTTAAAATTGGGTTTTCGATAAAGAAGTTGCAACTTATTGGTATGAGTATCCTATTAATCCTATTAAGCCCTGAACCGGAGTGTCACATCCTCACCCCCTTAAGAGAAAACATGAAACAAATATTGCGGCGGTCAACCCCCCCAAGTCAGGAACGTTCTCTCTTGGCCACGTCCGTACGTCCACAGTGCCAACGGCCCATGTGCCACGTCCATGCGTCCAGTGCCAACGGCGCATCCGTGATGCTCGTGCACTGACCCGCCACGCGCCCGTGCTTATGCCCGCGCATTATGCTCGTACGCGCCCGTGAAACCGCGAGAGTCGGCTCTGATACCATTCTGTAGCGTCCCGCCTCCCCGAGGCCGGGCCCGCTTACATCTGGCCGCTTCCTAGGACATAGACTGCCCTCACAAGGCAACACAAGTCTTTTCTGCACACTTTGTCCTCAGTTGTGCGCACCTAAGAAGAATTTCCCGATCGGTCACCCATCCCCAAATTGCTCCAAGCCAAGCACGCTTAATTTTGGAGTTTTTTAAAATTGGGCTTCCGGAAAAAAAGTTGCAACTTGTTGGTATGAGGATCCTATTAATCCTATTAAGCGCTGGACTGAGGTGTCACAGTGGCTAGGGGCAGAGCTCCGCCGCCTAGGGGCGGAGCTCGCCGGCAGCGCGGCCGGCCACGGGCCGCCGCTCCCCGCAGCTTTCCCATGCTGGCCGATGGAGGAGCTCTGAGCGGCGTCCATGACGTGCAGCAGGTAGTTTTCAGTGCATGCTGCAAGCGTATGTTCCACGCGTTTATGATGTTTGAGAAGAATGTTGCAATATTTTATGTGGATGTTGCAAAGCAGCTCTAGATGTTGCGATATTGCATATTCTTCACAAACATGTTCCAAGTGTTTAATCCGGATGTTGCATTTTAATTTGGATGTTTCATGTGGATTTTTAATATTTCATGAAATATGAAACAAATATTGCGGCGGGTTTTTTTTCTTCATCATCAACGAATGCCATAACTTTTTTTAACAAATTTTTGATGTTGCAAAGGGTAATTTTCTATGTTGCAGAAGTTTATTTTATATGTTGCAAACATTATCATTTAATGTTACAATAGATTAACGGACTATCCGATGGATCGAACGTCCGGACGCTAGCAACGCCGTTGATAATTTTCTGGTTTGACGGGCCATGGCCACCGTTGGCCATCATCTGCCCTGCGCTAGAGTTGATATATGAAAGAGACTATTTTATAGGAATTCGAAAGACATTGTTGAACTCTTTTTCTTTAGCCTCAAAAATACGACTAGGACAATATCCCTTTAAAATTAACCTACCGTATTTATAAGATCTAAGGGCATGATTAGATCCACAAGTCAATTGATAGGTAGCTGGGGTGGATTCAAACAAGACAAGCTAATTTCAGCTAGCCATATAAATAGTAACTGTCAAATAGCTTGTTCAACCTAACTAATTTCAGCTAACCAGCTAATAGATTAGCTAGTTGGATCCAAACGAGATCTAAGTATGTATTTTTGATAGTCACATAAGAATATCGGTTTGCACGTGCGCATCACTAGCATAACAAAACAATAAATATGTAGTTAAAATTATTCTTTTAAAATAGGTACTTATATATATGATTTTTAAGTTACGATTTATATGTACGAAAAAGGAAAATACTAATGGTAAATTCTTAGGGTCCGTTTGGTTCTACTTTTCCTACATATTTTTTGTGTAAAAAAGTCAAACGCCAACCAAACGAGTAGAAAGCTGCACCTGATTTCACGAAAGCACCTGCTTTTAGCCTGTGTATGTTCCACAGCACTTGAGATCGTGCTTCTATCATATGTGACTTCCAACTTTTGCTCAAAATTACCTTCTACCACCGGTTATGGTCTTACGGAGAGCAGCGTACCCCTTCCATCGATTTTCCTTTCTCGTCGTCTCTCCTCTCTCCCGCTCTCTTCGCTGGGTGGCGGCAGCCGATGGAGGAGGACAGGGTAGATGCGGAGCCGCACCATCGCCACCTACACGGTGCCGGAGTCGGAGCCCACCGGGACCCCGACGACAAGAGATAACGCAAGCTCCCGACCGCGGCGCGAGGCGGTGAAGGTCGTCGACGGCGCAGAGGAAGCGGTCCGCCTCGCCGCGGTCCCTGCGCCGTCGAACAGCATCGGCTCGACTGCGCCGCCCGAGGCCGAGTCCCACCGCATCACCACCCGCACATGGCCGCCCCACCGAGCTCAACCCGCCATGGTTGCTCCTTCCCGAAATCACCCGCCATCTCGACAGATTTGACCCAAACTTCCGCATCAAATGGTTGTGCCATAGTCCGAGGATTCGATTTCCTCACTTCCCAGGCACTATCTCTCCCTCCTCTATGCCGATTTGAGGTCCCAGAGGTCGTCAATGGGGCTCGGAAGTGGACCACAGCGAGAAACAAGATTTAACGTGGAAAATACTCCTAATACGGAAGATAAAAACCACGGGCACCAGTCAGCAAACACTTCTCACTAATTTCAAAAGTCGGGTTACAACGCCGTATGACGGCTTTTTCAAAGTGGAAACTCTAACACAGGATATATATACCGTACCGCGGGGGGCTAGCCCCCCGCACCCCCGAACCTCAAGGGCGCGGTCTATATGGGCCACTTCTGCCTCCGCTTCGCTTCGTCAGAAGTTAGCCAATAATGATGTGGACTGAATTTAGAACATATTCAACAAGACAAAGAAGCTTTTGCAAAAATGCCCTTACAAATTTTTTGTAATTAATCATATTTTTTTGTGTCTTAACATTTTTACGAAAGGCCCCCAAAATTTAAGATACTTTTAACTTTTTCACAGTTGACAGTCCACGCCAGATTTTTAACCAAACGTTTTTTTAGTTTTTTGACAGCGGATAAGTTACAACAGCTTTTTCACAGTTTTCTCATCGGCCACGGCCCAATCAAACGCTCTTAATGCATTCAATCCACGTAACCTCCTGAAACGACTTTTCCTAACGTGGCCAGTATGTGTTTAGGCCTGGCTACAACACTAAAATTACTTTTCTGGTGTTGGAGAAATGCACGTGATAGTTTTCACCCTTTTGATTTGCTATATAGATTTGCGTGTATTCCTATTCGCATACGAGCTATCAGCGTTCGTGCGTGCGTGCGTGCGTGCGTGTGTGTGTTTTTTTTGCCCAAAACCGGTGTTTGTATTCGATTCCACAATTTTTTTGATCTACAAAATACAAACAAATCAGTTCCAGCTCCGTCGACCGTAATAATATTCTCCGGCGTGGAGGTGGGAGCCACGTCGTATATCCGCTCGCCAGCCAGAGTCCTCCAGAGACCCCGATTTCGATTGTTCCCCAATCTCGCGGCCGCTCCACCACCGCCGCCGCCGCCGCCGCCCTCCGCTCCGGTCGCCAAGTCCCCGATCCAGATCCAGGTAACCCCCGCGCCGAGATCCCTGCGCCTCCGTCTCCGTTCTCTCTCTCTCTCTCTCTCTCTCTCTCTCCCTCCTCCCGATCGCTCGCCGCCGCGTCCAGATCCGACCGAGATCGCTCGTACGTCCCGTCGGATCGGTCCGTCGGTGCGATCCCCGAAACCCGAACCTCTCTCTCTCGCCGGGCTACTGGGATGCGAACTACCTAGTTCGTCGCGGATTTGCTGTCTCCTCCGCCGCGTGCTGGGGGTACCTGCCACACGGCTCGGATGGCGGCGTGGAATTCCCCGTCTGGTGTAGCGGGTTGTTTGATCTGGAAGTTGCAGACGTGTTTAGCCGATTTCTGAATTCCGTTCCTTCGTCCAGGGCCCGAGAGATGGACGCGAGCAGGCGCCAGAGCGGGATCCAGCAGCTGCTGGCCGCGGAGCAGGAGGCGCAGCAGATCGTCAATGCGGCTAGGGCTGGTAATGCTTCCTTATCTTTTCGTTCGGCTCAGCCATTGCGGATCTAGCCTAGCATCGTAGAGCAAGTTAGCCGATCATGAGTTCGGGTTATGTTGACCGGGAGATACCTCATTGCCATCCATATGTTTGTGCACAATGCAATTGTCGATACATGGACCTTTCGTGTTGCGAGGTGTATTGAAATCGGCATCTCGGTTGTGGCATTGCCTTGGGGGCATAGGTTAACGTTTGCATCTGTTGCCAGAGTCTAGCTCCCCTTTCAGCCTATTATTAGGCCATATCATATCAACCATTGTTACATGCCAGTTCAACTTGCAAATTTGCGTGTAACAATCTTTGTGCAATTTAGAGTTGGGGGTTACTTTTCTTTGCTCAATTAGCAAGACCGGATAGTTGCAAAGCTACTCTGGGACTCTGGGTATCGTTGGCAGCTATGTAGATGAAAAGCAAAAGGATATGCTTTCTGCACTTGTATAGGCTGCAATGTAAACTTGAATCTTTTCTGTATCCAACAGCTAAGTCGGCAAGGCTTAGGCAGGCGAAAGAGGAGGCTGAGAGGGAAATAGCTGAATACCGTAAACAGATGGAGGCCGAATTCCAGAGGAAGGTTGCAGAGGTATGCACACCTGCGCATCCTGTTCTTTTTTTTTTTCCCGTAGTATTTCAGGGTCCTAACTTCTATCTTCTCATTGTCTACAGAGCAGCGGTGACTCTGGTGCAAATGTCAAGCGTCTCGAGCAGGAGACAGCGGCGAAGATCGAACAGCTCAGCCAACAGGCTGCAAGCATCTCCCCAGAAGTCATCCAGATGCTCCTGAGGCATGTCACCACCGTGAAGAACTGAGCCTTTCTGTGCCTGATAATATGATCGCAAGCTTGTATCATCTGTCCATTTATTATTTCGGAGAGCGTGGTGAGAAATAATTGGACTTATGGCTGTAATTCCTTGACCACGGAATAAGCTGCTGCAGTAGAGCAGCAACCGTGCCTGGTACTATCAGAACTTTCATTGTTTGGTATATTGGTAAATATTTTCTTCATGTTCATATTTTGAACATACTATCTTGTTGATTCCGAATCTGGTGCTGCTAGTTTCCTATATAACCGTATGAGATCCACAAAAAAGAATTTATGGACCTCTGTTAACACTGGGAGAGTGGTTTTGGAAAAGAAATGGAGAAAAGTGGATCTTTTCTCGATGAACAGAGAGAGAGACTGCGTATAAAGTTGTGGTGTCCCTGTTCAACAAGTCACGGGTTGCCATGGTTGCTATTCTTGTTGCACAGGACAAAGCCTGTCAAACTGAACACTCCCTTTATTTCAAAACGTCTGTTTTAATTTTGTTCTCTCTAGTTTTGACAAGTTTAATACATGCATCTATAGTAACAATAAAATTCTATCAACACATATATTTCGTATATATTTCATGGTGAGTTCAATGAACTCTGAACAAAGTCACAAACAGACAACTATATGCAAATGCTTCGCGTTCCAAGCTATGCGAGTGCGCGTACAGTTATGTGCTGACGGCGGACAGCATGGATGCCATGCCACGAAGCCCACGATCACCCCAGAACAGGTCCATCACCCAAAACTCATACACTGAACCAACCATGCCAGGTGGAAGAACAAAGTGAACAAGCTCACATGGCCACCCAGGTGGAAGAACAAAGTGAACAAGCTCACATGGCCACCCATCGGCGCCATCAGAATTCAGGACCCATTTTGTCCTTCAGATCTTCTGGACAAAGTGGTGGTGATTATTGGTGTGGCGGGTCTGAATCTCTGAACCTTTAAAGCTGGAGTACATGAAAGATCTGATCCAACAAACCATCACCCATTGTAAAAAAAAAAATCAGACAACATTCATTTCGTACTTGCTCAGCGCCGTAGGTAGTGGTACCACCGTACCAGTACCAGCTTTGGTACTTGAATATTAATAGGGTGCAGAAAAAAGGACTTGTAGGACAGACTTCACAGTTCAAAGGACAAAGTAAAATGTGACACCAAAAAAGCTGTTTGATGCATAGCACTTCATGTCGATTCAGATATTGACTCGGAACGTTCCAGGTATCACGCTTCAATTCAATTATCACCACCAATCATAAGTTACCACTCCACATACATGTTCAGGTCCAATCATACACCACGATTAATTTATATGCTATGGTACATCTAGATGCTTTAGTATTTAACAGAATAACACAGATACAGACACGAGCAGTTCTGACATGTATGCAGGACTGCGGCCCAATATGATGTTACGTTTGCTTCTTATTCCAGCATACACAGTACAATATCCAAACTATATACATGCATATACTCCAGTTCCATCAGGCAGGCAACTTTATAGTATCTTTTGGAGTAATCGTGCACCAATGTTCCATCAAGATCTCAAATTACTGTCACTGCAGAAAAAAAAAGGTGCTGAACTCATCATGTGATAGCATAACTCGCAGCTAGTGTTAACTCAACAGAGTACAGATATATAACAGGCGTACAGAACATAAGATCATTACCTCAATAGCAATCCTGGCTTATGATTCTCTGAGTCTCTGGGCTGATATTCACCGAGCACGATATGAGCCCCTGGATCAGCAGGAGTATTGTCACACACAAGAATTACGTCACGAATATATAGTGGAAATATACAAAGCAAGGTACTGCATTATGATACCAACACTACTAAATTCATGGCAAAAATGAATACTCTTTGTGAAATGGCTAGAGGGAAGATTTCCATTAAGAAATGTGCAAGCACATTTTGCTCAAGAGGACAGCTTTACTATTTAACTTTCCATTAAGAAATCAGCAAACCTGAGAGACTTGAAATAAATAGGGTGAGCTGCTTTGTTCCAGTCCTCAGGACACTTAAAAACTTCATAAGCTGCTTTGTTCTTATGTTCTGATTTTAATGGTTCACCACCACATGCACAATTCTGTTAAAAACCTTCACTTGCTAGCAACCCTCAACTTTCCAGAAAAGCCCGTTTCAGGGAACTCAAATTTTGCATCAGTTAGCTATCCAATCTAGAATGGCTTCCTGTTTCCCATTTGTACAACTAGGCACATGCACAATCATCACCATCAAATGTCACTCGATATTTATGCTAACTTGCAAAATTACAACCTTTCAAAACTGAAACCACCATATCATCTTCTAGTCACTGCAACAGTGGATGCCAATAACAAATCTGGAGGCATCTTTTCAGGGCAAAATAGTACATTACCTACATGGACAAGTACTTTTGCATTCTCCTAATCAAATAGTTTAACAAAATACATATGTAGCTTTAGTCAGAAAAGGCACAAGTGATTTTGATGATAATCTATTAGCACTTGTATATGAGGCATTTAGATGCTTCACATGTACTATAGCAATCAAAGTTCTTAAGTGTTGAAAATTGACAGCATGAATTCTAGGGCAATATCCTTTTTGATTTGAAGGTAGTAGCTCAATCATTTGGCGACTCTTATATTCATCCACCATGTAACCCTTTGCCTTTACCCTAAACCCTTTTGCACCAACTCACTCATGCACTTGTTGAATACTCCGTCCGTTCCAAATTATAATTTGATTGACTTTTTTGACCCCAAGTTTGACCACTCGTCTTATTCAAAAATTTGTGCAAAATATCACTTCTTTTGTTGTGACTCGCTTCATTAACAAAGGTTCTTCAAGAATAACTTAAATTTGACTATGTTTGCATACATTTTTTGAATAAGACGAGTGGTCAAACTTGGTTTTAAAAAAGTCAAACGAATTATAATTTGGAACTGAGGGACTACTTTGTATCAGTAATTCTTTAATGGCACTTTGTGGTACTGTTCCTTGCAGTTAACATTTCTGTAATTATACTTTTTTATATACATCTATATTCTCATTGAAATGAATTTGCTCCTTCTAATGAGCCTGATTATTAGAACCAACTTGCCAAAGGCCACATTCAAGAAAACACTAAACTACATTGAACCCAAATACATAAACTCCATGGCTAAAAAGATGCCGTTGACACAATGGAGGTGGACAGACTAACGTAATATTCTTATTAATGGCCTATAGAGTTTGTTGGGTCCATATTTTAGTAGTAATTAACTACTTTTCACAATTCCTTTATGTCACTATAGTCAATACCAGCTGATACAGGAACCCATAAAACAAAAACCCATTAATGGTCACATGAAAATTGCATTCTTCTCAAAAATGTAGATAGAACAAGGTTGAAAATAAGCCTTCTAATTTTATTAACATGACAAGTCAAAGAACTGTGACACTAAAGCAGATGCCGGTGAACCCTATTCCATATTCGCTTACCACCACATATGATAGTGGTGTCCAGAGAAATGCTAGGACATATCCTATGGAATATAAGAACTATTTTCCAACTGTCCTTCCCACACCCGAGCTATACCTGTTATACACTTTTGGATAAAGTAACCATACTACAAATCTTTCCAATTCTTTTCAAAATAAATCTAATCACAAGTTCACAAATCACAACCAATATCGTCATTCATTTAAGCTAGGAACCATAGAAAAAATAAACATCTCAAGGTGAGTAGAAAAGTCCTTATGATCATGCAAATTCCCTTCAGCAGTTCAGACCATGCAATCCATGACAAGAACTGAATGGGTAAGTACAGAACAGTTGAACCCAACCCCTGACAACCTAACGGAAATCCTTAAATCTTACAGATTAGTATTTAAACAGACCCAAAACTAAACTTTTAACATGCCAAATCCTTAAGTGTTACAAATTTTCTAACCCAATTCCAAAGCCCCAGTCTTTGCAATCAGTATCAACTACACGCATCCACCCTGATGACTCCTGAGCAAGCTACCGGTAATGGGATCGTAAAATTGATAAAAGTCTACCGCGAGGACACGCAATTACCTTGACGGGGATGTGGAAACGGAACACCTTGATCGAGCCGAGAACCTCCGTGACGATCTCCAGCGGCACGGAGCCAGTGGCCAGGTCCGCGATGAGGTCGACCACGTCATCCAGCACCCTCCCGGCGTCCACCCACACCTCGGCGTCCGCGTACACCTCGCCCCTGCCCGCGAGCTCGCCGGACCCGGGCCACGCCCTGGCGGACCCGAGCAGGTGGCCGCGGTACGAGACGGCGGCGGAGACCGCGCGGTAGCGGAGCGGGAGGACGAAGCCCGTGTTGCGGACGCGGAGCCGCAGCGCGAGGCCGAGGTCGAGCGCGGGCGGGTCCGCGCGGAATCGGTCGACGCGGAGCCCCTCGACGCGCGCGGCGGGGGCCGAGGGGTAGAGCAGGAAGGCGGCGCCGGCGAGGAGCGCGAGGGCGAGGAGGAGCGGGAGCGTCCGGGCGCAGGCGCGGCGGAGCCCCCCCGCTCGGCGCGGGCGCAGGCGGCGGAGGCGGACGAGCACCGGGGAGCAGGGGGCCGGCACGAAGACGAGCGTCGGGGGAGGGGGAGGGGCCGCGGGGTGCGCGTAGGCGGCGGCCGGGTAGGCGTAGTAGGGCTGCTGCGGGGGCTGGGGCGGCGCGAGGAGCGGGCTCGCGAGGTGCGCGTGGGGCTTCTCGCCGTCGCCGGTCGCCGCCGCGGACGCCATCGCCGACGCGGTTGCGGGGGATCCGGTTGGGGACGGACTAGTGGTAGCTTCGCGGCGGTGGGGACTTTGGCTTCGGCGTCCAATAGGGAGCGGCCACGTCGGCGCTGCAGGAGTGTGAGGGGAAGGAAGCCTTACATGGGCCAGGCCCTACTTGTTGGAAATATGGGCCCTGCTTTCCGAAGTATTCTTGCGACCCATTTTTTTTTTTAATTCTGAATAGTTAGAGTGTCTGGTTAGGAACTTTACATTGGCCCATCTTCAGATTTTGTCCATTCAATTCTGCTAGTTTTTTTATACAGATTTTGCCCCTTCAATGTCTCTTGATGTTGAAACTTGGCCGTCACCATCTCCTTTACTCAGCCGCTAGTATTTTTCAATCACCATAAAAAAAAGTATGTTTTACTTTTTAGTAACCCCAAATTGTATTTTACCGTTCCCCTGACAATGAAAACTTGCATAAGATTCCCTTCTTTTGCCCTATTCATCATCTGGGTAGAAACCCCAATTTAGCAATCCTAGAGAACATTTACGTGGAGAGTCACCTTTTTTTTTCCACATTCTACCGGGCAAGACTCCTTTTTCGTCCCTTGGAGCAAGTTCGTTCTTCGTTCTGGATATGTTTCTGCAGGTGTCGAGTCTACCCATGAGAAGGAGCCAAGCGAAGACTTTTGCCGCAGTGTCATCGTGCACTTGCCTTTTCCAAATCCACTTTAAGGCCGATGGTGGTTGCATCTGTTGAAAAATCATGAGAGCACAGTACCTTTCTCACGAGGTACATCATTTGACACTTGAACACACCAAGAACAATTAAGATGACACAACAGATCCCCTACTCCATTCTTTGGCAAGGAAAAAATATAGACACACAAAAAAAAAGATTAAAAAAATGCAAGGTTTAACCATCACATCATCGACCCCAGCCAGCACGATTTCTTTCGATAAAAAATTGGTAAGCGCAGCTCATGACACGTCATTTTCTCGCAATTGTTTGTCCAGCAGTGGTGCGGCCATGGCTGCCGTCGAAGGTCGCCGTCGCTTTGCTGCTCGCCCAGTAGGAGAGCAACGTGAGGCAGCATCAGATTCTGGAGCTGGGCACTTGTCAGGGTGCTCATCGCTGAACAGGGCGATTTGGACGGCCAGAAGCTGGGGTCGCCTTCCTGAACATGACCCGTCGTGGTACACTCTACGGTACCAGTGCTTGCTTAGTTTTTTGAGAAATGTAAATAAGTACTTTATTTAAAAAAATGTAAATAAATAAATCTAGACTCTATTCGTATCCCTAGGCTATTTTTTAACCTCCACTCAAATAGCTGTAGAGGAGCCAAACATAAAGGCTATTTCTAGGCTATTTGCAAATAGTCAACCCAAAAAATTATCCCCTCTAAAGGGTGGGCTATTTTGGGTGGGATCCACTTATTCTCTTTTTCTTTCTCTTGTTAAAGTGGCAGCTAAATAATTGAAAAAGTAAGCTTAGGAGCTAAATAGCTCTTGCATCCAAACAAATCAAGGCAAGGGCTATTTTCTTAGGATAAATTTTAGCCCTCAAAATAACAGCGCCTAGTCTACGACAAATTTTAGATTGTTACAGACTTAAGCAAGTAGATGCTGGCAAGGAAATCGTAGCTGCTGCAATTGCCTAAGGTTAGGCTCACAACATTCAAGCTGCAATACAGGCATGCCCTAGGGTTGTGCAATGCATGATGCATCAGCCTTAAAATAAAAAAAAGAACATTTTTTATGCAAAGGATACTCTTCTTCCATACAAAGATGGATTAACAAAAGACAACTCAGCAGACGCAGACCATCCCTGCGGCGTCATCATGGGCCATGAACAGGGAAGAAGACCATCCTAACTGCGAGCGATGACAACACAACACCACAAGCACAACCACCTCTTCAAGATGGCAGCCTCAAGATAGGATATTTTTTCTGTTTTTCTTTTGATTTTTTAAAAGAACTCCTCAATATAGATCAACGACTTGCCTAGTTGAGGATCCGTCCAGATTATGTACGAGACATTCTCCACCTGAAGTTGCAGGCAGCAGCGCTGCAAGTCTTCAACACTGTACTCTGACGCTTCAAGATTAAACATCCAGAGGTAAATAGCACATAATCGGGGTACCAATTACCGAATATATACAGCGAATAAAACGCTACTAGGTTTCATACTCGACGCGCCGATGACCAGAAATTCAATCTTTTAGGAACCTCGGTTCATCTCCCAAGCAGCAATCTGACTCGGCATTCAGGGGTGAAGAGATTGCTCAGCTGTTCTTGGCCTCCTGCAGCATCTCCACCACCTTCTTCATCCTGGGCCGCTTCGCCGGGGCGCGCTCAGTGCACAACATCGCCACCTTGAGCACGGCGAGCATCTGCCTGCGCCAGGCGAACGACACGGTGCTCAGCCGGGGATCCATGATCTGCTCTGGCGTCTCACCCCTCGCGGGCGCGGTGTGCACCCACTTGACGAGGTCCACGCCCTCCCCGAACTCCTCCTCCACAGGCAGCTTAGATGTCAGGATCTCGAGCAGGACCACGCCATAGCTGTACACATTGCCTGGCACCGTCACCTGCATTGTGTAGGCATACTCTGCAAGAAACCAATTGCAACAGCAAACAAATGTTCATGATTCTAGACATATAGAAGAAATTCTAGCGCGGTTACCAAATATTGAAAAAAGTTCAGACCTGGAGGTATGTAACCAAATGAGCCTGCAACCGCGCTGATACTGGCAGTGCCCTTTGAAGGGTCCAGCAGCTTGGAGATCTCAACTTCTCCGAGAAGCGCATTGTAATGCGAGTCAAGGTGGACGTTCCCTGAAGAGATGTCGAGGTGAATGGTGGCAACCTGATGGAGGAACACCAGCCCTTCAGCAACATCAATGGCAATCGACAGCAACCTTGGCCAGTCAGGTTTCTGCTTCTCGCCATCAGTATTGCAGTCATTGTGGAGCAACTGAAGCAGGGTGCCATTTGGCATATGGTGGTGCAGCAGCAGCGCAGAGTCATCGTAGATGACATAACCGATGGGACGCACCAGGTTCTTGTGGTTAATGTGCGCAAGGCGCTCGAGCTCACGGATCATCTTCGTCTGGTGGTGGGTCACTGCATGGTCAACCGACTTCAGCTTCTTGACACACACAACCATGCCAGACGGCATGACAGCCTTGTAGGTTGTGCTGAATGTTCCATTGCACAATTCATTAGCATCTTTGTATGTCGCCTTTACACAGCTCTGGAAATCGATTGCCTGCTGCAAGCTCTCGATGAACACGGTTGAGGCCACGACCTGCGGCGCTGCCACTACCACCTCCCCTGCCTCAGCCTTCTTTGCCTCTACCTCTTTTTCCTGCCTCTCACGCCACATGAACAATGCCACCACCAATGACACCAACGAGAAGATGAGCACACAGGAGCCAACAACTGCCAAAGCCACTCTGTAAGATATCTTCATGTGGTCCATTCCATAATTGGAACCATAAATTGATCCACAGTCCACATCCAGCGGGTCGCCACACAGCTTGGCATTGCCGGAGAAGCTGGAGGCTGCGCTCTTCTGGAACGGTCCGAAAGCCGGTATGGCACCACTGAGCCGGTTGTTTGACAAATTGACCTCAATCAAGCTCAGCATCCCTCTCATATCACCTGGGATCGGGCCTGATATCTCATTGCTCGACAAGTCCAGCGTGACAAGCTTATCAAGCCGCCCAAGCTCTCGTGGCAGCGTCCCAACAAAGTGATTGAAGCTAAGGTTCAGTGCAATCTGCAGACTCTTCACCTTGCCTATCTCAGCTGGTATCTGACCACCCAGGTTGTTGCTGCCGAGCTGCAGCGCGAGCAGACGGGTACAGCCTCCAATTCCCCGTGGAATGCCACTGGAGAACTCATTGTGATCGAGGAAAAGGAACTGCATCCGTGATCCGTTGCAGATGTCCTCCGGCAAGTCTCCATGGAAAGAGTTGTAGCTCAAGTCCAGCTTGCTCAGGTTCCGGCACCGCAGGATTGATTTTGGGAACTCGCCGCCGAGGCCGTTGCCCGACACGATGAGCTCCTGCAGGTTCCTGAGCTCCCCAAGAACATCCGGCACCTCGCCGGCAAGGCGGTTGTACGCCAAATTGAGCAGCGTCAGGTTGGCGCAGCGCGCGAACTGCGTGGGGATCCCGCCGGACAGGTCGTTGGTGTTGGCCTCAAAGTACGTGAGGCTGGTGGCGTCCCCAATCGACGCCGGGATGGCGCCGGAGAGGCGGTTGTCGCCGATGCGCACGTTGGAGAGGCCGCGGCAGCGGCCGATGGTGTCCGGGATGGTGCCGTTGAGCCGGTTGAGGGTGAGGATGAGGACCTGCAGGTTGCCGAGCTGGAAGAGGCTGCTGGGGATGGTCCCCTCGAGGGCGTTGGAGTGGAGGTTGAGCACCTGGAGCTCCGACGAGAGGCCGAGCCCCGGCGGGATCGGGCCGGAGAGCGAGTTCTCGTAGGCGGACAGCACGCGGAGGCCGGGGAGCCCGGCGAGCCACCCGGGGAGCGCACCGGTGAGGTTGTTCCCCGAAACCTGGAGCTCCTGGAGCTCCTTGAGGCCCCTGAGCTCGTCGGGGATGGCGCCGGACAGCGCGTTGTTGGAGAGGTTGAGGAACCGGAGGCCGGACGCCCCCGCGAGGGCCGCGGGGACGGCGCCGGCGAGCGCGTTCATGGAGAGGTCGAGGAACTCGAGGCGCGCGAGCGCGCCGAGTGCCGCCGGGACGGCGCCGCGGAGCGAGTTGGCGGAGAGGTCGAGCCGCGCGAGCGCGGGGAGCGCGCCGGCGGCGGAGAAGTCCCCCCGGAGCCCCCGGCGCGGCAGGTCGATCGCGGTGACCGCGCCACCGCCCCCGGCGCAGGTGACGCCGCGCCACGCGCAGTGGTCCGCGCCGGGGCCCCACCCCGGCGGCGCCAGCTCCCGCCGCAGCGCCTGCATTGCCGCGCCATCCCCGCCGGCGCCGCCCGCGCCCGGCGCCGCGAGGCACGCCGAGAGGAGGAGGGCCAGGAAGAGGAATCCGCGGCGGGACGGGGGGAGAAAGGGAGGCATTTGGAGCCGGGGGGGCGGGGTTCTTGGCCCGCGGGGGCGAGGTGGAGGTGGTGGTGGTGCCCAGGCCAGGCCTCGCGCGTGGGTGCGCCTGCTTTTCTTGTGTGGTTTAGGGGCGGTAGGGGAGGAGAGAGAAAGGAGGGGAGGGAGCACGGCGACAGGGGCCGTGGCTGCTGCTGCCGCTCGCTCCCACTCGCACTGCGTCAGGGGGGGAGAGAGAGGGAGGGAGTGTGTCTTAGAGAGAGAGAGAGGGAGGGAGGGAGGGAGGAGAGGGGAAAGGTGGTTGGACGGGGCAAACGAAGGTGGTCCTGTGCTCAGTGCATTTGGGTTGCATTCTACAGTCAGTGTGTGAAATAAAAATGGCAATGGGTACCCTGACCGTTGAGGCTAGGTGAACACTGCTGTTGTACACTAAAGTGCTAACTGTTAAGTGGCATATCTTTTTTTTTGCGATAAAAGTGGCTACAGGCGTCTTCTTTTTTTTCTAATTTCTTGACTGATAAAGTGGTAGAATAAAGCTTACTACACGATTGTTCATCAAGTTGGGACATAGGAACGTTTTTCTTACTTTTATCTAAGGATATCGTTGCATACCAAACGTAGGTCCGTCAAAACCAAAATCTTCAAGTGCACATGAAAATACTAATGGTTGATATCATTTCGTTTTCATTTTCTATATCGATTTAGCTACAAGCAAATTTTTGTATAAGAGTTTGGATAGTCACCAAAAGAATCAATTCTTCTTCATTGATGAGCTAAATATCATACGCTAGTTCACACGCCACAAAAGTTCGGCTTACATACCAAATATTCTTACTTTTGTTTTCCCGCCGAAGGGCAATTTTAGGCAAGAATCAAGGACACATTAATTTTTATATAGTGGTCCAAGCATTCAGTGCATAGGTGAAGATGGGGAAAAACAAGAGGGCCGAAGGGGGCATCATTGATCCAACCATATAGATTAATTAAAAATGTTAACTTTAGTCCACTCTAATGAGTCATTTGCTATTTGTCTCCCTATAATGTTTATTTGGCAAGAGTGTAACTCTTCTTTTGCAGCCCGTTACTTGAGCAAATACAAACATTTGAGTGGAGGAGAAGAATGCTACTCAACTTCTGTTTTTCTTTTGTGATTTGCACACGCTCAAGTGACACACATGTACATAAGCATGAGCACATATGCTTTTGGATCATTGAAATTTGACCAGAAATCAAGACAATCGCAAATATCATTCATATCCTCCTTCAAAATTATCATGAGATTCAAAATATACCTTTTCTACGTCGCTTCAATTTTATCTGATGCCTACAGGTAAACATATTTTCAAATGAGGTTGATTCGAAAGTAGGAAGTAGACCCGAGCATTTTCAATTTCACCACTTCCTTCTCTTGTTTCCTTGGTGCATCTAGCAATTCGCTGCTGGACATGGTGAATTTCTCGGTCGCCGCGCCGGGTGAATCTTTGTGCTCTGTTCCCTTCCTCGCTCCGTTTCGATCCAAGCAGCTGCAGGTGCTCGATAAGAAAAAAAAACTACTCCAACCTACACGTACGGCTTGTCTTAAGCTACTGACACCAAGGGTCCTCTTGCACGCCCTTTTGTAGCGACCAAAGGCCCTGTTAACCTCTGGCATGATGCATGATGATATCATGCTTGCCTACTCTTTCTGCGGTTTCTTTTTTTTTTCTTAAAAACATTCTGCGGTTTCTTTGATTGGCTGATTGGCATCTACGTCCTCGTAAGCCATGATTCCGGATTTTCATTCCGTGCCTCCTTTCGGCACGGCTCCCCTTTTACAGGACCATTTTATGTGCAGCTGAATCTGTTCTGTCCGTGAGGTGAGAAGTTATCTTATCTTGTGAAATGGAATGCTCCCACTGACCATCATTGCTTGCAATGATCTTTTGCTTAGACTAGGAGAATGGGTGGCTAAGCATATGATTACCTCTTTTGATTGATCTCAGGAAAGGAGGCGAAACTTTGTTTGGGCTTTTCTTTTTGTGGAACATAGTTAGGCAGGTTATCATGAGGGCAGAGAGCAAGTGTGATCTGCAGTTTTGAGGTACAATCATGTGTGCTTTGTTTTGATTAGCATGGGAATTTCATAAATAAACTCTACTATGCTTATAGATAACTATAAGTATGTACACAAATTTTAATTGCAACATATTAAAATAAACTATAAAAATAAAAACTCTTAACAATAAACCAAAAAGAATAGACGTAACTAGGGGTAGTTAAGGGGGTCTAAATTTTAGCTTAGTTAATCTAAGAGTCGGACCCTAAAAGGACTGGGCTCTAATATTATACAATTATGAGCTACATATACATAAGGGTTAAGTTGGATTGTGAAATAAGCACTAGGGCTATGATCTGTTACCACCCCTACGTAAAATATAATATACTTTTGTTTATCCAACGTGTTTTGAGTTTGGAAGTTGAACTTTAGTGCACTAGAACACTAATTGTGCATCACCATTGTTTATATCGAACTTTTGCATGTCAAGTGTAGTCAAACTTTGAGGTACAATCATATATGAAATAAATGTAAAAAAATCGTTGCTATAGGACACAGCTATGTATAGCATTTTTTTTTGCAGGACACTTTTATTTGTTGGGCTAGGGACACTAGCTCTTAAACTATTCCTATTTGCCACAGCGCAAACATCGTATTAAAATAATGTTATGTATCTCACGAAGGAGAGAGAATGTGTGCACGTGTAGTTCTCTGTAGGACTTGTCTTTGGCAAAATGCAACTTTGGTAAAAAGAACAAAACTTTTCTCCTTGCACTGCCCTTTTACTTGATACATGGTAAAACATCACCTTTCTATGCTGATTTAACTTGAGTTGCCACTTGTAAACATTTGCATATTTTCTTGATCCAGTTTTGGATATTATTAAGAGCTTTTTCTCATTTTCAGAATCTTAAACAACATGTTTTCAAAAGAATATATTTTCTCATATTATTAAGAGCTTTTCTCATTTCAGAATCTTAAAGCAACATGTTTTCAAAAGAATATATTTTCTCATATTATTAAGAGTTTTTCTCATTTCAGAATCTTAAAGCAACATGTTTTCAAAAGAATATATTTGAATTCAAAATGCTCTGTCTGTAGCTTCTTACTAGCTTTCTTTGGATTTCAGAGTTAGACTGACATTGTTACTGGAATATGAATGGAATGGGCAATTTGGGCATTCATGGCCTCATGGGATGTCCTGTCTGTAGAGCATACATTCAAATATTATCCTATTATTTAATATGTTCCATGTGTTGTGGGAAATGACTAACATTTTGGATGTATCGACGCATCTCGTTCTTCCTTCAAGATGAAGTTAGGCGGAATATAAGAAGGCAAAAAGTGATCAAGTATAATCAATATTTTAGGTACAATCATTTCAATACACTTTTATTTGGTACCAAATCAACATGAAAATTTCTAAGAAATCCTACTGTGCTTTGTAAATTTCTCTAGTCATGTATAAAACTAAAGCTGAAATATACTGGTAGCTAACAACTTAAGAAAAAGTAATTTACAAATTAAGCGGTAGAAGAAAAGGGACACGAATAGATGCCTTTGTCACATGAAAATTTATTATTTTCTTTTCTTTTCTCTAACATAATTCGAACTTACACACTACAGATTTTGAATATCTTCTAACCACAGCTCTGTTTTGTGGTGCCGCCGAGCAAATGTCAGCAACATTTGACAACGCCATGTAGCCACTTTTGCCATAAAAAGCATATGTTTGAGTTCATTGCACTTGACAAGTTGCCATTGCATGCGGGGTGCACACAGATAATTTGGTTCTTGTCAGTGTGCATGAGGAGAGGACTCTACTATTCACTATTCAGTTCACATGGCACCAGTGAGGCAGTGATACATGAGTCAGAGAGCAAGTCTCTCTGAAATAGGAGTCCAGTTGCCATCTCTATCATATAACTAGAAATTGCCCTTTGGCGCGCCGATTGGGCCGTGAAGTGATAATATTGTATCTCTTTAGCACTATATGGTATTTTTTGAGATAGTTGCTAGCATATATTAAATCAAAATAAAATTTATATTTTATTTTTTTTGAAAGATTAAATTTATATGTAAGCATGCAGCAAGGAGGATGGAGTTTATTGATGGATGACCATGCGCGGTAAGCATGCAGCTTTGTGTGAGTCTATTGCTTCTGGTGTAAGCTGGCCACCACGATATGCGGGCAGCTGAGCGGTGCGACACACCACCGGCTCAACAGTGCTGGTCGGTCCATCACCATGGACGCGTGGAGGTACCACCTCCGCACCCCGATCCACTTCCAGCCCCTGCCGCACGCTGGCTGTCGAGCTATCTCCGTGTGCTCGTTCCTTTCCTCTATCCGCGTGTGCCTCCTCCGCTTCCCGATATCCTCCTCCGCTCCCTATTGACCTCACCCCGCCGGCAGTCGCCGAGCTCTGCGGAGCATCTGCTCGATCCTGGCACTAGCATGGATGTAGCCACCATGGGTCGCATTAGCTTCAGGTTCAGGTGAGTGTAGGATTTGTTCACGTGATCTTTCTTCTTTCCCTTGATTTTCTCGATTGATTTCTAGTGATTTATGGGTGTGGAACATGCTCAGGTGCCGCAATGGTCTAGGCTCAGGTACAGCGGGGGGAGCTGGGGAAGGACGCCGCGCCTGCGTCCAATGGGGGGAGGTCGTAGCAGTGGGGCGCGCTGACTACCTGACGGCGAACCATAGTCGGTGATGGACAACGGCAGCTGGCGGATCTGCGTAGCAGGAAGGCGCGGTTGCTTGGAGCTCAGAGGCCGGCGCGCACCCCCGAGTGGTTGGCCACAGCGGCAGGTAGCAGAATTGAGCTGGGGCCAGCCGTAGCAGCTTAATTTGGGTGCCTGGCACACCAACAACGAATGCACTATCGCAGGTAGAGGTGGCGGCAAGCCGCAGAGGGCCTCCGCGCGTTCGGCGGGCGCAACCTGAGCATGGAACGACGACAGTGGGTTCTCCGGGCTGCGGCTGTCGGACTGTACCGGCATGTGAGCAGCAAGCAACCAATCGAGACAGTGACAGTAAGCTATCTTTTTTTTTAAAACGAAAGTGACAGTAAGCTATCAAGATCCAGAAATTTGCTCATATGTTTTTTGAAAATTCGACATTGCAATTTGCGGATACTTGTGAATTTTTATAGTAGTAGCAATAGAGCTAGTGATATTTACATACTCTGAGCCAATACAGAAGTGTCTATGCCACCTCTCAATAGATACACTGCAAATTCAGTTGTGACTTTTGACTACCAGGGTAGTCCTTTTCTTCAAAGTTATATCAACGGTTATTTCCTGCACATTTACAGAAATCTTGCATTAGGCATTTGTTATGAAAAAAAGAAATAGTAATTGTTACATAATCTCTCCATCTCAGATATAAGATATGGAGATTGGGTGTAATTGGTCCTGCAACTCCATGACTGATCTTTGCTGGTGGAAGACCATGCTGGAAAGAGATGGCAACAACATAGAGCATTGTGCTGGAGGGCACAAGCAATGGTGCAAAGAAGCTGAGATTGCAGTGGGAAAAGGAGGATGTGGTAAAGAGGGAACAACAAGGATAGGAAGCAGCGGTAGGCAAGAAGTAGTGTTGTGAGAGCGACCTGCCATGCAGTCATGCATAATGGTGTAGATGTAGTGAAGCGATCTTCACAACAGAGGACAGATGAGCACACCAGGTGTTTGGGAGATGAAGTGCCGATTTGAGCATCTCTTTACCTTGCTTTATTCTTTTATATATGTGCTGTGAATTGTGATGAAGTTCTTTTTGTAATGTATTTAAGCTCTTGTTACAGGTTAGACTATTCAAGATGTCCATCTTTGGTTATCCTTTTCTCCTATTGTTGTGGCACGTGAGTGTGTTGTCTTCTACTGGAATATTCTAAATTCTTTGTTTGACGGTCTGCTCTCATTTGCTAATAAAGGATGTTACTATTATTTTTTTCTGCTAGAGCTTTCTAGATTTTTTTTTCTCCGGTGGTGCGTAGGCATCTCATATAATAGGATCTGACGGCTAATAAACAGTTATCTACTAATCTAACGGCTGATAGAAAATTAGCTGTTGTGGCTCAACGAGGAGCGCGAGAATGCACCGGCTCTAAAGGTTAAAAGATTTGTCAATAAAAATATATATAACAACACCCAACCTTTTTGTCTATGAGGCCTCCTCCAGTGGCTACAGCTAGTGCCGGCGACCTCGCCAGCAACGTGAAGGAGAGAGTAGCAGCAGCAGTGCCTAGGTGCGTGTGCGTGTGAGGGGGGAGAGCGTTTTCACTAGCGAGGAATGCAGCGCTAGCGAGTACTGTTTTCTACTGTTCATCGATTAGAAAACTAATTTAGCCGGCGACGTCGCTCGCCGTTGGAGGAGGCCTGAACATGACATCCCATACACACCTGACACCCCCCATGTTGTTCCTGCAAAACAGTTTCCCCTTTTTGTTTTTCACGCACAAATCAGCATGTACTATCTGATAAAAAAGAAGCCTACTTCTTTAGGCTCATAATAACTGGCATGAATATGACACTCTATCTTCATGCCATGCAGAGCAACAGTTGTTTCTATATGCTTTTTGTACTGTGCCCCCCATCTGGTGATGAACTTGGGGAACTTGATGCTGGGTTGTCATCGTACAGGGCATACTAATGCAGTTCCTTAACTGCGTGTGCTGTTCCCTTTAAATTTGCATCTCGACCGATGCAAGATTCCGAATTTTGTGGTCCCTTGAAACTGGGGACCTGCTTTGTCCTCTGAAGAGCAGGGAATATTTATTTATACGACTAAATTCAGAATATTGTTGTGAACTAGTACTCTGTCTTTGTGTGCAAACACAAGTTTATACAGAAGCAGTGTGTTTTTTTGTGTTGTCCTGAATGAACTCCCGACTGCTGACTCAGCACTTTGGGTGCTAGCGAGCTTCAACCTCTTCCTTGGGTTTATAGGTTTTCCCCCCCATGTTTTTGATTTGGCTTTTGTGCCACAAATTTCTCTTATAAGGTCCTGTCCTTCTTGCTGAGGAGTCAAAGTTCGACGAAAAGAAGTAGCAGAGAACAAACAAGAAGAAATTCAGGTGAATTGGACCGAGAATTTTTCCTTACAGAAACGAGATGTCGCTTCATCATAGAACTTCACCCGAGCTAGCACATTATTGGTGACCCTGCAGGGTTCGTTGCACACTGCATTCCGTAATCAGAAGCCCAGCGTAGGACAGCAACCAGTTCAGCTGGCTTTCGTCAGGTCGCTCCACAACCTTTTCTAGCAGACAGACAGCCCACACCGGGAATTCCCAAGGAAAGCGAGAGCTGGACGAAGAGGGCAATTCAGTTGTACGCTTTCATCACTCTCACTCGTACCTGTCACATCATTCATATTGACAACAAATGTGATTTTTGGTCAAATTACCCACAAAAAATATACTGTAGTCAATTTACATTCTTAGCTCTCTTTGTGTAGAGATGGCATTCCAATTTTCACTTTGTTTTTAGATAGGTACAGGAGAGATGAGCTTTTGATAGACCTCCTTTAGTAGACTGATTTCCTCTGCAAAACTGTTGCCTAATTAAACAGCGGCATATATAGACCTGAAATCCCACCCTCTTTTTTCAGTCACCTATAAAACCTACATGTGTGCTCTTTTCCCTTTAATTTATGTATCCTCAGTGCTTATGCTGAGAATGATGTAAGAATCAGGCTGTATGCGTCGCAGAGGCTGGAACTATTTCTTTTTCTTTTTTTAAGATTAAGGAAGGTTCCGGCCTTGATCATTCACAGGCGAATGACTACAGCCTACAAGCAAAAGCACAGCACTCAGGCTGTCAAAGCATAGCTAAGCATCAAACGCTAACCACTCTAGCTGACTTCAGTCAGGAACAAGTAGAACGATGGATTAAAAAACAATCCTTCTTCTAAAATTCCTTCCACATTTGTTGAAGAACTCCATCACCACTCCTTCTAGCTGCCAACATTTATTTTTCAAGGACTCCATCTCTTCCTCTTCAGACAGCTGCGACCAAAACCTCGCCCAGTATGTCCCTCTGAAGATTATCTGCAAATAAGAGTTAGGGTATGATTTCTGAAAAACAACATCATTTCAACAAAGCCAAAGAGCCCAGCACATAGCCGAAGCCCCAATTAGCAATTGCTTTCTAAGCTTTGTAGTATACCCACTAAGCCAAGATCCCTACATATTTTCAATGCTGACTGGTGGATTAATGCCAAAAGTGAAGTATAAAGCCTGCCAAACAACTTTTGCTAAATGGCAATCAAAAAACAGATGTTGAATGTTTTCATCACAGTTGTAGAAACAACACTTTCTATCACCTTCCATTTTCTCTTAATCAGATTGTCCTTAGTGAGGATTACACCTTTCTTGAGTTACCATAATTTTTTTTAAATTTTCAATGGCACTCTCAACTTCCAGGATGAACAATTTTCAGGTATAGCATTCTCATTCATGAGATTCATATACATTGACTTAACTGAGAAAATAGATTTCTGGTTTGCCTTCCAAACAAACCTATCTTCTGCTTCCCCAAGGTTTACATGAAGTACCAAAGAAACTAGTCTATTCCACTGTCTTAGTTTATCACCCACTAAAGCTCTTCTAAAAGCAATGTTCAGAGGAGTACTATAGAGGACTGATGCAACTGTTTGGTTTCGTTTCCTTGCAATGTTATACAGACCAGGAAACTGCTTCATCAAGGGTGGATGTCCTACCCACCAGTCTTCCCAAAACCTCACCTGTTCCCCATTGTTTACCACAAACTTCCCTCTAGCCAGTAGCAATTCTTTTACTTCCATTAGACTAGACCAGAATTGAGAATCTCCCGACCTTTTGACTATCTGTGTTAAAGGTTTGTTATTATAATATTTTCTTTTAAGCAATTGTTGCCATGTTCCATCCTCGTTTATGAGTTGAACCAGCCATTTACTTAAGAGACAAATATTCTGAGCATCTAGATTTGTGATCCCTATTCCTCCTATGCACTTTGGTGTGCACAGTACACTCCATTTGGCTAGCCTGTATTTTTTCTTATGCTCATCACTCTGCCAAAAGAACCTAGATCTATAATAGTCTAGTTTTTGAGAATACCCTTAGGTAGGTATTCTAAAGAATGAGAGCATGAACATTGGTAAACTGGATAATATGGAATTTATAAGTACTAGTCTCCCTCCAGCCGATAACAGCTTCCCCTTCCAGCTACTCAACTTCTTTTGAAATCTATCTTCAATCTGACTCCAGTCTTGGCTACTTATCCTTTGATGGCTCATTGGAATTCCTAGATACTTGAAAGGAAAAGTTCCTTCTTTGCATCCAAACATTTGTATATATTCTGCTCCATTATTCCTGGCTTCTCCCAAGCAAAAGAGTTCACTTTTATGAAAGTTGATCTTCAAATCAGATAAGCACAAAGCAGCAGCTTCAGATTACTAGCCTGTTCCATGTCATCCTCAAGAAAGATTATTGTATCATCTGCATACTGCAGAATTGATAAACCTTCATCCACCAGGTGTGGCACCACTCCTTTTATTTGATCCCTATCCCTTGCTCTTGACACCAGCACAGCCAGCATATCAGCCACTATGTTAAATAGTAGTGGTGACAAGGGATCACCTTGTCTCAGTCCCTTTTTTGTATAAAAGAAAGCCCGTATATCATCATTAACCTTAAGCCCCACACTTCCCCCCTAACTATGCTATCAATCCACTTGCACCACTGCACAGAAAAGCCTTTCATCCTTAGAGATTGTTGCAGAAAATCCTAATTGACTTTATCATATGCCTTCTTAAAGTCAAGTTTTAACATAATCCCACTATGATTCTTCCTCTTAATCTCGTGTAGAGACTCATGCAAGATTACTACTCCCTCCATTATAAATCTCCCAAGTAGGAAGGCAGATTGAGTTGGTCTGATAATTCTATTAGCCGCTGAAGTGAATCTGTTAGCCAAAACTTTAGTAAAAATTTTGAAACTAACATTCAACATGCAGATAGGCCTAAACTGTTGAATCATCTTAGCTTCTTGCAATTTTGGTAGTAAGGTTACTACTCCAAAATTTAATCTATATAAAGCTAGCTCCCCTATATGGAAGTCCTTAAACATGGCCACTAGGTCATCTTTTATTAGACTCCAAAAAACCTGATAAAACTCTGCTGGAAAACCATCAGGCCCAGGAGCCTTGTTGTGTTTCATTTGAAATATAGCCTCCTTCACCTCCTTTTTCTGTGAATTTCTCCAACAGAATTCTATTTTCTTCATCAGATACCTGTGATATATCTGTTACCTCTGTTCCATCTAAAGAAATGTTGCTTTTCCTTGCCTTGCCAAATAACTTTTTATAGTACTTAGTTATGTATTTATTCAGATTATCTTCTCCCTCTATCACTCCCTCTTCTTGTTCCGGTCTAAGAATTCTGGTTTTCCTTCTTTTCCCATTTGCAACCATCTGGAAGTATTTAGTGTTATTATCCTCTTCTATTAGGTCCCTTGTTTTTGCCCTTTGAAACCACTTGATTTCCTCTTCTCTCATTAAGAGAGCTAGCCTTTCCTTGATACATTGTTTAAGATCCATCTCTTGTTGACTAAGCAACCTAGTCTCAGTTTCTTTATCTAGCAGATCAGCTTTCTTAATCAGTTCTTGTTTTTCTTTTTTGTAAGCACCATTCATGTTGATAGCCCAGCCCCTTAGATATTGTCTTAGACTCTTGATTTTATTTTGCCACTTCTGCATAGATGTCCTCCCTCTTTGCTCCTTTTGCCAAACTTCTGACACCAATTCAAAGAACCCCTCCCTTAACAGCCAGCCTAGCTCAAACTTGAAAAGAGGTTGTTTCTTGCTCCCCACTGTCAAGTAGCAAAGGGGTGTGATCTGAAATTTCTCTAGTCAAAGACACCACAACAGCCAGTGGAAAATATTGTTCCCACTCAGTGCTAATTAATATCCTATCCAGCTTCTCATAAGTTAGGATAGGTAGAGAATTAGCCCAAGTATATTTTCTGCCTGACATCTCCAGTTCTCTAAGATCAAGTCCATCTATGATGGCATTGAATAAAAAGGGCCATCTATCATTATATCTGGAGTTATTCTTTTCACTTGAGTTTCTGATTATGTTGAAATTCCCTCCTACAAGTATAGGTAGCTTCTCCTTATTGCAAGCCTGGACTAGCTCAGTTAAGAAACTCTCTTTAAAACTAGGCTGAGCTGCTCCATAAATAGCTACCAACACCCAGTGAAAGTTATCTTTTTTATTTCTGAGTCTGAACTTTATAAAGAAATCCCCATCTTCTATGCTACCAATCTCTAGAACATCCAGATTAACCCCTAAAAGTATTCCCCCTGAACTCCCATGAGGTTCAGTCCAATGCCAAAGGAAATCTCTCCCACCACACAGGCCATTAAGCACTGATTGGCTAAAGTCCTTTTTTCGAGTTTCTAACAGGGCTATGAAATCTTAGCTCCTTTTCCTTAGCTGTATTAGCTAAGAATTTGGTTTTAGCCAAGTCACTTAGACCTCTGCTATTCCAGAATATGCCTCTCATTTGGACACTTCAACAGAATTTTGGAACAGTTTCACTCTACGAGTCCTCTTTTTATGTGACTTATGACATGACTTGTGAGATCTTTTATTCCCTTTTTGGGCAAATCCTGGTGCAGATCCTTCCTCATCAAAAACTTCCTCAAGGAGCTCACCACAAATTTCTTTTACTGCCTTACTCTCTAACTCATCTAAGCTGTCCTCATTGTCACTATCAAGATATTCTAGTTCACCCTCAGCATTTTTATCTAGGTGGGTATCATCTTGTTTACTACCAAAAGCAGTCTGACAAATAGAAGTTATTAAGTCAGGCTGAGCCTGAACCCCTAATTGTAGCAAATTAGCTGAAATAACATTCTTATCACAAGACAACAAAGTTTGGTTGGGACAATTACCTTCCATGAACTCCAAGTTCTTTGCAGCTTTCTTCAGAGTGTGCTCATCAGTCGAGTTAGCCAATCTAGGGCTGGCTCTAAGAGGAGACACCAATGCTTCAGGGATTGCAGCTCCAGCATGAACTTCCTTGCCCAATTCAGAACTGTTTATGCCCCACTCACTTGCCCTGAATTGATTTGAAGCTCCATCTTCACCTCCTTCCCTTGCTCAATTGTCTCAAGTACTTGTGTTAATATGTCAAGTGACTGTGTACAATCCTCCCCCAGCCCAGTTTCATTCTCCTGCACCTCCCGAATGTTGTGCATCCCTTTATTTTCTTTTATCTCATCACCCTCTTCTGACAAGACCCTTTCAGCTATCTCTTTCAGAGTTTCACTAACTACCCCATCAAGAATCTCGTTGGCTTTCTTCCTTAAAAAGGACGTGAATTCTTCACCATTCACAACAATCATCCTTTCCTTGAGCTCAGGTAAATTCTGGCCCAAATTATTCATCTGTACTTCCTGCTTTTTGTGATGCTCATCCCCTTCTTTTCCAGAACCATCATCCCCTTTCTGCCTTTTTGGATCCCTATCCTCTGATGGGTCCCTTTCTGGTTCCTCCTCCTCCTCTTCTTCTCCATCACCTTCTCCTCCCTTCCAGTCCACCTCTATTTCTTCTCCATTTTCATCCACCCCTAGCTTTTCCACCTCGAAATCTAGCTCAAAGTAATGATCCCCAATCACTACATCCAAGCGAGCTGGAATGAGCATAGGGTTTAGCACTGCCACTTGAATTCTGCCAAACTCATTCTTTCTTGTTGACTCCATGTCCACAGTCTGAGTCGAGCCAAGCATAGACCCCGCTGCCCAGAGGTTCATAAACTCTCTCAAAGATTTTCTTAACCCATACACTCTGACCCACACCTTGGGAAGTAAGAAGCCTTCTTCCTTTTCAACCCAAACATCAAATTGCAGCCTCAAGCCCTGAATGCTTACCTCTTTAACATTAGCTCCTCCAAATGCAATAACCCTCTGTAAATCTTGCTTGGATGGAAACTTAGTTATGAAGACATTCTGTTCATGTTCAGTCAATTCCCAGGACCATTTCCCTGGGAAAATTCCCAGGATTCCTTCTTTGATCTGGGTAAAGGCGGATGAGGGATATGATAAAATCCCAATCCATGGACTGCATAACCAGCGACATGTGCCACAGATCTGCTTTGCTTGAGATTGACTCACCGACGGAAGACGTAGAAGCATAATCTCCATTGTCTTCCCCCTTAGAGAACTCGCCATCCTGCAGCACCCAGAAACGCGAACCATTCCCCTCTTTCCTCAGCCCGTGGAGTGGATCCGGCGAAGCCGTAGAGACCGGAACCGAGTGCCTTAGCGGAGGAGCACTGGCCACCGATCTGCCCCCGCACGCACGAACGCAATCCTCGCCGGCGGGAGACGGCGAAGTCCCGTCACTTGTCCCACTCATCTCACACGCTCGCTGACCCTCAGACAAGAAGATGAAACAAATCTGTCAATGCCTCAATGGCAGGCTTGGCTACACCCGTCTACCACCGCGACACCTCTCGTCGAGCTAGCACCAGCGAGCTAGGTAGGTACCTGCCTAGCTACCTCCTACGGCGATGCCTGGTCACTAGCACAGCAGCTCCACTATTCCTTTTTCTAGAAAATAAATATATAAAACCTAATTCTAACCTCTTATAGTTAAGCATGTCGGTTCAGAGACGAATCTAAAGGGGGGCTAGGGGGCTCAAGCCCCCCTACGCCACTGGCCGTGTGCCTCCAGCTTCTTGGCCCGAAGCCGCCTCCACAGGTGGAAGACGAGCAGCGTCTTGACCACGCCTACCGCGATACTGTCAATAATAATACCTGCGCTAACAATATCGCTCACGTCCTTCCAACCCATTGATCGATCTGGGTGTGGGAGTAGACTTTGAGGGAGCTAGATAGTGTGAGAGCTATATCTATCGCAGACGAATTATTGAATTTATGTAGCAATGAGCCGGACAACATTCTAACTTCTCTCGTTGATTTTTTTAGAACAACATTCGTAGTAGTTTTTTTTAGAAACGCATCACAGACGTAGACGTCCACAACACGCACGCACACTCACCCTATGAATACACGCATACAACCCTACCCTGATGAGCACCTCCGAGAGACTGAGCCGGCAAATCCTCGAGATTAACGAAGTCACCACCACAGACGTCTCACTGTCGACGGGAACATCGCCTATCACTGAAAGCACAGAACCATTAAATCTTAGACAATTCGTTTGGTAATCGAACCCATGACCTCAGGTGATACTGAGGCTCCTGTAACCACTACGTGTTACACGCCCTTTCGCATAACAGCGCAGCAGTAGGCCTACGAAACTACCGCGTGGGCTTCGTACGTCTCACATAAACCCAACAGCCCACCATCCAGGGCCCAATTAACTTCTCATCGTAACTGCACAGCCAATGCCCTTCGGGCCAGAGCCCATACGTTATGGCCCACCAAACTGAACAGCCTAATCCACTCCCACGGCCCAGCCCAACTCCCCATTCTCCAAACCCTAATCCCGTCTCCGCAGCCACGCTGTATATAAACCGCCGCCATCCTCCTCGCCTCTTTCCACCCAAACCCTCCCGCCGCCGCCGCTGCAAGCACACCGCACCCGGCGCACCACCCCGGCGAGAGCCCACCCCCCACCCGACCATGGCGGACCGCGGAGGCGAGAGAGGCGGCGAGCGCGGTGGCGACCGTGGCGGCTTCGGCCGCGGGTTCGGCCGCGGCGGGCGCGGCGGCCGCGGCGACCGCGGCGGGCGCAGGGGGGGCCGGCGCGGCGGCCGCCAGCAGGAGGAGGAGAAGTGGGTGCCCGTTACCAAGCTCGGGCGCCTCGTCAAGGAGGGCAAGATCCACAAGATCGAGGAGATCTACCTCCACTCGCTCCCCGTCAAGGAGCACCAGATCGTGGAGACCATCGTGCCGGGGCTCAAGGACGAGGTCATGAAGATCACGCCGGTGCAGAAGCAGACCCGCGCCGGGCAGCGCACGAGGTTCAAGGCCTTCGTCGTCGTCGGCGACGGCGACGGCCACGTCGGGCTCGGGGTCAAGTGCGCCAAGGAGGTGGCCACGGCCATCCGCGGCGCCATCATCCTCGCCAAGCTCTCGGTCGTGCCCGTCAGGAGGGGCTACTGGGGGAACAAGATCGGGCAGCCCCACACCGTGCCGTGCAAGGTCACCGGCAAGTGCGGGTCCGTCACCGTGCGCATGGTGCCGGCGCCCAGGGGGTCCGGGATCGTCGCCGCGCGCGTGCCCAAGAAGGTGCTCCAGTTCGCCGGCATTGAGGATGTGTTCACCTCCTCCCGCGGCTCCACCAAGACGCTCGGTAACTTTGTCAAGGTATAAAGATCTTCCTCTAATTCTCGTTGTTACTTGCTGATTGCTAATTGAGCATTGAATTTTTGCTTGTTGCTACGTGTGGACGCTCCGTTGCCTTATTTGCATAATTGTACAAAATTAAAATTGATTATAGTTAGTGTTGGCCGTGTAGCTCTCAATTCCAGCTTTTAAATGATTATTGTTGTCTTAATTTTGTTTTCAGGTTCATTCCTGTACTTGTTAGACCTTGTGTTACTTCTGTTCCTAGTATCGTTGTAAATAGCTAACTGTAACCATGGCAATTTAGTTTTCAGTAGCGTCTCTGGATTGTATTGTTGCGTTATTGTGTATGAACATCTGTTACTAGCCAATGTTAATTCCATGTCTCTAGATTGACTCGTTCACAGTGCTTCATGATGTTGGTCTTTATTTTTTGTTGTCATGTTTTTGTAATTTGGTTATGTTGGGAACTTGTTATTTAAATGTTGTTTGCACAACGATGGCTGTGTTCAATGCAGTTACCTTGTCTGTCGTTTTCTTCTTCTCAAAGGGGTAGGCTTATTGTTTGTAAGTTATACCATTTTAGCTTTGACCATCATCAGCTATACAAACTGTTTTGGAATATAATGTTGATACAAATTGTTTTGGAATATCCTCGCAAAAAAATTGTTTTGGAATATAATGTGGATACTGTTGAATTTATTAAGCATTTTCATTGGGTACTTTTACTAAATGGTATAGAAATGAATAGTCAATTTCATGTTGTATGTCTTGTTAGTATATGCTTTTGCTTGGAATATTTTGTTTCTAAAATGATTTTTCCATTCTCTTGTGGCTGGTAGTTTGCGTGTAAAACCTTCTGTTACTTGACAATTTGTGTATCCTTTATAGTTACTTGAGGTTGTGTTTCATGTCATTTTTCAGTCAGTAGAATGCTGGTTTGAGGCTGCATGGTATTTGTTGCTTTGCTTCCATCTAACTGTAGGCTGCCATCTAACTGTAAACTGTGCATCATTTTGTTAACATGTGATACTCCCAACTATATCATCTGTCATTCCTAACAAAAACTACATCATCTGTCTAGTCAATTTCTGCGTGCCAATAATGCTAGATCAATTTATAGTGTCTTCTTTGATTTTTATTTTCAGGCCACCTTTGATTGTCTCATGAAGACCTATGGCTTCCTTACTCCTGAGTTCTGGGCTGAGACTAGGTTTGCAAAGACCCCATTCCAGGAGTTCACTGATCTCTTGGCCAAGCCAACAAAGGGACTTGTGATCGAGGCCCCTGTGGAGACGGTAGAAGCTTAAACCTGTTGATGGAGGTTCAGAACAAACTTTGCTTGTAGTAGAAAACTGGTTTCTTATCTACTTTGTGTGGCTTATGTATTGCTGTCTCGCATATCTCAGTTTTGAATTGTGAAACCTTAAGGTATGCACTTAATTATCCAGATGGTCTGTTCTTGTTTTACCGATCGAAGCCCCCATGCATTTTAGCCTGCTTTTGCAGAAACCTTTTATGCCTCTGTTATCAGTGCATCAAATACTATGCGCAAATCAGTTGGAATGTTGCATCATAAATAAAGAAAATTATGAAGGACAAATTCTACCAAGTCTCTAGTGGACTGGTACCTGAATGTGGCCCAAATTCTAGCATTTCGTCCTAAGAACTCACGAGTTTTTTTTTACTGGACGGAAGTGCTGACGATGCCTCTGCAGCACACCCTGCACGGTCCCTGTCTTGTTTCCACGTTTATCATCATTGTCAGGAGATGAGGTTTCCTTGCATTTTTTCCAAAGGAGAAATCTATACATTGAGCCATAGCGCTGCTCGGGAGATAAGTTAGTGGAACTATTTCACCATCTTCAAACAATTTTCATTTACCTAATCTATAAGTAGAGTAATTGCATGCAAAACGTTATGTTTCAGTTTACTTCTTTGAGATCGAGGCAAATATTGGGCAAACATCCCAAAGACAAGAAAACAAGAAACATGGAAAGTGTTGATTAATTTCGGGTTTGAGTCTTCCTTTTTTTATTGTGAAATATAACAGGTTTTTAAAAGCCCCCACAGCTTTCCCATTGTATCGAAAATCGAAGCAAACATTTCTAGCTCTGACACGAGCGTTTCCAAAGCGGATTCTCATATGACTCGCAAGTAAAAATTCATGACTCGAGTTTGTCTGGAATAAATATCATCCATCCGTCCCACAAAGACTATTTATTTAGAAAATTTCAGACATGCTAGTAGTAGTAGAAAATGACCATGTTACACTAATTAACTATAGCAGTTGTGATTGATGACCGCGCTGTTTATTTGGTTCCCTAGATCCTCAATAAATGCAAATGTATTAGAACTAGAAAAGTAACATTATTTAAACATTTGATTGGCTCCATACCCTTCTTTATGCAATTATTTTTTGGTATTTGATATTGCTTTAATTAGATGAACTTTACTACAATCTAAATGAACAGTCTTTGTGGGACAAAATTTAGAGGCTAAACAAACAGTCTAGGTGAAAAAAATTGGTAGAGCTGACTCAGGTAAAATAATAAGCATGCACATTGATGTGGGGCAGCAAATTGTCTTCCACTTAATTAACATGGTCAGTTAATTCCTGGGTTTCCCTCGCAAAAAAAAAATCCTGGATACATGAAAACCACTTAATTAATATGGCCAGTTAGTTTTTGGATACTTAAAAATATGAGCATCCATTTTGAATGGAGGACTCAAAACTGGGTGTTTATTCCACTATAATGAATCTTACCGGTCGAATTATACTCAGTTCGCTCCAAGTAGGTTGGTGTATGAACCCATTTCTAGACCATTTTAAGTAGGTTGGGAGCCAAACCACTTGCATCCCTATTTCGTGTCCTCAAAACTGTGATGCACCCTTCTATAGTGCCTTGATGACGTAGATAATTGATTTTCTCCCAAGCACAACCATATTGGTAAGCCATTTCATAAGTCGTCTACTCTTCTCTTCCAAGTTCCAACTAAGGAGAAATTAAAATCTTTTTTTTTTAAAATAACAATGCTAACTAGTAATAGTCAACGGATGCAAGTCATCGTGACGTGATAACAAAATTACAAGTGCTGTGCTCAAGGTAGTAGCAGGTGCAAACTAAACAACTGTTCACATGGATCATACAGATGCAAGTTCTTTTTTGAAGAAAACAGAAGCAAGATTCACATGCATGATATGTGTATACGTATGTGCTCGTTCTTCACTTGCAAAAAATTAGCTAACTGTGCTTGATTACATGGAAAGCAAAGCATCTTTTCAAAATAATGTCAGCTCTGATCAGGATACAGTACGGGGGCTGGCTGATTTACGTTCGCCCGAAAATTACCTTCTGTACGGTCGATTTCCGACAAGTGTTTTCTTCCGCACTCCTGTCCTTCTGCGTGTTTCTGTCCGTTCAGGTTCAGCTTTCCCTTTCCGCCTTCAGAGCTTGTGCCCGGTCCCCACCATCCCCCACTCCGCTGTCAATTTTGGATCAGGTAGACTACCTTCGGTCTGTGCTTCATTCTCATTTAAAGACATCCACATCCAAATATCCAGCTCATCGCAAGCCACCAGTTAATCACCGGTCACCGTGTACCTTTTCTTTTTTCTTTTGATAAGAAACTATACACATAAAAAGTTACATACAAACATTTATATACACAAAATTTAATCGAATTGCAAAAAGAGAAAAATTGAAAAAAAGTTTGGGGAAAAAATGTGGAACAGAATTTTGATGAAATTTCAAAAAAAAAGTTTAGGAGAAAAAAATTTAAAAAGCAAAACTTAAGAACAAATTTGTGAGAAAAGAAATTTGGAAATAAGAATTAAGAAGCAAAAAATTTGGATGAAAAAAAATTAAAAGTTGGGAGACATTTTTTTAAAAAAACAACTTTTGGAGAAAAAAATTAGAAGCAAAAATTTTGGAAGCAAAATTTAATATCTATTTTAGGAGACAAATTTCAAAAACAAACTTTTGAAAAACAAAAAATATAAAATGGAAAAAAGAAGAGGAAACAAAAATTTTGAATGGGCCACCTCAGAGCCGCGATCCTCGAACCAGGGCAGTACGACCCAGCTCTCGCCGAGTCACCAGCCATGCTGGATGTAGGTAGGGAAGAGAAAATGGAAAAGGGAAGGGGAAAAGTGTTGAGAATAAACTGGTGTGATCTCGTTCATCGGGTGTGTCCCTTTGTGGTAACTATCCACTAGTGTCCCTTCGTGGCACCCCTTCCCCATGTATATATATGTACACATTCTTGAGATCAATAACAAGGATTCATTCCTCTCCCATTTTGTGTCTCTCATTTACATTTGAGCACTACTACTCTAAACACGTTATCAACACGTTTGCTCTAGAATTCAAGCGAGAATAAGATCATGCCAATGTTTCTCATTTGGCAACAGAAACTGACGATGGCAAGAACATAGCAACAAGATGTGCGAGTGGCATCATCTTCGTCTTTCAATCATGAATAACACTTGGCAAGAACAGAGCAACAAGATGTGCGAGAGGCATCATCTTCGTCTTTCAATCATTAAGAACATCAAAGCTGTAAGTATTCATGATGTTCTTACCATTTTCTCGATGCGTTCTCCATCTCTCGGAGATGGAACTGTCATACATCTTTTCTTGGAACCATCCCACGCACACACATGATGGAATCGAGGACCATTGGAGCACTTCTTTTTGCCGATTGAGAAGAATCAGTGGAGAAGAACAGGATGAACTGCTCTACGTCGACGGGAAAACGGCTTCCACTCCACGTGAGGTGAATGCTATGGTGCTCACAATCATTTGATTGTATTGACCTATTGTGGGCTTTGTTCTTCATCTTTCCCGGCTCCGGCGTGTTGCACTATTTTCTTCATCGCCCTGCTTTTGTGCCCATCTTTCACTAACAGACACCGTCGCTTGGGACGGTCGAGCAGCGTCCCTGACACCTCCTGGCTTTGAGCACCGGGTGTTTTTTTGCTCGAATCCTCCAAGCCCGACCTCGCTCCTCCATTTTTCACCCCCGCGCGTCGCAAGTAGCGGCATAGTGGTTCTGGAAGTGGAGGAAAGGGGGAGCGGATCTAGTCGGGGGAGGGGAGGTCCGGCCGTCGGGAGGACTGGTGGGGCTGCTACGGTGATGGATTTGGAGGGCGACGGCGAGCAAGCAGCTCGGGCGGCGGCGTTTTTCTGCGGTCGGCGGAGGACTAGGTGTAACTGCCTAGCCGACGGTTGCCGAGCCGGGGCCATCGCAATCGCAAGCCAGTGAGGCCACAGGCCGGCATGGCGGCTGCTCTCGCGGGCCAAAGCGGCCATGGGGTGGTGCGGCACAGCAGGCCGGCGCGCCTGCAGGCCTGCGGACCGGCAGCTGGCAGGCCTGGTGCACTCGCGAGCCTAGTGCGCTCGCGGGCCGGCGCTGTGCCTAAGGCCTATTGCGGCCTGGCGCTGTTGGCTCCTCCGTGGGCTGGCTGTGCGAGCGGTGGCGGGTTGGAATCAGAAAATTTTTGGTCTGCCGCCCAGTTATCTTTATATTTTTCGATTAATTTCAATTGCAACAGTATTTTTACAATTAGCCCATGTGCTTTTGTTATTTCATACTGCTAATTCATCAGTGGCTATGCGTCCATATATTTCTATATTGTAACCCTTGATGTTATTATTATTGTACATAGGTGTTTGTACTCAAGTTTGGTCATTGCTATGTCGTTTAAATTATTATATTACCTTGCAAATCACTGTTCTAGCCCATAGTAAATGTTTCATTCAATGCAATGCTATTCTCTTATTTGAAATAATTTGTTCCATATTCTTCGATGTTGGTCATACACGAGGAGTATTCTCATACTTCCGCGGAATCTACGCTATGTTTCCACATAGTGATTATTCCTAAGTGAGATTCCAACTTAGAATTTGGATAAAGGTCTACACCATCTCTGGTGATTACCGAGAGTTCAATTTTTCAGATTGGTCATACACAAGGTGATATTCGTATATCACCGTGGGATTTTATCCTCAACGTGCGTATCCAATTTGAACTTTGAATTCATATAGGCCAAAATCATATTAGAGATTACCTTGATTCATTTTCAATTGGTCATACACAAGGTAGTATTTCTATACTACTGCGGGATCTACACTATGTTATACATAGTGACTATCCTCAACGTGTATATCCAATCTTTAATTTTGAATTATAAGTTCTACTCTAGTCTGATGGCTGCATGCATAATTATTCCAATTATGTTGAGAATTTATTTCTGGAATTCAAGTTTACTGAATTCGCATTGAAAATTAATGCTGGCATTCGAGTTTATTGAATTCGCATTGAAAATTTGTGGCTGGAATTCAAGTGTGTTGAATTCGCATGCAAGAAGCATTGTCTATTGCCAAATTGTTCATTTTTGGCATCCAATTTTGGGTGAAATTGTCGCCAAAGAGTTCGAGGTTCTCGCTCTTGATGGGCACAATTTTCTATAAAGGGCTATGAACATAAAATTGAATCTATTAACCCATAGATTTTTCCAGTGTTTGGCAGCACCCGTTGCGGGAGCTCGGCCGGAATCTATCTACCCAGAATGACGAGAATTATTATCAATTCTGTTGGTCACAAAATAAATTCCTCAAATCTTCGAATTTGATGTGCATCATGTGCACAAGAGGGAATTAATTTAACGGGCCTCTTACCTTAAATTTTGAATATGAGCATACAAATTTTTTGATAACATTCAAGAATTTTTATGTTGCTCTATTCGACCGTCATGTGGATCAACTAGGTACTTGGAAGAGCATGTTAATGCATAATATAGTTTCATTCTGTATCTCTTGGAGTGATACAATTTTTGGCAAACTTGTTGCTCAAATTATTCATTTGGAGCAAATGATCGGAACTATATTATTTAGTACCTTACATCCATGATGGTTTATGATAATTTAGTTGAATCTCTGGTCCAGAGAGTGCAACTATTTTTTGTGATCAAGGTAGAATTGAGAATTTTCCAACATCTGTTGGTGCATGTGGAATGTGGATGTACACATCACATTCATTTCAAATTCATTAAACTGCAATAATACGGCTCCCTCCGTATTATTTGATGGATACATGGATATTTGATGATCAAATATTTCCCATTTATATGGTCAGATATTTCTTGCATATACTGATATCACCACCTCAGCATACACTTATGGGCATGGAAATCCTGGAGGTTGAAGTATCCGTCATTCGTTGCATACCTCGGATTATCCAAAGAGGATTTTATTCATAGCCCGTATGCTGATTATTTATGAGGAGGATTCCAGGCATTAGGGGGAGATTTATACCACACAGAATGCGAGGAATTAGGAGTGAATGTCATATGTTGATATTCTTCCCTCATTTTATCCATGTATAAGAAGAATCTGAACTACTGGTTCGGAATCTTATAAATTTGTAATATTTTGCGAATAATCTTCCGAATGCATTTACTCATGGTGTCATCTGTTTATAATTGTATTGTGCCAGAAAGAGTGCAGGTACCATTTGAAAACCACTCAACTCCCAATAAGAGGGGGAGAAGTATGATCACAAGAGAGATAGCTTGTTACAAGATTTTATGATAAATGGAGTGAATGCTAATCTATATTAAGTTGGCTGACACCTCGTGGATATTTAGTATCCAAGGCCTATGGATGTGCGTCATCCTAAAGATCAGCATATGTGTGCACATATTCAGGCGCTGAGTCATTGGAACGCCCTAACTATGTCATTATGGGAAGTGACATTGAGTTCAAGGGTTAAAATTTTCACAAGGAATATTGGTTATGTTGAACCAGTTATGCAAAGTCTACAATGTCGACATTTCTCCGTCTGAGATTGCCTTACACACCTACTGGATCCAGACCAAAAGTCCTAGGCAAGAGTGTTTTTGACACTCACTTTGGATCAAATAAAAGGTGGCAATTGAGGAGAATCGCTCTCTCTAAATGATGATTGAGTAATATGTTACTCTTTCATAGTGCTTTCTTTGGAGAAGCATGGTGGTGAGATAGCAAGAGTTTGTAGCATATGGGTCGCAAAGAGACCTAGCTGGCATATGGGTCAATGGACTTCGTGTTAGGAATCAACATCGCAACATATATTGTGTACAACTCAAGTCAATATATGACTTGAAAATGTCAGTGTTTGTGGTACACTGATTGGGTGATTTCTTTCCTTGGAAAGTTTACTCCCAGCAACGATGGTTGCATAGGTGTGTTCGTATTGAAATCCTAAATGGATTTTGGATTTTGTATCATTCCCGACCACACAGATGATCATGCAATCATCTTATGACGGATTATGAGATGAAGATTTGGGTAAAACCAAATCACGGTTCAGTTTATAACTTAAGTATGCACATCAATCTACCAATATATGATGATATTGGAAGATTATATCCATCAGCTCTTATGGTCGTTTAATACCTAAAGATGGATATTATTATTGACCCTGGGATTGGACCTAGTACCAACAAAGTGCTAATATATCATGCAAGTTGCATCAGGCCTGATATTGCATTTGCTGATACTTGCTAGCTCAAATAGCGCTACTCTAGTAAGGTCATTTTGGCGGGAGTCCGAAGATATCAATGGATATCTATATGGTACTAAAGACTCTCAACTTATTATCGGATGAGTTGAACAGGACCGTAGAGGGATATGAAAATACTGCTCAACTAATCCCCGTTAATGAGTATCAAAGACTGATATCTTTGTGGTAGAATTCTCATAAAGAGTTGCATACACTCTAATGATTATTCTTGCACGCCGGAATCTAACATGTGTATGTAAGATTTCATTAAGTGATTATTGTGATTTGATCACATCACCGACCTTATTTATGAAAATAAGGTTACTTGTATTGCTTGGAAGCAAACAGGTTATGTGAAAGTAATATTGTATTATTGCTCATAAAATGGTTTTTTCTCATGTATTACAATAGATTCGAGGAACAAACATCTTGCAAATTGAATATCCGATTACTTCGCTAATTTATTCACAGAGTCTCTACCATATTTCACACTTACAAAGTGTTTATAGAATTTGTACGTGATGACTTTGAGGTTTGCAAGGTTCATGGGGAGCCTCCTAAGGTTTAGGGGGAGTCTCCGCATGATTATAACCTGTTTCGCATCATATTGCACTCTTTTCTTTTTATGAGTTTTTCTTTTGGGGTTTCTCATATAAAAGTTTTTAATGAGGCAATATCAATACAAAAATATATGTCATATCTTTTATTTTTTCCCCACGGGGGTTTTTATAGGAAGATATACAGGACATATCAAAGAGGTGCATTGCTCTTAAAATTCTGAAGGAATTTTATTTGAGTGATGGTCGTATATGCCATATCATTTTCTCCTTATTTTTCTCTTTGGATTTTGAAGGAGTTTTAATGGCATATCCATGTATGTTCCTCATATTTTTCCCACGAGGTTTTTGGAGGAATATATGAAATATTTTTTATCTTAAGGAAGGATTCGATTAAGGGGGGTGTTGATAATAAACTGGTATGATCTCATCCATCAGGTACCTATTCACTAGTGTCACATTCGTGGTACTTATTCACTGGTGTCCATTTGTGGTACCTATTCACTAGTGTCTCTTCGTGGCACCCTTTCCCCATGTATATATATGTACACATTTTTTGATCAATAATAAGGATTCATTCCTCTCCTATTTTGTGTCTCTTATTTACATTTGAGCACTGCTACTTAAAAAAGAAATGGTAGCGGGTGGAACGGGCAGCTACAGTAGACCGCGGCACATGCTCCGCTGCGAGCGCTCCGCGCGGTCGACCGCAGAACCAGCATTGGGTACAGTACGGCCGGTAAGAAACGCATTCCGATCGCGCCAAGAGGTCGGGAAGCCATGGCGGCCGGATTCCCTCTCCACCTGGCACCTGCTCCTCCTCCCCCTTCTGGTCATCGTCCCCTTCGCCTGCATCGTTCACTCCGGGTTTAATTTCGCCGGCGAGCCGGCATCCAGCTGCCGCCAGGGCCCTGGGCGCTGCCGGTGATCGGCCACCTCGCTCCTCCACCTCCTCGGCGCGCCGCCGCACCACAAGCTGCGCGACCTGTCCCGGCAGCACGGCCCGCTGATGCTGCTCCGCCTCGACGAAGTGCCGGTGGTCGTGGCCTCGTCGTCGGCCGCCGCCCGCGAGGTCACGAAGACGCACGACCTCGCCTTCGCGACGCGCCCCATCAGCACGACGACGAGGCTGGCGCTCGCCGAGGGCAGCGAGGGCCTCATCAACGCCCCCCTACGGCGAGCTCTGGAGGCAGCTCCGCAAGGTCTGCACCCTGGAGCTCCTCAGAGCGCGCCGCCCGCGGGGACGAGGCCGCCCGGCTCCTCCAGGCCGTGGCGTCAGTTGGCAGCGGAGCCGGACCTCGGCGCCCTGATATCTTCGTGCGTCGCCGACGTCACGGCCCGCGCCATCATCGGCAGGGGCTTCAGGCCGAGCTTGCCGGACCTCTACCCGTCGTCGCGGCTGGCGATGCTCGTCAGCCGGGGGCCCCGACAGATGAAGTGGCTGCGCGCCGAGGTGGTGGCGTTCATGGACACCATCATCCAGGAGCATCAGCTAGCTCCAGAAAGGCGACGACAAGGAGGAGGACTTGGTCGACGTGCTACTGAGAATCCAGAGGGACGGTGACCTGCAGTTCTCCATCTCCTCCCTGGAGAACATCGAGAACGTGATCATCATAAGTTGAAAGCTAAGGACGCGTGGGAGATCGGCAGGGACCCGATGCACTGGGAGTTCGTGCCGGAGAGGTTCGAATCCAAACACGTTGACTTCAAAGGGACGGACTTTGAGTACTTGCTGTTCGGGGCAGGGCGGCGGATGTGCCCGGGGTTGATGTTCGGGCTAGCGAACATGGAGCTTGTGCTCGCCTACCATTTTGATTGGGAGCTTCCGCGGGGGATGATGGCGGATGACATGGACATGGCGGAGGTGATGGGGGTGACCGCGCGACGGAAGGCCGATCTTCTGCTTGTTCCGGTGGTCCGTGTGCCCCTGCGACTAGGTGATCAGTGATCGCTGTCGATGTTGTCATAGTTCTTTATTGGTTAGTATGTCCATGTTCATGTTTACCTGTCATCTTGTTCAATGCTATGCTATTATTTGTCCATGTACATAACATGTCCGTTTATCTGGTAGAGGAAAATGATGGCTACTTTTTGGGTCATCTGCCAATGTGAAAAATAGAAATCCACACACCCTTCGAAATATGTCTGAACTTGATAGAAAAAACACTGGCTGCAAGCTTCCCCTGGGACAGCTGAGGCCGAATTTTTTTTCCATAATCTAAAAAAGATAGAAAAAACACGGCCGGTGGGGGTATGACAGCCCACCGCCACTTTTCATTAAGAGGAAGCGACACAGCTTCCTGGACCGTGAAAACCTTCCGAACCCTGATTTCTCTAGGCAGGGAGGGGGATTTTTAGCCTTAGCCTGAGGAGTGCTACCGAAGCAATCTAACTAGATGAGGTAGAGGCCCGTTTGCTCTGAACTTGACAGAGTTACGGTTTCAGAACGACAAGACGAACCTCGGCGGGTCAGGACAGTGTGTTTCTTTCTTTACTAAATTGATGAGCTGATCACGAGAGCAAGTGTGCTGAATAGTTGAGACGATTTCGCGTCATTTTGATATTCACATGCATACCGAATGCATTGACCTCTTGAGAATTTTAAGTGCACGAAGATTGTTGAATCCAATCCACATGCGAAATGGTCAGAGATGCCAGCGTAACCAGTATAATATATATGTTTTGTGATAGTAATATTCTTCCACTACTACAAAAATAATTATTAGGGGCGGGTGCAGTACTCGTCCCTGTTTCTTGCAGCTAAAAATAGCTGTTTGCAGGGACGGGTACACCACCCGCCCCTGAACATCGATTCCTAGGGCCGGATTATGCCCTCATCCGCCCCTGTAAATCTATTTTCAGGGGCGGGTCACCCAATGTCCCGCCCTAGAAATCCATTTTCAAGGGTGGGTAAGGGCATGACCCGCCCCCTAACTTTATGGGTGGGTTAGCGTATGACCCGCTCCTGAAAAGACACTAACCGCCAAATAATTCACTGATTTCAATTTGTCATATTGATTGAGCTAGTACAAAAGAGATTGTTCGCTTCTGGAAAGACCCTAACTAGCAACTATTGGAATCATGGTACCAGGACCTCCTCTTGCTGGTATCTTGAAAGAGATTGTTGGCTTCTGGAACTGTTGGCGTTCCATGGTTTCCACTTAAGGAGGTGTACCACCTAGGCAGTTTACTACCGGCAAGTCAGAGAAACACATCGATCAGCTGCATTAGAGGTGATGTAACATTAATAATTAATAAGGATCAAACGATCTTAAACAAAGCAAAAAGATAGATCTTACTATTACAGGAGATGGTATGTTTGCTTGAGGACATCGGGTTGGTCTAGTCATGTTCACTCTGCTAAAAGTGATGCTAGGATGGCGAGCCTCAGGCAAAGGGTAATCCTGATGCCCCCTACCACGGCCGGCACTAGCACGACCCAATCTACCATGACTGTCAGCACCACGGGAACGGGGGTCCTGTACTGGACAAATCAAGAACAAACGGGCTGGAAAGCCCGCTGGCTTGGGACACGGCGGCAAACAGCGGGCCGACCCATCACGACGACTTCCAGGGGGCGCCAAACCAAGGGAGACCAACTGCCTCCCAAAGAAAGGGTAATTTCTTAACCGAGAAGGAATTACTCGGTTGTCAGGGATAGATCCCCAGGTACCCGCAAGGAAGGGAGAAGTCGAACTCCTACTAGAATTTCTCTGTAATCCTACTAGCACTCATACCTTGTAATACTACTAGAACTCCTACCTTATAACCGACTAGAAACCCCACCCCTGGAGTATATAAAGGAGGGCGGGGGCACCTAGATTGGCAGACCCAACAGAGCGGTCAACAGACAACTCAACACTCAAGCGCAGAGCGCAATATACAATACCACCACACATGACGTAGGGTATTACGCTACTCTAGCGGCCTGAACCTGTCTAAATCTGTGTCTTGTGTCTTCACGTTTAGATCCGGCGATTCCTCATCAAATAATCACCTATCTTAAGGTATCCCTAGATAGGCTGATGGTAAAAACACTGACAGTTAATGCCCACCGTGGAGCAGATCGTCGCGTTCCACCAGCGAGTTTGAAGGACCTTATCAGCATCAACATCTAGCTGCGACGTCGACGACCTCGACGTCCAAATTTCCGATCTAATCGGAAGTCACGAGAGCGGATCCAGGACCTACTCGGCCACGGCTCCTACTCGTGATCGACCTCGACTACCGCTCGTGCCGACGCGTGATTGCAAGATGCGGCGCGTGCGGCGGAGTAGGCGGCTTTGCCCCAGCAGCGAGCGTTGTGCTCACACCAGACCGCCAGCCATGCCTGGCGCTTGTGGACCAACGCGGGGCGCGTAGCCCATCGCGAGCAGTGGACATGGAAGATTCCTTATTTAATTTTCCTATACAATCTATGGATTATTTTATTCCTAGCATGGATTATTCTACTCAATTTTTTCTAACCATGTATGCGAGACGGACTGATGTCGCTTTGGACTCCAACTCTGCATGGCCTCAACGACGCGTCGTCGCCGGCCTCAGCTCGAGCTGCAACGTCCATGCGCCGCCGTCGTTCTCAAGGCCACGCTGCCGCCAACCTCAACGACGCGTCAATTCACGCTACAACGTCGATGCGCCGTCGTCGACCTCGACTGCTCAGCTCAACTTCAGCTCACGCCACGGCTCTGATGCGCTACAGCACCAACCTCGACTACTCGTCTCAACTAGAAACTAGTTGAGGACATGCTCCATACCGTCCGTAACTAGTTGAAATCAACTCCGACTAGTTGGGCTTCATCAACAACCATTGCGGCTTCATCGAAAATTGCCACGGCTTCGTCGACAATCGTCCACGAATTAAGCTAAGTCACTTATACCTTTTCCGACTTGTTCTCAACAGGATCGGCTACTGCTTTGGTACGCCTCTCGATGGAAATTACCCTCGGGGGCTACACCATGATCGATTACTTCTAGGGTTTGATAACAGCCAACACACTTGGTACATCGAGTTCGTAGGGCGCCGCCCACGTGTTTGGTATACTAAGTTGTGTCGGGCTCACAGCAGCTACACCCTATGGCCATGCGCGCTACAACACGTGCTCTCGCAGACTACTTTATGCGCACCACACATCCTCTTTGTCGTATGCCGACTACTTATTTCTACTTTTGTTGTCTTCTCTTAACGGTTACTAAAGTACTCGGGTAGCACACATCTTAATCCGTGAAACCTCGACTCTTCTGTACGCCTACGTTCCTACGCATGCACGTGGCCAAGCTCCCTGCGCTATGGGCTACGGCCACGATCAGGGATCAGATGTTTAAATGTAATAGGCTAACTATCCGAGAAAATTACACATCCTAACAAGAGTAAGACGCGAAAAAAAATTTACATGCCTTTTTACAATGCTGGGATTCACTCCCGACTTGATATCATGTATATCAATTACAACATATTTCCATGTTTACCTTGCAGGGGCACGACAAGGCACTCGTCGTGCCTTCGACGACTCGTCTAGCTCCCTCGCACGAGGGCTGGGCGCGACAGGGCACTCATCGTGCCTTCGACAACTCGTCTGGCTCCCTCGCTCGGGGGCTGGGCGCGACAGGGCACTCTCCTTGACTTCGACTACTCGTCTGCCTCCCTTGCTCGGGGGCTGGGCGTGACAGGGCACTCGCCGTATCTTCGACTACTCTTCTGGCTCCCTCGCTCCCCATGCTCGGGGCCTAGGCGCATGAAGAGATTTTATGGAACATGATTTGATTTGAGCGGTATTCAAGGGTTTTTTGAGGAATTATTTGAATTAGCCATCTTTTTAGGGATAGACTTCCGAAAAGAGGGGCTATTCGAATTCCAAAACCAATTACCCTGAAAAAACCATCAAATTGATTCTACAAAACACAACCTATGCCACGACTCTTTAGATCCTTTTTTCCAAACCCTGAAATTTGGACTAAAGGCTCGGGGGCTGCAGGATACGTGTCATCGACGACTTATTTTTCAAGTTTTTGGAAGATAAGTACAGAGGATTCAAGACTAATTTGACCCTCAGCCTGATTCTTCGATTCAACTTAAGGCTCGGAGGCTACTCCATATGGAGTGCAAGTTCATCGCACCCCTATAAAAGAGGACTTGAAGACTACTCGGGGCTTGAGCACCTCACAGCCTCGATGCGACCAAAGAAATACTCGGAAGACACCTTCAAAATGAAGTTTGGAAGAACTCGAAGACACCTTCAGAAGTACTCGGAGGCTTGCATTACTCGGCTTCAAAGAGCTCGGGGGCTTGTCAAGGATAGATCCCCAGGTACCCGCAAGGAAGGGAGAAGTCGAATTCCTACTAGGATTTCTCTGTAATCCTATTAGGACTCATACCTTGTAATCTTACTGGAACTCATACCTTGTAACCGACTAGGAACTCCACCCTCTGGAGTATATAAAGGAGGGCGGGGGCACCTAGATCGGCAGACCCAACAGAGCGGCCAACAGGCAACTCAACACTCAAGCGCAGAGCGCAATATATAATACCACCACAAAGAACGTAGGGTATTACGCTACTCTAGCGGCCCAGACCTGTCTAAATCTGTATCTTGTGTCTTCGCGTTTACTTTCAATTTCCAGATCCGGCGATCCCTCACCAAACAATCACCTACCTTAGGGTATCCCTAGGTAGGCTGACGGTAAAAACACCGACACCGGCTGCACAGTTACTGCGCCCGCCCTTCTACAACCGGGTGGGGCCTACAACAGTGCGTCTTCCCTGTAAAACAACATGATTAAAGGGGAGGTGTGAGCTCAGACGACGCTCTAATCGGGACGGGAGGGAGCCCCTTCCTTGGTCACATCCCGTCAACTGGCGGTGGACGGCGGGGGTGGCCCTCGCCACCTGCGCTGCCTATCACTCCAAGTAAACCACATGAAGGACCCCGAGCTCCGTGCGGGCCCCCAGGGCACCCCGGGAGAGACCCCGCGACACCCCAGGAAGCGCAGGGAAGGACCCCGGGAGCTGACCAACCCTAGCCCATGGTACAAGATAACTCCTGATTGGCAGGCTCCACTTGCAGGATGACGCATTCCATCAAGCACCACATTCACACTTAAGACGGTAAAAACCTCCTTCCGGACCCACGGAGGAGGCTATATGTAACATCCCGGATTCCCGAAATGTTATAAATGCAGAAAATCACGAATTTTAAAAACTTTTTGTGTGCAAGTGTAAAAAGCTAGAAAAATCTAAGGTTGACCTCTCATCTCTCTCAAATTCCTAGTAAATAAAACCTAGTTTGAATCAGGGACTATGTTGTTAGAGTGAAATATTTGGACTTTTTATTTGGGTTTTAATGGTTCTACCTTGCTGAAATTGATTTGGATAAATTTTGTTTGAATTGTGTAGAATTTAGTTTGAATGAATCCATTCAAACTAAATTCAAAAGCTAACCCTTCTACTAACTAGGCTTGGGCCTAGAACCCTAACCAAGCCTCAACCCCGCAGCCCAGCCCACCAATCGGCCTGCACCCCCCTCGATCCAGTGCGCGCAGCACGGCCCAGGCGGCCAGTCCCGGCCCGTACCCCGTGCACAGCCCAACGTGCCGACCCATCTCCGTGCTGGCCTACCCCCGGCCCGTCACCACACGCAACCGCCTCCAACTCACCCCTTCTCCGCACCCGCTGACCGTCCGGCCCCACTTTCCAGCGACACTGTGCGCCTTTCCCCTTCATCACGAGGGTGGCCGACAAGCACGCACTTGTTAGAGCCTGTCGGCTCGCCCGGCCGTGTTGCCCGCCTCACCGACCGTTGGGCCCGCTAGCGCCGTGCCTCGCGGTCCGGTCCCTTGCGCACTAGCAGCCAAAGCCGTGCAACCGCTAGCGCCGCACCCCGCGTCGCCCGCACCTCCACCCCGCGACCGTCTGCGCGCACCTGCCCCATGCTCCGCGCCTCCAAACCTTTGGCGTAGCACCACGGGATGGCCGCCACGCGTCCCGCTCCCCCCGCGCGCCCAATTGACGCCCCTCGCCGTCCGGGCCGCCCCAAAATCCTAGCACCGACCTATAAAATCCCCGCTCCGGCCACTACCACAACCCTAGCACCCCCAATTAGGGTTTCCCCTCGTCCCCCGCCGCTACCAGAGAAAGGGGGAGGGAGAAGAGGGGCAGAGGAGGAGGATGAGCACCGCCACCATTTCGACACCCCGATTGACTACACTGTCGTTGCTGCGCGACACTGCACAACCTCGACCTCACCTGCATTGATTCGCCGCTGCGCCAAGCCGTCTACCTCAACCCGACCGGTAGGCCATCGATCCACCACCCTTCCACCTCTTGCTGCCGGTGTGAGCTACACGCCGCTGATGAGCCCCCTGGTAGCCACCATTAGGACCGCATCCCCTTGCCCGGCCTTCGCACCGATGTTCGTGCACGGACCCTTCACGCCACCGTCGCACACCTGTCGCCGCCGCCGCATCGTTGCTGCAGGCCCGGAATGCTAGTGTCCCGCACATGGTACTGCCACGCGGCAGGCCTGCAACAGCAGGAACCCGTGCGTGCGCACACCCTAACAAAGGCCGAGCCTATGCTCATGCACCGTCGCTGCCTCGCCTCACCGTCTCCGCCGGCAGCCGCAACTCTAGAACGCCGGACTCCTGCGCGCGTCGCGCGACCATGCCGAGGTCTTGGGCAGCCAAGTGCCCGCGCGCGTGCGCTCCGCTTTCCCCCTGCCTTTGCATCGCTCTGAGCCTAGCCCGAGCTTGCTTACTATGCCATGCCTCGCCGTGCTAGCACCGCCTAAACGCGGGCGTGGCTTCGCGTTCGTGTCACGCCCAGGAGGTGGTGGTGCAGAGAGGAGGGCGCGATAGCGCGGGGGGGGGGGGGGGGGGGGGGTTAGCTCGGCGAGGAGGGTGCAGTTGCGGGGAGGAGCTCAAAATTTTGGTAGCCTGATGGCATAGTGAGTGCGAACAGGAAAATTGCTAAGTCCCAACGCCTGCCTGTGTATATATATGAATGCATTTGTAGGGGTGGGTGACGCCCTCACCTGCCCCTAGAGATCAATTTGTAGGGGCGGGTGAGCCCCCACCCGCGCTTAGAAATGATTTTCTTTTTTATTTCTAATTTTTTTAAAGTTGTAAACTATAGAATAATATATCAAAAAAATCTAAAACTTGTACACTAAGGTTATTTTAACCTATGTATTTTTTAAAAAATATGAAAAGCATGTTTCAATGCATACTTATGTTAAAAGTGTGGAAACCATAATGTATGGCTCACCCACACTAGTATCTCATACAACTTAAGCCATACTTTGTGGTTTTCACACTTATGTATTAAATGTATTGAAATATACTTTTCCATATTTTTATCTTGTTCTATGGATCAAAAAAACTTAGGGTATAAATTTCACCATTTTATGATGTCTTTTGGTATTTTCTAAGATTTAATATATTTTTTGATTAAATTTGAAATCTATTTTTAGAGGCGGGTTAGAGCCTCACCCGCACCTAGAAATTCATTTATAGGGGCGGGTGGTGTGGTGTTACCACCCGCCCACACCACCCGCCCCTACAAATTATTTTTGTTTTTTTCTAAAATTTTGTTTATGTTGTAGATTTTATCAAAACACATCCAAAAAAGTGAAACTTGCACAATAAGGTTATTTTAACATATAGAATTTGGAAAAGTTATGAAAAGCATATTTCAGTGCATATTTAGGTTACAAGTGTGGAAACCGCAATGTATGGCTTACCACACTAGCATCTCATAGAACTCAAGCCATACTTTGAGGTTTGCACACCCTTATATATTAAATGTACTAAAATATGCTTTGCTTTTGCACATTTTTATCTTGTTCTATGACTCACAAAACACTCAGGGTATAAATTTCATCTTTTTTTGATGTGTTAATACTGGGATAGATTTTTTTGATGTTTTTTGCTATTTTATATGATTAAATCTATTTTTCAGATTAAAATTGAAAATAATTTGTAGGGGCGGGTGAAGGCGCCACCCGCCCCTAAAAATCCATCTTTAGGGGCGGGTGACACTATCACCCGCCCCTAAAAATATTTTTAGTGGCGGGTCAGCTACTACGGTAACCCCGCTCCTTTTATAGGAACGCGTTATATTTTGATCCACCCCTAAAAAAGTAGGGCATTGCTACAAGTCGTCTTTGTAGTAGTGTTCATTGGTTTGGTCAGAGTGTGAGTCAGGCTGTCTATTTCTATTTAATTTGTCCCAAATACGTGTTTAAGGTGGTAGCACTATTAGAGTCATCCTCTTGTCAAATTGTTTCAAGTCAGGAACAGAGAATTATATCAAGAGTGAGGATTTCAAGTCCAGTGTTCCAGATGATGTTGAGGCCGCCATGATCGACGGCTACCACTTAATCCAGCAAGATTGAGGAGCTTAGCCTGACAGAGTGAATGCTGACTGCTGAGAGCCTGAGATATTGTCTTTCTTTTCATAGAAAAAAAATCTCACGAGTAAGGAGGTTTGGGAATTATATGATGCTCCAAGTTGTCCCTAAGAAAAATATCACGGGTCAGATGTTCGTGTTGTCCTACCAGTGGGAGTACTCTAGATGTTTACCCTTTGTCAACTGAAAGTGGCAAACGCCTCGTGCCTGGACTCTGCGTAGATTTAGTGGTGTGTAATAAATGATTTAGATGAAATGAGTAAATTACACCCATGATACAGCAAGTTGTAATGTTGTATCACTTTACTCCGTCAAGTTGTAAAACGTGCAATCTCACGCTACAACTAGTAATTGTTCTTGGAATGGAGGCAATGTTGTTTGTAGCAATCGTATCTGGTAACGTATTTGGAGATGAATAATATACGAAGATGATGCCTGCTATTGCGGCTAAGAAGGTCGATCAGCCGATCAGGAGATTAGGGATTGGAAATCAAATACGTAATTTGATCTTTGAGGCTCTTGAGACTCAGTTGACCTTCAGCCAGCCTGCAGCAGGCTTATAGTTGATTTTTATCGATCACTTGTGTACTTGGGCTTGGAGTGGAGCATTGCAAACAGCATTTGTAACTCATACACCCACTTGTGAAAAAGAAATCAAGAACGTACACAGAGCTTGGTAATTATACAATCGATTGCATGCCAGACAGGTGAGTGCCAACTGGCTCGCTACATATGCATGCATCTGCTGGCTGGCAGCCAAGCAGACGCGGCTGCTAGATCTATCATTGTAATGGTGGGTAGTGGTGGTGCTAAGACTATATCGCCACATGCGTCGTCTCTCTGTGGAGGGGACAGTTAATTAGCAAACAATAAGTTCCTATATTACCCAAAGAAACCACAACTTGCATCCCAACTAGTAAGTCTCATGAGCTGGCCCTTCTGAACAACTTGCATCATATATATGCTTGTTATCCAAATTCCACCCTACACGTTGCTGGCTACCCACTCTCCTTGTGTATAAAAAGGCCACAAGCAGTCTTACGCCAAGCACAAGGTGTCATAGCCATCGCAATACCCCCTCAAACTCGAAGCCAAACCATGGCCACCTACTCCAACTTCCAAGAAGATACAAGGAGCTTAACTTTGGCAGCCTGTACCTTTAGCACACCCAATTTGGCCCCAAGGCTAACCAAGAAGATATAATCGCCCCCAAAAATGGATTACGCCGGACAATCGCCAACAACTGGGAAGTATATGATGGGATCGGTCCTGGCTCCAAGCTTGTCGCTCGGGCACAGGGCCTGCATATAGAGGCTGGTAACTGGCACAACACCTTCAGCCTAGTGTTTGAGGATGGAAGGTATATATGTTATATGTTATGTATGTATGTGTGCATATAGAGAAGGTACTTATGCTTTAATTATTCCAGTTATATACTTAACATAGGTATACAATGTAGGTTCAAGGACTCGAGTTTTGAGCTGATGGGAATACACTCTATGTGGGAGTGGGCTATTGTTGGGGAAACTGGAGATCTTGCTATGGCAACGGGTGTCGTGAAAAAGGTTACGTATGAAAGTAACGCTGATGGAAATATTTTGGAACTCACTATCAGAGCATTCTGCCCTGTGGTCAACGAGTCAACAGTGAGAACCCTTGATGATGAGTAAATTTCTAAATTACTATAATTTCTTAACTACAAAAGTTTACCATCCTCCATCCACTCAATTACCAGTGTATGGAGACCCCTGCCCTAAAGATTGGGCCATGTGGTGGACCTGGAGGGTACGCACAGGACATCGAAGAGGGCCCAAAGCGTCTGGAAGGCATCACAGTTCGGAGCGGAGTTGTTGTCGACTACATTGAGTTTTCTTACATTGACCATGCTGACCGAAGGCGCTCTGCAGGGCCATGGGGTGGCCACGGTGGCAATCCACACACGGTCAGTGAGCTCATCGTGCTCAACTTACAGTTACCTAGTATGTTCATTGTGAATTTGAATCTAGGTTTTTGGCAGATCAGCAAAACTGACGGCATCTGTCCATTTTTCTTATTCATTGTGCATCAGATCCAACTCGAAGCCGACGAGTTTGTCACGGAAATTTTCGGAACAGTCGACAAATTCGACGTGAACGATGACACTGTCATAACTTCACTCAGAATCGTGACTAACCTCCAGACTTATGGTCCATGGGGTGATGGGGGCGGAGCTCCTTTCGCTATCCCGGTGCAGAGTGGCAGTGGCATTGTGGGCTTCGTCGGGCGCAGTGGGGCGTACCTCGACGCCATTGGTGTTTACGTGCGCCCCATCTGAACGGTGGCAGGAAGCTTGATTATTATGCTCCGGGTTTGTTTCCATCACTTGTCTTGCTGCTCAACAAAAAATTTTTTTTACGACCGTGCCTGAGCACGTATTTCATTAAAAGGCATCCACCGGAACGTAGCCGTCAAGGTATGGGCAACGACGTTTGCCATATCTTGTTTCGTCCACTAAATGAAGGTCTTGCTTGTTTAGCAATAGACCTGCTGTTGGGTTTATTAGGTTCAAGTTTAATTTCAGAATCTGTTGAGTGTTCTTCATGGTTTTCATCAGGTCTTTGTCTCGGTCAGAGTATCTGTCCGTCAGTCTGAGCGCACGAGCGACCGACCGGGATGCCGGACGTGCGCACGTCAAGCTCAGCCACTATGCATGGCGGCGATGATCTTTCCTTGTAATACTTGCTTATACTCCCTCCGTCCTAAAATACAAATCATTCTATAAATTTTAGAACAGATTAACAAGAAGGTAAAATGATCATGTTTGCCCCTATTTATTACCTATATTTGGTAGTAATTGATTCTTATATGCACATGCAATTTTTAAATAGGGTACAACGACTTATTTTCTGGGATAAATTTTAAATCCTACAATGACTTATTTTTTGGGAATGAGAGAGTATATATGAAATTAGAGCAGAAAACGTCGCAGTTGTTCCGATCCTGTACTACAGTTCGTCATGTAGTATCCAATGAACCATCAATGTAGTATCCAATGTCTTATGTGATACATATCAATTTTAGGATTTCTGAAAATTTATTTACTTATAACTCAAATTGTCCGCTTGAGAAAATTATTGGTCGTCGGCTCTCCACCGTGACTTGGCCAATTTATTTACATATATCAATTTTTTATTTATATATTAATAAAATTGTTTATTTATTAAAATATTTGTTGACAAATAAGCTATTTTTGACTAGCTATCTTTATTATGTTGCTAAACATTATCTTATATATCGAGTAAATATCCGAATCTGAGGTATCCGTTTTGCATTCGTATTCGAGAATATTCGACTCCATATCTGTATTCGATTTAAGATGTAGTAAAAGGTGTTATCCAAATTCGATTCCATACGAATCCGATCCGCTTCCATGCTTAGCAGGAAGCGCCGGTTGAAGGAAGTACATCACTGAGTTAAGTTTCTTGGATTCTGGCGACCTCTTCTGGTTCCGGCGGGAGGTGAGCAGAGCGGCCGACAGTGGGGTTGTTGCTGGCTGCGGGCGGCGGTGGAGACCGATGGGGGCGGAGGAGGGATTCAGGTTTGGAGTTCGGGGTTCCTAGGTTTGGGGGATTCATGGCCGGTGGATGTAGAGGGATGGTCACCACCGGCGGCAAATTTGGCGGTGGTGGTGGGTTGAGGCCTAAGGGTGGCGAGGCCGCTGGCGATAGCGCTGCTGGGCGGGTGGTGGAAGAGCCCGGATAGGCAGGCCGGTGGCGAGGGCAGGAGTGGTGGTGGTGGTGGCGGATCTAATGATGTCGTCACCGCCGGAGCTGGAAAGGATGGCGGAGGAGGTCGGGAAGCATGGTGGTGCAGCATTAATATTATTCGTCTGCAAAAATAGAATGGATTCACATGTAATAGCAACAAGAGTAAGTATTATAAGAATATGTAAGCGGACTATATAAGTTATCACATTATATTAATGCTGAGGTGGATGAGGGAGGAGAGAAGAGAGAAGCGGGCTGCAACCTCTAACATGCAGCTGAGACACAGGTTCCAAAGTACTCTACGAGAGAATAATGTGGTACTCTAAGAGAATAAGGTGGTCCATATATTAGTGATGTAGACTATATCAACAGCTACCTATTATATAAGGCCACCTCCAAAGGTGCCGGCGAGGTCGCCAGCCTGCGTGGATCCAAGAAACAATAAAAAGGATAAAAATCATTCTTTATACTTCTTGGTTGCTGCATCCCCTCACTCAATGCTTGGAAAGTTGTGCCACCAACTAGCGACGAGATTCTCGCTAGCGTAAGAAATTTTGGGGTTTCTCTCACCGCCACATCAGCCCATGCTAGCTACGTCGCCGGCCACTGGACAAGGCCTAAGTGGCATGTTATATGGGCGGTAAGTAACATGGTACTAGTATAAAGCTAGTTGCCAGCTAAATTATTAGCCTTGCTCTAACTGATCAAGTGTGCGATGTCATGTATCAACAAAAGTGGTAAAATTTAATAAAAAAAGAAAAAAAACAGTCCAGTCAGGTAATTGTATAGCTTCTAGTATCTTAAAAATAAAGAAAATAAGAAGGATTAGAGATGAGACATCATCTCAATGTTTCGATTTACTAGACAGTTCTTAAGAAAAATTGAGAATGTCCTTCCCCCAATTTATAAAACTTCTGGATATTTTCAGACATGTCCATGAAAGAAAATATTATTACATGCACACCAAGCATAGGTCTAGTGTTGAACAGTGGATGAAATGATAAGTATGAATGTCAATGTGGATTGGAATATGGAGTTAACACCACGCACCCCATGTCACCAACGTGGCAACTTGTAAGCTAAACAGGTTTCTTGTTTACATCGTGTAACACCTCGGATGTTTAAATTACGAAATAAGCCTCATTAGTTTAACACGATGCATAAATAATTGAGAAAAGTTTAAAAGAAACGAATTATAAATTGGTTTTGCTTTGAATTGAAAATAGTTGGGTATATGTGCATAAGTACATGTACGTTAATCAAACAAATTAAATAACTTTCACATCGATACAAACATGGCTACGAAATTTGAATAGGCACATCATTATTGACATGATAAACAAAAGTCTAGTTGAAGCCTAGGAGAGAATACAAATTTTTGCCCAGGAAATAACGTGCCCTCCGAATCATACTTTTTGAGTTTTTAAAATAACTTCTAAACTAGATCTCAAATGAACTTTGGCCTGAAACAAACTTGTGTAACTTTTCATTTTGAACAACTTTCATGTTCAAGGATTTTTGAGTTGCAACACGAAAATTTGAGAAACACTTGAAATTGCAAACCAGCCCCTGCCTTTTCTTCTATTTGCACTGCAGACCCTTCTTTCTCCGACCCTCGCTTCGCCCGACCCGCCGCCCGCCGCGCAGTCGCCGTAGGCCACTTGGCCGGCGATGCCTGACCGGCGCTAGGCGCCAAGCCAATGCCTGGCCGCGCCCGCTCGCACGCGCTCCTCCCCACGCCGCGCTCCTCCCTAGTCCGCGCACGCCACGCGCACACTGGCGACGCACGCCTCTGCTCGCCGCCCGCTGCGCCCAATGGCCAGTCCGCGTCGTTCCCATGTCCTCACCGCGTCCCGCCAGTCGCCGCGCTCGCCGCCCAGCAAGCTAGCTGCTGCAGCTCCTCGCCCAACCCGCGCGCCGTGTGATCTCCCGCTCCCCACGCCAAATCCTCAGCGCCCAATCCCCTGCCCACGCCCGCCGCACGCCGCGCTGGCTCTGCTCGCCGCCCACAACGACTAGTAACGCGCCCCCGTCGTGCCGCCCCTCCCCAGCGTTGCCCGGTCCTCTCCCTCCCTCCTGCAGCCTATAAAAGGCGACACCAGGCCACTCACGCGCGCCTCAACCCCCAGAACGCCGCCGCCGCTGCCATTGCCGCCACCGTGCACCACCCACCCGTGGAGTCCCATCCTCTAGCCTCCCACTGCCCAAACCCATCACCCAGCGAGCTTGCCCACCATCCACTGAAGCTCACCGGCCTCTTTCCCGGCAATCTCGACCGCCGGATCACCGCCAGCGCCGCCCTCGCCGTCGCCGCTCCCTTGCTGCTCCGTGGACAGCCCACACCAAAGCTCCTACGTCCAAGCCAAGCCTCGAAACGGTTTCCCCTCGACGCCGCGAAGCTCATCGACCAGCCCCCGACCTCCCCTCCTCGCCGAAGCACCGTCGCCGATGCTCCGCACCGCCGCCACCCCTCTGCTCTACGCCGACGAGCCACCTCCGGCCACCCCCAACCCTGACCAAGGCCACCCCAAGGTAGCTCTAACCTCCCTGGATCTCCCCGACCCTTTTCCCATCGCCGCCGACGAGCCCCCTCGCCGAAATCTGGCCGGCCGCCGTGTCAGCACCGCCCAAGGACCCAATTGCAACGATTGAAATCTTTAAAAGAGTTTGCACACAAGTTTCCAGGGGCATATCTTTAAACCTGTGTTTAAACTTTGATTTTCAAAACAGCGAACTTGTAAAATTCATATAAAATCGTAGAAAAATCAGAAAAATACAAACTCAACTGTTCTGGAATGTTTAGAAGAAAATCTGCAACTTTTATTATATGTTTTTCTCCAGTTGCATGCTAAATCTTGCTCTATATTAAATGGAAATTTTAATCGACTTTAATTGTACCCACTGTTGTAGACTAGTTCTAAATCTGATTTTTGGACAGTAGATTGGTTGCTTGATGTGTAGGCTAGTGCAAAAATATTAGGACCAAAACCCATCTCTAGTTAAACTTTTTGTTAAACCTTGATTATGTTATGAAATAATAAAACTAATTTGTAACTGCTGTTATATTATAATTCATGTTGTGAAACTTTTTCAGAGCTGTTATATTAATGCCTAAATATCACATAAAAATTTTAGAACCTTTTTCCTCTCTACAACGTATTTATATAATTTTATGGTAGGAAAATGCACTAACTCAAATAATTAGTTTTTTTGCTTGGAAAATCTTCAACTTTTTCGTGTGGGCCACTTTAGAGTAGCTCTTGCTGTATAAAAATTTGCATGCTCAGAAACCCTGTAGAACATCCTATAAAAATTAATATTTATTAGAGTAGGTGTATATTGTTCTATTTATTATGCTTTGTATCTTGCACAGTAAAATCTGAAAAATTTACAGTAACACACATATAGTTAGATTAATCCCCTGTAAAATTTTTGGCATCAACACATGAATGTTTTGTTCTATATAAAAATAACTAGGTTCTAGTAGTGGCTATGTAATGCATTTTTTATAATTATTCTGCTGCATAAAAATGTCTAAAATTTTTACAGTAGTCTTATCTCTGCATAATGTACCACGAATAAGCATTTCATCACCAGAAGTTACCTAAATCAGTTTTTGTGTTTAATCCATGCTTATACTGCGAAAATTAAGTTTCCAATACAACACCACCCCCCTTCTGTTAAAGATTGCCAAAGAAATCTTAACTAAGTAACTTCACAACCAAATCTATGTTTATGTGGACTGCAACTTTATCATGAAGGAAAATAATCGTCATATACCATCACTACAACTTACACTTGTGCATTCAGATAGAATCGACTACTCTCGCCGACAGAACGTACGAGCTGGTGCCCGCGTCCGAGAGTGAGCAGCGTGAAGCTCAAGTGAATCTAATTGAAGCTTTCGAAGACCCGAACCCGAGTTCGGACGAGCCCCAAACTAATTTTACCCAAGAAGGCAAGCCCCGGAGCATGAACCCTATTTTCTAAATTATGCAACTTATTACTCTACTTTACTTGTGCATTAAGTTTGTAGGAGTTGAATGAAAACTTAGTTGCATGATCCTAGGTACCCATGCTCTGAACCTTAGATGTAAGGTTCGATAGAATGCTATGCTAATAGGACTTTGGTAAAAGTCGAGTGATTTCCTGTCACTCGCGAGAATATAGGAGTTGAATATTTACTACATGCTGCAATCATAAGGTCGACGGACGGGATTATGGTGCAATGTTCATGTTGGTGATTGAGGCCCCGTCTGTTTAGTGAAAAATGCTAAGGCCGCAGTGTGTGGTAGTGGTGGTTAAGTCTTTGAACGTACTAACCACATGCCAAGAATATGGTAATCGGTAAGCTTAAGTACCTAATCGGACCGGCAAGTGGACAACATCCCACCCTCTCAACTTCGGTTCCATGCGCGCACATGGTGGGTACAGAGCCGAGCTCTGTAGTCTTGGATGGTGGCCCTGATCCACAATCCGGGAAGAAAGGGGAAAGGTTGCGCGTGTGACTCTGGGAGTAACCACGTGACGTGTGTTTAGGTTTCCCTTGCAAGGTTAAGAAATTCGATTCGAATCGTCCGTTTCTCGCGGTTATTGAGACTGCTTGACCCTTTTACCACATAGAGTAAGAAGAGGAACAATGATGGTGATTAATCTTGTTGGATGAAAAATTAATTCTTTCACCATGTATGATATTGGATAGTTGCTTACCTAGAATGGTTAAAGAAAACTAGAATCTGGAGCTAAAATTTGAAAGTAAGGACCTACTTGTATATGCTTTTCGGCAAAACAAACCCCTCAAGCCAAAAGCCTTGCATGTCTAGGAGTCGGCTAAGTATATTCCACTAGTCGGGTAAGCCTTGCTGAGTATTAGTATACTCAGCCTTGCTTGTGGCTTGTTTTCAGGGTGATACTTTCGAGGATATGATCGCTAGTTTGACTTGGCCGTGTACCCTTCCTCCTTGTTGGTCGGTGGAATGGGATGCGCCTCCAGCCAACGATGATAATGCCGAGTGATGTCTCGTACGGGCTTCATCGAGATATCATGTTTCGTCGAGTAGTTTATCGTTATTTTTTTTCCGCTGCATTGAAATATGAAGAACTCAATTATTTTGAACTTTGAATTACCTTGTTTTACGAATTCGAACTCAGTTGTAATAATAATTTAGGATGAACCCTGTGGTGTAAAATTTGTGGAATATTGTATCCTCTGGGCTCACCTTCGTGTGAGTACATGTATGTGTGGTTCCGATCGGCAAAAACCGTGGTTGTATCGGGAGGTTACCTGACAGACCAATGGATTATTCCGTTTGAAGTGCGAGTTAGCCCTAATTGTCCTCGTGGTGATGGTTAGCGCGTTTGAGCCGGATTAATTCAGGTAGTTCCGCCACACATCGCAACCAACCACATCAAGATGTGTCATGTCCACTTGTACAGAAGTGTTGGTACTTGGATCATAGATGAGCAGCAGTCCAGTCACTGCTGAATGGATGGCTTACCTTCCGTTGTTTGAACTGGTATGCAGGAGAACGTGAAAATATCGCCACCCCAAGGGTCATTCATGGTGAAAACAACTTTGGCAAATTGGCGGCTAACAAGTGCTTACAATAGCAGTTTGTCCACAGAACTAAGTTTGCAGAGTAAAACAGAAAGGACAGTTTGGAATTTTAGAGTTGAGGTAACATAGATCAAACAACGGTGTCCAGCAGTGCATTTGGATCTAACTTTAATAATGCACTTCAAACTAGACAAGTGAGTGCTCAACTGCTAAAGGTAAGATTATTGAACTACGGATGAAGTGTCTTACATTTACAAGGTTCCATGTATATTTGGATTTATTTAGCACATGGAAAACAGAGTAGAAAGTAGCAGCAAGTTACAACACTACACCATGTCACCAACTTGTAAACTCAACAGATTTCCCGTGTACATCGCAAGCGCATCAAGACGTGTCATCTCCACTTGTGCTGAAGTGTTGGTTCTTGGATCATAGATGAACAGCAGTCCAGTCTTTGGGAAATGGATGACTATCCTTCCATCATCTATCATAAACAATGCCTTTACACACCACTCGGTAGTTGGGAAAATAGGTTCAATCTGAATCCTATACTCTTTCACCCAGATACCATTGTCAAAGTCTTTCAGAAGCCAGAGGTCCATGACGTGCTGGTACTTACGGTAGTGCACAAGAGCTAAGGAGCCTCTCAGATCAGCTAAAGTAATTTCAGACCAAAGGGTACGGTAGTCATCCAAATCATCATCATACTCATCAGTTTGAACGATGTCATGTATAGGCCCTTGCAGAATTCCCCTCCATTCCTCCCTCTCAAGGTCAAACGAATAGATGCGGGCAAGAGGAATGCCAGGGTTGATGCCACCACAAATCATAGCATCACATACAGTATCCACCTTGAAGTAGACCACCTCACCAACGACAATGGCGCTGCCCGGCTCGACAAATTCCTCATGGCTCGGCCTCGCCCTCCACTGCGCATGGCTGGAACAGGAACCAGAAGCGCCCCTGATGGTAAGCACCTCAAATAGATGGTGAACAGCCACCGGGCGCTCTGGCAGGATGTGAACATTTCCGGTAGCCGGATCGAGCACGCGGCAGCTGTTGCTCACCGTTGCCGCGCAAGCCAGATCAAGGCGTGTGCTGAGCAGGTGGCGACCATCCGGGTTGGGTACGTTGCCGGACAGATCGACGACATGGATGTGCGCCTCGTCGTCCCGGAAATTGGCCAGGAAGAGCGGGTGGCGCGCCGCATGCGCTTCGATGAAGAGAGGGTCGGAGGTGAGGGAGCGCCAGGAGCGGCAGACGGCGCGGAGGCGGCAGAGCTCCTTGGCGGGGAGGCGGCAGAGCTCCTTGGCGGGCGGGCGGGCGGTGCGACCGACAACCGACGGGTGCGAGGGGAATGGATAGAGTTGGGGCGTCGGGACCCGATGGGCCTGGATTTTCTTGATACGATAATGGGCCGGCCCAGCCAGTTCCGTGAAACCTACAGATCGGCGGCATGTTTTTCTCGAAAAATAAAGCCCACTTTGCCCCCAGCCGCCGCCAAAGCTATATATCACTTGTGTGATATATCAAATTCTGAACACATGCAAGATGGGCCGAGAAATCAAAAGGCCCAATTAACGTTTCTAGCTGGTCCATCCACGTTCCTCCTTGAGCTTGTTAATATATCAGACATTGATCCATGCGCTGGGCACATATGCATATGCATATGCATTGCTCTGCCCAATCTAACAGTATGCATGTTTGTAGTATACATTTTTTCTACACATACGTGTGCAGTAGTGTTGTTGTACTATTGTGTTAGCAGTAGCTTATTTTCTCTTTTTTTTCTTCCACTGCTCTTTTTTTTGTTTATTTTGTTTTCTATCCTACTTTTATTTTTCTTTTTTCTTTCTAATTATTTTATGGATAATTTCTTTTTTCGCTTGAAAAACGAATTCCGCACCCGCGGCCTTTCGGACCAGACAACGCTTGTGGGCCGTCCCGGCCCATGAGCCCCGTCAAAAGGGGTTCCCCCCTAACCGAACTCCATAGCCCATAGCACCGAGTTCGAGTGCCTCCACTCGAGGCCAGCTGAAGGCCCGCTGGCACCGCCTCCCTTTCTCTCCTCTTAGACTCCCGGCTGACTCAGGTCACTACCGGGAGGGAAAATCCCACTTGATCACGCGCGCCCAGACTTGGTCCGCAAGGGTCAGACCTGGCCGTACCAAGTGGGCGCGGCCGTCCCGGGGTCGTACGCTCAAACAGCAGTCCACTATGCCTTTGTCACAGCAGAGGACCAAGACTGTGGTGTCCACTTGGTCCTTATGATGATCAGGCATGCCGTTACCACGGCTTGACCACCAAGAAACCATCAACCAGGATGGAACTTGACACGTAAAATAACCCCCCCCCCCCAACCCCGCGATGGGATGGCTGCCTCATCCCATAAGGACTCCCGTACTTGTTGACTGACCAGACCTAGCAAACAGGATCAAGACTAGAGGACCCCAAGAATTTCGGGATCACGCAATCCACCAAGGACATCGCCGATTGACCATTCGTACGGTCCCCTTAGCGATTTGAGCCGCCCGGCTGCCGGAGTCAAAGATATTTCTCTCTGAAACCTTCTCCTCCAAGAAATTCAGGGACCGACTCTATTTATTTATTTAGTCTATTTCTTCTTGATTATAGTACATAATCTGTCTTCCTTTACTTCTCATTTATTCTTATTTTATTCTCTATTTTATTTCTTTATTTTAAATGTACTAAATAATGTGCTTCTCTAAAATGATTTTTCCATTATTTCATATCTAATGTTTTCTATGCTTTAATTTGTTATTCCACTCTATTTACCTATTCTTTATGTACGTATCATATTTTTATATTCTTCTACTACTTCTTGTTGTTCAATCTATCTATTAATTTTTTATAGATAGTAATATTTTGTTCTGTGTTCATAATATAATTGTTCCATATGTATAATTTATTTGTTCCCTTTGTAGATTAAATTGTTCGGCCATGTTACCTCATTTATTTGTGATATTTATTTTTTATTATCTAGTCTATACAATCAAATATTCGCGATGCTCAATATTATATCCGTAGTACATTATTACTTATTTTGTTCGTAGTACATTATTAATTGTTCTCTATGTTAAATATTTTTTTCATAGAAAATTATTATTTGTTCATGTTGTTAAAATATTTATTCCCAATAGTTGAAAATAATATTTAGTATTAAAAAATATTTTTTTTAAAATATCGTACAAATATAGGCAAGTGTGGTCTTGTTTTAAAGATCTTATCATAAAAAAGATAATAGTGCAATCAGAATTTAATTTAGATATACGGTTTAAGTTTTATTCTTTTTTAATCTTTAACATGTTTGCAAGTAGATGACGTAACAAGATTTGTCTCTTTTGTATATGCATGTGCTGACACTCCATCTATAGATGCATGTTGCTTGTTGATTTTTGTTTTGACGAAAGTTGATTGGACCGTATTAGGATAGTGGAGGTTGGGCCAAAGTTTGATTGGGCCGTATTAGGATAGTGGAGGTTTGATGGTACATACTATACAGAAATTAAATCACAATGCTTCGGCAAGGCATACATAATCGCCCCCGCCACCGAGGCTGCCGCTTCGCCACGAGCACTTCCAGCGAGCCCGCAGCCACACAGCCTTCAGGGCCGTAGCAGAGCAGAGCAGCGCGCCGTGTTCGTGGCCGTCTGCGGTGTCATTGGTGTGAGTTGGTTCCAAGATTTCTCAACACTTATTCTCTATCTGCAACTCGGTATCTGGATGCAACAGTATCCAAACCAGGGTTCTCTGACATTAATTTGTAGTGCTACCCACTACTCGCCTTTTCACATGCTATAAGTACAAGTGCCCTGCCTGTGGTGCTCAAGTCATCGTGACCAAACACAGCAAAGGATACCACCATCTGCACATGCTCCCATAGAGGCCGGCCATTGTTGTCATACTAGCACCAACACCATAGCAGCAGATAGATGATGATGATGCCTACAAAAGCAGCCATTCAACTCCTGGTTTTTTCTCTAGTTTTTACCCTGTGCGTGGTGCCTCACGATTGTTACCGCGAGAAACAAATATTTGAGCGCAGATGCGCTTGGAGCATTAGGCGCGGCCGTGTCTACTTGCATCCAAACCCCATCTGCTGCCGCACCGTACGAAAGATCGACATGGCGCGCGTCTGTGCTGCCATCCAACCTCGTGAGGAGGAAACCATAGATGTGCGCCATGTCTATTAGGATTGCGGCAACCAGGTGCCTGCTGGAAACAAATGCGGAAGTAAGTGCCTGCTAATACTAGTACTATTTAGTTTCTTGATTAACTACTTTGACACGCACTTCTATGATATGATGTTAATTAACAGGTAGAAATAATAAAGGTAGTAATTAGTGTAGCATGGCCTTTATTTGTATTTTTTAGGTTGGACTATTCCTGGAGCACCGGTACATCCTCCTCCTCCTCCACCACACCATCCGTGAGGGAAGTACAGGAGGGGAGGCGAATAATTAAAGGAATGATCATGGAAGAATAAATGTATCCACATCTGATGAGGAGATGATGGAAACGATGTGTTTTCAGGTTGGGTCCAAAAATATAAGCAGCACAAAACTGTGCAAGTCATGCATGTAATGTAACATATATATTATATGTATGGATATGTGGAACAAACCTCTTTTTAATCTCTCAAATCTTGCCTTAATTTCATCAGAGGGTTAGAGAGATCCATGTCCCAGGATAATTCAAGTACCCCGAGGCCTGAGTTCATGTGTGCACGAGGATCACACAGGCGTAGCATAGAGTAATAGCTTATGAGTTTACAAGATTTTGCTGGACTTCCGCATCGGCTTCTCTGAACAAACTAAAACTCCACAAGCTGTCTCTGATCACGAGCAATACCTGCAGCCACCCCGGCGTGCGGCCAGGCCAGCCATCGAGATGGCGCGCGGTCGTAGGAGATGCAAATGGGCAGTATGGCCGCGCACGGAGCAGAGTAGCATTGCCTCGCCCCAAACCTGCTCGATGAAATGTCCCCAACATTTCAAGGACAATTTTTTCCCCAAACTTTCAGCAAAGCCTTCCCAATTCAACCCCCCAATTCGGAGGTTCAACCAGAAGGTTTCGATCTTTTATGTATATTAAAATTCGAATTTAAAACTTTACACTCAAGAGCATCCACCAGATCATTCAACTCAGAGCAACGGACCTTGATATCAAAGCACACCGTGCTACGTGTATGTTCAGGCATAGGAAACCCAAAAAATAAAACAAACTATGCTAATTTCAGAGATAAAATCAGAGGCCTTTTGTTTAGGCGGAAACATTATTTATAATAATGATTATTCATCTGCAACCAATAGGATGTGTGTTCACAAGAGCTCCCTGTTCCACGCTAGGCACACAAATGCTACAGTCTGTCAAGAAGAAGAAGAGAAAGAGTGGTACCCATGACACAACCTGCCAGGCGCTCAGATTCAGGTCCTGGCTCTGGCACATTGCTTGTGGCTGCTGCTGTCGTCTGACCCGGGATTATCATAGTAGTGACGTCTCTCTTGCAGTAAGCTGGCTGTTTGGGCAACGGCAGCGCAGCACCCTCGCAGCTCAGCATCAGAATGACGTCCCACATGGTAGGGCGGTCCTCGCGGTTCTCCTCCACGCAGAGCAGGGCTATCTGAATGCATCTCATTATCTCAGCCGGTCGAGATTCACCCTGGAGCAAGGGGTCGACAAACTCAATCAATCGTCCACGATTCCAAAGGTCCCCCACCTGAGAAAAAAGAGAATTATTCCAGGTTACAATGAATGGTATTTCAGTAATTATATTAATTAATCTTTCTTTGAGCAAGAGTATTCTACTCTTCTGACAGCAAATGCAAGCTCACTAAAATCTAAAGCAGGCCATCTATGGGCCTGTTTGGAGGAGCTAAAGTTGAGTGCTAAACTTTAGCACATATTAGCACTCATGCACATGCTAAAGTTTTTGAGTCTTGGCTAAAGTTTAGTCCACCCTATTAGCACCCCCATTTGGATGAGCTAGTGCTAAAGTTTAGCACTTTCACCCATTAGCACTTGGATCCAAACAGGGCCTATATGGTGTGGACAGTATTCAGCTTCAGGTGTCAACAAACTGCAGGCTCTTGGGATGGTATGTACATAAAATAAGTTTGCTCTAGACAAACCTTGTAAAACTCCTGCCGACTAATGCTCAATGGAACTTGCATGCTCGAAAGTTTACTTACCCATGTATTCAGAGGCCCATAATCACGTGGTCCACTTGAAAGCGGACAGAATCTCTTTCCACTAATAATCTGGAGAAGCAAGGCCCCAAAGCTATAGACATCAGACTTCATTGAGAAAAGACCCTTTTCTCGATATTCAGGGGCGACAAAACCGCTGAAGAAAAAAAGGTTTAAGTGAAGACCCTTCAATTAAAGAATAGCAATAGAAACAATGCAAAACAAATATATATACTAGAAATCTTACGGTGTGCCAAACACATTTTCTTCAAGCACTTCATCCACACCTGGATTTAATATCTTGGATAAGCCAAAGTAAGAAATCTTAGGAGTCATATCAGAATCCAGGAGAATGTTGCTTGGTTTCAAATCGCGGTGGATAATATGCAGCCCACATTGCTTGTGCAAGTAGGCGACTCCCTGAGCTACACCTTCAATTATTTTGTAGCGCACTGGCCAGTCAATCGACTTCCCAGTTTTTCCTGTAAATGCGGAACCATTAATTGAAACGATGAAGTTTGTATATCAGTAAAGATAAGGCAACCGAATTGTTATTTGGGACATACCAAAGATGAATGAATCCAAGTTTCCATTCAACATGTATTCGTAGACCAAAATCTTCTCTCTTCCATGGTAGCAATAACCTAGAAGCTTAACTATGTTCATATGTTGAAGCTGTGTGATAGATCGAATCTCATTGTCAAAATCTAGTTCTTGGAAATCCAGGCTAGTGGGTACATCCAAACGCCTTTTGATGGCCACCTCACGTCCATCAAGCAATAAACCCTGGAGAGTATAGACGCCAAGATCAAATGCTTTCCTAAATGAACTAACTGCAATGTATGTGGCGGTTGACAGCAGCATTAGTTATTAGATTGCCTGACCATTGTTGCACTTGCTAAATAAACAACCAAGATTTTATCATTCACTCAGGAATCTCAGAGCTGCTTTTCCCTGAACTTTAAAGGGTCATTTTTTTTCTCAAACACGCAGGAGAGCTGCGTATCATTGTATTAGTAGTAGAAAAGAGAGTTATACAGAGAACCAACACACACCCAGAGACTAAAAGTTTTTAATCACCTATGTCTGAAATATTAAAGGGTCATTGTCATTCACTAACATATATATTTTGTACTTTCAATGCAGCTTGCACCCTTTTTTATCATGGTTGACTTTAAGAGGTACAAAAGGAGCCAGTAAAAAATATGGCTATTCGCAATCCTCCATGAAACCCTAGGGTGCAAAGTAAATTACATAATGCTCCAGGTTATGATGGTAATATTTATTTAGAACTTCCCTCAAAAATGCTATTTGGTTTCTTTAGAAGCAGTATGAAGCATGGTATGAAGTTTAGTTAGAACAGCAAGATGAACCTACTTGTCTGACACATGTAAATTCTAAGCTTTAAGCTGCTCTTCCTTTTAAGGATTTCACATCAAGGAGTGTTTGTGTCACATAACCATATTGATCCAATGTACCGTCTAAATAACATAAATTGAATCTTTATACGTTATTCCTTGTGATGGCTACAAGGCACTAACATTGCTAGAAAACGTTAAAACTCCATGTATATATAAAAGCCATAATCCTATTATTGCTATGATTTTGTATTATTTCTCTTCTAAAGAATCCAAAAGGCTAAAAATTGAAAGAAAGTGCGTCCCCTACCTTGTATACAATGCTAAAGCCACCTAGTCCAAATCTTACTTCCAGGTGAGAAGTTATTTGTCGCATCCACTAATTCCAAGAAACTGAAATCTTTAAACCCTGTCAGAAAACAAAGCGTTAACTGCAACTCATTGAAAAACTAGCACTTAAGCTATATATCCCTTTTTCTACGTTCATGATATGAGGAATCTTATTTTCTTAAAAACAGGTAGAGTAAATGTTTATAATGACTGTGGTATGGTTTGACAATGATGCATAGCTAGCTCAATTTGTACAACAATACATGCAGGGATAATGCATAGCTAGACCATTGTTTTAAATTATTTAGTTCCTAAACTCTTACCTCTTACTTTAGGAACAATACACCTATGTATAATGTTGGCCCCAGCATCTCTTTTCATCCATGGAAACTTGATTCTCCGTGATCTGGTTGGAAATGTTTCAACAACATTTTGAGGGCCTGCAAGGAATCTGATATAAGATTCTTGTGCTATTTAGGCAGAGAGAACAGTCAGCAAAATGAATACAATCACGATGGGAAAGTAATTATGTCTCAATTAGATAGGAATCAACTACAGCATGGAAATAACTCTATGTTTACCGTATCTCAAATGCTAGTAGCTAACCTTTTGAAGTTCGAAGAGAATACGGTCAAATAGACCACATTTTTATTTGACCTGTGCTGGATGCCAAATAGTTACTTAATCTAAAAACTAGTTAAACTAAGTTTACTGTCGGATTGGAACTTGCACTATTTATCAATGGTGATGATATATGTCTGTTGGATCAATACAATAACATATGAAAATGCTGACGTTGTTAGTTCCATTGGGTTAGGTATGACAAACCAATCAAAAGATTGGATTGTGACTACCATTCTCCAAATTTAAGATGGTCCTCATGTAATGACTATATCACCTAGTTTACATACAAATTACATGGAAAAAATGAATGCACACGTGCATTCTACGTAAGATTATAAGCACTGTAGTCAGTTATCAGGTAAGTATACACAATGAAGAAAAACAATCGAATATATTAGAATACCAACATTTAGGAGTGCACTATTTCAAACACAACAGTAAATCTACCCGCACAATCACCTGCTACTTGGTACTCAGTAACTCTGAATGGCTAAGTTACTGCTCGAGTTCTTTCAAATTCACCGCTCATTTCAGTCCTGACAATGTTAAATAGTTAATCAACAATAGCACACCTAACCAACCTTCTGCATCACAAAAGATTAAAAAATTCAAATGTATTCAACAATTAAACATATTCAAAAATAGCTTACCTAACATCAGGATTTGAATGACTAGTAAATGACCTAACCAACTTCACTGTATCCTGAAATAACAAATTAGTTCAATTCTATGTTAAATTTATGAAGCAAAAACTGTAGCTGATAATGGCAATTATAAGCTTCTAAATCTAATATCAGCATTGGCAAGGTCAAATCCCTCATAATATAAACAGATAGAAATCATAAACTACAGTATTTATTATCTCTTTCACGATACAATGATTTCAATAAAATTGTCCTTGCTACCCCAAATGCATCTTTTTTAATCCCTATGGTCTACAGTTGTTTGACTTTCGCAGTTACCCCATGTAATCTAGTGGTAGAGTCCACTAGAGTTGGACTTTTCTTTTGAGGCAAAGGTGAACATCCAGTGGAATATTCTGCCATATCGAAATAAGGTATTTTTTAACTCATAAATAAATTGATAATCTGTCTACATGTAAATATATCCTTCCAGTCTCATCCATTGCTAAAAAAAAGGTGTGCGGATTCTTTTTTTGCTTAAGTATTCAAACAAACAGGAAACTAAGGAATATTACCTCATTCTGCGGAGGATGGACACCATTCAGAATACGTACAAGAAGACGTGTGGTGTCGATGTGACTAAGGACAGGAAAGAGTTGGAGGTAGAAGTCGATACTGTTCTGAACCTCGCTGAACTTATTGGCTAGCTTCTCGCCGTAGAAAAAGAGGTATATATTACGGCTGTTCTGGCAGGATGTTACAAGGATATATGCACAACGGAGGGTCTGTTCAAGTCCGTTGAGCGGTCTCCTAGTCTCTGGACGCTGCATCATCTCTGAGCCCTCCATACTCTGCAGCAGGTCAGCGATCATCTGGACCCGGTGCTCGAGCTGCTTGCAGGCCTTCTTATTACGGCGAACCGTGTGCACTGCCTGCATGATCATTGAGGTGAGCCCAAAGGCATCCAATCCAGACAGCTGTGCAATCGTGGCTGCCTGCCCTAAGCCATTCAACAGCGCCATCTCTTTTTCCTGCTTCTGATTTACACTCTGCAAAACTGCACAATAAGATAATCTGGTTACAGCTCTCAATGGTAATATGAAATATGTATAGCTTGAGCTAATAAGCTCAAGCTGCTAGTCATGGGTCAATCCAGTAGTTCCAGTAGTGTCTCTTTGGTCTTGTGTTTGTACATGATCTAAGTATTTTTTTTCCTTCTTATTTAGTGAAATGATAGGCACTTCTCCTTTGTATTCAGGTACAAAAAAGTACTGGGTCTAACTCCATTACTTCTTGAATTAAAATGCAACCGCTCATTTCATTCCTGTCAATGTCAAGTAGTGATACGGCCCTATCAGACCTATTGGACATCTTTATATTTTTAGTCCCATGCCTACATAATGACAGAATGATGAACAACAGTCCAGAGTAGTTTTCTAGCACAAATGAAAAACACTACAATGTGTTTACTACCATTGACGTTCTGAAGTAATATGCACTGAACTCTCATGCTGATGTACTCCATGAAGCATACAACATAAATGTCTAGCTTAACACTAACTAATTGCACTGGAACGTTCAACGATGAATCAATTCTTAAGGATGTACTCTGTCTCTTCTCAGACAGGTAAAAAAAGTTGTTAGATATACAAATGCATCACAAGAAAGAAAAAACAAAGAACCAGAAATGGTATAAAACATGCGCTAAGAATATCATACCTAGCTAGCATCAGAATTGCTGACCCAGGCAACATTTCTTTATCCTGAAATATCAAAGTTGTTATATAGGAATTGACTTAATACCTACTGACCCAGCCAAAAGCAGTTCTTATATAGGAAGCCTTAAGGAGAGAAGCAGAAACAGGACAGGAAGATGGTGCATTGGAAGCGACATCAGACAAAGTTGCTTGTTTCTTGACGTCACAAAAAGAATCTGAATATCCTCAAGGGACAAGACAAGGCCGGCTGTGTAATCATCCACCATCTCCCTCCAGTATGGATATATGTTTGAAACTTGCCTTGGCACTTGTGAAGCCACGGCACAAGACGACACAGCCAAGTCCCAACCGCTTCTGTCTCGACAAAGCGGGGCCCTTGTCGGTTTGACGGGGACGAGCTCTCCATGTTCGTAGGAAAGAGCCCACCCGTGCTCCGATTGACCACAGAATCATCCGACAAAGATGCCGTCACACTCAATCCTCGTTCGGCTAAGGTTTTGCACGGCAGGGTCAAGGCAAGGTAGGGGAGGATGCTTCTGGGCATTTTCACGAACACCTTGTGCGCGTGAAGGCAGCACCACTACGATGGTGACTTCCTCGTAGGCATTGAATCGCGCGGCAAATCCGCGCGGCGTTGTTGTTGTCGAATGCCAACAGTCACGGCAAGCGGCTGGACCTCCGAAGTGGCAGTTTGATTTGGCTTGACGGCAAGGAGGAGCCGGCCACCCCCGGCAAGGCAGCAGCTCGCCACCGGACTCGTCGTCCTCCACACCGCCGGCCGTGAGACTTTTACTACTGGGCCAATTTTGTTATTTTGTTTCGTGGCCCAAGAGAAGGCCTATCCAAGTCATGCATTCCTGCCTAATAGCAGCCCGGCTTAAAATAAAACAGAAATAAAAGAAAAAAAATCTTATTTACCTCCCTGAACCATAGGTCGGGTTTACGTTTCCATCTTAAACTCGAAAACCGGGTATTTTACCTCCTCGAACTCGCGAAACCAGACATATAAACTCCCTCGTGGTTTTTCTTAGTGGTTTTCCTTCTTTTCTTTTATATTTATTTTGGATAAATCTTTGAAAAATTATAGCAAATCACAAAAAAATCAATGGAAAATCAAAATTTGTTGGACTCCACATGAGTAGATCTATGCAGTAAACATATGATATGATATAATTTAGTAAAAATTGTATTCTGGTTTTAGATATATATTTTCTATAATTAATTCATATCTACATTGTCCGTGGTTCAATTATGGTGAAATTAATTCATAACACTTGCTAGTCCACTTTATCCATCTAACCCCTTAAATAAAATTTAGTAGGCTCGATTTACTTACTTGAACTATTTTGGTTGGCTCAATCTACCCCTAATGAGATTTACTTTTTTTAATCTCTCCATATACAGATTGAGTATTAAGTTTAAAAATTTATGAGCAATCCTTATGTTAGAAAAATAATTTAAATTTTTTCATAACTATTTTCATATGTTAGAAACATTTAATATGTATTTGATCCTAGCCTCGGGCAGTAGAGAACTGACCCTGGAGCGCTTCCCTTGACCGTGATCGTGATGCGGGAAGGATGGTGTGCATTCAATCGCTACAGTAGCTTGGCTCTGAGGCTCCCCCGGTCCAATCTATAAGTATGGGGGTATTGCTCATTCGTTTGATATACATGTGAAGAAACTCTTCCATTTTTCAATTTTCTAATGTTGGGTGGTTGTGAGTTCAATCAAGCTTTGACTTGGGGTTATGGTGTTAGGTATAAAGCATCCTTTACTTTTTTTTTTCTTGAAGTCTTCGCTTTTACCAATACCAGTGGAGATGTACGTGCCATATGCACGTATTTAAAGAACAATTATTTAAAAATAATTGGACTGTATAAAGGTAACTAGAAATTTAATTTATTTATTAATATAAGAGTAACCCAATCTAAGCTAATTGAATTTCTTATTTCATTAGATTACAGAAGCGGTTGAACATCAGCATAATTATATGAAAATAACTGATGAAATACATAGGATATTCATTGGATGCATTCACTCAAAATGTATATATACTATTAGGGTACTATATGCCTAAAAAAGAGTAACAAGAAAGGTATAAAATATTCCTTACATCACCGTGATAGCTGCAAAAAGATTTGCTACAAAAAATTGAAAAGATTAAAGAAAAGATTGCCTTCGGAGGGTAAGGGCTCACCGAGCTCGACCCGCAGCGAACCCATAGACTGGCTCACGCAGGGAGCTTGACGGACCCAAACCCACAGCATCATCATCAGATGTGGCAAAGGTGTAACAAATGGTGTCTCAAGTGTGCGAATTTTGAAATTTCGAAAGAGCATTGGAAAACCACGCTTAAAAGCTAGTCTCGCTCGCCTTGCGCTAAAAAATAGAATAAGTTCTAAACCAAATTCTTGCATTTTCTATTTAAGTAGTAAACTAAACATTACATAACATGTCCTATTTAAAGGCAAAGTGTACACCAATTTTCCTAATCCACAAATCCCTGCATTTTCAGGGAACAAAAACATCAATAACCTATGATTTCAATCCTAAGAACCTATTAAGAAAAATTAAGCAATTCTTGTGATACTTTGAGGAACAAGTAAAGAACTGAGAGAAGGAAAAAAATGAAACAATCCACGGAAGGCTTGGCCTGGTGGGGTCAGACCTGTAGATGCTCGAGGGGGGAGGTCATGTTGCACTTATACTTTATTAGAGGAAAAATCAAATCTATGAATTTCTGCAGCATAGGGGGATAAAAGGATCAAGATATTTTTGCGATTCTTTGACGAACCAGCCAAGAACTGAAATGGGAGGAGTCAAACCTGCAGGTGCTCGATGGAAGAGGGTCATGCTCCGTTGGATCCTTTTGCTGGCATTGGTCCACATCCTTGTGTTGGTGGATCAGCTCCCGGCGGAGGATTTCTAGACAAATCAGAAGGTGGACGAACAGGCGCTGGTGCCGACGACCACACAATATGCGATGTTAGGACAGATAGGGAGAACAGGGAACGCCTCCAGCGATGACTAGGGAAATGTGGACTATGCGGGACGTCGGTGACCTAAGACATAATTTCAATGCTTTGATGAACAACACCTCCTGCCTAACCAACAACATATAACTTCTATTCACAACAAACATTGCAATATAGGCAAGAGGCAGACCTTGGCGTTGGATGATACGTCTTGTTGCTCTTGTGACAGCAGATGTTTTGCGCAGCTTTTGCCCTCTTCCGATCGGCGGAGAGGTCCTGTCCTGGAAGAAGAAATCAGATGATAGTAGCAATGGGGCGAATGATTAACCCTAGAGGTATATGACTTTATAGTCGTGGTGATGGAAGACATAAAGACATCATGCTTTTGGAAAGGCTTCCTGCGGCAATCAGGGCACCTGCAATCAGCCCCTTAATTGATTGATAGGGATATCTGGATTTAGTATGGAAAGAATTTATACTGCTTAATTTATGCCCCTTCATTTATACTACTCTATTTTCTATTTGTCCATATGTGTGATTCATAAGGAAGAAAAATAAATATTCATAAATAGAGTTTGTGCATAAGGAAATAAATATGTGGGGATCAATTTTCTCCTATAATTATGCACGTTTTGATGTTGCAATTAGCCTCTTGATTGATTAATAGTGATATCTTGATTTATTGAGTACGGAAAAAATTTATACTACTTAATTTATGCCTCTCCATTTATACTACTACATTTTCTATTTATGCATAAGGAAATAAATATGCGGGATTTATTTTCTCCCTTAACTGTGCGCACGAAGGTGATTCATGCGGTGGGTACACCGGGTGGGTATGTAGAAGGCTTTGGTGTAAAAAGTATTCGGATTTTGGTGGAAATATTTTCCTTCTATCAATTTCGTGGGTCTCCACCCTCTTTCGTCAGACCTTTGGGCTGGCAAGTGGGACCTCCATGAGGAGTATAGTGGACCTAATCTTGATGAGAAAGAGTTTCAGTTGTTTTAACTTTTATAGTATAGACAAGTGCCTTCCTTACTTACTTGAGTACGTTGAGCTTTACTTTTCCAGATCACTAGGTTGAGAAGGTCATAAAACTTTCAAGAGAAATTCTGACAATTAGGGCCCGTTTGGGAGGCCTCCAGCTCCGGCTTCCTCAGCAGCTCCTGCTGGAGCCCTACCAAACGTTTTGAAGGTGGAGCGGCTCCGCACTATACGCTGTGAGAGCTGTAGGAACGGCTTTATCTGCAAGAAGCACCTGCTCCACCCCTGGCTCCATTTTTTTGCATGGAGCCGGAGCCCTCCCAAACAGGTCCTTGGTCCTTATAGTAGTATATCGATCGTGCCTATACTTGGACCTAGCTTGAACCGTAGCAGCATACAACAGATGGTGATAGCCTTTCCATCCTTACAGTCCGTCATGTTCGACAGAGCGTGGCCTGAGCCGGTCATTAAGCAATTTTAAGTAGAAAGTTTTAAAACAGATACTATTCACTCCCAACTCTTTGCACAAATGTAGACAGAAAAAGGAACGATACAATGTGTGATGATAAATTTCCATACACAAAAGAGAAATCTTGGCATCTGATCATGACGAATGAGCATTCCATAAACTAAAATGATGGCACACTATAAAATAACTACGTCTAGTATAAGGTTGTTACAGCAATCCTGTGCGTGGTTTCTAATTTGTGTTCAGAATAGAGTGGCAAGTGCAAACAAGCTTTGCAGGTGACAATGGCGACCACGACATCGACCATGGCCTCCTCTTTGTTAACCAACCGTAATAGCATTATTATTCCGCTCATCGGACTCCTGTCCGTCCTCTTCGCCGCGGTGGATGTCGCCGGCGAGCCCCCCAGTGTGGTGCCCTCGGCGTGCAAGCGCGCCTACGCCGCCGGCGGTGGCACCTTCACCGAAGACTTCTGCTTGTCGGCCCTGACCGGCCACAGCGTCGGCGCCGCGGACAACGGCGACCTCGCCCTCGTCGCGGTCGACCTCGCCACGGCCAACGCCACCGCCGCCGAGGCGAAGATCGACGCCCAGCTCGCCAGTGGCGGCGGCGGCGGCGCGCTGGCCGACGGCCTGAGGGCGTGCCGGTCGCTGTACGACGCCGTGGTGCACCTGTACCAGCCGGACTGCCACGCCGCCGTGAAGGACCGGAGGTTCGGCGACGCGAAGCTGTGCCTCGGCAGGACGGCGCGGGCGCCTGTGGCGTGCGAGCGGGAGTTCGAGCAGCGGAGCGTCTCGTCGCCGGTGGCTGCGGAGGACGACGCCCTCGCCAAGCTCGCCAACCTCGCCATCGCGCTGAGCTCGATCGCCTGATCTATCCATACACGCCTACATTTTGTGACCATTTCTTTCAGCATCTCTTTACATAAGAACAGTGATAAAAAATCGTCCTCAATAATAATAATATATTTATTTGGTACATTTTTATGACTACCGATCATCCATGGATGCACTCTACTCGTGACATCTCGCTGTCTTGCAGTCTTGCTTTCTATACACCACTACCAGAGAAAAACCTGCAAACATCAACAGTTTCATCTTGCCCACCGAAGCCTTAAGTTCCTGACGCCTTCTAATCCTCCTAGATAAACCTTTTAGATGCATGCCAAGGAAATATATTCCCACCTGAAGGAGGCACATCATGGTAGCCTCGCCTCGCCTGGACTTATATAAGGACGTGTGTGTTTAATTCCTTGTGAGCCATAATAAATACCAATTAATGATTGATTCAAATCGCAACAGGAAACTGAAGTGATTCAATTACCTCGACACAAAAGAAAGGTGACGCTGATTCTTTTGCTTCTTATGGTACTAAAGCAGAATGGATCTTATCTTGCAGCACATTTGATTGCCCGTGGATGATTACAAACTGCTGAATCACGATGAAACTCCTTCCAAGATTAAATCCTGACACCTCAAAGTCCTTGCAACAATAAAACATAGATGTTTTGTGATTTTTTTGCTAGTAAAATAATATCCATTTTCTCCATTCACCAAAGGTTTTGGTGCCAACTAATGAGGACTCAGAAATTTACTACTCCATACATATATGTGACAAACTGCATGCGGATGCAGAGAAGCCTCATTGGACCCGTCCTTGTTTGGCCTTTATGAGACGTGTTACAATGATACTCCCCCCATCCTGAAATGTAAGATATTTTGGTTTATCCTAAGTCAAAATAGTCCAAGTTTGACCAACTTTACAGAAAAGAGTAATAATATTTCGAAAGTCAAATGATAATAAGTAGATATATTATGAAATATATTTTCATAATTTACTTCTTTAATGTGTTAGATGTTAATCTTTTTCTTTATAAATTTGGTCAAAGTTAGACTACTTTGACTTAGAACAAAGCAAAATGCCTTATATTTCAGGATGGAGGAAGTAATAAAAAAATCTCATGTACCTCCCTCCTAAATTGTTGGTTCAAATCCAACAATATAAAAAATGAAAAGTAACCATTTAAAGGTATGTAAGTCATCCCCAACCTTAAAATGGTGGATGGACTACCAATGAGAGGATTAGGCCGAACGGTACAAAAGTAATTTCATTCTCTTGTTGCCAAATCCGGATCGGCACATGTTAACAACATGTTAACGAAACTAGTTAGATTCTGTTGCAAGATTAGTAATACTGACACCATAAAATAGCCATCTAGGAAAAAGGTTGATGTGGTCTGCATGAAGGTTTCATCGCCAAGGTTTGCTCCCGCTATCATGTAATACTAGAGCTTAAGCGTTCTAGATATATATAGTAGATACTAGAGGTTTGATTCTTTCCAGTTGTGTAACGTTTTTGTGGCTGCTCCTCTTCCAGCTGTGTAACGTTTGGGGCCAGTTGCACCGAAGATAATGCAAGAAAAAAAAAGCACTTCTGGATGCTCCTCTTGATGATCAGGCTGCACCATGCCCGACAACAGGCCGTAGACATAAAAGTTCTAGTGTTGTCATCGTGCTTTTCTCTAATTTTCGTCGAAGCCTTTAGTTCCTTTTTTTTTTGAAACGGAACCGGTAGGAGAGCTGCCCGTTGTATAATAAGAAGGGAGTAAAGCCTGATGGCTACAAAATTAGGAGAAAGAGAAAAACTTTACAGACTTTACAAGCTTCAAAAAAAGCCAGCACTCGTGCTCTCGAAAAAGAACTCAAGCTCTATCAATTAGGCATGCAAGGTGCTTTGCCCCAGCCAAAATCCAAGCCGAAGCCTCACCCTTGATCTTCGCGGTCACCACAAAAGAAGGCGCTTCTATACGGTTGAAAATGCGGGCATTTCGCTCATTCCAAACCTCCCAGCATACTAGAATGACAAGAGATTTTAAACCTTTGCGCGAAACTCTTGTCCCAACTATCTCCGTCCACCACTCGTGGACCGAGTTTGTGTGCTTCCAGCTCGTCGGGTGTAGTGATGGCTCCCCAAGCCAGAAGGATAGGAAGCCTTTAGTTCCTGACACCTTCTAATCCTGCGGATGAATAAACCATGTAGATGCCAAGTGAACGTTGTCTATGCTGAAGGCGGCAATGTGGCGGGCATTGCAAACAAGAAAGACACATCGCTGTTGCCTTGCCTCGCCCTAACTTATAAGGGTCTGTGGGTTTTTTTTTTTTGAAGCCTGGGTCTGTGGGTTTAGGTTTCAATGGATCGGTTTCATGCCATATTCCTAAGTACTAGCTAGCTCTAGTCATTAATTTACATGACGTTTTGGACAAACAAAATGAATGACTTTTAGTTTGTTTTCGATGTCCAAATTAAACGTCGTGTATTACTAATAATAAATAGAGGGAGTACCAGGGCAACCAACACCAACAAGTTACAAGATCTGGATTAACCCATAGAGGGTTAGTAGTTCCTAGCATTAAATAGGTTCAAGTGGTGACACTGGACCAGATTCAGCTCTGCTTCTTACATCAGCTTCAGCCTTCAGCTTGATGATAAATAATGTGAAATTATGATAGAACCGAAACAATGTGCTCATCAACAGATGATCAGATGAGCGTGCTCATCAGCAGATGATCAGATGAGCACACAGACATATTGAAGGAATTAATCGTGCATATGTTGCATGATTCCCTGCCGATTTGAAGTACGCAAAACGTGTTCCGCTGGTTCCTTGCAAAACAGTAGGTGCCTTTTTCGCAAACGCTGCTTAACTGGCATCCGAGCATCCGATTTGCTCCAGGATCTGTGGCTGCGTATGTCCCACGCCCGGAGGGTTTACTTTATCACTGGTAGATTTCTGATAACTCCGATATTTCTATTTTATCCATGGGGTCCAATAGAATTAAGTTATCACCCAAAATTATCAGTGTTATTTAATCGTCTAAACAACCAACCTGACCATACTTTTTAGCATACCAGTCGATGGATAAGGATATATCGACACTCATTAACCCAAATCCATTCATTTCCTTTTGCTCCATCGATCCAATGTCCACATCCTAGCTAGAAACGTCGGCAGACGCAATGCCTCGCTACCGGTCAAGCCTTATATTTTTCAGCATTATTAAGTATAAATCTTTATGTGATATGTTATAAGTGAATATATGTTAAATTCTGCGCAAAATGAGAGTTTTTCCCCCCTAAATTTTGCCCGAATTTTTTCTATCACCGATAGAATTCCGATATATCCGATATTCCCATTTATCACCAACCTCCGATATTTTTTATTTATCGATAACGAAACCTTGCCCGCTTGGTCGGCACCCCCCTCTTTCTCCTTCCTAAGCACGGAAAGACGGCGGGCGATGGCCGGCACCGGATGCTGCTGGTAGGATTTGCAGCAACAACAAATGCGAGTTTGTTGGCTGCGATGCGTTGGAGAGTTGTGATTGTCTTCTGCAGATGCACAGTGCTGCCGCAGGCTGCAGGAGCCGGTGACCGCAAACCCGCGGTGGTCCGGTGGCTCAGCACGCAGAAGCAGCGGCTGGCTCACTAGCCACTTCGCCGGCAAAGGTTGTGTAACACCCAAAGTGAATAAATGGCAAATACGCTTTCTATGCGGGAATACGTAAAGTTGATAACTAAACTTAATTTTTTGATCCGTTGCTCGGATGGATGAATGGACACTACGGTTGCGCAGAGCTCGTCGAATACATTACGTTTGACTATTTATATGCCGCGTTTGGAGTTGAGATCAAGAAGTCACACATTTTTTTATAGAGTGATGAGGTGGGCCCATGCTACAGGACCCGTGAGGTACAGTACCCCGTGCTGCTACAGTACCGGCCCATGTTCCCAAACCCTAAAGCCATCGCCCCTACCTGCGCCGCCACCCTTTTGCCATGAAAGCAAAGGAGAGAAGAGGGAGAAGAAGAGAAGAGAAAAGAGAGGGAAATTAGGGCACGCCGCTGTCAGTCGTCGCCGTTCCTCTGCAGAAATCGGTTGGGCTTCCTTTACTCTCCGTGTTTTTCCCCAATTCGGATCTTTTCCTCGCTGTTCATGGTGGTGCCGCCATGTGTGGTGCAGCTTGGAGACAGTCGAAGGGTTGCCGTGACCCTCACCACTAGGAGAACGGTGGGGATTTGTTGTTGGGATCATCGCCATCGTCGTTGCCTCTTTTCTTTTCGAAGGGGAATCCTAGGTGAGGCATGCTCCTGCACTGTAGATCATGTTTTTACCAAGGTTTTGGATGTTTTAGCAATTGTGTGCAGTGGAGTTCATCGCCGTTAAGGGCTATGATTAAGGATTTACCCTTGTCGCTATTCTCAGCACGCCAGGATTCTGCGCAGTTGCTATTCATGGCAGTTTTTCGTGTTCCTAATGATCTCACAAAAATATTAAACTTTTATATGAGTCGAAGAAGAATTAGATATCTTTCCACAGCCATAAAGACAGGGCCGGCTTTATGATTTTGAGTGCCCCCGAGCGAACCACGCTTTATGGGCCCTTTAGGCTAAATATTTATTTTTATTTTGTAACATGATAAAGGGGATAATAATACTAATAATACATATATAATTCTTATAAAACAATGTCTATAACAAACTCAAGAGTGGAAAATAAAATGAGTATGATTACCTCAAATAATAACTAAGCCTCATGATTCCATCAATAATAATATTTCAGTCCTTAAAAAAAAGCTCCTTCGAGCATTTCTTGATGCAAAATCATTTAGAGCCATATCTAGATTAATGTTGTCTAAGATATCCTTCTCAATGCTGCACATACCCAAGCCATTCAATCTTTGTTGTGACATAGTTGTCCTCAAATAATTTCTTAGTAGCTTCAATTTTGAGAAACTTCTTTCAGCTGAGGCTACAGTCATAGGTACAGTCAAGAGGATCCGATATGCAATAGAAATATTTGGATAGCAATCTACAGTTGTAACAAACTGAAGAATCTCTGAGGCTAACATAAATCCATCTGGAAGAGTTACTTGCAGCACGTTTAATTCAGAGAAAAAATCATCTAGATCAACATCAGATGAGTTATTATGAGAAAAAACTTCTGCAAAAGTAGTGCAATTTTTCCGTAGGTTATTATCATCTAAGGACTTCAAATTATCTGAGTTGAACAGAAAACCAAACACCTTTTCAAATATCTTGAGCTGCTCAAATCGACTAGTCAATGAAGCAATTGCCGTGTCAACGATGGCAATAAAATAATTGATTCTAAATGATTCCATAGCTGACAGTTGTATCTCTTCATCATTTGTTTCATCAATTTGCTTCTTTCTTGTACTTTGACGCTTTGTTGGAAATTTTGGCTCTATATCCATATCAGATGCAATGACTTTTGCAACCTCAATACCAGAGTCGAACCCTTCAGCTCTGTACTTTTGGAAATATGAGATGACCCCTTCAATTTGTTTGAGAGTAGCATCCATGCACATAATCTTTAATTGCAACTTTTTGCTCACCATGTTTATAGAAATAAAACATCATTCCAAATAACCATACCAACTATAAATTCAAAATTCTCAAGTGTACCAACTAAAGCTTGAGCATTACTTACTGTTGATGGGTCATCAGTACAAACTTCCTCCACTTGCTGCAATGTTGTTCTTATTTGGGGAGTTTGGTACCGGATAGGTTGCACGCTTTTTATTCGACTCTCCCAGCTAGTATTAGATAAAGGTTTAACGGTCAATTTTGGAACATTGTCAAGTAAAACCTTCCACCTTTTAGTAGAACGTGCAAATAATGCATATCCGTTGCATAACACCAAAGAATGAAATAGTTTGTCTGCAAGAATTCGCCATATCACAAAGAGTGAGATTCAGACAGTGACATGCACAAGGCATGTATAATGCTTTTGGGTAAATTTGAAGGAAACGATTCTATACACCTTTCGTGTGTCTCTTCATATTGGAACCATTGTCATAACCTTGATCTCTCACATCAGCAACATTCAAACCCAGGTCCTCCAATGTATCTATCAACACCTTAAAAAGACCCAACCCTGATGTGTCATCAACCTTTAAGAACCCTAGGAAAAACTCCTCCACTCTTGGAATGCAACTTGACATATTGACACAACGAACAATTAGGGTCATCTGTTCTTCATGGCTCGCATCTGGGGTACAATCCAAGATAATAGAGAAATATATAGCATCCTTGACGATCTTTAAGATATACTCCTTTATGGCACCAGCAAGAAGAGAAATTAACTCATTCTGAATATTGTGGCCAAGATAATGATGATGAATTTCATTGCTTTTAATGCGCCTAATATGTTCTTGCATCACAGGATCAAACTCAGCAATCATTTCAACCGTGCCTAGAAAATTACCATTATTATCTTGATAAAGCTTCTCATTTGATCCTGGAAAGGCCAAATTATGTTTAGCAAGAAACTTCACAGCAGAAACTATTCTTACCAAAACTTGTCTCCAACGCTCTATTTCTTTTGAGATTTCCCGTTGCATATCATCATCGATTGTTTGATTTTTGCTTAACCTCAATCTAACTTCATTCCATGTATTCATGTTTGTCAGATGCTCAACACTGCTCTCATGTTCGTTGAGTTTCCTGCTGAGACGCTGCCAGCCCCTCACTCCATCAGATGCTAGCAAAGATTTGCTTTTATTTGACTTGAACAATTTGCAGCAAAAACAATAGACTTCGTCCATATGTTTGGAGTAAACCAACCACTTTCTGTCAACAGACTCACCATTAGATAAATTTCTGGAGTAGTAAGCATATGAAAAATATCTATCAATGGCATCCTTAGGGAAATCAAGATTCAATTCTCTCACAGGCCCCTTTTCAATTAAGATGTCCCTTTTGCTATTATCAAGATTATCCCATATTCTGGGATCATAGATAGATAAACCAGAACCATCTTGCTCATCACCAGTTGAATTTTCATGATCAAATGAGGGATGCAAATTTTCCTACCTCATACTATCCTCAATGGCATCAATTTCTGCAATTAAATCTTCTTCATTGGACCATCTTCATTGACCTCATTTTCTGCACTTAAATTATGATCATGTTCCTGCTGCCCATGATCAGATTCTAGCCGAACTTCGTTGACATCAACATTACTTGAATCGACGAAGAACTTATGTAAAGCACCCCTTTGCGATTTAGCCACTTGATCATCGTTTTCTCTTCTTTCTTTTCTGATAACCTGATAATTGTTTATTGGGCAACATCTAAGACCTAATCAAAAAATCAAGTAATGGTCACTACCTGTCTACCTCACTGGAATAAATAAAAATTATGTATGAAAGATTGAAAGAATTACCAATCCAATCCTCCGGTCTTGCCTCTTTGGATTGCAGGATCGGATTGGAGATCGACAGGCCTGTCGATCAGGCAACAGGCAACATCAGTTACTGGCTCTTTGCCTCTTTGATTTGCACTTGGCAGAATTGGATCAATCACGGGCTCACGGCCATACTTGCCAGCACGAGCACCATGGGGCACGGGCACGGGCTGCGCCTGCCCTACGACCGATGGGTGACGGGGCAACGGCAGCGGGATGGCGTCAGGCCAGGCGACGGCTCACGGTAGTGCAGAGACCGAGAGAGAGACGCAGGGAGTCGCACGTTGGGGGGGCTCGGGGGGGGGGGGGGGGGGAGGGGGGGTGCAGGCGGCGCCTTGTGCCCTCGTCTGTTCATCTCCTATTGTCATGGGCCTATCCCTAGATGGATTTGATGTTGGGCCCCCTCCTTCCTGGGCCCCCGGCGGTCGCCTCCGCTGCATGGGGCTAGAGCCGGCCCTGCATAAAGAATAGTTCAATCGGATTTAAGATGAGGGAGATATTAAAGTTGGAATCTGACAGTTTTTCAGCCTCGTAATCCTGTGCAGAATATGTTCTATTCCTGTTTAGTCAAACTAAATGACAGAATTGGATATTTTGATCTACTACAGAGTTGTAGATACTTTCATAAGCTTCAGATTGGTAAAGTTCATGTTCATCTGAATTTTGGAGCTTCAGTTATGACTGTTTTAGTTGGACTGTTCTGCAAAATCTGTCAGATGGTCAGATTAAAGTTTACCTCAAAATTACCCAATGTTGATGATTTTTTCTCTATATTTGGATAATTAGAAAGTTGTATGTTCTGAAGATATCTTTTAGATGGAAAATTATGAGAATTTTTATCCATCAGAATTAAAGGATATGAAAAATAAAATCTATAGTGTTGTTGTCATGTCTAGATTAGTGTGTGTTTGTGTGAGGATGTTGGGTTCGGGCGTAGGAACGCTTTAATATATGTATATTTTTGCTTGTATGTTTGTTTTGGTGCTGAGTTATATTTGTGAACAGGTGGTGTACCTTCGGATCGTGCTTAGTTCATGTTCTTGATCTTTCGGTGAAGGCAAGTAAACGTAGCGTTGTGGTCTACACGCTTTAACTTTGTTATTTGAATTGCCTCCATTAAATTTTAGAAGTTCACACTAGTCAGATAAATCTGAAATTTGGCTTTTATTTTGAAAGTATATATTTTACTTCAGGCTTTGCTCTTGAAGTTATGAATTTTGCAGATGTATGAAGCTCATGCATTGCAAGCATACATTTGCACTCTCATGTTGAATATGCATATGAAGAAACCATAGCCGGATTGGTGTGGTAAGTACCGGTACAACAATGCACATTGAGATATAGCAATGTGGTTGCAGCCCTCACTTCCTTCCTTTGAATTTGTGTGTAGAAGTGAAGTCATGCATTGCATTGCATTGCATTGCCACATTTGCATATGCATTAAAGCATTGTTTATGCATTGTCCCATTTGCATATGCATTGAAACATAGTTATGATGTACTTAGTTATAACTCTACCTGAAGTTATATACTGTCTCAATATCATGCTTCTTTTATATTAAATTATTAATATGATGTTTAGTCAAATTGTGATTTAAATGCTTGATTGAAGCAGTTTACTTGCAGAGATTTTTTCCATAAACCTCATACGTTTTTCCCTCCGCGGGTTCTTAAGCTGGAGGGTGCAGCTTAGAATGAGAGTAGCAGCACATGTGCACACATTTATCTACATGTTTTGGACACACCTTTTTATAATAAAATGTTTGGATGTGGAGTCTCTGATGTTTATGGTTCTAGTTTGTAAACTGTTTTATTTGCTTCTATGAAGCTTTAATTGTTTTTCATGTACTGAACGATCATAGTTACTTCCGCGTACTCTGTTTTGTTGTTGTAGTGTAGTGTAGTAATTCTTCATAGGATTGTTGTGTTTTCTTCTGGGGTGTTACAGGTTGCCAGCTGAAGTGGCGCGAGCGCGATCATACAAACATCGATCTATGTTTTATTGTTGCAAGGACTGTGCGGTGTCAGGAATTCATCTTGGAAGGAGTTTCATCATGGTTCAGCATTTTGTAATAATCATCCATGGGCAATCAAATCAAATGTGCTCCAAAGATAAGATCCAGTCTGCTCTAGCTAGTACCGTAAGAAGAAAATAAAAAGAATCAGCTTGACCTTTCTTTTGGGTGGTCAGTTGAATCATCGCTTCAGTTTCCTATTGCGATTTGAATCAATCCTCGGGTGATGATGATTGGTAGGCTTGATGGAGCAGAGAAATGGATGGAAAGGCAAGGCCGCAAGAGAATGATAATTTAACCAAAAAAGTGCTGTTATTGTGGACAAATGGATGGATCATGTATTCATGTTTCTCCGCACCTAGATGGTTTCTGGTCTGCTGCTACTAACGGGCAGTTGAATCAGGTAGATAAGGAAACTGCAAAAGAAAGAAGACATATCACATATATGGGTCCCAAGGGCATTTTTGCCATTATCTCAAATTACTGATCACAAGTTTCACAGCTCAAAAGAAAGAAGACATATATGGTCTGCTGCTACTAATAATGGCAATGGCATGCAGAGGAACGAAAGTTTCTACTGACGGGCACACAAGCAAGGGACCTTGATTTGTTTTCGATGGTATAGAATGGACCATTAGTCTTTATAGTGGCGCATAAGGAATTTACTCACTAATCTAAAGACACAGGTCAGTATATAAGTCTAGGTGAGGCAAGGCTACCATAATGTGCCTTCTTCGTGTTCGCAATGCCCGCCTCACATATATCTGTTTCATGCCTCCTTCAGGTGAGATTATATTCCCTTGGCATGCATCTAAAAGGTTTATCCAGGAGGATTAGAAGGCGTCAGGAATTATAGGCTTCCATGGGTGCGTGATGAAACTGTTGGGGCAAAGAACTTTCGCCTCAACCACATCGAGAACACAACAACACTGATGCTTGCGTCGGTTTTTCTCTGGTTTGCTGCAGTCGGATCATCTCTCCCTCATTTCATCTCTATCTTCTACTCCCTGCTTCATCGTAGTTGAATTCAGAAACAGGTATATAGAAGGAACAAGAGCGATGTCATGCTCAACGACTAGAGCGGTGTCAGAAATTAATCTTGGAAGGAGTTTCATCATGATTCAGCATTTTGTAATCATCCCTGGGTAATCAAATGTGCTCCAAAGATAAGATCCAGCCTGCTCTAGCTAGTACCATAAGAAGAAATTAATTAAAAAGAATCAGTTTCCAGTTGCGATTTGAATCAATCCTCAGGTGATGATGATTGGTAGCCTTGATGGAGCAGAAAAAATGGATGGAAAGGCAAGACGGCAAGGGAATGATAATTTAACAAAAAAAAAGTGCTGTTATTTTGTACAATTTCTAGCACTATTCCTGATAAAGAGATAAAAAAATAAATGGTCACAGAATGTCGGCGGTTATGATCTTGTCAGGCAAGACCGCAAGAGGATGATTGGTAAGGACTGTCGGGTAAGATCTTGTGTTTTGTTGCAGGATTAGTAATACTGGCACCTTGAAAAAGACATCTAAGAAGGTTGATCTTCATCACCAAGGTTTGCTCTCGCTATCATCGTCACACTAGAGCGTAAGAGTTCTAGATAGTAGATACTAGAGGTTCGATTCTTTCCAGCTGTAGGATTCTCACGGTCTGGGTGCGTGGAAAATAGCTTCGCTCTAGTTGCGCCAAAGCTAACGCAAAGAAAAATTGCACTTCTCTCTGCCCCTCTTGATGATCAGGCTGCACACCATGCCCGACAACAGGCCGTAGACATAAGAGTTGACGCGATCTCGTCGTGCTTGTTTCTTGTGTTGATGGCAGTCTTTAGTTCCTGACACCTTCTAATCCTGCGGAATAAACCATGTAGATGCCAGGTGAACGTTGTCTATGCTAGCTGAAGGAGGCATTGTGGCGAGCATTGCAAACAAGATGACTTGCACATCATTGTTGCCTTGCCTCGCCCTAACTTATATGGGTATGTGGGTTTAGGTTTCAATGGATCGATTTCGAATCGAGCCATATTACTAAATACTAGCTCTAGTCATTAATTTACATGACGTTTTGGACAAACAAAATGAATGACTTTTAGTTTGTTTTCGCTGTCCAAAACGTCATGTATTACTATTAATAAATAGAGAAGTACAAGTGCAACCAACAGCAACAAGTTACAAGATCTGGATTAACCCACCGAGGGTTCCTGGCATTAAATCGGTTCTGGCAAAAAATAACGTGCCTTTTCACAAATGTTGCTTAGCTGGCATGTGAGCAGAGCAGGCACACCACACGCAACAGCTGAACTCAGTAGCGTCTGACAGTTAATTGCTGGCCAATATTGGTAGGCATACAAGTTGCTCGGGCTCGTGAGAATTCAGAAGCTTAGATGACAATTCACTTTTTTTTTTATTTCTTCACAGTAAAACTGAAAAAGAAAAAAAAACTGCTGCTCCTGCTGCGCCTGAACTGAGACCGACTTGTGGACTCATTTTGTTACAGAAAATGCTTCAGATTCTGCAGCGTCCTTCCCAGTGCCTCATACTCCTAGAACAGTAGTTCTTCTGATGCACAGCTGCAATCAGGCCATCATATGATGAACTAGCCCATAAAGGCATTGCACAGTTGGAACTTCCCCTGCCTAACTAGAAGAACCTTGTGACAGTTGACTGTCATAACAGTAATTCCCAATACTGCTAAACCAAGATAGCAGTAGTGGTAAAGAACACTACTACGGATTGGCAGGACACTGAATGTGAGACTGAAAGTTAGAAAAAGGGGGCAACCAGGTCAATGGATTTATAGGCTGAAGTGATAAAAAGCTTTAATGTCTACAATTTGGTTTTGATACTGCTGATGTAAATGTTGCCATAAGACATGGTCAGCCGAGAAATTAATTCTCCAAAGCGCCCTATTATATAAATGCACACATCAAGATGTCTAGTTTTGAAAATAATGTTTAGTTAGAAAAAGAATGATATTTATGAGAACAAAACAATACAACAGTTTCAATTCTGATCTTCCTAACCGCATGGATAAGCTCACATTAACCCGTCAATTTTGGATCCAATTCGGGATTTTTCTTGGGAAGTTTCGGGAAGAAATTGCATCTGCACCACAATCACAAATAACATATCTTAACTAATTTGCATTACAATCTTAGCGCAGGATTATTTTTCTGTCCCTATTATGTAATGCAGGACTTCGGATATGCAATCTTCAGTATAGTCAATGCAAAAAAGTTAATCCTTCGAACAAATAAAAAAGTATACAACATAATGGATATAAGTCTAATTGCATTATTCCAAATAAGGTTTGTAAAAATTCTAAACAAACCTAGGTTTATTTAGATCCCGAGAAATAATTAAAACAATTATATAAGCGGTGTAACAAGATTCTCCAAGTAAGTTGGATACTAAAATTATCATTTACTACCCTGACTATCCTTTAATATAAGATCATACTTGTCCTTCACTATAATGAAGACAAACATACCACTAGGCTATTGTGTCATCAAGCTGCATTTAAGAACAAAAAGCATAGAAACTATGATTTTTAAGTACAAGTGATATTTTTTTGATACTTTGCTTACAGAAGATCATGTTGCCTTGTCATGCAGAGGCAATCAGTTGCCATACATTCCAACACATAATGAGCACTACAGTTTATGAACTTGAGATCAGCAACAACTCCAGAGTTTTCAAGTTCACGTAACCATGCTTGCTGCTTCTTGTCAAATGCTAGGCAAGGCATATATGATGGCAGAGAGAAACTTTTGGGGGATTCAAGAACTCTTCCAACTGAACTTGTAGCATATGTAATCTGTGAAAGAACAAACAAGTAGTTAGATACTGCGAGGACGATAAAAACACTACTACAATGATTTTTTTTCCCTCTTTCCTCTTACTAAGTTAAGGGTAAACTCCATAGTAGACACTGAAGAAACCATAATAACAGTACATCCAGTGAATACTATAATCAATTGGCACAAAGGAAACCAATAATGAAATGCATGCTTCCAACATGATTGGTTTTGGAATATCTCTAGAAATTATTTTTTGGCACGACTAATCTGCAAGCACATTGAGTATTGTTCATATAACTGGATCACATTCAGTTCATCAGGTGAGGGAAGACAAATTCATACAATGCGTTCATATCTTCCAGTATGCTAACCAGCCTAAATATAAGGCCACTCATGCACGAACAATGAACTATGTAGGAAAGAAGATAGTCTCGCAGAGAGTTGAGACTTCAAATGAAATTTGCCCCAACACTTCTATAAGGACTTCCATAAATGACATTTCAGAAGAAATGAATAGAGCACCTTAATGATAGCATAGCCCAATGAACATTTTGGCATGGAGCTTAATTTCAGGATACCAAGAGAGATGGGGTTACCTTAATTTTTTTTCATCACACTATCCAAATTAAATTTACATTAATTTTCAGGTTCTTGAATTAAACAGCAGCTTTTCAGCTTTGGGTGATGGAAGGGAAATGGTTAGCATTGATCATATTAAATAAAACTTTCTAATGCACGCAGCAAAAAGGGTACTACTGCTTTCAAGAAAAAGAATATATCACACTACATATGAAATTTCTGACCTCATATCACTACCCCAACTTAACAACTCCACCTAGCAAACAAATCGCAGACTCAACTGTTGGAGATGTTGGTCAGCTTACCCAAAACCTGAAAAGAAATCTACCAATAAATTGATATTGTAGAACTACAAGTTCTGTTAGCATACCCTACAAATCGCAAAATCCAGGCAGGAAGCAATTGCAGGCCCATTCAAGAATCCAGAATTCAGATGAGCAAAGCTCATACCGTAACTGCAAATCCCAAATAGGAACATACTAACCGGCAAACATGCCATGGAAATAACTATATTTATCCAATCTATTCCAGTCTAACTCGTCGGCAAGACGATATTACCGAGGATGCCGCGGCGTTCACCAGCGACCGCGCCATCGTCACCGCGCAGAACTTGAAACGCAGCAGGCAGGACATGAGTTTCTGCAGAGTGCAGGTTACAAGATTGGCGAAAAAACGAACTCGGGAGGAAGGGCGCAGAGGGCGCGAGTGGGCAGGCACTTACATTCCGCGGCCGCCGGAGAGGGCTTGGTCGGCGGGGTCCGTCCACTCGTCGAAGCTGCGGGCGGAAAAGAAGCACAGGGGCGGGTGAGAGCACTGAAACAGTATCTTGGCGGCGGAAGAGGAAGAGAGAGAGAGAGAGAGAGAGAGAGAGAGAGAGAGAGAGAGAGAAGCAGTTGGGATTTGCGTGTTTCTCTTACATCCAGCCGTAGCGGCGGTCGAAGACGAGGCGGCGCGAGCGGCGGCGGAGGAGCGGAGGCGGCGAATCGGAGGAGGAAGGCTGCGCCGCCATGCCGCCGACGCCGATGACGGGTCTGCCCGCGGGATTGCAGCGCTGCGGTTCTCGTTCACAGACTCGCAGACTTTGTGGCCTTCCTCTTGTATAAGGTTTAATTAAATATATTGGAGAAAATTAACATCAACCGTGGTCGTGCCGGAGTGGTTATCGGGCATGACTAGAAATCATGTGGGCTCTGCCCGCGCAGGTTCGAATCCTGCCGACCACGCCTTTTTTTCTTTTTTTTGCTTCCGTCAACTGTGGTTTCTGCGTTTGTTTCAGTGCTAACGTGCAGGCTCCATTTATTATTTTGTTGGTTACTAATGTGCCGGCTCATAAGGCACTACCAATGCACATTCATAATCATAAGTGTCTTGATGAAAACATAAAGGATGGAGAAGATAGCAATGGAAGGCGTCAGCCGTCAGGAACTAATCAAGAAAATTTTTGCAAATAATAATCTTTTTTTTTTGAGTGGGCAAATAATAATCTTAAATAACATGAACATGGACACAAGCAACAACAACATTCTAAGTGTTAGAGCTAGGTTTCTTGTTGGATACCCCTCCGAATAGTTCCAGGCATCGGCATTAACAGAGGAGAAAATGAAGTAGAATTTCGCTATTGAAAAATGATAGAATTTAGAGCTAATAATAGAACCATGACTTGGAGGTACATACATGGTGGTCATGGAATGCTTGAAACGAAGCAGGCCGACTCTTTGACCAGGCATGCATAATATCCGCTACAAAGGTGCTGGTCAGAAGAGATACTTGTTCAAGTGGAACCGTTTCTTCAACATGCGGCAGCAACTAGTGGTACCGTACAGATCAGAGGGCCAATTGACGTACTGCCATTCGTTGCAAGTGGTTTGAACCGAATTTGCGTCGGTAGCAGTTGCATCCTTTCATCATCGTCAGAGTTCCTGATGCCTTGGGACTACCTCTCGACTCCTACTCTTCCATCTCTTATATGAATACTTATGCAATAATAGAATGTAGATGAGGTGGTGAGAAGTGAAGTGCACATATAAATGAGTTTTTTTTCCAAAGAAATAACTGTTGTACTATTACATGTAGTTAGTGCCAGTTACATATAAATGGAGAAAATATGTAGATATGCAGCTGTATAGAACGTGATTCATCTATATATCAAGAGGACCAGAAATAGTCCCAGAGGAGCTAGTTTGCCTTTCTGCTCGACCAGCGCAACACAATGGATTTGTTTTGCATTCCAATAGGCTGGGCTCTCATAACACATTCGACATTAAGTGATTCGTCATTATTTAGCGTTGCATATACATAAAATAATCTTTGACTATTCAATCGTAATGTGTCAAAATAATAAACCTGTATGATCACATCGAACGTGACCCATGCAAATGGAGCATTGATTTTTCATTCTATTTCTTGGGAAAAAAGAAATCATACCTCCTAATTTCCGTTATCGAAGAATTATCGTAGTCAACTTCAAAAATCCAACCAAATGAAATAAAAAATAGGCAACACCCCTACCCTGGACTAATATGTTCGCAGCAGCAGCAGACCTATACAAATATACAATGTAGGTACTACATGTCAATTGAAACAGAATGTTTTATTGGATGAGCGCCCCCCCCCCCCCCCCCCACAAAAAAAGTATTGACATTGAATAAATGAAAAGGTTATGCATGTCCCTGCTTTTAGCTCCTCTGTTTTAATCTGGTACAGTACCTCTGTTCCATGTCCCCTGCTCAACCAAATTTTGAGTCCTTTGGATGCTCACATGTATGTGAGTCAGTGACTGAAGAAAGAGTATTTACTGCTACCTAATGTGTCTGGTAGTATGCTTACTACGCTCCACAGGCCTCTAATTCCTATGGTACAAATTTATTTAGAATCCTCCTCTTACTACCTTTATCATCTAGAACCAATTACATTGTGTTCGTCTTGCTCATGATGTCATGCATACGTAATCCTTGAGTTTGGTCTGAATGGTGAGACTGAAGCTGCAACGAAGGGATATGAAGAGAGAGGAACCAATCGAAGTGCACAAGCCAGCACCGTTTTTTGTCAGTCATGCAAATACTAATGCAATGGGGTCTAGTGATGGATAGATGGTGCCAGTATTTCTTTCTCTCTATCGTCTTAATGAAATACATGCCCAGACACGACCGTGAAAAAGTTTCTCTTTCATTCTCTCCCATAGAATCATATACTATAAACATTGTACTTCTAGAATAAATTAGGACTCCAGTTTCCCACAAATAAATCAATAGGTTAATCAATGAAATAACACTGTCATGCACAGAAGTAGTTGACTAATAGCTTTTGAGTTTAGCTGTCTTGCAGCTGGAAGTTCGCAGTGACTGATGGTTGTAGCTACTAAGCTAAAGGTGGAAAACACAACATCATACTTACAAGCATCTGAACCGCATTATCGAGTGTGGATACAATTTATGCCAAACAAAAAAAGTGAATTCTTATGAGATATTTATGTTATGAGGATTCTAACTTTCTTTTTTTAACACGCAGGAGAGCTGTGTATCTTTGTATTAAGAGAGAAAGAGTAGTCCAATTACAAAGAGGCGCTCCATACCTTGGACAAGAGTAAGGAGTGCACAGCCTAAAAGTACCTTAATTTACAGAAAACACAATTCTAACTCACTGACCAAGCACCAGATACATCCTTTAAATGGACAATATTTAAAGCCTCCAATAATTTCGGAACAGGAACCACATCTTATTACAGAACAGTACAAATGAAACAAAACAAAAGTTCAAAGCTGTCTGTAGTATTTATTTAATTTTTATTTTGTTCGAACTAGAGATATGAACTGATGAGTGTATCCATGTTTCTCAAGAGAGCGCAGTGTGAAGAACACGGTAGATATAGTTTAACATAAAGCAGGCAAGACTCGCCCGAAATGACCAACACTAAAACATATTGCATAAAAAAATCAAACCATTCTCCTTACATCAGGATAAATTAAACATGTCACAATCTTCATTCATGTATCCTATCTTAGTCCTGATCTATGCGCTAGGAGCAAATATAGAGATTCCTCACCGATTTCTGGTACCAAAACTTCACCGTCCAGTACCCTATTTTCTCCCAGTACCTCCAACTCCTAATTAAGATCCACACACAATATTAGCACACAAGGTGTCTAGATTTATTTTTGAAAAGAAGAGTACACTAAGTGGATCTTGAAATACTACAATGAGCGACTATGTTCTACTTATAGTACTAGCTCCCAGTCTCGAGCTCCACTGAGTCCACTGACCAGCCATGTTAGTATTTATATTCTATTACCTACTCGATCCCTCCGTCCTGTAATATAGGCATTCTAGTATTTTTATGACATATTAAGAAGATGAGAAAATAATACATGTACCCCTATTTAATATCTTGTTTGGTTGTCATTTTGCTGATTTCATGGCCGATTGGGAATAATTAGTCTCCAAAACATCCTGATTTCATGGCCGATTGGGAATAGTTAGTTTCCAAAATATTCTAGGATGTTTTATATTTGGGTACAAATTTTGAACCCTTAAACGCCTTATATTTTAGGACGGATGGAGTATGCACTATTTTGTTTAGTGTTCCTAGGAACCTCTCTCTATCTAGGAGGGTAGGGTTAGGTGGGAGGATAAAAACGTCTTAACTATCTAGTAGCTACTTTTAGCTAGGATGGGGCAGGTAAAGGAATAACCATTAGCTGAGTGCCTATATAATAGTTAATAGTTAGTTGACCTATTAAGTTGGATCTGTTTGGATCTACCAGGCTATTTTTATTTACACCTAACTATTAGCTGCATGGATCCAAATTGGCCCTTAGATAGCATTGTTGACTCAATGAGAGGCTTGAGTCAGGAATTAGAATGGCCTAATGAGAATAGAATAGCAAGAATTGAGTAATATTGGGGAGATGTTGCATAAACTGATAGAGAGGAATTGCTACCACCATAGTCTACTTCATCCCAAGTGTTAGCATGCACCGATGAACGGGATAACAGATCTCCTAATAAACCGTTCGCCTTTGTTATCCTGCATCGGGGGAGGTTGAATTTGGTTTTTGGGAAGCACTCCATGTGACTGCTCAAGTTCGTCACTATTGTTGTCTTCCTGCTTCTATGTCAACTGTCGCATGGTACCATCATCTTCATTGCCGGCCCCTGTCACTCGTCGTCAACGCATCTGCACCTGCCACAACTTCCTTGTTTGCATATGCTCACAACATGCACCGTGATACTATGATGTTTACTGATATCATATTTATGTCATTAGTTATTATTAGTACGTTAGAGGATTGGATGCCAGTAGATCTAACTAAACCAAGACTTGGAGATAGTCATCAGACACTTGAAAACGAAGCCTGTTGTGAGCTTGAGCCAGCCAATACGCCGCCAATTCTTGTCTGACGAACTCTTGGTTTTCCTGCAGCTTGTTCCCGGGCATATATAGTGGCAACCACCGAGCAGCCAATCACAACAGATAAATATAATGTTCAAGAGGAACCTAGCCTGTTCCTCAGCACCCAGCAGCAACTAATGGCAGCATACAAACCACTGCAAGTGGGTGGAACAGGACCAGTCTGGGTAGCAGTTGCATCCCTTGAAAACGTGGACCATTCAAGTGCAGTGTGCATATAAATTGATTAAGTTCTTTTTTAAAAAAATAACTTCAGTATGAAATGGAGCAATAAATATGGACGTGAAGGACGATAGGGTACAAAATTTTCTGGTGCGACACCATCACAGAAGATGTAATTGTCATTGGCATGCATGCTCATCACGTTTGGATGTAATTGACCATTCCTAATATAAACGGAAAAAATCATGAAAGAAATGGTGAAATTCATGTTTTAGTTTGCAAGTACAGAAACAACAGCAAAAACTTCATCATGCCTCATTTGATCTTTATTCAGAACCTTGCATAGTCCAAAACAAGTTGGGAGGAGAAAAAATGAGGCAATTATAGAAAAAAGAGGATTCTACCCTGGAAGCTCAAACTGCTGATTACTGTGGAGTGAAGGGATCCTATGCTATGCTAGTAGAGAGGAGGAGAGGAGAGCGTTTAGTCACTTTCACCCTTTAATGATACATACAAGACAATGATCATAGCCCAGACAGGTGGGATCAGGGGCTAGCGCCGCCTAGGCATCATATGCAGTGGAGGCAGGTCTACGCCGGTTAAAAACACTGGACTCAGACCAAGGTTAACTTTACCGGTAAGGGAAAAAAACTGAAGGTTGCCCTCGAAAATTTATTGGAAAAAAATTCTCTCAAACTATGCACAAAGTAGTCTAGATTATCTCCAAATAATCTAATATAAAATATAAGACATCATAATGCATAGAAATGAGAAGACATATGGATTAGGAGGGAAGGGGTGGGTACGGTTTCAAAATTATCGAGAATTTTTGACAAACCGATCACCGCCGATAGACGCAATTATCGGTTTTCTCGGAATTTTTTTTCGCCTATAATTTTTTCCCTGACTCAGACACATCCCAGGCAGGTTACAGGCATGTCTTCTAACCAGGCATTTTAACCGAGGTTTGCAACCAAGCATGCCCAGAAAGGCTTGTTCCCAGGCATAATGGCTGTCATTCCAAGCTGTGAATCGCTGGAAGTGGAACCTGTTCTTCAACAAGCAGCAACAGCTACTGGCCTTGGGGCAGTATTGCTGCACAAACGAGAGAGGCATCCAACAGCCATTGATTGCGAGCGCTTGGAACGGAACTTGTACGGTAGCAAGTTGAGGCCCTGTTTAGTTCCCAAAAATTTTCCAGCACTACAGTAACTTCGAGCGTTTGACCACTAATTAGGAGTATTAAATGTGGATAACTGACAAAAACCCATTCCATAACCCCCAGGTAAAATTGCGAGATGAATCTTTTAAACCTATTTGGATCATGATTAGATAATGTCATGCTATAGTAAACAACCTCTAATAACGGATTAATTAGGCTTAATAGATTCGTCTCGCGATTTCCCGTCCGTACATGTAATTAGTTTTATAATTAGATCATGTTCAGTCCTTCTAATTTTCGGTTGAAAATTGCTACATTGAATTTTGTCCAAAATTTTTCAAAAACTAAACACACCCTGAAAGCCTTTAGCATGGTAGGTGTTCCTGAAGCCTCCGGTTCCTATTTTCTCTCACAGCTAGCCTCTTCGTAGGGTGCCATGGGACTGCCTCTCCAATCCATCACTCCTATAGGCCTCTTCCATCTTGTACAGAAGTTCAGTCTCCAACTGTCCATTTAAATGAGGCCTTTTTTTACAAAAAGGAAATACCTCGTGTGCTGTGCACATGCATTTAGCAAATGAATAAATATGCAGTTGTATAGAACAAGATGCATCTATATATCAAGGGGACCATAATCAGTCCCACAACAGCTATCTTGCCTTTCTGCTTGATCAGCACTATGCTACGCTCAGATGAACTGAATTCTGATTCTATCTAAATATGTCAAAATAGTCAAGCTGCATGATAACAGCGAATCGATGTGTATGCAGCATTGGTTTTTCATTCTATTTTCTTGGAAAAGTCATAATAACGGAGGTTCATACCTCCTCATTTCCATCATTGAAGAATTATCATATATAGTCGACATTGCAAATCCATCCAAAAGAACAAGAACAATAGGCAACCCCATTCGTTCATGGTCCAATATGTTTGCAGCAGCAGCAGATCTCTGCCTTCACTCAATCACTGTCGATTGCAGCAAGCCAAAAACCTGTATGAACTCATGCGTGCTTGAAATTGAATAAATGGAAAGCTTGTGGATGTCCCTGCTTTTAGCTCCTCTGTTTTAATCAAGTATAGTATCTCTGTTTCCTGTCGATCCCCCGCTCAACCTAATCTCAAGTCCTTCAGATGCTCCAATATATGTATTTTCTGGTGTCTGCTAATACACAATTGGCATTCAAGAAACACCTTCACACCAGCATCTATTACGCTCCCGATGCCTCTAACTCCTATGCTACATAGTTAATTAGGAGCCTCCTCTTACAACCATTACATCATGCATACATAATCCTTGAGTTTGTTCTGAATGGTGAGACTGATGAAGCTGCAACGGGAAGGATATAAGGAAAGGAACAAAAAAATGCACAAGCCAGCTGGTAGTGTGGTCACTCATCCGAGTACTAATGCAATAATGGTGTAGGAACTGCAACAGAAAACACTTATGGTTATTACCATAGCTCTAGTTTGTACGGGAGACAGCGACACCACGTTGAGCTTCCCTGGTGCCAATAATGCACCAGTATAAAATATTTTTTTACCACTAACCACGCTTAAATTCACCACACACACACACACACACACACACACACACACACATATATATATATATATATCAAGGGGACCATAATCAGTCACACAACAGCTATCTTGCCTTTCTGCTTGATCAGCACTATGCTACGTTCAGATAAACTGAATTTTGATTCTATCGAAATATGTCAAAATAGTAAAGCTGTGTTATAACAGCGAATCGATGCACATGCAGCATTGATTTTTCAGTTTATTTTCTTAAAAAGTCGTAATCATGGAGGTTCGTACCTCCTGATTTCCATCATTGAAGAATTATCTATCATAGTCGATGTCACAAATCCATCCAAAAAAACACAAAGGCAACCCCAATCATGGCCCAATATGTTTGCAGCAGCAGCAGAGCTCTGTCTTCACTCTTCAATCACTGTGGATTGCAGCAAGCCAAAATAAAGCTGTATGAACTCCTGCGTGCTTGCGAGGTTGAGTAAATGGAAAGCTTGTGGATGTCCCTGCTTTTAGCTCCTCTGTTTTAATCAAGTACAGTACCTTTATTTCCTGTCTATCCCTGCTCAACCTAATCTGGAGTTCTTCAGATGCTTCCATATATGTATTTGCTGTTGTCTAACGGGTGTCTGCTAATACACTATCGGCATTGGAGAACCGCTAACAACACCAGCATCTATTATGCTCCCGATTCAACTCTGAATCCAGCATCGTTGGAGTTCCTGATGCCTCCGGCTCTTACTTTCTCTAGCAGCTAGGCACGTCACAGGGAGCAGTGACTTGGACTAACTCTTCCATCTCGTCTATGTTTACTTACATGTGTCACACAAGAATGTGGACAAGGCAAAGAAAAGTTAAGTGAGCATATGAAGTTAGTGCCAGTGCCAGTTACTTTGGAATGCAGCAAATGAATGGATATGCAAATATATAGAGCAAGATGTATCTGTCGAGGGGACCATAACTAGTCCCACGGCTTGCCTTAATGCTGGATCAGCGCAACATGTACACTGGATTTATCTTAAACTAGTCTCTCATAATGCGTTAAATTAAGTGATTCATCCTATAATGTCGTATGTGTATAAATTAAAATTTGATTCAATTGTAATATGTCAAAATGATGAACCTGTCTGATAAAATCGAGTGAGATAAAAAAATGAGATGCATATGGAACATTGGATTTTCCTTCCATTTTATTGGGGAAAAAGGTAATAATGGAAGTTCTTACCACCTAATTTCCATTTTTCAGTATTGAAGAATCGCCTCAAATTTTGGACCAATATCCAGAATCGACTGTTGTTTTGTTTGCTGATGAAAAATCGACTGCGTTTCAGAAGTGTTGATGAATGGATGCAATCAGGTGTCAGTTCATTAGATGACCCGTCCTGGATTTCATTTTTGGATTTGGGTTGATCAGTCCTGTGTACATGCATATGCCAAGGATTGACGAATACAACAGTGATAATTTTGTGTTTACATGCTCTTGTTTTTACAGGGATCCTATAAGTGGTTGTATTATTGCTGATGATGATTGGTGGAAAGATCAGACGATGATGGTACGATCTTCTTCAGATCTTCCATCTTGCGTGTGTATATCATGCTATTGACATTCGACATATGTAGATCTATATTGTCCTTTTGTAGACATTTTTTAACCAAATTTATATTTTACAAACTGCCAAAATAGTTCAATATTGCCTTCTGCTCATATTTATGAAACTAATGAGATATCATCAGCTTCAAGGCCATATAGGTTAATTTACATCCGAACAGACAATCTACTAGAATAAAGTATTGCCAAACACCTAGCTTCTTTAGATAGAAGATTCTCTGGCAGCCGTTTTTTTAGAAAACCTTGCTTCCCAGAAAATGGATTATCAGAAAACTATCCCAAACAGAGCCACGGCCTTATTGTTACTACTCGAACACCAGCATCTATATATTATGCTCCCAATGCCTCAAAGTCCTATGCCCCCACTTAACTATGAGCCTCCTATTACGAATCGTGTTATCATCTAGTATCAGTAGCATTGTGCTTATTCTGATCATGCATACATGACCCTTGAGTTTGTTCAGAATGGTGAGACAGAAGCTGCAATTGGAGGGATATAAAGAGAGAACCAAAGTGCACAGGCCAGTGCCGTTTGTCACTCATGTGAGTACTAATTAATGCAATTATGTAGTGATGGAAGGATAGTTGGTGCAAGTATCTATGTTTCTCCAATGGAATCATATATACTATAGACACTAATACTTCTTCTATATGAATTATGATTCCACTTTTTGTACAAATCAACTGGTTAATAAAATGATGCCACAAATCAATATGTTAGTAAATGAGAATGCTATATCATGGATAGAAGTACTCTATTGGATCAATGGATTTTGATTTTAGAAGTTTTGCAGATGGAAGTTAATGGTGGACAGGTCATGGTAGTTATTGGTGGTTACGCGAAGCCTAAACAAGTGTTTCAGGCCTTAGATCCGGATGACCTCTCTAAGGGCTAATGGGAAATAGAAATATTGGTTCAATCTTTTGAATTAAGAAATTCAATGCTTACAAGGCCCTGTATGACATTGTATGATACTTTTACTTATAGTACGGTTATTAGGTAGGGTACACCCTTCACCCTTGCATATTTTAGGATCTTCTTGTCTTTGCTCTTCCCGGCATAGGTTTTGCTCTCTCTCCACGAAGGTAATGTTGCCACATGTTGGTAGCATGTGGCCAACTTCTGTATGTCTTATGCTAAGTTGTCCCGTTAATCTCGCTTCATCCTAATGGAAACCTCCCTCATTGCTCCTTCTAGCATGGTATCTTACCTCCTGGAGCCGAGCCTCTAGAAGGCTTTCGATCCAATGGATTTGGTTGTCAGGCCTGCAACCGGTGCCCTTCCATAAGTCTTCCGGATGCCACGATCTTTCCCAAATAGGAAGACTTTCTTAACAATGACGTCCTAGGACAGATGGATATTTGAGTTTTTTTCCCCTGATGCCTCCAACTCCTACTTAAGCTCTTTCCTCAACTCATGCATATATGAGAGCATAAGAGCACTTTAGCAAGAAAACGAAGGGAAAGAATTCTTGAAATCAACTATATGATTATGCAGTACTAGCTCCGTCAACTCAGCAACCAACTCTGTATATATGCTCCGCAACTCGTTGCAGTTTGTCTAGAGCTACTTGAACTATGCTTTCACTTCTAATGTGCTGTACAACCATATATAATAAGAAAAGCACCTACCACATTTATTGTTCCTCTTTATTTGTTTCAGTTTTTAGTCTTCCTAAAAAGATCGAACCTGTAGTTAGTTGTCCTAAATTTTGTATAAATAGAAGTGATACATCAACAGCAATTACATGTCCGAGCATACAGGATGTGTCCCACAAAATGCAGACACTAAGTGATGGGGTAGGCCCCCATAGCAATGTTGGCAGTCCTTTGAATTTATTTGGATTAAGAAATGAAATGCTCGAGGACCTTGATCGTTTAAGAGTTGAGGTACGGAGAGATCGCCATGATCATTTTTCTCATGGGATGTACATAGTATAGAAAGATGAGCTGAGATCTCTCTGAAATAGATACCAAAAATTTCGACAAGATAAAATACTCCACAAATTGTCACTCCAGTATGTCAAAGTTGCAAGAAATTTCATCTATTTATCTCGCTAAAACACCAAATGAAATGGCCAAAGAAGCTCAAGCTGCTGTTGTTATTGGCCAAATATGATATGCGACAAACTAAATCATGTAAGTTGACAACTCTGATGTTCATCTTACAATATGCTTATAATATATCCATTCTCGCAAACTTGTCAAACAGAGATCTCGTTGTTTAGATAAAAGAGATTTTTATTCTTCGACTTCTCAAACATAGGTGAGTCAAACAACAGAACTACAAGAAACGAAAATAAAAATAAGTCAAAGGATAACTTACAGAGCTCTGATCTTATAGAGAAACAAAGAAACACCTCTACAGAACCGCATATGTAGACTCCATAATATGGCACTGTTACATACTATTCAGCACAAAATGAGAGTCCACTGAGATGAAGCGAATCGCCAAACATTTGGGCCCTCCTGATCGTCAAGTAATCCAAATCTGCCTCCCTCTGATCAAGATTTCTATTTCATTTGTCCAATAAAAATCCTGCTTATATTTCTCGGGCTATTTGTCAGACCAAAGGGCCAGCTTTTTCTAAAGTTCATGGATGCTCAGCTGTTTGCTGTTATTTCTTGGGCTATTTGCTGTTATTTTCTCAAGCTGTTGGATCACCAATACCATTCTCAGTGGAGTATTTCTATTTCCAAGAGTGTCACATCATCTCTACAGGTTTAGTTTGATGAATGAAACAATCACTCGCAATGCATAGTTTCATTACACAATTTCATATGCTATTCATAATATTTAATTAATGCAAGATGTCATATGAATTATGTAACCACTAGAAATTGTAACTAAATTAATTACTAGAACACTAGCTATCACCACACAGGATCTAGAAAAAGTGTGGTGACTCTCAGTGGGGTTCCTGACACCTCATACTCCTATTCTTGATTATTTCTCATGACAAACTGCCTCCCTTATTCTCTCGAGCTCCACTGAGTTTGAGCTCAGTCTGAAGAAGTTGCCTTTCCTCTTGCATCATGTATATATAAAGAATATGGTAAAAGTACCAGTGAGTCATTTTATTTATTTTGTTTGGCACCAAGTCTAGGCCCCACAGGCAATAATGACAAAAAAAAAGACCGGTACAAATCTAGTATGTTTTTACGTTTTGATTCCTTTCCTTGTAGACTAGAGCTGGACCGACAAAAGGATAGATTTATTTGGGCCGGACCGACAGAAATGTCGATTTATTTTGGGCCTAGGACCAGCCACAAGCCCACCCTGTCCCTCTTTCACGCCTGCAAAGTTAGGCCCAAGCTCTGAGCAAGACTCAGACCAGGCTGGCCACCAGTTTTAGTGCAAAAGCACACTAGGTGCATTGTCCGAATCGACTGCAAGCACAGTGATTATGAATTGCAACTAATGTCTGCCTCGCAATGAACACGCTACTAGAAAATGGGGATTTCAGGACGGTGGCCCATCTTAATTAAAGGCGTGAATAGACTATCATGAAATTTCAATTTTTCGGTGAAGGTGATTCAAAACACACCATGAAAAATAGGTTTTATTACCGTGATGGTTATTCAAAACCCACAAGGCCACAATAGATATCCCCATCATGAAAATAGCCATGCCTGTGTTTGATCAACAGGCTACACAACAACTGATGTTTTCATCCTATTTTCTTGGAGAAGTCGTGAATTTGTACATCCTGATTTCCATCCACTTGTACAAAAACTGTTTCCGCTGGCGCCTCCCATTTTAGGTGCTGGCGGTTGGCATCAACGCTGCCGGCACTAATGTTCAGGGGGGCACCCGCTTACGAACCGCCAGCAGTAATACTATTGTGCTGGCGGGCCACCTAAGCATCCGCCAATAAGATATCCATGATCATTTTTCTCATGGGATATACATAGTATAGAAAGATGAGCTGAGATCTTTCTCAAATGGATACCGGAAATTTTGACAAGAGAAAATACTCCGCAAATTATCACTCGAATATGTCAAAGTTGCAAGAAATTTCATATATTCATCTTGTTAAAACGCCAAATGAAATAGCCAAAGTAGCTCAACGCAAGCCGCTGTTGTCCTTGGCCCCTGGAGTGATTTGCTAACGGACCATCAGGAGCTCTCAAAAAAATAGTTCACCGATCTGTCTTCAAGCACACCAAAAATGGATAAATGGATCATAATTCTGGAAAAAATGTAATGCAGCCAAAATGAACCTTCAATATTTGGAGAAAGGACAGAAGAATCACCATAAAATACACAGAAACAACCCGCATCTTTTTAAAATAAAGGTCTCTCATATCCTTACAATGCAAGATAAGTGCAGATGCAATAAGGATAAGATACAAGAGGTTAGTACAGTAGTGCTTGTGAGGGCCTACAGCAAAACTCAGCGACCTGAAACCCAGCTTGCCAGAGATGGATCAGTCTGTTTGGCCATGCAAACCAAGCGACACAACCAAGCTCGGTCTTTGGATCGGACAATTCTGGCATCTAACAATGCAAATCAAACACACTGTAATAACACTGTCTTGCAGCTGGAAGATGATCGTGGTGATAGTTATAGTTACTTAAATAAACCAAAAAAATGATTTGTGACAAGCATGGCCTAGGCAAGTGGGCATCTGAATCTTCTGCATAAATATGATTTGTGACAAACTAAACCATGTAAACTGACAACTCTGAAGTTCATCGTACAGTATGCCTATGTGATATCCATTCTTGCACACTGGTCAAACACAGATCTCATTGTTTAGATAAAAGAGATTTTTGTTCTTCGACTTCTCAAACACAGGTGAGTCACATAGACATAGCAGAACTAGGACAAACAAAAATAAATTAAGTCAAAGGACAACTTAAAGAGGGACTGATCTTATAGAGAAACAAAGAGACCTCTACGGAACCACATATGTAGACCCCATAATATGGCACTGTTATATACTATTCACTATTCAGCAGAAAATGAGAGTCCACTGATGAAGCGAATTGCCAAACATTTGCCCCCTCCTGATCCTCAAGTAATCCAAAGCTACCTCCCTCTGATAATGATTTGTAGTCATATAAAAATCCTGCTGATATTTCTCAGGTATTTGTAGGACCTTTTTTTCCCTATTTTTCGGACCAAAGGGCCAGCCTTTTCTCAAGTTCATGGATGCTCAGTTGTTTGCTGATATTTCTCGATCTATTTGCTGATATTTTCCCAAGTTGTCGGATCACAAAGACCGTTCTCAGTGGAGTGTTTCGTTATGCGGTTTCCAAGAGTGTCACATCATCTTTAGAGGTTTAGTTTGATGAATGAAACAATCACACACAATGCATAGTTTCATTACTCAATTTTATACGCTAACCATATTATTTAATTATTGCAAGGTATTGAGATCAAATGTGCCATATGAATAATGTAACCACTAGCAATTGTACTAGAACACTAGCTATGACCCCACAGGAGAACAAATGTGATGATGAAATGAATCACTCTCAGTGGGGGGTTCCTGACACCTCATACTCCTATTCTTAATTATTTCTCATCACAAACTCCCTCCCTTATTCTCTCGAGCTCTGCTGAGTTTGAGCTCAGTCTGCAGAAGTTGTCTTTCCTCTTGCATCATGTATATAAAGGATATGGTAAAAGCATCAGTGTGTCATTTTATTCATTTTATTTGGCACCACGAGTCAAATCCCACAAACAATAATTACAAAAAAAAGACTGGTACAAATTTACGTTGTTACGTTTTGATTCCTTTACTAGAGCTGGACCAACAAAAGGATAGATTTATTTGGGCCGGACCGACAGAAATGTCGATTTATTTTGGGCCTAGGACCAGCCCCAAAGCCCACCCTGCACCTCTTTCAAGCCTGCAAAGTTAGGCCCAAGCTGATCAAGACTCGGACCAGACCGGCCACCAGTTTCAGTGCAAATAAAATCAGCACTCTTCAGGTATTGTTTTTTCTTTAAGAAAAGGAATCGCTGTTGATGCCTCTGCAGAAGCACAGGTATTAGTAATAACTTTTTTTCACATGCTGCTACTCGTATACACAAGAAGCAATGCATCCCAATTCAGGAAACATGCCGGGATGATTGCTGTTGTATCAATTTTTTCGCGCTCGTGCCTGAGAACACGTCTTAAGAGGAGGGAAGAAAAAAGAGTCTACCAAACTTAGGGGCAGCAACTCAAAGCTCGGAGGAACTCTTAGAGAGAGAAAAAAGTGTGGACTGGCAACTCTTTTATCATTAGAACACGCCTTCTCCTCCCCACCCGGGTTACCCAGTCCGGATCGATCCCTTGATGACACAACCCTGTACCCTGGTTTGGAGTAGTGACCTCGAGCAGTCGAGCGCCATCGTCATCCTCATATGCCCTCACGGCCATGAATCTGTGCCTCCATTGGAGCCATAGAGCCTCACAGGCTTTCAGCAGTGCCATCCTCCCTACCTTCCTCCCGCAGACATGAAGAAAGCGTGCACATGAATAGTTAAATGATTTCTTGAATGTTATGGTATTGGCCCCAAAGGCCAAATAGAGCTGCGGAAGCTAAGAAATGTGAATGTTAGAGGTTACCTAATATTTTATATTTCTTGTTTATCTTATCTTTGTAATCATTTAGTTACCTTCTTTGTCATCCTCGAATAAATTTTTGAGCTGAGTCTCTTGATCATATCTCGAATAAATTGCACCTCAGGTCCCCAAACTTGTTCCGACGTTTCACTTAGGTGCCTAAACTCTCAAATCGTCCACCCGGATCCCTAAACTTTGTTAACTATTTCATTCGAAGTCCAAAACGTGCCACACAAATGTTCGGTGGTGATGTGGCATGCCATCATGGTGAAAATATAAAAATAATCCCCCTAATTTCTATCATCTTTTACCTTTATAGTCTCCTCCCCTCCCCCACCTCCCCCTCTCTCGCTGCCTGGGCAACGCTGCCCCTGCACGTACTGCGAAAGCCTCGGCGGCGGCTCTCGCTATTGCCGGCCGGGGCAAGGAGCTGCCGGCCTGGGCGCCGCCCTCGCGAGCAAGGAGCTTGGGCACCGCCCCCGTGGGCTGCCCTTGCCCATCCGCTCCGAGTAGCTGGCGGAGATGCGGATGGCCGAGCCCGGCTTGGGCGGACCGCGGCCGTCGGGGCGTCGTAGGAGAAGGCGTCCCTCAGGAAGCCGGCAGTGGCGGCGGCAGCGTGGCCCGCTCAGCGCGCAGGCGGGGAGGTGGAAGGGCTCGCGCCGGCGGCAGCCCCGCGGGCGAAGCGCGGTGACCTGCAGGGCGCGCGCGGCGCGAGGCTCGCCGGCAAGCGCGGCGTCGGCCCCGCGGGCGAAGCGCGGCCGCCTGCAGGGCGCGACGCGAGGCTCGCCGGCCAGCGCGGCGGCGCCCCTGCGGGCGAATCGCGGCGCGCGGCGGCGGCCTGCAGAGCGCGCTCGAGGCTCGCCGGCCAGCGCAGCGGCGGCCCAACGGGTCGCAGGGCACAGGGAAGGGTGGCCGGAGGAAGGCCGTTTGGATCGTCGTCGCGGCGGGTGCGGCTGGTTTCCTCGTGCTCCTCGTGGCATTGCCGTTCGCGCTGCTCCTGCGGTGCCGTCGCCGCCAACGCTGCCGTACGAACGAGGAGGATGCCGCCGGCGACATGCAGCAGGCACTGATGCCGCAGCGAATCGGCTCACGCAGCGTGGTGGAGCGCTTCAAGCTGGCCGTCGAGCCTCGTGCGCGCTCTGCAGGCCACCGCCGCGCGCCGCGCTTCACCCTGCAGTCCGTCGCGCTTCTCCCGTGGGGCTGCCATGCACGCCCACGCGCGCGCGCGAGAGAGAGAGAGAGAGAGAGATTGGAGGGGAGGGAGAAGAGAGAAAGGAGTGGAGGGAGAGAGGAAGAAAGAGGAGCGATTCGGAGAAGATGCTGACAATGTGAAGGCTTCTTTGTATATATTCGCCAACGAGGTGTCACATGGCATGCCACATCAGCACTGAGAGCATGTGTGGCATGTTTAGGATCCGGGATGGGCCATTTAACAAAGTTTACGGATCCAGGTGGACGATTTGAGAGTTTAGGGATCTAGATGTGAAATCTTGGGACAAGTTTGAGGACCTGGGGTGCAATTTACTCCTGCATTTATTTACCTTCTTGTAATCTCCCTTATTTGTGCCTTTATCTTCGCAGAAGTACTTATTATATTAGTTCGATAGAATTGGTTATATGTTGCAAAACACTTCATGTGATAGATTAGTCACACCAGATAGATAAACCATAGTGCAAATCTAGATAAACTTGTGTAGGTCTTTTTGTGATTTCACAACTAACTTATATTATATGTGCATGGGCGTCCACAGAGGGAGAAGGGCAGTGTGCGTTTCATTTTTACTCGCAGCACCCACATAATTAATGCATGGAGGTGATCAAGTGATTCTATGTATCATGCATTTTAGAGGGCTAACAGGCTGAAAAGACTATTGGGAAGGTGGAAGTGAGTCACTATTAAGATAAACAAGCTTGATAAAAGGAGGGTGTAAAATGAAAATTTTTATTTCTTGTTCCCAGTGCCACTATACTCGCATTCAGTTACATAACACTGTTGCTTATTTAGTTTTGATGTTACTGTGTGAAGATGCTTTTCCGTAAGTTTCTATTCCCGAAGTTTTTTTGGTTCATTACATTACTTAATTTCAAGCAATGGAAATACTTTCACCTTATAAGTTCGTTCAACTTTTCAAGTTGGTATTATCACATAACAATCTGATTTGATAACCCATGTCATATGATCCAGACTAACATTTTAGTGGAGATTAACTAATACAGAAAAAAAACCGTTAGACAGGTTTGGGGAGAAGAAAAAATAGTTTAGTGTAGTCAAGCATGGTACTTTTGAGAGAGTAAACTATTTTTTTTACTCTAGTAGCTTTCTACACTCACCTACACAGAGGTCATTTTGTGTTCTTTATTGTACTGTGGGTTGTCTTCATGGAGTTGCGTCTCTGAAAAACTGTAGTGACAAGCAGAGCAAGAGAACATTGTCAGACAGCCTTCATCATTTGAAGTTTGAACCATGGTGAGAAAGCTCGCCGGCATGCCATAAAAGGAAAGCTAAAGTGACAGACAGCAAGGTTGCTGTAAACTTTTAGGGCGAATTACACAGGACTAAACTACTGCTGGTGGCCTGCTGGGTAACTTCTAGAACATTTCTTTTCGACCTAGCTAGGGTGCCTATACGTACCAAACAATCCCCAATTCCCCATTTCGTCCATTCCCAATCACTCGCACCAGCACACTCGTTCGACCCAAACCCTAGCCGAGATGTGGCGTGCGGGGAGCTCCCAGCGGCAGCCGCCGACGCCGGAGGGCGCTCTGGACGCTCTCCCGATGGCGATCCAGGACGACGCGTGCTCGCTCGTCTCCCAGCCCGCGACGTGATGCGCTCATCCGTGCTGTCGCCGGCCTGGCGCCGCCGCTGGGAGTCCGTGCCGGGCCTCGACGTCGACCTCGACGGCGTCCGCAGCTGGGAGACCGCCGCCGGCTTCCTGGAGCGCTGCGCCGACCCCGTCCGCCGCGTCAGGATCCGCGGCGTCCCGCTCGGCCTCGCCGGGCGCGCCGACAGCTGGGTGCGCGGCGCCTCGCCGCCGGCAAGCGGCCCCGCTCGGTCTCCCTGGAGCTCCCCGCCCGCGACCCGCCCGCCGCGCTGCCGTCGATCTTCTCGTGCGACCCCCGCCGCGCTGGCCGAGCTGAGCCTCAGATCCTGCACCGTGCCGGCAGCCCGGCACCGCCCGTCAGATTCGCCAGGTTCCACGCCCTTGCCGCTCTCTCCCTCGACGGGGTCCTCTTCCCCGCCGAGAACGGATGGAGGCAGGTGGAGGCGATGATCGCCGCAGCGCCGGCCTCCGGGAGCTGAGCCTGAAAGACATCGGCTTCCGCGTCGCCGACGGGAGCATCCCCGGCAAGTGGTTCATCGGAGGGACCAGCCTACGGCGGCTTGTCCAGTGCCCGAGCCTCGCCACCGCTCACTACCGAAACAGCGGCTTTGCCGTGTGCTATTTATTGGGCACACGGCAAACTTTAAAAAAGCTCACGGCAAAAGAACTGTTTGCCGTGTGCCCATGCCGAAAGCACACGGCAAAATAGAGGCACACAGCAAAGCAGAACCCTTTGCCGTGTGTCAGGGCAGCTGCACGGCAAATTGCACCTGTTTGCCGTGTGCCAAACGCCTAGCCCACGGCAAATGGTCCGACAGTAACGGTCGTTGGACGACCGTTAGCCTTTGCCGTGCGCTAGGGCAGGCACACGACAAACTTTACTATTTGTCGTGTGTCTTTGTCCTAGCACACAACAAACTTTAGAAAAATAAATTGAGTCTGTCCCTCCAACATTTTCTTCTATCCACAAACTATTCTTGGTATCCCATTTTCAGTTTTGGTATATTTTTTTGACATTTTTCTATAGTTAATTATTTTATTTTATTAATTAGATTTTTTGCGCATGAGTCAAATTTGAACTGCAATTGTTTCGAATAATGGAATAAAATGAATCGAAAAATAATATTTACGTAGTTGAGTTTAATGCGAGTCCGTATCCATCAAATGGAAGGGAATTTTGAACATCTTGCTCACGAACCATGACCACGAACTTGTGTCCGAATCGAACCAAACGAAGTCTGAAAATCATAAAATTTGTCATGATATCATGATTTCATATGTGGAGGCTATGGTAAAAAATTTAGAAGGTTTTGCACAAGTTGTCACATACGCTCCTCACAAATCGAAGATACTCCAGAGAAGATCCTAATAGTTGAGAAAGAATCATTTAGATTTCGAGTTAAAGTGTCGAGCGAATTGTGATTTGACTTCTAAAATTTTTCTATTTGCAACAGACAGCTTTATTTGATTAATGCCAAATTTTGGTTATTTTTCGCTTCTGTTTGATAATTTTAATTTTTTTTAATTAAACGATATCATGTCATGGACATTGAAATTGACCTATAATTGCATGAAATAATGAATTTTTTTCTAGAATCATCAAACATGAATTGTTAAATGGCTTTGTCGAGGTAATTTCAAAGTACATTCAATCTAATTTCGTAAAAACAACAACTGAATTATATGCGTGAGTTGATATAGGACATGCAATAACATGAAATAACGATTTTTTCCATAAAGGATCGAAACATTAATCATTTAAGAATTGTTGCAACGTACTTATAGTTTTTTTTATTAAATCTAGGACTGCGAAGAAGAAAGATCGAGTTCACAATTTTATTTAAATAAAATGTGTTTGCCGGGTGCCCCGATCTAGGACACACGGCAAAGGACGTTTGCCGTGTATCCTAGATCGGGGCACACGGCAAAGGCCCTTTGCCGTGTGTCCTAGATTGAGGCACACGGCAAACTGCACACCTCCAGGACTTAGCTGCCAAGCCGAGCTGCCCCACACGCACACATCCACTCCACACACGCACATGCACCGCTGCTGCCCCAACCCCCCCCCCCCCCCCCCCCCCCCCCCGCCGGCGCCGCTGCCCCGCGCCACGTCGCCCAGCCACGCCGCCGCCCCGCGTCCAGGCCCCCGACGCCCCGTGGCAGCAAACCGCGCCACGCCGCCGCCCCGCGTCTGGGCCCCCGCCGCAGCAGTCCAGCGGCGCCCTGCGGGTGCCACCGTGCTGCCCCACGGCCGGGCCACCGGCCCCCGTCCTTGCCCCAGCCTCCAGCCTCGCCGGCGGGCTGTGCCTCTCTGCGTGCCGCACCACCGGCCCGCCCCCGGCCTCGCACCGCCGCATGTCGCGCCACCAGCCCGCCCCCACCGCGCCGCCCCGCCACCATTTCTGTAAGTATCCTCTCCCTCTCTTGTTTTTTGTTAGTGGATGATTGTGTAGTGAAGATGAATGGTTAGAAAAATAAAAACAAGTGTTAGGGTATATAACATAATTTTTCTAGTGTGGTTGTCGGTATATATAAACATGTGTTAGGTTGTATGTGGCTCCTTGTGTATGTGGTTGTCGGCCATCGCGTCGTTGGTTTGTTGCAGGTTTTGAAAACCTGATCGTGCAGGGGAGGTGCTGTCGAAATTTACAATGACACTATTATGTAAATTTTTAGGGAGAGGGTGTTGCATCGTCCTCGACTCGTCACTTTGCGGGACCACAAGGTGAGGCATAAAAGAACCCTCTTTGCTTTCATGGTTGTAGGTCACGTAACCTAGTTAGGCGTCTCCCGTTCAAATGAGATACAGTTGGAAATATGCAAACTTTTGCATATCTATAACCGTATCAGATTCGAATTATCCACGTATTTTGGACAGCTCGAGGATACGTAGATGAGGTTAGTTTCCATGGTCTATTCCGATTCGAGACAGAGTTTCGGCATCATCTCCCTGTTGTTCTCCGGATACACAATCTCCTTGTCAGGACGTGTATTTGGAGAACAGCGGGGAGGCGCTGCCAAAATTTTGTTCCTGGTCGGAGTAGAGCATGGAAACCTACCCCAACTACGCATCCTCGGGTGGGATTAGGATCTATCTTCACCTATTAGAAAGTATAGACATCGTGTGGATGCAAATAAGTTTTATATTACTTGCTAATATGATAGAGGATGGATGACCGTGCGTGGATGTACACGGGCTGGAAATGTGGGGTGACTTGACCGTGGATTAGATTCAGAAGACTGATGCTTTCTTGGATCGAGAATTTGCAAAGCTTAAAGGAGCCAAGAGCACTTGGTGTCCCTGCAGCAGATGTGGGAACATGCATCGACGAACAAAGGAAGACATGACACAACATCTTTGCAATTATGGATTTACGAGAGACTATACTCGGTGGACATACCATGGTGAAGCCAATCGTATGAGAGACGAGGTCGTGAGACAACGCATCGAGGATCATGATGCTGATGCCGGGGTAGCAGACATGTTAGATGACTTTCATGAAGCACACTTTGATGAAGAACGACGGGAGGACGAGCCAGAGGCAACCGCGAAGGCATATTATGACATGTTGGCTGCAGCACAGCAATCCCTTCACGGGCATACCAAGGTTTCACAACTGGATGTCATTGTGCGCCTGATGGCCGTGAAGTCCCAGTTTACCCTCAGTCGAGACGCCTTCGATGTTATGTTGACAGTTCTTGGCAGCCTGCTTCCGGAAGGTCACATTCTGCCAAAGAGCATGTATGAGGCACAGAAATTGCTTCGTGCACTTAAGATGCCATATGAGCAGATACATGCTTGTCCTAAGGAATGCATCTTATTTAGGAAAGAACATGCCGAAGCAAAGTACTGTCCAAAGTGTGAATCCTCTAGGTTCATGGAGGTAGACTCTGGTGATGGTCAGAAGAGGCAGCTTGCAGTCCCTGTGAAAATTCTACGGTACCTTCCGCCCATACAGAGGATCCAACGGCTATTCAGGACCGAGGATTCCACGAAACAGATAACATGACACAAAAAGGGAACTAGATACAAACCTGATAAGCTTGTACATCCATCCGATGCTGAATCATGGACCCAATGACGGGATTTATCATGAGAAATCTGATGACGCTCGTAATGTACATGTTGCGCTGGTAACAGATGGCTTCAATCCTTATGGAATGTCGGCTGCCCCTTACTCTTGTTGGCCCGTGTTCGTTATCCCCCTCAATCTCCTCCCGGCGTCATATTTCAACGACAGAACATATTCTTGTCGTTAATAATTCCCGAACATCCCGGGAATGTATGAGTGTGTACATGGAGCCTTTGATTGATGATTTGGTCTATGCTTGGGAGGAAGGCGTTTGGATATACGACCGAGCTACAAAGACAAACTTCAGAATGTATGTTTGGTACCACTACTCCCTGCATGACTTGCCGGCGTATGGGATAATCTGCGGCTGGTGTGTCCACGGGAAGTTCCCTTGCCCAGTATGCAAGGCGGCTCTAAGGTTCATTTGGTTGAGGAAGGGTGGCAAGTATTCTTCATTCGACAAACATCGATAATTTCTCCCTCTTGACCATCCATTGAGACGAGACAAGAAGAACTTTATGAAAGGTGTCGAAGTTAGAGACCCTCCACCGCAGATGATGACAGGTGCCGAGGTTCGTGCTCAGTTAGACGCTCTCGTGGCCAATGAAGAAGTTGGTGGTTTTGTGGGATATGGTGAGCAACATGCCTGGACGCAGAAGTCAGGCTTGTGAAGGCTCCCCTATATGCATGACCTCCTTCTTCCACATAACATTGATATGATGCACTCCGAAAAGAATGTCGCCGAGGCACTTTGGGGAACCATCATGGACATTGCAGATAAGACAAAGGACAACGTTAATGGATCAAATAACGTTATGTGATAGACCAAAGCTAGACATGACGCCTCCAAGAGCCGGCAAGTCACGAAGAAAGCCTAAGGCCAATTTCGTCCTGACGAGGGCCCAAAGGAGGGAAGTACTAGAATGGTTCCAAATCTTAATGTTCCCCAATAGGTACGCAGCAAATCTGAGGGGAGTGAACTTGTATACTATGCGAATCAACGGGCTCAAGAGTCATGACTACCACATATGGATCGAGCGGCTTCTTCCGGTGATGGTTCGAGGCTATGTCCCTTTTCCGTACAATTTAATTTACTAGTTGTAATAACATGTTATTATCTAATTATGTTTTGTTTATTTTACTAGTTGTACTACTTAATTTCTAATACATGTACTGATTGGTTTACTCTATTTAATTGCAGGTGATTGATCAAAGATGGTGGGACGCGGCGGAGGTATCATGAGGTCGCTCACGGACGTGATCGGCAGAGTTAGTGGGAGAGTTGAGTCCTCCAAGACGACTCGAGGGAGGAGGGGGAGGAGAGCGAGTTCTGCAACAGCTGGGGACTTCGGCACGGCTCAAGGGAGGAGGGGGGAGAGGGTGACTCGCAGGAGGTCACCCTCGCCTGTAGCTGCCTCATCGTCGTTTGAGGAGGAGGAGGAGGAGGAGGAGGACGCAGTACCTGAGGCGGAGGAGGAAGAGCGGGAGGAGGAGCAGGAGGATTAGGCCGAGGAGGAGGAGGAGGTGGAAGAGGAGACAGAGGAGGAGGTGGGGGCGCAGGAAGGCGCCACACCTATTGTCTGGTCGCGAGGCCCCTCGAGGCTCGCCTGTCTGGTTGTTCTAAATCACAATTGAAAATAATATTTTGTCTTAATTATTTATGCAGGAACTTTGTGATCATCGCTCCAGGTGCTCATAGCCGCATACCCAATGGCATCTTGGGGGCCATACGCCCACGGCCAGACACTGCACAGGCCGAGGTAGAGGCACTCCAGGTTGTTTATGTTTTATCCGTCGTTCATTGATTCTTACATACGTTTGCTTTGTATTCTAACCTTGGGATCAAATATTGTAGGCTCGGATGGAAGCAGATTTTAAAGCACAGCAGAAGCAGATGGAGGCAAGGTGGCAGGCCGAGCGGTAGAGGATGGAGCAAGAATTTTGGCGGCAGCAGGAGGCCGAACACCTGAGGATGGAGCAGGCGTTTCAATACATGCAAAGTCTAGGCGCGACGATAGGTCATGCGCCCCCACAATTCAGTCCACCTCCACTTCCACCTCGTGCAGCTAGTACTCCTGTAAGTGACTTGACAGCCCTGTTCCTTAGTTCGAATGACTTATAATATAACTAAAATAATTTAGTTCGAATGTTCCTAACTTAAATCTTGTCTAACACATATGTGCAGAATCAATCGGCGACATCCAATGATGGGCTAGTCACTCTAGAGATGTCTCCTCAGTGGCTGTCACAGCTGCCTCAGTGGCCGCCTCCATGGGAGTAGTGGCCGGCTCTATGGCAGCAAGGGACGCCGCCGCCGGCCCAGTGAGTTCTATGGATTTACTTTCTATGGACTTGTATGGACAAATGTTAGCCCTGGTAGCAGCTTGCTTTGCATTTGGACTTGTATGGAATCGCATTTGGACATTGTATGGATGAACTTGAACTTATTTGCATTTGTGATAATTATTGTGATATATTAAATACCTGTTATGTCTATTATGATATATATAAACTGTCTGTAATGTTTATTTGATTGGGGGTACCATATACGTGACAAAATAAATAAAACTATCAACCTGAAAAAAGCCTTTGCCGTGATGGCACACGATAAAGAAGCAAGGTTTGCCGTGAAGAGGCAAGGTTGGCACACGGCAAAGAGGCAAGGTTGGCACACGGCAAAGAGGCAAGGTTTGCCATGTTCCTCAGCCTTAGCACACGGCAAAGCTTGGATCTTTGCCGTGTGCCACACCGTCAAGGCACACGGCAAAAACATCATCGCCGTCGCTGGCCGTTAAGGTACTTTTTTTGCCGTGGGTCTGATTGGCACACGGCAAAGTGTCTGCCGTGTTGCCGAGAAAGAGCTCATGACAAACTAGACTTTACCGGCCGATATTTGCCGTGTGCCCTTTACCGTGTGTGGCACACGGTAAACACTTTTCCGTGTGCTTTTCGACTTTTGCCGTGTGGCACACGGTAAACTTCCTGAATCCCGTAGTGGCTGGCTCGTGGGAGCTTGGGAAGCTACTCAAGCTGGAGCATGCCAGTGTCTCGCTCAACGGCTACCCGGCCGACAGAAACTACGTCCAGCTCTTGATAGTGCTTTCCAGGATCAGGAAGCTCAAGCTCGTGAATTTCGGCGGTGCCACACATCATGTGAGTATTTAATTTACAGTGCTTTATTTTTTTCTAAGTGCTCAAGATTGTTTTATTTAGATGCACTGCTCTTCAGCTTTTATTCTTGTTGTTGTTTATTGTACTATATGGTAGTACGCTGTTGATACACGTTGATGAACATTGCTTCCTTAACTTTCTTCTACTATTTTTCTCGTTATTTATAAAGATAAATTGCACCTCAGGTTCCCAAACTTATCCCGCAGTTTCACCTAGATCCCAAACTCTCAAATCATTCATCTGGATCCCTAAAATCGCGTTAAGTGTTCCATCCAAGGTCCCAAACGCTCCACACGAGCATCCGACGCTGACGTGGCATGCCATGTGGCGCCACGGTGACAAACATTTAAAAAAAACCTCTATATTTTCTCTTCTTTCTTTTCTCCTCCTCTTCTTCCTCCTTGAACAGCTCCATCGAGCAGGGATGAAATCAAGCGCTTCCGCTCCATCAAGCTCAAATCAAGCGGCGAAATCATTGGTCGGATAGGAGCAGGACTGCACGGTGGCCGTGGCAGAGCCGTGCCGCCTTTGGACATCGCTCGGTCCTGCGCTTGGCCCATGCCGGCCTGGGATGCGGCCCCGCGGCCGTGGCGCACCGGCTTGGGCAGCGGTGGTAGCAATACCAAGGGGGCTCGAGGCGGAGGCGACGCGCAAGGCACGGGCAAGGCCAGCCATGGCGGGAGCCTCCGCTGAGGCGTTTCTCGTGGCAGCCGCACGCGCGGCGGCGATGGAGCTCGCAGCTCTCACCTGCCCACTGAGGCGGAGCTCGTGGCCCGCACATGGCGGTGTTGCTCGCGGCTCCCGCACGCGCGGCGGCGGCGGAGCTTTTGGCCCTTGCCCTCTAGCCCGGCGGAGCTCGACGGAGCTTGGCGGCCCCGCCAGCGAGGGACGAGGATGAAGCGGCGGGGGCGGTGAGCATGAGGGCGTGGAGGAGCTGGAGGAAGGCGTCGCGCCAAGCGGAGTCCGGGAGCGATGGGGAGAAGAGGAGGCAGAGGAACTAGGAGTCGGCGATGCCGTGGGTGGGGCCTACTCTTCCTCGACGACTCCGTCGCCGCTGTTCGGTGGTGAGCGCTAGCCCAGGCGGCCACGGGCCGGCCATGACCACCTCCTCCGCGGCGCCGACGGTGCCACCGCCACCGCCGACGGCCCTGCTGCTGGGAGAGGAGGAAGCGAGGGGGTGAGGGAGAGGAGTGGACCGGCCGGCCCAGCCACCAGCGGCTATGGCCTGGAGATTGGAGAGGGAGGGAGAAAGAGGAGCAAATGGAAGAAGATAAGATTATGCAGGAGTTTTCTATAAATATTTGCCACTATGGGCCACATGGTATGCCATGTTGGCGTCGGATGCTCGCGTGGTATATTTGGAATCTCGGATGGAACACTTAACACGATTACGATTTACGGATCCAGATGAACGATTTGAGAGTTTATGGATCTAGGTGAAACTGCGGGACAAGTTTGTGGATCTAGGGTGCAATTTATATGATCACCTAATTGATAACTATATTAGCTAAAAATTTCCATTCCGGTTGAGTTAACTAGCAATATACATAGATTGTATTATTGTTCTAGTAAGATTTATGTGCCATGATGCCCATATAGTGATGTAGGAACTAGTAAAAGAAATATTGAGCACTACAATATTGATATTTATGTATTTTTATTTCTGGTATTATACTGTTGCTTATATACTATATTGGATATCAATAGTCTTAATGTTATACATACACAGTATATTATGCCAAATAATTTCTTTGAAACTTATTTCAGAAACCTATCCTGGCAAGTCTTAAGCACAGATTCCAGAACCTAAGGGTTCTGAAACTTGACACGAACTTTCATGGTGTCTGGACATTAATGTCAACATTTTTTATGCTTCATCAAGCTCCACTTCTTCAAGTTCTTGAAATTACGGTAATATTTGATGAACTATTCGTAGTTATCTCTTACCACCTTTCCTCGATCCATTTAATTTAACTAATTGCATTGAATCCTTATTTTGTTGTGCCTTCAAAACTTTTTTGCATGCAGGATCCTTTTAGAGATGGGGAAATGGATAAATTCGACGTAGAATCTGCTGCATTCATGAACCCTACCTTCTTGCAGAAATTTACTTTGTTCAACAATCTGGAATAACTGCAGCAACCGACATGCACTTCATCAAGCACGTTATTCAGAGTGCAAGAGATCTCCGGGTTGTATCTGTGGACATGTTTGAGGGAAGTAGAAAGTCAGCTCAAGAGGCATCAAGAGAGCTGAAAGAGTGTCATAGTCTCATAGAGCATCACCAGCAGCAAGGATCAACATTAAGCATGGAGACTCTTATTATGCCTAATGTATGGTGTTATCATTCAAACATATATAAGCTATTTATGTACTTCTGAGTTTAATTTTGACCATGGTATTCGAATCTGGAAAATGGTAAACTTTATGCTTCTGACTTTATGGATAACAGGTTCTACCATTATCAAAAGCACATTTGCTTGTAAACTTATTTCTCGGAACGGCCTCCTGTGTATACCGTGTGGCATGACATATGCAATTGTTAAATAGTAGTCTAGTAGTGCACTCATTCGTTGAGCATCACAATAGAATTGTTTTTAGATAATGGGCATAAGCATCTTTTGTTTACGAGGAAACTGACATGGTTGAAATATATGTCGCCATGCATGTATTTTATCCTGGAAGAAGACAGAGTTGAAAAATTCAGTATTGCGTCATTAAGTAGTAATAAGTTGAATCATACTTGCATTCCATCATATAGCTACTTTTAGATTCGTCACAAACCTTTGGTTATAGGTCAACAGTATCTCTAAAAATTAATTATTTAAAATAGAAAAAGTTATGTATTATGATAGTTGATTTCATGGTGAATCTGCTGACATAATTTTTACATTTTCAATCTTTATGAATTATTTGGTATCTGTAGTTAAAGCTAAAAGTCGGTAATCATTCAGTAGTGTAGAAAAAAATTCCTTCTCTGAAATACGTGATATTTCTGTTGTACTAAACAAAATTTCCCTTTTACCAAGCAGTATCCCGTTTAGAATTCAGAAATACTTCCCAAATCCTACAGGTATTGGATTGCTTCATCAGATTCCGACAAAAGAAAACTATATATGTGAGCGAAATAGTACAAGCTATATATGTACCAAAAAGCCTCAAAAATATGAACGGGTAATGAAGGGTATAGAGGTTTTTGAAAGCACGGTAAATTTTAGGTACCATGCAAGGAATTTTTTAAAGCCTCAAATAGTGGCCAAATTTTCCTTTCTGGCTTCTCCATGGCTGAACTTAATTGCCCTCATCTAGTGATTTGCTTAATATAACAATGTGATGTTTTCGATCAACTTTTCATCCAATGCATGGGTAGTCTGGCAGTGCAGAATTCTCATGATGTTTATTTTGAAAGTATCTTCCTTTTTTACATTCCCATTCGATAGAACTTAAAACAGGGGCTAATAAAACATAAAGTAGTGGAGAAAAAGCTAAAATGCAATAACGGTTGATGAACCATATCTTTTTATGTTTTTGAGTTTTATTCGGAATTGTTGGTTTCATTAAGACTCAAATTAAAGTGGAGATTACAAGCTTAAAATAACTCGAATTAAATGAACGTGTTTTATTTATTTCCATTTAATACCATGAACTTCAAACTCCGGTTAATAAAAATTATTGAGATGGAGGAAAATAGATTAAATGCAATAAACAATCGTTGAACCATTTGATTTTTTCTCAAATTACTTTTTACTCAGAATGTTTGTTTTATTCAGACTCTAAAAAATGAGATCAAATTCATAGTAGCTAAATAAACACGGTGCCTTTCTTACAGTGCCATTGGATATTATGAATCTAATGCACAAGTTCACAAAAAGAACAGCAATGGAGAAAATATGAAAATACAATAACAGTTGACAAAACATGTACCCCCCCCCCCCCTCTCTCTCATGTCTACCCATAGTTTTTTTCCTTAAACTCCAGAGGGGATAGCTAAAAAATTAAAGCTGCTAAACATGACCATTGTGCCTTTCTTACAGTCATATCGGTACCATAAACTATATCATATTAATAAAAATACAGTAAAAAATTAGAATGTATTATCAGTCTTTAGACTTTCCGGATGTGATTGGTTATAAAACTTTGAGAATGCATATTATTACGGGTAAAGTCCACTTTTTAAAACCGTGCAGATTACCCCCTCGATCCGGAGCTACAAAACCGGACATCTTGCACCAGCTAACTATTGAAACGGTGCAGATTACCCCTCGAGCCGAAACCACCCAGTTTTGATCCACATCACCCATCCGACGTGGCGCCAGTTGCCACGTCAGATTTTCTCCTTCTACCCTCTCCTCTCTCTTTGTCTCACGGACAGATGGGCCATCCACCTTGCTCGCTGCCGCCGTCCTCCCCTCGCTCGTCTCTCTCCCCCGCTCGCTGCCCCTATCGCCCCGGGTCCCTTCCCCGTGCCGCCATGGTCGCTGTCCCCCCCTCGATATCGTCGCCGCCACAGGCACCAGCAGCACAAGCCGCACCTCTAGGACAAGGTGGTGCAGCGAGACCCGGCCGGAGCACTTGCGGCGACGAGCGGTGGGGCCAGGGCGGCCTGGCCATGTTGGCACGTCCGTGTTCCGGCTGCTACGGAAGTGAAGGAGGAGAGAACGCGAGAGCACGATCTTTAGGAGCTCACCAACGACCGATTTTGCCACTTTGTATGGAAGAACGAGGCCGGGGAAGTGGTGGTCGGCGGTGAGGACACAGCTCGTAGCAATAAGGGATTAAGGGCAATGGTGGCAGCAAGATCTGAAATCTCCGGCGAGGAAGCGGCCGGTGCGGGGCTACCGGGCTAGGTGCGTGAAGGTGGAAGCTAACAGGGTGGAGGTGCCATGGATGCGAGGGATTGGAGGGAGATGCCTGGAGTTGGCTGAATTTTGATCTGCAGCGGATCCGTTCGAGCTCGAGGAGACTGCGCGAAGGAAGAAAACGAGAGCACGGTGCTGCTCGGGCGCGGGGCGGTGCAAGGGGCAGCCGGGCGTAGGAGCTCGGGGATGCGACAGCGGTGCGCGGATGCTTTGGGAGCAGGCCGGGTAAGGAGGTGCAGCTCGCTCGTGGAGAGCTTCCTGTTCGGGCGCCACCTGGTGATGCTGCCGCGCTGTTCGCCAATCAGGGCTTCACGGACGGCGACGGTGCGGCGGGTGATGGCGGAGGACGAAGGGAAGGTGCTCGCACGCAACGCACGATGAGGAGAAGCTGTGGGGCCGGGGCCCCGACGCCGGCGAAGCCGCCGCCGACGAGCTAGCCGTCGTGCCCGTCGCTGTGCCGTGGGCATGGCCGGGAACATAGAAGAGGTGGATGGCCCACCTGTCTGTGAGAGAAAGAGAAAGAAGAGGGTAGAAGGAGAAAATCCGATGTGGCAACTGGTGATTTCAGCTCGAGGGGGGTAATCTGCACAGTTTCAATAGTTGGCTGGTGCAGGATGTCCGATTTTGTAGTTCTAATTTTAAAATCGGACGATCGTGATAGTTTAGGGTTGAAAAACGGACTTTACCCTATTATTATTATTATTATTATTATTATTATTAATAAGATCCTGAACATGTCTAATGCACCACGGTGATGGCATTTAAGCTGACTTATACTGCTCCAGATGTGCACAGCCACTACAACAGAAATGAGCTAGATTACATGGCATATAAAGAAAGCTGGCATTTGACTTAATTGCTCCAAAAAACAATAGGCCGGCCCTTATTTGGATTGAAGGCAATCATTAGCATGACATTCATACTCAGTGTTGGAGAGCACTTCGTCTGCCATGCCGGCTCAAAAAACTCATCTGTCCGGTTATTGAGCCGGCTCAACGGAGCCGATGCGGATGAGGAGTAAATTTTAGCCGCTAAGGTAATTCCAATTTGGGGTATTGAGTGGGTATCCATGCCAATGTCGATACTGACACGGATAATAGATGGATGACCCCACGCCATCCTAGTTTGCAAGCGGTGGTGCCACCTATGTGATCACATTGTTCCCATGCATGGCTACCGAGGATGGTTGCCTTGGATTCATCGGTCAGGAGGATGTTGGTATGTGCTTTTTTTATTTTTCTATTTTCCTTTTAGTCCCGGGCAAATATTCCTTCTTCCTTATCTAACGCTTAATTTTATTCCTCCTAATATAAGAAATATTTTTTCACCCGCTTAAATATTTTGTGACACATGATATATATAAAATTGTTAGTCACATGAAGGTTTATATTCTTGGAACAATTATAGTTGTATATTTTTTGGTACATATAATATGGAACAGGCCTTTACATCAGTTTTTACGCTTTCTCCATGTGGGACAGTTTGCCGATAGTTACTCCCTATGCACATGGAACAATCCACGCCTCACACACAGGCAAGTCCAGTACCCTGTCTGAATTCGACAGACAACTTCAAAGCCGGCGGCCACCTCTGGATCTAGTTCACAAATTCAATTCCGGTGAATGGCTCTCCTGAATGAAGCTGGAGAGCAACATCACCAACAACCTGCACAAGGAAGGCAAAAGATGACCACAAGATGGCGGAAATACCCACATAAACTATAGCAGTGTTTTTTGTATTAAGCCCCTGGAGCAACCACATATTGAAGGCTCTGCTAACACATCATCTGACAAATATACTAATGCAATAAAACAAATCCAGTTGCAACGTAATGTTATTCAAATGTGGAGCTTGACAATCAATTAGTAGTTGCAGAAGAAGAACTACTAGTGAATAACAAGTGCATTCATTTCAAAAAAAAAAAACAAAAGTGCATTGCAATAATGAAAGATAATCACAGGCCATATAGAAAACAAGTACAAACCTTTGCCATAGTTCTGTAAGAGTATTCGGTGACTCCAGCCACATGTGGTGTTAAAATAACATTCGAGAATTTCAGAATTGGATCATCTGGATCAAATGGCTCTGTCCAAGCAACATCAATGCCCAAACCACCTAAATGACCTGACTCGAGGTGATCAAACACAGCCTTATAGTCCAACAGACCTCCTCTAGCAATGTTGACCAGGCATGACCCCTACAAAGTGAAGTGAATGATTGTCACGTTAAAGACACCAGCAATATTTCATTGTCCATTATTACTGTAACAGAAGATTCTTTCATAATGGTATTCTCTTACGATTAAAATAATGCCATTGGAAGGGGATTTAAAAAAATGAACATGTAAATCTGATCTATCATTTTCATATCAGTGTGTCAGAAGGAAATGAACATACCTTTTTCATCACTGAGAGGAACATATTATCAACAATTCCAACCTACAAATATGCTCACTTAATAACTAGAAGTAAAGGATGCATATAAGAGAAAAAGAAATGAACCAAGAGAAGTATTAACTGTTTCATTGGTTTGTAGCAAGCATGTTATGACTATGTCAGCTTCACCAGCAAGTTCATACATATCTTTTGGCCCACCTTTTTTATCTACAAGCCCCTCAATATCTGCACAAGGAATGTTTCAAATGAGAGAAGCATGTAAAGAATTTTCGTATAGGCATGTTAACCTGAGCAGCTTACCACACTGCAATGACCCTGATGACCAATTTCTTTTAGTAGCAAGAATTTTTACGCCAAATGGTTTTAGCCTCTTGGCAATTTCCATGCCAATGGCTCCAAACCCCAGGATAAGGACCTAGACAGTAATCTTAAATATAATTCATTACACAGATGGGTAATTCCCAAAACAGAACAAACAAGTAACTTCTACATCAAGGACCAAGGGCATACTGTTTTGCCAAATATTGTTTTTCCTGTTGGACTGCCCAGATCCTTCTGATTGACAGCGGTATCCATCAACTTCTGCAAAGTAATGCCCAAAATTCAAAACATGACTGCTTCACTATGTATGCCAGCAGTTAACTTTAATTAACACAAGAGAAACATTCTTTTTACTCTACTATGTATAAGAAAGTTGAAAGAAACACTAGATTTAATACACCATCAAGCATGTACATCAGAAATTTGTTGCTTTGCATACCTTCTTACCTCTGAAAATGCATTTTATCTTAGTTTTTGACAAAGTTCATAGTATATTCCAAACTTAAAATAACAACATAGATGAACAAAATATTTTTTCAAATTTTGACTTAGCACATTTTTTTACCAACGTTAAAGTGAAGACCTGAAACTAAAAGCATCTAGAACAAACTATTTGTGTCTTTGTCGCATTCCCATAGGCTACCATCAATTTTAAGTACATGTTAAACCAATGACTGGGTAATAGAGAAGAAAAATGCCTGCTTGCTTCAGATTTTACTACAATCATTCCTGGACTGGCTGAATCCAGGATGTGATTAGTCCTGATAATTTGCTTAGTTTAGATTTGTAGCTCTGTACAGTTGTAAAAACGCTCTAGGTAGTGAGGAAAAAGAAGCAACGAATGATCATTGAAGAGAGGACCATCAGAAAACATGACTTCCAGGTGGCCAAAATTCAAAACTGCTATCTGTTAAACATACTTGCTTCCGCAGAACACCAAGGGTAAGATAAATTGCCATCTCTGCGCAAGACACCGCATTTCCTGTCTTACTCCCAGGTATCCGTGCAACTTTAATGTTGTGTTCAGTAGCAGCATTCACATCGACGCCTGTGGGAAATCATGCACTTAATATACGAGTAGCTACTTATGTTAATATTAACTAGATTAAGTATAAAAGAAACACCAGGAAAATAGTTTACAAACACCAGGAAAATAGTTTACCTTCTAACCCAACACCATACTGCATAATAATCTTCATCTGGGTTGCCTTGGCAACGATATCTGAATCTATGCGTCGATTTTTTACTACACATATATGGTAGTTTTGAATAACATCAGGTACCTGCTCAAGGCCTACTTCGTCAACCTGCAAAATGCATTGAAGTGGGAATTCTAGCTATATATTTAGCCTACAAGTACAAATGGCAATCAGCTAAGTCCACATACATCCTCAAATCTCAAAGATCGGTTTATCTTCTATATACAGAGTGCTCATATGCCCCAGAGAAAAGATCAACTAACCTCAATAAATGGATAGCTCTGCAAATACTCCTTGGTGTAAATAGTAGAAGCAGGAAAGTAGGGGCCACAGAATAGCACCCTTGTAACCTTGCTGTCTCCACTGCATCCAATTGAGCAGGCCATTTTTGAAAAGGAACCTAAACCGAAAGAACAGTATGAACAAAACGACTGATATAAAACAGTTTCTTAACGGATCTGATAATTTCCCATTAAAAATCATTGACAAAATTATCCATCTACTGGATTGCCAAAACCTTACTATCAAATTGACAAAGAAAAATCGATTCTTTTATAATCATTTGATCAGTCAAGTTAATTTGAGAGAGATTGACCCTCCCCTATGCTCATATCCCCAGCACTAGAATGGTCAGAAATCATTCCACATCTCCCAGCGAAGGGCCATCGGATTTAATCTCCCCAAAAACCAATCCACGTATATCAAGCGGACGCGAAGTTGCGAACCGACTCTCCCCGCTGCAACCGAGGGGAATCCACACCAACCTTCAGGACTCACCGGACCAGCCAACACTGCGAACCGGGAGGCGCGCCCAGAGAGTCCAAGAAAGAGAGAGGGGATCAGGGGGAAACGGCCGTACCTCGCGGGAGGGAAACGGAATCCCGGCGACGGCGCAAAGCGGCCGCAGCTGCGGCGGCGGCGGCTGTGCGAGAGAGCTGGTATGCGAGCGAGCGTGTGAGCCTTGCTGCTAATCTTGCTCCCGCCATGTAGGAAAACAGAAGCCTACTAAATCACTTTCCTTTGTGTTTACGGTGGACTAATTTTCTTGATTGATACTCTAAATGGTCTTTTTATACAAGTGCCTTGGTTTGATTCTTTCTTCTTTATAAACTCAGATGGTTGATTGGTTTACGGCCTAACCAACAGATGAATATTTTCTGTCACGTACTCCCTCCATACTAGAAAAGAAAGTCATTTTGGATAGCGATACGGTCTCCAAAGCTTAGCTTTAACTTCTTATTTTTATAAAAATATTTATCGCAAAGTGATATATTTATATTTTTATGAAAGTATTTTTCAAGACAAATCTATTCATATGGTTTTTGTATTTTGAAACTCAACAACTTAAAAGTTATTTATGATTTATATTCTCAATGTTTGACCTAACTCTTGTCCAAAACAACTTTCTTTTCGAGCATGGAGGAAATATTCTATTGTGGATCCGTTTGGTTGCAAGAATCTGTTCTTGCCTGATTCAGTAGAATCCGTACCGAATGCTGAAAACAAGAAATGTTTCTCCCTGAATCACTTTTAAACGTTTCTTATTTACCACAATGAGGAAAAATTATCCAAACCCCATGGTAACTAAACGATTTCAATAAGTGAGATACCAAATTCTTGTTGGGGCAACTGCTTGGTTTATACGGGCAAGACCATTAAAAAACATAAATGTACTGTTTGATTTTTTTGAATAAAATGTATATTTTGAACTTTGTGATTGATTTGCTGTTAGTTGAATGGCAGAACTCCAACGAACCATTATCATTGATTTGTTCACAAAATGATGATCTTTCAGATCGAGTAACCAATAATATACAAGCAATCGTGGTTCGCGTGAACGGTTTAAAAAAGAGACTTGTGATCATTTGTTAATTGGATTGGGTGTAACACGGAGGGCGACATGTCACGTTCCTGATAATTGGCCTGGTGTGCTACATGTAGGTTAGGGTTTCATAAGGAGTTTTATGAACATTAAATATTATACCACATCGTCAATTTTGTTAATATAGTAAGGTAATTATGAGGGAAGATGAAGAAGAATTTTATAAGATGAGAGAAGAGTTTCACCTCATAAAAACTCATCCAGTTTATTTATTTTCTATCTTGATAAATGTATAATAAAATCATACGCTGAGCCTGGCCTACGCAAGAGAACCGACGTTAACCAGACCGTCTGGTCGTACTTGACACACAGTGTTGCATCATCCATTCAGTACTGATTTTGCCTCTGTTACTGTCAAAAGATCAGCAGAATGGAACAATCCCGGGTGATCTGTCGGTTTCTGATAAGAACAGGGTCTGAAAGTCGTTTGCACTGTACGTTCTTGGATATAAAACTGTGAAAATACTTGTCACTGTCAGTTCTCCGTGATGGCAAAAACTCTGGTGGAGAGAGCTCTTGACATGCAGTCTGATTGTTACTCATCACCCATCCAGGTTTCAGTGTACCTACATGATCTTGGCTCTTTACACTCGTGTCGCGGCCGAACCTTGCACGCAAGGTCACGGCTAGCGTAGTAGCATCCGTCTCTTCTTTCTTTGTTGTGCGTGCCGGTGATAAAGCTTCTGCATCGGGCGGCCCCATAAAAGCCCACCTCCCGGACCTAGGCGCTCGCTGGAGGCCCAAGAAGCCAGGCCAGCGTGTAAGTGGAGCACTGGAGCTCAGGTCTTTCTTTTACTCCTTTCGTCTTTTTCTTGTAGTCTTCGTGATCCATTCGTTACATTGATCTTTTGCTTTCAACATTTTAAAAAACTTAATAAGTACTGTGAGACCTAGTTCAACATTACATATTGTGTCACCCAATGCTTATGCTGTTGGGACTTTTGGAAGTGCTATCATATGTTTCCCTAGCAGTAACTATTATTGTCAGATTCTTTCCGCAATAATTTGTAAATCCAGATTATTTCAAATAAAAAAATCAAGAACAAAGTATCAGTAGCTATAATTCAGCTCTGTCAAAGATAATGTTATGTTTATTATTTGTCTGGATATCATAACCAGGTACAGACTTTCTGTAACCCATGGCAAGGTGTATATCTACTGCGATGAAGTCTTAAGGGAAACAGCATCTAGTTGCATGTTCCTACAAGTTGCCCATTCATTATTCCCAACAGAAACAGCTGTTCTCATCTGGAGTCAATAGCTAGCTAATATTCAGTTGACGAATTCTATTCCCGTGAACGGCTCCCCTGAATGAAGCTGGAGGGCGGTGTCACCAACAGACTGCACAAGGCAGAGCAAAAGTTACAATAAGATGGAATCTGGCCACACAAATAGGCAACAATGTGTTTGCAACATGAAGTACTTTCTCCATACATCACAAGGCAATATGCAATAAGTGGCGACGGTAATTTGAATATTTAGTGCATGATAGCAAGAACTTAGCTTTAGAGTACCATTTTATCACTCGCTACCATGAATTGTTATTCCATTGACACAAATGTATAGTGCAAAACTGTAAGTAAATAGAAATGGTAGGATTACTCAAGTTGAACCCACAGGGAAATTCACGTGCACACACACAGTTGCACCAGCACAGTTGTATATCCGTGCGTGCACAGAGTATCATGAAAGACCTTCATGACAGTAACTTTTATATTCAGAAAAAGGTTCTTGTTCTTGTTCTGTGATACTTTTAATTGTGCAAAGAGGATTCTTTTCCCCATAGCATAGTGTTTTCATCTGACCTATGGAGACTCTACAAACATGTTATCTACGGGGGGGACAAAGAAATTTAAATGTACAATTCATACTGATATTTAATTGTAGTACTTGAAAGTACTCAAGGAAAATAGATGAGCAATAAGTAATGCAAAGTAACATTGGTCTTGCAAGGCACAAGAACAAACCTTTGCCATCGTTCTGTAAGAGTATTCCGTGACTCCAGCCACATGTGGTGTTATAATAACATTTGGGAATTTCAGAATAGGATCCTCTGGATCAAATGGCTCCATCCAAGCAACATCAATGCCCAAACCAGTTAAATGACCTGATTTGAGGTGATCAAACACAGCATTGTAGTCCAGTAGGCGTCCTCTCGCGATGTTGATCAGATATGATCCCTACGTAAAAGTAAAGGTGATTCAAGTTAATCCATTGAGACATCTAGAGCATAATGTTTATCAAAAATATTACTTTAATATTCTGATCTGTAAATGATTATCTAGTAAAGATGTCCTCAGCAGATAGTTCGAGACCTGCTCAATCAAATGAGCAACCCTGATAACTTAGACATAAGTAATTCAGTATGTTGGAAACGAGCATTTACCTTTTTCATTGACGAAAGGAACTTGTGATCCACAATTCCAGCCTGTAAAAATGATTACGTCCTAATCAAGTCAAGTAGAGGCTATCTATTACATCCTAATCAAGTCAAATAGAGGCTATCTGGAAGAAATTTAGAAGAAAAAAGTGCACCAAGGGAAGTATTAACTGTTTCGTTGTTCAAGGCCATGCATGTTATAACAATGTTAGCTTCTCCAGCAAAATCATACATATCTTCCGGACCACCTTTCTTGTCAACCATCTCATCAACATCTGCACTGGAATGTTTTAGGGAAGTGGAACAGAACAGAAAATATTTATACACGGTGATGTAGCTTACCACATGGCAATGTGTCTGATGACCAATTTCTTTTGGTAGCAAGAACTTTTACTCCAAAGGGTCTTAGCCTCTTGGCAACTTCAACGCCAATGGCTCCAAATCCTAGGACAAGGACCTACATAGTATAACTACAGGAATGGGATATTTTCCCATGCAAAGTAGATAAAAGAAGCAACAATGTAGACACCACAAGCATACTGTTTTGCCAAATAATGTTTCTCCAACTGGAAGGCCAAGGTCTCTCCGATTCACAGCAGTATCCATCTCCTTCTGCAAGGTAAATGCCCAATGTTAAACCATAAGTAGTCCATATGACAGGCTTGGACTTATGATTATCTAGTAAAGATGTACAAATAACGAAAGCTAGGAGGGTATGTCTACGTATCCTCTACAGTACGTATACATGATAAACCAAAGATTAGTTCAAGGACTGAAATTTTGGTTACTAAAATAAGTAGAGGACACACCTGAACTAAAAACTACTCCCTGTGTTCCTATATAGATGCCACTTTGGTATACACATTCAAACCTTTAAAACTTTGAATACTATTACTATTGTAAACTAAAGTTATTATGATTTACAAATGGAAATGATACTGGTAGAAGTATCATCCGTTTTCCATATGATTTATACTTTGTATATTTGCTTATCTATTATTTGAGAAGTCAATGATTAAATTCTTATGTCAAATTCTGTAAAAATGTTGAAGACGCCATCTATCCAGGAACACAGGGAGTAACTTTAAAATAGTCATCAATGTGCAACATATTTTTGCAGCATTACATTCCTTTATACATCTAAAAATGCATTCTAACCAAATTATGATTTATGAGGGTATGAAATGATAATGTTTCAGTGCTAGATTTCATGGAAGCTGCCTAACTGGAAGTAAAAAAAGGGGATGTACCATATGTCCATATAACTGTTGCAAATTTCAGAGTAAAAGTTCCACTTGGAATTTTTGTGTTTGGGACAGAACTCGCAGGCCTGAAACTCAAAACTGGTAGCTAAAAACATTATTTCTTTATTACTCATCTATAGAATACCAAAAATTTTAAACACACGTTAGATGAAGGACCTAGTGCTGCAGAATAATTACTTGCTTGCATGAGAAGTGTAGCGTTGTAATGTTTACGACAATAAAATTGGTGTTACTAATTCTTATGTTCATCGAAGAGTAGCTTCAAAAAATTGAAACAAAAGAAGAGCACTTCCAACATGCACATGGTCAAAACTACTAGTAATACAACACATACTTGCTTACGCAGAACGCCCAGAGTAAGATAGATTGCCATTTCTGCGCAAGAGACTGCATTTCCTGTTGTACTTCCAGGTATCCGTGCAACTTTAATTTTGTGTTCGGTAGCAGCATTTACATCAACACCTGCAGAAAAGTGTGAACTTAATTTAAGATTGGCCAGTAAAGTTGATAGATTGAAAAGATCAGGTAACACCAGAGTTCTAATCACCTTCTAACCCAACACCATACTGCATTATAATCTTCATCTGAGTTGCCTTGGCAATGATATCTGAATCTATACGCCGATTTTTTACTACACATATATGATAGTTTTGAATAACATCAGGTACCCGGTCAAGACCTACTTCATCGACCTGCAAAATGCATGGACATAGTCATATTTGACTCTCATAAAAAGGCATGCTCATTTCTCGGTACCATGAAGAACCCACTGTCAAACTAGTACATTAGAATACAAGGATTCAAAATTTGTTTCATGTTATCAAAATGGAGGAAATAGAAAATGAAAAGCACAGACATTACACACCTTATTCCCAACAAACATGAAAACAATGAACCAGTGACAAGCCTAAGTTACAGAACTGTTAGTAAAACTAAGCTTTCACAAATTTACATCTATAAGAGTAGAGTAATTGAATTAATATATTAATGTTTGCTTCGTCGAGAATATAACTCCGCCTGTGTTGGTTCTCAACATAGCCGGTCCCAAGCCCGGATAAAGGAGGAGGGTTGTGTTAGGTTTGGCGAACCAGCGTAAAAATTCAGTCACTCTAATGGATATGAAACCCATAAGAAACTTGTTGGGGTGTAACCCTCTTAGCGACGCGCTACATCGGAACCCGGGTGTGGTGTTAAATGGGCAAGGGCCGGGTCGCCATCCCCCAAGGGCGCGTCGTATCGTGACCTGGGTACGATGAAAAGTGAGCAAGGGCCGGGTCGTCACAGCCTGAGTGGCGCGCTACATCTGCGCCCGGGTGTAGTGGAAAATGAGCAAGAGTCTTCGCACTTCCCTCGACGGGTGCGAAGGGTAAGGAAGTTAGCCGAGCCAACTAGGATTCGCATAGATAGCTGGAACGTAGGGTCCCTAACAGGTAAGTTGCGGGAGCTAGTAGATGCAGCAATTAGGAGGCGTGTAAATATTCTATACTTTCAAGAGACTAAATGGAAGGGTCAAAAGGCGAAGGAGGTTGAGGATACTGGCTTCAAGCTTTGGTACACGGGGGCAACACCAGGTAGGAATGGTGTAGGTATCTTGATCGATAGGAGCCTTAAGGATGGAGTCGTAGAGGTTACGAGGCGAGGCGACCGGATTATCCTGGTCGGATGGTAGTTGGAGACTCAGCCCTGAATGTGACCAGTGTCTATGCCCCTCAGGTAGGTCTCAGTGAGAGCACCAAGAGGCAGTTCTGGGAAGACCTAGATAGCATGGCTAGTACCGTTCCTAGCAGCGAGAAACTCTTCATGGGAGGAGATCTCAACGACCATGTGGGTGCGACTAATATAGGGTTCGAGCGAGTGCATGGGGGCTTTGGGTATGGTCGCAAGAGTCAAGAGGGGAAGGATATTTTGAACTTCGCGTTGGCCTACGACTTGTTGATAGCGAATACCCTTTTTAGGAAGAGAGAATCCCATCTTGTGACCTTCCATAGTGGACAACACTCGAGCCAGATCGACTTTATTCTTGCTAGGAGGGAGGATAGACGGGATTGCTTAGATTGTAAGGTAATACTCAGGTAGTGTGTTGTCCCTCAACACAAGCTTGTGGTGGCGGACTTTCGTTTTCGGGTACATATCCATCGAGATAAACGCACCAAGATTGCGAGAACGAAGTGGTGGAAGCTTAGAGGGGAAGCGGCGCAAACGTTCAAGGAGAGAATGCTAGGTGAGGGGCCCTGGGAGGAAGGAGAAGATGCAGAAGACATGTGGCTAAAGATGCCAACATGTGTTCGGAAGGTGGCCTCAGAGGTGTTTGGCATGAGTAGGGGAGGCAAACAGGAAGGGAAAAACACCTGGTGGTGGAATGACGAGGTGCAAAGGGCTATTAAGGAGAAGAAGGAGTATTTCAAGCGCCTCCACCTTGATAAGAGTGCAGCCAACATCGAGAGCTATAATTTAGGGAAGAGGTTTGCAAAGAGAGCTGTTAGCGTAGCAAAGGATAAATCGTATGATGACCTGTATCAGCGGCTAGCCACGAAGGAAGAGGAGAAGGACATCTATAGGATGGCTAGGATCCGCGAGCGGAAGACAAGAGATATCGACCAAATCAAATGCATCAGAGATGGAACAGATCGACTTCTAGTGAAGGATGAGGAGATCAAGGACAGATGGCGAGAGTATTTTGATAAGTTGTTTAATGGGGAGAATGAGGGCCCTACCCTTGAGTTAGATAACTCTTTTGATGACACCAACAGACGCTTTGTGAGGAGAATTCAGGAGGCTGAGATCGGGGAGGCGTTGAAGAGGATGAAGGGGGGTAAAACGATGGGCCCTGATGGTATCCCCATTGAGGTGTGGAGATGCCTAAATGCCAAAGCGATAGTATGGTTAACTAAGCTCTTTAACCTTATTTTTCAGTCCAGCAGGATGCCTGAAGAATGGAGGAGAAGTATATTAGTACCAATCTTCAAGAACAAAGGAGATGTTCAAAGTTGTACTAACTACCATTGGATTAAGCTGATGAGCCATACGATGAAGCTTTGGGATGGGATTAAGCTGATGAGCCATACGATGAAGCTTTGGGAGAGGGTTATCGAGCACCGTCTAAGAAGAGTGACAAGTGTGACCCAAAACCAGTTTATGTTCGTGCCTGGAAGGTCGACCATGGAGGCGATTTTCTTAATCCGACAATTGATGAAAAGATATATAGAGCAGAAGAAGGACTTGCATATGGTCTTTATTGATCTTAAGAAGGCGTATGATAAAATACCGAGAAATATCATGTGGTGGGCCTTGGAGAAGCACAAAGTCCCAACTAAGTACATTACCCTCATCAAGGATATGTATAAGGATGCGATGACGTTTGTCCGGACATGTGATGGTGACACCACTGACTTTCCTATTAACATAGGCGTACATCAGGGGTCAGCATTGAGTCCTTATTTATTTGTCTTGGTGATGGATGAGGTCACAAGGGACATACAAGATGATAGCCCTTGGTGTATGCTCTTTGCTGATGATGTGGTGCTGGTTGACGAGAGTAGGGAAGGGGTTAAAAGGAAGTTAGAGCTGTGGAGACGCACGTTAGAGTCGAAAGGGTTCAGACTCAATAGGACCAAGACCGAGTACATGATGTGCGATTTCAGCGCGACTAGGCATGAGCATGGAGATGTTAGCCTCGATGGGCAAGTGGTGGCCCAGAAGGATACTTTTTGGTATTTAGGATCGATGCTTCAAAAGGATGGCGACATTGATGAAGATGTTAGATATAGAATCTCAGCTGCCTGGTTGAAGTGGCGTCAAGCTTCTGGCGTCCTATGTGACAGAAGGGTGCCACAAAAGTTAAAAGGTAAGTTCTATAGGACAGCGATTCGTCCGGCGATGTTATACGGTGTTGAATGTTGGCCTACAAAAAGACGACATGTCCAACAACTGAGTGTAGTAGAGATGCGGATGTTGCGGTGGTTTTACGGGCACACACGAAGGGATAGAGTCCAAAACGAAGTTATTCGGGATAGAGTCGGGGTGGCACCAATTGAGGATAAACTTACCCAACATCGATTGAGATGGTTTGGACATGTCCAACGGAGATCCCCTGAGGCGCCGGTGCGTAGTGGGGTTCTAAAACAGGCCGAAAATGTAAAGAGAGGTAAAGGTAGACCTTAACTGACTTGGGACGAGTCGGTTAAGAGAGACCTTAAGGAGTGGAATATCTTTAAAGAGGTAGCTTTGGATAGGAGCGCTTGGAGACTCGCCATCCACGTACCTGAAGATCCGTGATCTTTATTTTTTTATGGGTTTCATCTCTAGGCTACCCCAACTTGCTTGGGACAAAAAAGGCTATGTTGTTGTTGTTGCTGCTGCTGCTTCGTCGAGAATATAATGTTATGTTTGCAGTGTAAAAGTTTGGAAATTTTTGTACAATGTAAAATTTACAAAGGAAGTTTATTATTATAAAACACATCAGCATCAGATGTTTTTATGATACTATTTGATCAGATTGCTCCTCTTATTAACATAGGGGAAGCAAAGCATATCCTACTTGAAAGGAAGCAAAAGCATATCCTACTTGCTTCCCCTATGTTAATAAGAGGTTTGTCATGGTTGCTCTGAAGGTCTGATGCTGATGTGTTACACCATGAGCATATCCTACTTGCTTCCCCTATGCCATAATAGGTTGCTCTGAAGGTCAAACTATTATCATAATTGCCATAAAAAACTTAAACCATGCAGTAACGGTTAGCAGATAACAAGGTTATAGCAGTGCATATGCAAATTGTAATCCTCGCGCATCATTGTCCGTACACGTGTATAGAAAGTATCAAAGTTTGTTAACATGAAGCCTAATACTACAAAATAAAAATAAAATAAATAAATGACAGACAACTACATTCATATGCATCTTGTAGTTTTAGCACCCATAAGATCCATGCAGCTCCAGATTTCTTGCACGGTACCATCTACCATGTAAAATGTGCAACTAACCTGAATGAATGGATAGTCCTGCAGATACTCTCTGGTGTAATTAGTAGAACCAGGCCAATATGGGCCACAAAACAGCACCCGTGTGACAGTGCCATGGCCATTGCTCACACTTGAGTCACCCATGTTCGAATAATGGCCTGTGATGATGAGCAAAGCAATCAAAACAAACAATATTGTGTGAAACCATAGACACCATTTACCTCAAAGAGACTGGAAATCATCATGAAGATCCCAAAAATATTCATCCATCTATTGGACTATCACAAAGAAGCGATTGTTTTGCATCAAGTTGCTAGAATTGAAATGATGCATGATTCTATAAAGACAATTGAATGAACTGATGTGTGTTAGAGGCAAAATTCCAGAAAGCAGTAAGTCATATTGGACTACCTGCTGCCAGGTACACAGCAATCTCATCCTGAACAGATTTTACTAGCAAATGCAGTAGAGTCAGGGAGAAATTAAGAAAGAGAAGAAAGGGAGAAACTTAGGACTAGTACAAGAAGAGAAAAAGTTGAAACGCACGGGAGGTTAAAAAGAAAAAAGATGAAAACATAGTTAACTGAAGAAAGGCACTTGCTTCAAGATGTGCCTCGTTTTAATGACTACTGGCGGTATAATGTTACAAGCACAAGAACATGCCTTTACTCATTGGTTCTCTTAGCACAGACGCTTGAACTAGTTAATGGCATCCCAGCCGATTTCTTGTCCGGAACTCCAGGCCATCCAATTCCATTCACAATCCGAGCGAGGTACCTACCTCCCAAAAGGGTAAAAAAAAAAAAAAAGAAGCACCATACGGGTGCCAAGCCCAACCCGCAAGCGACTAACTAGCAACCGATCCGTGCAACAGCGCCTAGGGGGGAGGTGAGGGTCGCCCAGGCCTGAGTCCAAGAAAGAGATGGGGGGAAGTTGGGGAGCGGAAGCGGAACCGTACCTCGCTGCGAGGAGGAAGGCGAACACAGCCGGCGGCGGCGGTGGCTGCGTGCGGGGGCGGGAGCAGGAGCAGGGAGGAGGAGCCGCGTGCGAGTCTGGCTGCTGCTAATCTCCTCGCTCCGGCCATACAGGAAGGGGGCGAGAAGAGCAGGCGCTGGTGTGGGGTTGGTGGGTGGATGGTGACGTCATCCGTCACGGTGCCCGACGCGCCGGCCCGCCCGTGCCCCGGGCGTGTCCGGCGGCGGAATCCTCGCGCGCCCCCACTTGCAGATTCCTCAAGCAACCAGACGACTGAGACGAGAGAGATTCCTCTCTGAGAGGCTAATTTTTGATCGGAAAAGTCTTTTGTCAATTAGATTAGGGCGTTGTTTACATTCCCGTGTAAAATTTCTAAAATGGAATTTTTTTATATTTAAAATATTAAACAAACTAATTAAAAAATTAATTCCAGATTCTATTTGTAAACCTTTACCGCGAGACGAATATAATAAGTCTAATTAATCCATCATTATTATTTAATTATAGTCTAATTAGGTTCATTAGATTCGTCTCACGATTTACAGTCCAGTTATATAATGCGATTTTTTTTACTACATTAATACACTATGCATATGTTTAAATATTGATATAATTGATGTGTAAAAATTTTGATAGGAACTAAACCAGACCTAGAGTGAAAATATGTTTAGGGTTCTATTGGTGAGTTTAAGCAGAGTCACTTCTTGATACCTGGGATCGAGAGCTGATCCCTAGGGATCGAGAGCTAAAAAATTAACTCCAGCACAACCCCTACTTGGAGCAACTCCATCGAAATCTCTATTGGTAAGTTTTAAGAGCAACTCCAACAGAATCACTACTTTATCCCTAAGATCTGAGAGCTGAAAAATTAACTCAGCACAGCCCCTATTTAGAGCAACTTGAGAAAGCCTCTATTTTAACCCCTACTTGCGAACTAGTAGCAAACTAGAAACTCAATCTAGCGGGCCCCTGCTTGGATCCTTGGAGAAGCCAGACACCCAAATTCCCTTGTCCAGCCCCATCTCCCACGGGTGTCAAGGGAGACCCTACTTTTTTTTTTCTTTCTACTGTTCCTCCTCTCCTTTGCCTTGCGGCCCGCTCGCCGCCGGCACCGAGCTGCTGCGCCGCCAGCGCCGGCGCCCCGAGCTGTGGCCCGCTCGCCGCCGGCCCCGAGCTGCTGCGCCGCCTGCCCCTTCGCCCCTGAGCTGCGGCATGCTCGCCGCCAGCCTCGAGGGGCAGCCTCCTCGCCGCTGGCCCCAGCTGCTGCGCCGCCGGCGTCGCTGCGGCCCGCTCGCCGCTGGCACCCAGCTGTCGCGCCCGCACCGTCGCCCCTGTGCTGCGGCCCGCTCACCGCCAGCACGAGGTGCTGCTGCCACGGACCGGCTCTATTCCCGATCTCCCTGCACCCCCCCCCCCCCCCCGCCCCCCCCCCCCCCCCCCCCCCCCCGCGCTGCTCGTCTCCACGCTCGCAGAAGTGGACTAGGGTGAGGACTGGATAGGAGCTGAGCGCCTGAACTCCGGCAAGAGATCAGCTGAGCTGCACAGGAAGAGCTAGCTCGCTGTGCGCTTGGGCCAAGCCCAAGCAGCGGCGATGATGTGGAGTGTCCTGACCGTGTAGCCAAGATCCGTTCCAGCAGTGCGGAGCTTGGCGAGACCAAGGGCGATTGAGGAAGGCGAGCGGATTCAAGAATGGAGGAAAAAGCTGCTGACGCGACGGCGGCGTGGCGGCAGTGGCGGCTGCGACGGCGGATCAGGATGGCGCGGTGTACTGCAGCGAGCACCCCTACCCTCCTGGCGCGACGGCGGAGAGAAAGAGGAAGTAAAAGAATAAAGAAAAAAAAGGAAAAAGAAAAGAAGGGTCACTTACTGGTGGGTCCCACTTATTATAAATAAAATATGTGTCATGAGTATGGTTGTTGCTGGAGTTGTGAATAAAATTTAGAGCAAAAAAATTGGAGCAACCCCTACTCAAAAAATAGTATGAACCTTGGAGTAGGGGCTATACTCAAAAAATAGTATGGACCTTGGAGTAAGGGCTATTACTGAAGTTACTCTTAGATTGCTAGCGTAGGGAGGCATCTAAATTCTCCCTCTCAGCCCAATCTCCCGCGGATCCCGGGGAGGTCCCTATTTTTTTTACTATTTGTCTCCCTCGCGGATCTCCAGCTCGAGCACCCCGCCCCCGACATGCCGCACCCACGCTGCCGCCGCCCCTAAGCTGTCGCTGCCCCAAGCTGCCGGCGCCCCCGAGCTGCCGGTGCCCGCGAGCGGCCCTGCGCGTCCGGCTGCTGAAGCAGCACCTGTCGTTCTTGGTGTCGATGCTAGCGGACCGGGCGCAGCCCGTGGTGGTGTGGGAGGTGATGTCGGCCTCCTTCGAGGCGTTGTTGATGGTTCTCCTCGCCGGCTCGCACAACTCCGGCTAGATCCGTCGCCCCGCGTGCTTCCGAGCCTCGTGCGCCACTCGCCGCGATGCTCCCTGCGTGGGACCTCGGCATGGTGTCATCGCGGTCGCTAGCGGTGAAGGTCGCCGTCACCCACCAGCGCCACCGTTCGCTGTGTCGTTGGTGGCGAGCACAAGGTTCGGCTTCGAGGTCGGGGCGTACTCGCGGTCGCCCATTGCTTCAGCCTCCAGCCCTTGCGGCCTTGATTCTTGGCTTCTGGTGCAGTCGTAGGGATGAGGAGGGAGAGAAGTCGTAGGGAAGAGGAAGCGAAGAGGGGGGGTGTGGGCTCGCGAGAACAAAAATAAAGATAATGATATGCTGATATGTGGGTCCTATAAAGTAGGGGCTGAAAAATAGGATCTATTGCTGGAGTTGATGGTAAAAAATAGACCCCTAGAAAGTAGAAAAAGTCCCTACATAATACATAATAAGTAGAGACTGTAGGGGGTATTGCTGGAGTTGCTCTAACCGCGCTAGCAACCCACATAACTAATGGTGTCTCATTCTATTTTTTTGCTTTTCGTTTTTATTTTGTCATACACTTTTATTTAATTGATATGTCGGCCATTGGTCACTATATGTATATGGAAAGCCAGTTATGCGCTGAACTGAAGCGTCAAATATTTAGACACTTTTTTTTAATCTGCCGACCTCAAATAAAACCATTCGGAGGGAGTACCATGTTGTTGCCGGCTTATGTACGCCGGTCATAGTGGCCCACCGGCCACCGGCCACCGGGGACTCCGTGAGTTCGGCCAGGGAAAATGGCCTTAGGTACGCAAACAAACAATCGGAGAAGAAGAATTGTGTACGTGATGACGAAGAGAGGATAGACGACAAAGATAGTAGAAATCACTGTTTACTTCAAAAAAGAGATAGTAGAAACTACTTTGACGGGACGATCCGGCAGCCTTTTCTAGAAGACAAATCTGAAGCTTTTGCGAAGGATCTCGAGAACATCGACCCCAGCGAGCGTTGTTGACGTTCGTTCTCATGATCTCATCTCCCATGTCTTCTGCCGATCGAGGAGAATTTGCATTGGCAGCGTGGCGACTACTCCTTCGTTAATGAATATTTAATGGAAGATTACAAAAACAGTGTCACAGTATGAGATATGAAACCTCAAGTAGTGCATGCAGCACACGCGCGTACATACGCACATTGAAAACGGTAATAGAATATCTCTGTTTTACAAGGAAAAAAAATCGCATATCAGATGATGATCGATATAGCAAGTGTCGTTCAGAATTGTATGCGTCAGAAAGTGAGAAAACACCGGAACAAACAAGTCTTGCAACAATTGTGTGATCGCTTGCCTTTCCACGCTTAGAGCATCTCCAAAAGTATCCAAAATACTTTCCTAAAATTCAGATTTTAGATATGATCAGTAAAATTAGACTCCAACAGTTCCCAAAATCAACTCCCAATATTTATGCCAGCCCAAAATATACCCTTTCCATGACCAGATTTCCACCCACCCTTGGCACTCCCAATTCAGGATTTCGCGCCAGTCGAGCACCAAATATACCCTTTCCATGGTTGGTTGTAGTGTTGATTATATGTTGAATTTATATTTCTGTACAATGAGTTGGTCCTAAAGAGGGGTTTTTTACTTGATCTTTCATCGCCGTGGGGCCTGATCGGGGATCCGCGAGGATCGGGGGCCGGGGAGCAATTTTGCCCTGTTTTCGGGGCCGGGATGGGGATTGCGATCCGGGGATCGAGGCGGGGATGGGGACCGCTCCTTCGGACCCGACCCGACCCGTTGCCAACCTGATTGATCGCCGTGTGCCACTATCCTAGCAAATTCGGCATCGCAATATTCCATAACTGGTAGTATTTTATCTTCTTATATAATACATTCATGGATGATAGATAGTCGTAATGTACCAAATAAATAAGTATATTATTATTATTATTATTATTGTGGATAATTTTTATTACTGTTCTTAATATAAAGAGATGATGAAGAAATGGTCACAAAATGTAGGCGTGTATGCATGGATGGATCAGGCGATCGAGGCCAGCGCGATCGCGAGGTTGGCGAGGGCGTCGTCCTCCGCGGCCACCGGCAACAAGAGGTTCAGCTGCTCGAACCCCCGCTCGCACGCCACAGGCGCCCGCGCCGTCCGGCCGAGGCACATCTTCCCGTCGCCGAACCTCTGGTCCTTCATGGCAGCGTGGCAGTCCGGCTGGTACACGTGCACCACGGCGTCGCAGCGACCGGCGACACGCCCTCAGGCCGTCCGCCGCCGCCACCGTTGAGCTGGGCGTCGGTGGCGGTGGCCGTGGCGAGGTCGACCGCGACGAGGGCGAGGTCGCCGTTGTCCGCGGCGCCGGCGCTGGGGCCGTTCAGGGCCGACAAGCAGAAGTCTTCGTTGAAGGCGCCACCGCCAGCGGCGTAGGCGCGCTTGCACGCCGTTGGGCTCGGGTACGGTCTAAAAGCAGATTCTGTGGACTGGGTTGGGTTGAACTTCGAATCATTAACAGGCCGCATGACATAGATGTTAGCTTGGGCCAAGCCCGCACCTTGCTCGATGCACGGGAGGCTAATAAGTTGATTTTCGTAGTCTTTGGCCAGCAGGAAGCAGAGAGGTAATTGCTTAATTTGGTGCCACAAAATGAAGGTCATTAACAAGAACAATGAAGATGGGATGGAGAGTGGTGGGCGATCTCCAAGCTTAGGTGCACGAAGTGTCTACATCATAAAATTATCCACTAGTATTGTACTGCAGCGGATGCCAATCATAACTATATCAGCGTAGGAATATTAATAAAACTTGATATCTTACCTCCCAACCCGCCACTCTATAAGTGTGTCTTGTATCTCTTTCTCTCTCTGCATTATGAAAGCGCAGTTGATGACTTTTAAATTACCTGTGAATATGATGATATTTCTAAAACTCTATACATAATAACTAACTGACTAACTAGTAATGGATATCGGAACGGGTATGCTCCTCACTTTGCTCGAAAATTACACATTGACTTCGTTGTAGGCATGATCGCATTGTTGGACGGTGCTACGCACAGCCGTGCACCTCACAGCTCACAACCCTGCAACGTGAGCTCTAGAATCCGTTTCTTTCTTGCCGTGCAGGAAAGAAAACCACCCGCTTACCCCGTCACCTCGCCTCCCGCGCCGTCCACTCAAAATCCGACGGCTCCGATCACCCGCCGCCCCCCTCAAGGCCACGCCCTCCCCGTCCCCCATCCTCAAACAAACCCCACCGCTAAACCCTAGCCGCCGCGCCGCCCCCCAGCGCTCCACCTCCTCCTCGCGCGGCCCCCCCTCCTCCACGTACCTCCAGCTCCGTCTCCGGCGGCGGCCCCAAGCGCGCGCGCGGCGATTATGAACGTGAAGGGCGGCGGCCGGATCCCGGCGCCCCCGCCGGGGGCCGGCGCGCTGGTCAAGGTCGCCGTGCTCGGTGGCGCCGCCGTGTACGCCGCCGTGAACAGCCTCTACAACGTCGAGGGCGGGCACCGCGCCATCGTCTTCAACCGCATCCATGGGATCAAGGACAAGGTATGGACGCCGCGGCCGACGCCCTTTCTCGCTGGCCCCCCTTTCCTCTCTCTCTCTCTGCATTTCGATGTGCGGTGGGTTGTTGGTTTGGGTGGAAGCGGTTTGGTTGGGTAGGCTTGAGGGTGCGATTGGGAGAGATGTGGCAGTAGGCGCTGTGTTGGGATGGATTCCGTCCTGGTCGATGATGCCCCTTGGAATTTTTTTTCTCGATTTGTAGGTACATCCCAGTAAGTCTGAGATAATCACGCGCTACTTTTATTAAAACAAAATCTGTGACATGTACCGTGTGGCTCTGTAGTTATTTGTCATATGATCAGCAGGGTTGGCATCCTTTTTGGCTTTTGTGAAATGTGGCTAGAGATAGTGTGGTTTCCCGAATTGTAGTCCGGGATGTTAATATTATTGGCATTTTGGACACATTTCCTGTAAACCAGAGCTAACCGTGTATTGCAATTGTCTGAACGTGAGCTGTGCCATTCAAATGGCCAATGGGGAATGTACCGTGTGCATCTGTAGCAACTTGTCATATCGTCAGCAGGGTTGGCATCCTTTAGGCCTTTGTGAAATGTGGTTAGAGAAAGAGAGACAGTGTAGTTTGCTGAATTGCAGTCTGGTACTAACTGTGTATTACAATTGGAAAAAACGTGAGGTGCGCCTGTCAAATTGTCAATGGGGAACGCCACCCTTTTCCTAATTTATAAACATGCAGACGATGGTTCAAATCCTAGTCTTTTATTCTCAAGATGGGTGTTGAGTACTTGCACTAACATCCCATACTGTACTAAAATACTTGTGATTTCATCTTTCTGGTTCCTGTTTTTACATCTAATCTATGAAGTCTGAAGTGCTTGCTAGCTTTATTGTTGAACTACTATTGTTTGAAGTGTCTCTGTCTATGTGTATGTTATCCCACTTTCACAGATGACAGTTATGGTAATTTGGAATTTGCTATAAAATATGGTTTGGAACTAGCAACTGCGTTGTATTATCAACATATAGGCACTGTGGATGCACGATAAGAAAACTCCACTTTCACTTTTGTTAAACTACATCTACAAAAATCTGAACTAGCAATTTATCACCGACAAGTGTACTTGCTTTTCTAAGATTTTATTGTATATTTGATGGAGCACATTTGCACATTGTAAATCAACTCTACATCTTGCTATTTCTTTGACCATAATGGACAGAAATATTTCTATTTTAGTTTCTTCTATGTTAGTTTAATTGATGTGTGTTCTTGGGTGCTCTTTATTTGTTCCTTGAAATAAATTATTGGTTCAATTGACCAGATGAAAATTTTCTAGTTTTATGTTCATGTAACCTGTATAGTTGTTATTATTGACTTCATTCATTTTTAAATGCTTCATTCCTGATATTCATCCCAATGATTATCTGTACGTGAAATGTTGTTTTGTGGCCATGCTATTTTTCTGTGACATTTCTGCGGAATTAGGTTCTGCATATTGAGAATGGAAGAGTTGTTGGTGCACACTACCAATTCTTAGAGAGGATTCATAGCATCTTGGTCTTGTATGACCTTAGAGTTAAAAGGACATATTGTGTGGTTTGCTGATAAATGATTTTCTACGCCTGCTTTCTGGTGTTTACATCATAATTGGTGTAATGGTGCTGTGAATTTACCACCAATAATGCCATGAAATGTGCTGGGTTTTGCTACGGTGCTAGTTTGGTGCCAACAATACAAAGAGGGATAGGGGTTTATCTGCAACTACCATACAGAGCCAACTTGTTAGGAAGTCATCTTGAGACCCATGCAAGCTTTATAAAGTCTACATTTAGACACACTTAATGCAAATAGATGCTAGCTATCCTTTCCGCTTTCCTAGTGTGTGGATGCTTATTCGTCATTGAGTCTAATGAAGAGTCTAGCTAAGAAAGCATGTTTTGCCATTTACTCATTTATGTGTAGTCACAAAGGACTTGATTAACAGTTTTGCCTTGGTGTGGCGTGCATGTGCTCAAAGGGTATATGACTGTTATAAATATCAAAATTGTTTGTAGTTCTAGATTTGCTGTCATATATCAGTTACTGTGTTCTCCAGTGCACCAAAACTTGATGTACTTGTAGTGAAAATTTCTTAATGTGCAGTTTGACTTTGTTGATTGGGTTATTGTTTAATATGCACACTTAAGTGTCACTACTCAGGATGATGAGCCAGTTCAATTTTTTGCTAAATGCAAATATTTTCTTTATGCAGGTATACCCTGAAGGGACTCACTTTATGATTCCATGGTTTGAACGGCCAATCATTTATGATGTCCGCGCTCGCCCGAATCTTGTTGAGAGTACTTCTGGAAGCAGGGATCTTCAGATGGTAAATATGCATCTCTTTTATTCCCAATTGTTCCAACTTACCATTCTTCATTTTTTTGGAACTTGCGTTTAAATTCTATATTGTATATGTTGCTGTGTGCTGCCTAACATGCATGCTTCTGCACCAGTCAATGCATTATGAAGTTCATCTGAAATTTGGGCCCTACCAACCTGTTTCATCCTTGATTTATTGTTCATACTATCCTAAAATGGCTGCATTGGCTGTTATGATTATTCAACAGAAGTGGTTTCGCTTCAATTTATATTCAAATATTTGTTCATAAATTCATCAGGAATAGTATCATTGCTAGTTTGCTACAAAAGATGTCAACAGTTAACCTAAATTCAGACGATTATCATGCAGTTTGTTTGACCACTATCAGTTGTTGCCATCTGGGATTCTGGGGTGCTTTAACCAGATATTAATAAAGCATTTTTCTTTTGCATGCTCATTTACCTACATCTGTTCTAGTTACTTTTTATGCCTGAGGCACAAACGGTAATTTTGTACCTTTTTTTCATATTATGGAGTGCGTTACATTGTTTATCATACTCTGCGGATGTTTTCCTATTAAATTCTGATATATATTACACTTCTTTGATTTGACCATAGTATATTGCTGTAGTTTATGAAATGATATATATTTATTTTGTAACAAGTTATCATTAATCATGTGACTCGTTTCATATTCTGAGATATCTGTTCTGTACTTTGATTGGGCAGGTGAAAATTGGTCTTCGTGTCCTCACGAGGCCTATGCCAGAGAGGCTACCCCATATCTACAGGACTCTGGGGGAGAACTTCAACGAGCGAGTTCTGCCTTCTATCATTCATGAAACACTGAAAGCTGTTGTCGCCCAATACAATGCTAGCCAACTGATCACACAGAGAGAGGTATGGTCTACACATCGTCTGTATATCGCTTGTCCATTATATGGAAAGAAGCTATTAACTTAAATAGCGACTCTTTTCTCCCTCCAATTTCAGACTGTGAGTAGGGAGATTAGGAAGATACTGACTGAGAGGGCCAGAAACTTCAACATTGCTCTTGATGATGTCTCAATTACGAGCCTGAGCTTTGGGAAGGAGTTTACCCATGCCATTGAGGCCAAACAGGTTGCTGCGCAGGAAGCTGAGCGTGCAAAGTTCATTGTCGACAAAGCTGAGCAAGATAAGAGAAGTGCAATTATCAGGGCTCAGGTAAGAAAACAATTTTTGTATAAGCATGGCACCTCTGTCTGAAAAGGATTGGCAGTACGGTTAGAGGAAGATGCCGTTTCTGTTGATAATTTGGCTTCATGCTGCAAAGTTTTATAGGTCGATCAAACTTACTGCCTTTGTAAGATGAGTTCTAAAACACAATCTGCTTTTTGGTTTTCTCTGCTGTGAACAGGGAGAGGCTAAGTCTGCGGAGCTGATTGGCCAGGCCATCGCAAACAACCCTGCTTTCCTTGCCCTGAGGCAGATTGAAGCTGCAAGGGAGATCTCTCACACCATGGCGGCCTCAGCCAACAAGGTCTTCCTGGACTCCAACGACCTGCTGCTCAACCTTCAGCAGCTGAGTGTGTCAAGCAAGAAGAAATGATGTCGCCCTTCATACATCACTTTGTTCTGAGTGCGGATGTCGTTGTACCAGACTTTGTGAGGGACGCTCGGTTTTGAATGAAGTCTCGCTAGTTGCCCCTCTTTGATACTGTAGTTGCGAACTAGGTGCGTGGCAAATGGACTGGAAAACGCAAACAAACTGGCATGTTTCATTTGAACGATGTCATCTAGGATGCTCAATAAGGAACAAATTCAGTTTTTTTGGTCAATATGTTACGATGGGTATTTTTTTTGCTCCCTTTTGGATTAGTTATGCACCTGGATCTATAATTTTATATAGTGGTTTGGGTTACGGAATGATCAATGCGACCATCGCGACTTGCGAGTCTGCCTACCTTAAAGGCGTAGGCCTTGGGTTGCATCTGCTACCATGGTCCACAGGATTCGGTTAATGAATGAAACGAGGAAGAGGAACCAGCCGTCGATATGTCCGAGTGGTTAAGGAGACAGACTCGAAATCTGTTGGGCTTTGCCTGCGCAGGTTCGAATCCTGCTGTCGACGTCTATTTTTTCTCTCCCTGTTTTCTGGCTCTGTCCAAAATCATGGACGTCAATGTCCGTTTACACTTATGTGATGAGTGTCTGAGTGGCTAATGGGACTTCAATGTCTGCTGTTTCCAGCAGTGATGACAATATTAGCAGCCCTGTCGGCTGTCGACGATACGATTGCGCCGACTTTGGGGATGTGTTGCTTTGGACATACACCTTCCCTCCAGCTTGGGCATACATAGCACGGTGCTCAAATATTCGAGCTCTATAAGCTCGAGTCTGGCAGCCTTATGATGTGCCAAGTTGTTTCCTGATGCCTCTCATTTCAGCCATCTCCTTGCTTTCTCGGGCTCTTCCATCTCACAACAGAAACTTCCCGATCGAGACGATCGATCCCGCGACGGTGAATCTGCGACACGTTTCGATTCAGTTCCGGTGGTGTTCTTCGGAGTCGCGCGATGGGCAGCAAGCAGGCGTTGGCGCGGAGGAATCTGGCAAAGGTGTCGCGTCTCCTACCAAGTTCGTCCCGCTGAGGAATCCCATCACCGCCAGGTGAAAATCTCCACCTCCATGTCTGATCCATGAAGGGGTGCTAGGCGTTGATCCTGGTGCTGGGACACGCGGCACGATCTCGAAGGGGGTGAGCAATGGTGCCGGTTGCGGGGGTGGTGATGGAATCCATCCCACCGAGTCCTCCCTGCCGAAGCGGCTAGGGTTGAACAATCCCCCACCCACGGTTCCTCCCAAACACTTCGACTCCATCTCCAAATTTGTAGGGTTCTTCCAGCGATCGCCATCGATTTGCTGTAACCCTAGAACATATGCTGATGCTGTGAAAGCGGTCCCAAATCCACACATGTCGAACTTCGCCCCGAATCGGGGGACTGGAAGGCGTGATGGGTTCGGATCGGGCCGAAATGGCCGCGGAGCGGGGCGCACCTCCGCCCGCAACAACGTCTGGCAGCGGATCGACCGGCGGGACCAAGGGGGAAGTGCGTATGGAGGGCGTGATAGCTTTCATGGGCAGGAGCAGCGGCGAGATCCTCGAGGGTCGGATCCCCGCAATGAAGATCGCAGCCACAGGAATCATGAGGAAGAGGCTTACGGCAGAGGTGGTGAACGCGATAGGTGGCAAGATCCTGAGGGCGGTGCGGCTGATACTGGTGGGAGATCTTCTTCAAGCAATTGGGACCGAGCTGCAGGTAAAATCCCCATGAACTCTTCTGTGTCGGATGAGCTTAGAAGGAATGAGGCGTATGGGTCTGGTCAGCCGGGGGATACTAGCAACCATGAGTCTAGGCAGAAATCTGATGGCAAAAATGATTTGGAAGGGGAGAAAACTGTTGCGGGAAGCCGCCGTGATACTGAACCTGTGGCTGGTAATTTCCATGGAAGAGCCAGTTGTGAAGTCTGTGGGCTAAAAAATCACTCAACTGATGAATGTAGGAGGAAGCTGTTCTGTGAACTTTGTGGCTTTGCTAATCATACTACTCTGGATTGTAGAAGAGAACCCTTTTGGAATGTAGGTCCTGAACTGTGTGCAGCCCAAGTGGCCAATCAAAGCTTTTTCTATATTGATGAGAACATAGACCCCAAAACTTCCAGAGAGAAAGCTAGTGTAGCTGTGATCACTGTGGTCAGGGGAGAGTTGACTGCAAAACAAATTGAGAATGAATTCAAAAGTGTGGTTAGTAGTGATCACTGGAAATGGTCGGCGAGGAAAATTGCCAACAACAAGTTTACTATGAGATTTCCTACTGCAAAGATGGTGTTGGACTATGGAAATTTCAATCTGGGGGTGAAGGGTTTGGATGTTCAATTCACTGTGGAGCCTTGGTCCTAAGCAATGGGAGCTAAAGGACAACTTCAGCAGGCTTGGTTTCGAGTAAGAGGAATTCCTATAGATCAGAGAGGCTGGAGAACAGTGGCAAAAATTGGTGGTTTGGTTGGTAAAACTATGATCATTGATGGCGAGACAAGACTCAATAGAGACTTTGTGAGAATGAAGATTGCTTGTAGGGGTATTAACAAGGTCCCTCCTTCTACAGAAAGTACTCTTGGTCTGAATGTATATGATTTTTTCTTTGAAAGAGAGTCAGATTCTTCAGAGGATGAGGCTAACCTAAGGGGGGCAGAGGAAGTTAGGTTGCCAGAAAACCAACCTAGTCCTAAGAAGCAAAGGACTGTCCATACTATGCCGGGAGCTTCTGATCCAAAAGCTGGGCCTACTAGGATGGATGGTAGCTCTCAGCAGGAGGGCAAACAGGTAAATGCTGGTGATCGTAGGAAAGATACTGTGAACAGAAACTATGGATCTGCTCCTGGAAAACTTTTCGGTGGAAACATTTTTGTTAAACAGATGGGCTCCAAGTCTGAAGTGGGGGGGACATCCAGCAATATGAACAAGGATATGGGGACTCCTGAAGTGGCAGCTAACTTTCATGATCCTTTAAGTGGAGATGATGTTATCCCTGCTGCAACTTATGAACCATATAAGGACATTACTGAAGAGGATTCTGGTGAGGCAACTGATAGTAATGACTTTGAAGAAAGGGTGAACAAAGTGCTGGGGATGAGGCTGATTCTTCAAAAGATAGGAATATCCACTGGCTGGCTAGGTGTGAACAGTTTGAGACTGGTGACATCACTCAGAGACTGATCTCCATGAAATCTATCCCAAAACACCCCACCGTCAAGTTGACAGAGTTACATGATGGGGAAGAACCTTTTCAGAATGCAGATGTTGTTGGTAATTTAGGACCCAAATCTTCTGAAGGCTATGTGAGTACTCAGATTGGGGGCCAAAAAGTTACCACAGAGGTGCTTGGAGCTCATAGCCTAGAGAGATGCTCAACAATTGACAAGACTGCCATTGGGTTGGACAGCTCTGCTGAAGAAAAATTTGCTATCTTGCACAATTTGGAATCTGGCTCAGTAACTGGAAAGGAAGATGCTGATCTTAACCTGAAGAAGCTTGTCAATCCTTGTGACACGATGAGAAGCCAAAGGGTGGAGAGAAGGGTGAGTGAAAGACTGCAAGTGAATTTGGGCATGAAGAAGGGAGCTGCTATGGGAGAAATCTCCAAGAAAAGAGATCTTGAAGGTAATAAAACAATAAACTCCAATTCCTTTTCTGTTCATGCTGATGATGAAATAATTGATAGATCTAATAAAATAGGAGTCCTTTTGGTTCACAATGATTTTGTTGCATAATTGATCAGCCCCTTGTATCTCTTTCTCTCTCTCACAAAGTCAATGGAGCAGGTAGAGCTCCCTGTCTACTGCCTGTCGTATAGGACAGCAGTGACATGAGTATTGGGCTGTATGCCCTGTCTTGTACATAGTACTAGTAGTGAGTAGTGTAGTTGGTAGCAGTACTCAAGTATGCTTGTACTAGATAGTTGACATTTGCTTCTATAAAGTAGAAGAGCAGCTGCAGCTCAAACCAGTTCAAGCAGCACAAAACTATTGGTGCGCCAGGTTCTCTCATCTTCTACCTCTCAGGTGTGAGCTGTGAGTGTGAGTTTGAGTTTGGAGGTGAGGTAGAGCTAACAGATTTTGCCTCTATTAACTTGCTCAAGGACTTAGAGTGTGCTAGGCTTGCTTTAAACTCTAAATCCACTGTGGAGATAACTGACATGCATATTAATGAAGAATTAAATGTAGATAAGGCTGATATGGACATTCATGATAAGACTGATAACTTGATTCAATGGGTTGAGCTCAGATGATTTTATTTTGGTCACCTTGAAAAGATGCAGGAAGCCTGCAAAAAGACTGAGTATATCTGGTAGGAAACCTACCAGAACCAAAAGCAAGGAAAATCCTTGTAACCAAGCCCCTTCTAAGGTTCCCAAAACAAAAAACAAAAAATCATGAAAGGTCTTATTTGGAACTGTAGAGGCATCAGGAAAACTGGTGTTTCTTCCTTTCTCTATGACCTCATTCATGAACACAACTTTGATTTTATCTGTTTGCAAGAAACCATGATTGCAGACTTTGAGGATAGGCTGTTCGAAAAATTTGATCCTAACAAGACTTATTTATGGAAGTGGATTCCTTCCCGAGGAAAATCTGGTGGTATCTTGACTGGAATCAATTCTGACTTCCTTGAGGCTGGTTCTTTTCTGGAGGGGAAATACATGTTACAATTGAACCTATGGGACAAAGTGCAAAAGAAGAAATGGAATTTGATAAATGTGTATGGGGCTGCTCAGGAAGAGAATAAAGGTGAGTTTTTAGCAGAATTGGTCAGATTCTGTTCTAACAACAAGGTTCCTGTTTTGATTGGGGGTGACTTCAACATAATCAGATTTGCCTCTGAAAAAAACAAGAATACTGGGCTCCACGCTCATACAAACAAATTCAATGCTATCATTGCATCTCATGAACTTATTGACCTTCACATGGTGGGAGGCAGATTCACATGGTCTAATAACCAGGAGGGCCCAATCTTGGAAAGGCTTGACAGGATCTTGGTGTCCAAAGACTGGGAAGATTTGTTTCCTACTATCATTATCAGCAAACTTCCAAGGGAAGTTTCTGACCACAACCCTCTTATCTTGAACACTCAAGCTGCAGTTCCCCTCAAAAAATTATCCTTTAGATTTGAGTTGTCCTGGATTAAACATCAGGATTTTGTTCCTCTTTTTAAGGAAATATGGGATAAGCCATGCTTTGGGAATTCTGCCTTGGACAGAATACAAAGTAAACTGAAAAGAGTTAAACAATTTCTCAAAGGCTGGGGCTTTAATCTTCAGGGAATTCAGAAAAAAATGAAGAAAAACATGCAGGATGAACTATTAATCTTAGAGCAACTGGAAGAAGAAAATCTTCTGTCCATGGAACAAGCTCAAAGGAAAGTCAGTCTGATGAAAGATATTCTAAAGATGTGTGAGGAGGAGTTGTATTGGTTTAAGAGATCCCATGAAAAATGGCTACATGAGGGTGATAACAATACAAAATTTTTCCATAGGGTTGCCAATGGCAGAAGAAGGAAGAATACCATCATTTCTTTGGAAGGAGGGGATGGTGAGTTAATTGAGGGTGATGAGAATCTGCTAATACATGCAACGCAATACTATAAAGAATTGTTTGGTCCTGCACCAGGGAATATGTTCCCCATTGATCCCTCTCTTTGGGCTGATGATGAAAAAGTTACTGCAGATGAAAACTCACTGTTGACACAACCTTTCACTGAGGCTGAAGTACACATAGCTCTTTTTCAGATGGAAAAAAACAAATCAGCAGGGCCTGACAAAATTCCAATTGAATTCTACCAAGTGTGCTGGGGGTGATTAAAGAGGATATTTTGGATCTGTTTGGAGAATTCTTTGCTGGCACTATAAGTGTTAGTAGATTAAACCATGGTATCATAACTTTACTTCCCAAGGTCCAAGATGCAGCAAAAAATCAGCAGTACCGCCCTATTTGCCTCTTGAACTGACTTTATAAATGGATAACTAAAACTCTCACTATTAGGCTGGAAACTCTGGCTAGCAGGATTATACTTAAAACTCAATCTGCTTTCCTTAAAGGCAGAAACATAATGAATGGTGTCCTGGCACTTAATGAAGTGCTGCATGAGACCAAAAAGAGGAATGAGATCGGTGTGATACTAAAATTGGATTTTGAAAAAGCGTACGATAAGGTGAACTGGTGTCGGTACTTTTACGGTCAGCCTACCTAGGGATACCCTAAAGTAGGTGATTATTTGGTGAGGGATCGCCGGTCTGGAACTTGAAGGTAAATGCGAGGACACAAGACACGGATTTAGACATGTTCGGGCCGCTAGAGTAGCGTAATACCCTACGTCCTGTTTGGGTGTTGTATATTGCGCCCTGCGCTTGGGTGTTGAGTTGCCTGTTGGCTGCTTTGTTCTCTTTAGTTCTGCCTATCTAGGTACCCCTGCCCTCCTTTATATATCCCAGGGGGTGGGGTTCCTAGTAGGATTACAGGGTAGAGTCCTAGTAGGAATTCGACTTCTTTTCCCCCGCGGGTAGCTTTCTTGCAGTACCTAGGGGATCTATCCCTGACAACTGGGACTTTCTCTTTAATTGCTTGAATCATTGGGGGTTTGATCAGACCTGGTGCTCTTGGATGAAACAAGTTGTCTGTGGAGGGACAGTCTGTGTTAAGTTGAATAATAATGAGGGGCCTTACTTTGTCAGCTATAAAGGAGTAAGATAGGGAGATCCCCTATCACCCATCCTGTTCAACTTTGTTGCTGATTATCTGGCAAGAATGGTCCGTAAAGCTCAGTTCAATGATCTCTTGTGTGGATTAGCAGACAATCTAATTCCTAGAGGAGTGGTCATTCTGCAATATGCAGATGATACAATAATCTGCCTGAAACACAATCTGGATATGGCAAGAAATATGAAACTGCTATCTACTTATTTGAAATGATGTCTGGGTTAAAAATTAACTTTAACAAGAGTGAGGTGACTGATTCATGGGGATGAGGGTCTAACTCTGGAATATGCAGACATCTTCAATTGTCAAGTGGGCAGCATCCCCATCAAATATTTAGGAGTGCCAGTAAGCCCTAGTAGATTACATGTGAAAGACTAGCCCCCCTTGGAAGAAAGAAACAAGAAAAAGCTGACAGCTTGGAAGGGGAATTGCTTGTCCATAGCTGGAAGAACAACTCTTATAAACTCCAGCCTCACAAGTTCTTTCATATACCACATGTCTATGTATCTTCTTCCTTTAACTGTCTCTAAAAGTTTGGACAAACAAAGAAGAACTTTCTTCTGGCAGGGGAATGGTCAGAAAAGTAAGTACCACCTTATCAGGTGGGAAATGGTCAATAAAAGCAAGAAAAAGGGTGGTCTGGGGGTGAAAAGCATTAGGAAGCTGAATGTCAGCCTCCTATGTAAGTGGTGGTGGAAACTGGAATGTGAAGAAGGCTTATGGGAGGATATTATTAAAACAAAATACATTAAACAGAGCCTGGTTCAGTCTGTGAAACACAGGCAAGATGACTCCCCTGTGTGGTCCGATCTCCTCAAGCTGAGGCATATATACCTTGGTGGGAGAAAGGTTGAGGTTAAGAATGGAAAATCCACTCTTTTTTGGGAAGATACCTGGCTGAAAAAGAAACCTCTATGTGTGCTTTTCCCTGTCCTATATGAGTTTTGCCAGGAGAAACATATTTCTGCACATGCCTTCCTATCTATTCAGGGGCAGGTGACTTTTGGAAGGTGGTTACCCCCACTCTTATTTGATCAGTGGTTGGGCATTGTTGATGAGGTCTTTTCTCATGATTATGACAATGCTAATGATGTTGTGAGTTGGGGTTGGAACAAAAATGGGAATTTTAGTACAAAGTCAGTCTATGATAACTTGTCATCAGGTGATAGGGGCCCAAGCTTTAAACACATTTGGAAGGCTAGAATTCCGTACAAAATTAAAATTTTTCTTTGGCTTTTGGAGAACAAAGCTGTGTTGACAAAAGATAATATGCTTAAAAGAAAGTGGCAGGGGGATCCCTCCTGCTATTTCTGCCATGATCCTGAATCAGGCAGCCATCTCTTCTTTAACTGTTCGGTTGCAAAAGTCATCTGGAGCATAGTAGGTTTGGTCGTGGGGCAAATAACATCCCTACTGGTATTGAACATTACCAGCGCTGGATACAGCAATGGCTCCCAAATGGTTCCGCTGTGTACAATCTCGGCCTGGCAGCATTTTGCTGGGCGATCTGGAAAAGAAGAAATAAAGTGTGCTTCGATCAAAAACTTCTAACAAATCCAATTGAAATTATTATACATGCTTGTGCTCTTTTATCTTATTGGGCAGGTCTATATGGCTCGGAGCTTCAAGGCAAGATTTTGGATGGGGTCAAGATGCGTCTCTCTTGTGCGCATAGGGTCCTGGCTCAACCCCCACCTCGTACTCCTTTGATGTTGACCGCTGCTGACCGCTGCTCCGGAGGAAGATCAGAATGAGGGCTCTGAAGATGAAGTCTGAGCAAGGGTTGGAGAAGCCGTCTTCATCTAGGATCCTTTTTCACCATGTCCTAGTCTTTGGGTCGTCTGAGACTGATGTTTTTTCTTCCAGTTCTTCTGGTAGCTTGTCGCTGTGGTGAACCTGGGAATCCTGGGTTTTACTCTCTTTTGGTGGACGTCGCCTGGCTTGAAAGTCGGGCCAGAGGCGTCTTTCTGTTGGTTGTGTACCCCACCCCCAACCCCCTTTCTTCCCCATTAACTCTGTTTCTGGTTGTAAAACGCTGAATTTCCGTTGTTGCAATGGAAATGGGGGATGCCCTCGATTCGAAAAAAGGAAAGAATCATGTCAAATTGTTACCTTTTTGCTCTTCAAACAATTATTGCGTATTTATTTTCCAGCAGGTGAGGCATTATATATGTGGATGCATTCAATATAGTATAGTTTCAGTGCATCGTAAATGAAGATTGTGATAAATTATTGCCATCACACATCTTGCTATTATGACGTCCGGTAGTACAATCATTTCTGATTTTTTTTTTGAGATACTCATTTCTGATAAGCATTCATTATCACACAGCAGCAGGAATTTCATTTTTTTTTGAGAGGAGCAGGAATTTCATTTGGGCCTGCCATTGCCAACATGGAGATATCTCGGCCCAAGCTAATGAACCCAACTTTGGCCCACAGACAGAGAGCAAAGTGTACAGACCGGAGGGAGGGGGAAGGGAGCGAGGAAAACGAAGCCGGATTCTCGTCTGGAGGTGGGAAGCGGAGGAAGGGAGCGCCGTCATCGACGGCACCAGCCTCCGCCGCACCGTCGCTGCCGACCAACGCCTGCTTCCTAGGCAGGTCCTGCGCCTCTCTTCCGGTTTCTTTCTCTTGCCTACTCGGTTCATCCGTGCCTTCTCCTTAGGCCTTCGGAAATCGCGTCGCGCATTTGTTCTTGTGTCCTGAATCGAGCTATCAGAGTTATGCTCCCCATTGGATTTTGGTGTCATTACAATATGTGCTGCACGGAAAAACCCTAGTGTCGGTGGATCTGATTGATCCAGTAGATTTAGGCGGAATCGATGCTAGGGTTCTGCTCTCCTCAATTGCAGGAACTAAAATCACTTGTATACTTTTTGGCACATTATTGCACATTTGTTTCATTTGAGCAACCCTTGCTTCTTTTCTTGTATGTGGCATTTGTGTAGACTAAGACTACTGGGCATTTGGGCAAGTAGGCAGTAGAACCGGGAACCTTTAATCTGGAGGACAAAATTTTCTTCTGCGTGGTACATCAAAATTCCAATGAAATTGGTATCATTGTATATTGTGATTTCAGATGCATATATTCTCCTATGTGCAGTAGAGAGACTCCCTGCCACGGTCCCACCTAGTCCCTATTTCCTGTTTTACTCGGTTCATTTAGTACATCTGTGTCTCTTCAGTGCTTCCGATCCATTCCTTAATCCAAACCAAGCAAGCAAATTTCGTCAGCATTTTGTTTCCGCTTGAGTTCCGCTTTAACTGTATGGTATACTTCCAACCGCCAACCCTAGAATATATAGACCTGATTAGTGAAGTATATTAAAAAAGATGTGTGCCCCACAACTAATATGGCTAGGATAAAACACCACTTTTTTTGTAAGCTGGTGCTTTTGAGCAGATATTTGAAATGTTTTTTTCTCTATGTCGTGCATGGTTTTTTTTTTGAAAGGTACATAAGCACATATTTCAACACTTGATTGGGCATTTTTTCCATTAGAAAATAATTTTAACCTTGGTTTCATATGTCAATTCTGTGTACAGCAGGCACCCTAATATATCATGTTAAATAGACATGGGTTAGGCAGTGTCGAAGAAAAATTTAGATTGGGGCAAGACTGGATACAAAACTGCATTTTCCCTGCATCTGTATGTCTTACCTGAACATTAGCTGTTCAGCCGCATCGAGTTTCTTGTTTGTGATTTTATAACAACAGAACCAGGTTCCAGATATAACACATATACTAAATTCTTTGTAGTGTATCTATGTCTCAAGCAAGCTATCTGCCATTTTTCATTTCTCTTTCAGTTCGTACTTCTAACTTGCTGATCATTTTATTGTCGCAGAGAGTCTGACATCATGCAAAGTCCCAGCAAAATCTCCCGCGCCTCTGCCTCTTCTACAACCCCTGCTGTGTGCAGGCTTCAAGGGTGGGCGGATCTCCCAGAAGGTCTGCTCCAGTCCATCATTCCTCTGTTGGGCTCCTTCCTCGAGCTCCTTGCTTTTGCTGGCACCTGCCGCTCTTGGCGCTCCGCCTTCTCCTCATACCCATCCAAATCCACATTTTGCACCTTGCTCCCACCTCTCCTTGTCCGACCTCATGTCAGAGTCCATGCTCGTCATCTCCCTTCCAGAAGTGATGACGGTCACAAGCTCCGCACATGCCAGGTCCTTGATCTAGCCAACCTGAAAACTGCCCTGCGCTGCCAGATTCCTGAAGACACGTTTGAGATGTTGCGCTTTGCAGGCTCTTCTTATGGTCAGCTGATTTGTGGTGGCAGCAGAAATTGTGTTGTGGTTGATGTGTTCACAGGTGCCAGAGTTTTACCACCACAGCTGCCATTCAGTGGGGACACTTATTTCTACTCTGGCATGCTGACAGCTCCCCTCACCTCACATAATGCACACCTCCTAGTTTGCGCCGCACCCGAACAAGGCAGCACCCAACGCTCCCTGTTTGATTGGCCAGTTGGAAGTGATTCTTGGTCAGAACTACGGCTCAATGATTCACGGATTGAGCAGATTGTGGAGTTCAAAGGTCAGTTTATTGCGCTGGACTATGAGTACAAGCTCCACACACTGTCCTTGGCCCCCCAGCTTGGTCTGCAGGAGATAGCAACTGTGTGGTGGGATGACATGGATGAATGCCCGTATCTAAGGCCATGGCTTGTGGTGTGCGGCGACATGCTCCTCATTGTTGACCACTACATATCCCTTTCATTTTTTGGGGCACCTGTCAACTACGAAGCCTATCGCCTCGACATGTCAACTGTACCTGCAGTTTGGGTGAAGGTGGAGAAGCTTGAGAATTACGTGCTTTTTATTGGAAGCGATGTGAGGAGCCCCGCGTTTTCTTGCGTCAGCCCGGGACGATGGGGTAGGAGGAACAACTGCTTGTACTATGCATATTACGACGTACCCTGGATCTTGCACGGGCTTGGTGATGAGGCAGATGCTGTGTGGGATCCAGACAATGACCCTGATATTGAGTTCAAGAGGAACTGGTACACCCAATTGCAGCCCTTCTGGGTGTACCCAAGCATGTTCTACGCTGATGCTGATGGTGAGTGATCAATGTGTCTTCCATCTGCTTTTGCTTGAGTCTCGCCTTCAGTCTCCATAGAGATCAGTAATCAGGGACTTACATTTGCATAGATGATGCAATTATGGTATTATATCTTAAAACTTGGGAAGTTGGGATATGTAAGCAGGCTTTTCAGTTTGACTGTTTGGTTGTTTTTATGTCTGCACTTGCACTAGTAAATCTTTCGAACTAGTTGTGAAACTGTTGGCCGTGTGCTGCAAGCCTTGAAAGCCCAGAAGACTGGAACTGATTACTGTTATTTGAATGGGTAGAAACGTTTATAATGCTTTCTCTACCTCTGTAAAATGTGGAGATTCAATGTGCTTATATGCAGGCATCTTGCTGTTGCCTTGTGCTTTGTTTGCTATGCTGCGCAATCTGTATGTTTTGAGCAAAAAAAAGAAAAAAGAAAAAAGAACTCCAAAGTTTTATGCGGCAGGATATGCAACAGAAGTGTCTTCAGTCACTTTATGACGATAAACTTTGCAACAGAAGTAAAACACACTGGAATTCGTTTTAGAAAAAGCTCCTAAAATCACGACCTATTTTGTTCAGAGGCCAAACCAAAATAGATCGTGATTTTAAGAGATGATTTTTAAGAGATGTGCGGGATTTTCAGAAACAGGGAGAGTTACTTGTACGGGATTTGATCCGCAGAGATGATTAGCCATTTTGTCAGCGTCAGAGTATATTTTGTTTTCAATTTTTATTTCAATTTGACCATATTGAGTATAAGGTCCTGACACATTTGAGTGATTGTGTATTTACATTGAGATGGCACCAATTGTACGCCAATTTCATACATCGTACATTGAGAGAATTATCTATTGTATTTAACATCTATATGTAATTCGTAAAGTAAGAAAAATATTCAGTCTAGTGTACTTCACATCGTTACTAAAAGGCGTTTGTGAGGCAGCAAAAGGGATATATACTGCTAGAAGTGAAAAGTGAAAGCGAACTGATGATTGATTCATTGTACTGTACAAATGATTACATATATATATTACAACCCAAAGGGCAGTTACTTGCCGGAGAGACAAGTCCAAAAGGTGTCTATTAGAAAAGGTATCTATTGATCACTAATTAATTAATTCTAATTAATCCTAATACTCCCCCTTGATCAATTGACTTCTGTAAGCACCGTTATTTATTCATCAGTTATCGTCTTGAAACCTTGGAAAAATCCTATGGGAAAAAAACAAAGTGTATATACCAGGCAAAACTCCTTAAAACCCAGTGGAAAAAAAATAAGGTGAAATTGATATGGTACACACCACCATCACTCAAACAAAATTCCTTCTGAATTTTAAGAGCAATGCACCTCTTTGATATGTCCTGGATATCTTCCTTTAAAAACCTGTGAGGAAAAATAGAAGATATGACATATATTCTTGTATTGATATTGCCTCATTAAAAACTTTTATATGAGAAACCCCAAGGGAAAAAAACTCATAAAAAGAAAACAGTGCAATATGATGCCGAACAGGTTATAATCACGCGAAGACTCTCCTTGAACCTTAGGAGACTCTCCCTGAACCTTGCAAACCTCAAAATCATCACGTACCAATTCTATAAACACTTTGCAAGCGTAAAATATGGTAGAGACTTTGTGAATAAATTAGCGAAGTAATCGCATATTCAATTTGCAAGATGTTTGTTTCTCGAATCTATTGTAATACATGAGGACAAATTATTTTATGAGCAATAGTGCAATATTGCTTTCACATAACCTGTTTGCATCCAAGCAATACAAGTAACCTTATTTCTATAAATAAGATTAGTGATGTGGTCAAATCACAATGATCACTTAACCAAATCTTACATGTACATGTTAGATTTCGGTATGCAAGAATAATCATTAGAGTATGTGCAACTCTCTATGAGAATTCTACCATAAAAATATCAGTCTCTAATACTTATTAACGGGGATTAGTTGAGCAGTATCTTCGTATCTCTCTATGGTCATGTTCAACTCATCCAATGATAAGTTAAAGTCTTTAGTACCATATAGATATCCATTGATATCTTCTAACTCCCGTCAAGAAGGTCTTACTGGAGTAGCGCTATTTAAGCTAGCATATATCTGCAAATGCAATATCAGGCAGGTTGCAACTTGCAAGACACAAGAGCGCTTTATTGGTACTAGGTCCAATTCCAGGGTCAAAATGATAATAATCCATGTTTAGGGATTAAAAGACCATAAGAGTTAATGGATATGATCTTCCAATATCATCATATATTGGTAGACTGATGTGCATGCTTAAGTTATAGACTTAAGCGTGATTTGGTTTTACCCAAATCTTCATCTCATAATCCATCATAAGATGATTGCATGATCAACTGTGTGGTCGGGGATGATACAAAATCCATTTAGGATTTCAATACGAACACACCTATGCAACCATCGTTGTTTTGAGTAAACTTTCCAAGGAAATAACTCACCCAATCAGTGTACCACAAACACTGATATTTTCAAGTCATGCATTGACTTGAGTTGTACACAAAATATGTTGCGATTTTGATTCCTAACACGAAGTCCATTGACTTGTGTATCTGAATCCATCAAATTTTAAAGATCTGCCATTGATCAAATGTAGGAACATAATTTTCACGCATACCAAGGGTATGTCAGCTAGGTCTTGCTATGACCCATATGCTACAAGCTCTTGCTATCTCACCACCATACTTCTTCCAAAGAAAGCATTATGAAAGAGTAACATATTACTCAAACATCATTTAGCGAGAGCGATTCTCCTCAATTGCCACCTTTTATTTGACCCAAAGTGAGTGTTAAAAACACTCTTGCCTAGGATTTTTGGTCTGGATCCAGTAGGTATAAGACAATCCGAGCTTGAGAAATATCGATATTGTAGACTTTGTATAATTGGTTCAACATAACCAATATTCCTTGTGAAAATTTTAACCCTTGAACTCTATGTCACTTCCCACAATGACATAGTTAGGGTGTTCCAATGACTCAGCGCCTGAATATATGCACACTTATGCTGATCTTTAGGATGATGCACATCCACAGGCCTTGGATAGTAAATATCCATGAGGTGTCAACCAACTTGAAAGCTTATAAAAAGCTATCTCTCTTGTGACCCTACTTCTCCCCCTCTTATTGTGAGTTGAGTGGTTTTCAAATGGTACCTCCACTCTTTCTGACATAATAAAATAGTAAACAGATGACACCATGAGTAAATGCATTCGGCAGATTATTTGTAAAACATTGCAAATTTATAAGACTCCGAACCAGTAGTTTAGATTCTTCTTATACAGGGATAAAAATAAGGGGAGAATATCAACATATGACATTCATTCCTAATTTCTGGCATTTTGTGTGGTATAAATCTCCCCCTAATGCCTGGAATCCTCCTCATAAATAATCAACATACAGGCTATGAATAAAATCCTCTTTGAATAATCCGAGGTATGTAACGAATGACGGATACTTCAACCTCCAGGATTCCCATGCCCATAAGTGTATGCTAAGGTGGTGATATCAGTGTGTGCAAGATATACCTGACCTTGTAAATGGAAAATATTTGATCGTCAAATATCCATGTACTCGAGCAAACGGAGGGTCAAAATATGATTGCAGTTTAATGAATTTGAAATGAATGTGGTGTGTACATCCACATTCCACATGCAACAACAAACGCTGGAAATCTCAATTCTACCTTGATCATATAAATAGTTGCTTTCTCTTGATCAGAGATGCAACTGAATCATCATAAACCATCATGCATATAAGGTACTTAATAATATAGTTCCTTAAAAGGCCAAACAATTCCATATGCATGGATGCGATCTCGCGTCCAGGATCATTTGCTCCAAATGAATAATTTGAGCAATGAGTTTGCCAAAAATTGTATCACCCCAAGGGATACATAATGGAACTATATTATGCATTAACATGCTCTTTCAAGTACCTAGTTGATCCACATGACGGTCGAATAGAGCAACATAAAAATTCTTGAATGTTATCAAAAAATTTGTTTGCTCATATTCAAAATTTAAGGTAAGAGGTCCCTTAAATTAATTCTCTCTTATGCACATGATGCACATCAAATCCGAAGATTTGAAAAATTTATTTTGTGATCAACATAATTGATAATAATTCTCGTCATTGTGGGTAGAATGACCAGGCCTTCATGCCAAGTCTTGATTCCATCAAGAGAGAATTATTCTGTACGCAACATGTATTATAGGTTGAATGTACGTGTAGTACAATCCATATGGGAGAGAAAACACTCTTCAAGTGTTTCATTGCCAAATCCGTTGCGTTTGTTAAAATAGTTAATCATTTCCTATTTAACTCATGTGTATCAACATGAATGCCATTTCAACGGATATCTTTGTAACTTAGGAGGGTACGAGTCTCATCAGTATGCAATAATGCTTCCTCGATGGTTACTACGTTCCCATATGGAGTATGATAGTGGCTCATCCAGAACCAAATATCATAGCATAATGTCCAACAATCTTTAAAAATATTTCCTTCTCTCTGCGAAGAGCCTGGAAATATTTTATTTTTCTAAGTACAATATCCATGAGGCATATCTCTTCCTCCATCTAATCCTGTAGTAGTCCATGATATTGCAGAATTTAACATAAAATTCATGCAAATACATAGAACATGTACCATTGATATTATTATTGTAAACATAGTGCTCAATACAAATAGAGTGAGGACAACATCATGTCTTGTATTTCAATCCTTGCCAATAAAATTATCCAGATGATAATATACAGAGCCTTTGTTAAGGTCTCCAAACATGTCGTTGGACTCATAATCCACGTCCATGTTGTCATTGCTTGAAGGATTCTCTCCCTATTGCAGAGTCTTGGTATCACTTGGTCTCGTTCCATCAGGAACAGAGTCCGAAGTACCATCCTCATGCACTTTGGAGATGAAGTATACTCTATACATCCTTCCTTCAGCATTCTTTCCATATCCCATAGACATCATATATAGTTCCACCAAATATTTAGGGATCTTATATTTCTTAGCCATATGATTGCAATAACCACACTTGAAACAAGTCTTGTGGTTATCGTATTTGGGCTTAGAAATGTCTCCCTCCTTGTTGAAGTCTCTCCGAGGCTTGCGATTTTTCTTCCGCTTACAACCAGATAAGATTCTAGGGTGGTTGCTAGAACCATCCCTCCAAGTCTTGTGAGTGACATTTACTTCAGATAGAGGAGCAGTACCGGGTAGGCGCTACTGAGAGTTCCACACAATGAACTCATGATCTCTGCTTGATATAATGTCCAAATGAATGTATCATAGACTGTGAAACCCTTCTCACGGTAGTGTTGAGTGATGAGTCTCTCTGATTGAAGCATTGTAAACAATGACTTCTCAATTTTATCCGTATCAGAGGGCTCCTACTCAAAGAACCTAAGATTCTGGCTAATTTTATGTACAACATGATTGTATGCATCCATAGATTTGAAATTCTAAACGCGCAATTGGTTCCACTCGTAGGAATCCTCAGAAAAGATAGTTATCTTTTGTTGTTCATAATATTACCCCAGAAAATCCCACAACTTTGTGGATCTTCCTCAACACTTACTTAGACGTGAAGTCTGGGTTGATATGGTTCCATACCGCCTGTAAGGTCTCAAACTTGATTGTATCTGGTATAGGTCGAGCTCCCGCAACGGGTGCTGCCAAAATCCAAGAAAAATCCATGGGTCGATAGACTCTCTTTTATGTCCATAGCCCTTTGCGGAAAATTGTGCCCCTCAAGAGTGAGATCCTCGAACTCTTTGGCGACAATTTCACCCACAAAAATGGATGCCAAATGTGAACAATTTGGCAATAGACAATGCCTCTTGTATGCGAATTCAACAACAATAAATTTTCAATGCGAATTTAATAAACTTGAATTCCAACAATAAATTCTCAACACAATTGGAATAATTATGAATGCAGTCACCAGAATAGAGTAGGCCTTATAATTCAAAATTCAAGATTGGATACGCACATTGAGGATAATATCCCACAATGATATAAGAATATCACCTTGTGTATGACCAATCTAAAAATTGAAATCTTTCGTAGTCACCAGAAATGGTGCAGACCTTTGTCCAAATTCTAAGTTGGAATCTCACATGGGAATAATCACGACGTGGAAACATAGCGTAGATTCCGTGGGAGTATGAAAATACTCCTTGTGTATGACCAACATCGAAGAATATGGAACAAATTATTCAAAAATAGAGAATAAATGAATTGCATTGAACGAAGCATTTGCAATGGGCTTGAACCAAAAATTGCAAGGTAATATAGTAATTTAGATGACATGGAAATTACCAAACTTGAGTACAAACACATACGTACAATAACAAACAACATCAGGGGTCACAATGTAGAAATACATGGACTTGGAAAATACTGATGAATCAACAGTACAAAATAATATAAAGCGTAGGGGCTAAATGAAAAGTACCGCTAAAATTAAATTGAAAAAGTAAAATAATTTGGTAGCAGGTTGAAAAATCAATTCCCGCCCGCCACCAGTCGTCCCTCGGCAGCCTGTGAAGGGAAACGCCAGACCGCGCTAGGCCTTTGGGTTGTGCCGGTCCGTTGGCACGACCCCTCAAGCGCATCGACCCGCGAGCAAGTGCTGGCCCTCGGCCGAGCCGACCTGCGTGCGCCGTCCTGGCCAGCGCCAGTCCGCGATCGCAGCACAGGCCTGCGCGCGCGCTGGCCCGCGAGTGCAGGCCCGAAGCCGCTCCGGCCTGCAGCCATGCTGGTCCGCGCGTGCAGCGCCGGCCCGTAGCCACGCTGGGGCATGCGGCCGCACCGTCCCGCAGCTGAGCCAGCTCGCAGAGCCCCGGCCTAGGTCGGCAGAGCGGTAAGTGAACCACTCTAGCCTCTAACCACCAGCGCCGCCGCTCATGGTTCTGCCGCCGTCGCGCTCAAATTCGGGAGGTGTCGTCTGAGACGCTACTCCATCGTCGGTGTCTGTGGGCGAGGTGCGCGGCCTCTAGCCGCAAATACAGTGACATGGTTACGGGGAAGGCGAAGAACGGGCTCCATCAATCGCATAAAAAAACAATGGTGAGTGATTCTGCATTGCACCTTTGATGGAGTCGTTGCCGATTTCCCGTTGACAAAGAGTGCTTGTTATTTTTCTCCATGATTCTTCTCAGTTCGTTCTTCTCTTGGTGAAAAGCAAAAAATTGCTTCCTTCTACACCAATCCAAACAGTTGACAACCGTGCTTCCCACGATTGGAGAAATCGAGAAGTGCAGAACTGCTTCTTTGCAGAACGCCAGTAAGTGCATTCTTTCAGGAGCCTCCGTGCTTCCTCATTTGCAGCGAGGGCTATTCGATTCAGTGAAGAACAAGAACATAGCACAAGGAAGCGCCACCACGGATGCATGTTCAACCGCCGGCCGTCGGCATCGAACGCCATCTTCCTTCACGGACGAACTGCTTTGCGTCATGAATGCTTACAATTTTGATGTTCTTTTCTTTCTGCAACTCGGTGAAGAATGCACCGCAATGGTGAATCTTCCAGTACTGGACCGTCGTTTGTTCTTCTTTTCCTCTTTGCTGCAGTGTGCGTCAGGCAGGAGCGCGAGGGGGTGGATTCCTTCCACCCGTTCCCCGGCCGAGTGAGCACAACCGCCGCCACAGCCGTATGGAAGATTCTGATGTTGTTTTTCTTTTGATCTTCTCGCGAACTCCCCTGTATGCACGTGAGGCAAAAATTTCCTCTGTTCTTGTCATGTCTTCACGCTCGGTGAAGAGCGAAAGTGCTGATAACTTGTTAGAAGTGAAAAGTAAAAGCGAACTGATGATGATTTATTGTACTGCACAAATGATTATATATATATATATATATATATATATATATATATATTACAGCCCAAAGGGTAGTTACTTGCCGGAAAGACAAGTCCAAACGTGCCTATCTATGAAAGGGTGTCTATTAGAAAATGTGTCTATTGATCACTAATTAATTAATTCTAATTAATCCTAACATATTCAAACATGTGCCGCCATGCCATATTTAAAAGGGATACAAATTAAACACGTGCGGAGAAAGGACATTCCCTGCCACCACATGACTTTTAATTTGTACGGAATAATCCTGGCCTATAAAAGTAAGTGTGATAGGGATTGCGCTTCGGAGGACATTCCTGGGGTGAAGTCTGATGTAGGATTTGGAGACACCGGGATTTTAGGCCGCCCTGGTGTAAACACTGACACAAAAGAAGCTTGTGACCACCTATAAAGTTAGGTGGATGGTCATTTAGTCTACGAAGAATTCAGGATGCCTAGGGGATATAGGCCGCCTTGGATTGCTCTTCGATGCAGAACTTTCCTCATGCCCTGTATCCATGTTAGAAAAGAAGTTTCGATGAAACTTAAAAAAGGCATTATTATTTCGTGCTAACTCATGAACGAAAACTAAGCTTGTGCACGCACTACAACACGCTGAATATTTTCTAGATGAAGATCTCTCTACTAGGGGTACGTAAAATTATATGATTAATATTACTAATCTTCGTACTTGACTCACCGGAGTTGTGGACTTGATCATTTCTCCGGCCCTATAATTTGACTCTAATCAAATAAACTCATCTCACAACTAAACATATGAATTGCTTCACAAAGCAAATTGTCTCATGTCACCTGCTAGCTAAATATATATCGGATCCATCAAGCATCGAAAGAGATAGGAATAGATCGATTACTCAATAACATATATACAACTAACTGTTCGATAAATTACTATATATATATACTGCTTGCTATTACTTTGAAAGTGACCAGAAAAAAAAATACTAAGTGACTAAACCTTCATGATCTGAGGAAGTATGCGATGTTGTTGTACCACTTCCACTTTGGTGTATTTTTACAATTCTACCCGCAGGACAACACTTTCTGAGCTGACATGGTGTCCATAGCTCAACGCTCAACATGATATGAGAAGGGGCTCTCCATATCATACATCTCGATCCAATGGTAGATCACCCGGCCTTCTTCCTCCATCCTGATTCCTCTAGCCAAGCAGCTTATTCTGCTCGTGCTCATCTTTCGCCCATCTGTGGCAGCGGCGGCCATCCTCTCCCAAGCTAACCCATCAATCTGCCCCGCGTCTATACCGTGGCTGCTGGGATGATGATCGCTGTTGTAGCTTTGGACACTACCGTGGCCCCCACGCCATGCTAGCAACACGCAGAGAAAATCGATCAGGTCCCTAGCACCAACTCTGGTGAGAGTGCTGTGAGCCAAGCTTCTGGACCCCTTCAACTGTCTCTTTAGGACATTTGAGGCAGAGGCTGGAAGGAGCCGGCAGTGCTAATTTGTTTCCTGATGCCTCTCGTTCCTGTCTGTCGTCTGCTCCGATCCATGCATTCTTCTACTTCACATAAACTTGAACAAACCTTCCCAGACGATGCCATTGGCAGATGGCAGCTACGTTCAGCTCAGAGCCCAAGTTATATGTGAGTGATGACGATGATGATATGACGATGCGGTGTTCAATTAGGAAGAAATGCATGGTGATGGGTTTTATATATTGGTCAGAAACTATCATGCCAAATTGTTATTATTACCTTTCAGTTGCAAATCAATTGTTATATATTCAGCCCGGCTGGTGACATAAACTGGGAGTGAGCTGGCTGATTTCACTACTACCCGTATATATACCCAGGTACAGACAGTTATAGCGATGCAAGTTATATATATTTTGGATCATTGGGTTAACCAAAAAAGTTGATAAAATGAACTAAAATGACATTCTGAGTAAATAATTTGGGAGAAGAAATTAACTAGAGTGACATGCCATTATAATTAATTAGCTAATCCAAAAAATACTATTGGGTACCCACTTGTATCCTTAGGCAGTTACGATGTCTGCTGCTGGTTGATCAGTTAGGAGCCGGCACTAATAATGTGCCCTTCGCGCCTTCCCCGGTAGTCTTCTGTTTATTTCAGCAAATGGATGTGCTGTTGTAGCTAGTGTATATCATTACATCTATGCCAAACTCGTTTCAGTTATTAGTAATCGAGACACTCTTATTTGCATGATGGTACTAATAGTAATAATAATGATGCATACGAGCAGGCATGCCTGGCTGTAAAATGACCTGTGCGCTGCACATTCTGTTGTGAGGAGGATCACATGAGAGCGAGTTATTAGTCCTCTCGGAGGACTCATGCTAGCTAAGAAATGATCAAGCAAAATTGCAGGAAGAAAATCTTCTCTAGAGACATTAATATTCATGCATCAGGAAACCACAATCCGTGAAGACCATGGGTTTTAGTTCTTCCTGCATGAGGCGCGCTAGCTTCTTTATGTACCAGCCCATCACACATGCCTTCGAGATGCATGGTGGGGTAAGGTTCACGATCCACGATTAGCATAACCAACAATATATGGTTGATAAATTTAGAGTTTGGAAAGTGTTTGGTACGTGGGGTAAAATGGTAACTGCAATTCACGATCCTTGTATTGCAGCGACATCTAAGGCAAAATTTTAATAGAATGTAAGGGACGTGGGTACTATGAGGATAAAGGATCGAAGCAATGGCAGTGAAGGAAGTTCAAGAAATTCTATGCCACTAAGAGAAGCAACATTATTTTTAGTGGCATCGATGGAATTGACTCATTTCTCGGGAGGCTCATAAGAACCTTGTGCATTCATAGAGATGAGTGTGTTCCCAAGTATATAAAATATCTGCATCTATATTGTTAAGTATGGTTATTTAGAAAATTTGCTCTTGCTCCATTTGTGCATAACACACCTTACTGTACTTCAATTTCTCCAGATGCATGGCATGACCCAAATAATAATTCCGTGCCTTGTCTTACTTGAACAATTGATATCAACAATACAAACAATGTAGCTGTAATTAATTATCATCAAAATTAATTTCTAACTTGGGCATTAAACTTGATGGGCATGGCGCTTAGTGTTATACATGTTTATCGTATTTGCTTTCTTATTTGCTCATTCTAATGAAAATCACTCAATTGTAACTTCAAAACTTGAACCAGGAAAGTAGCATCAAATATTTAACTCCCAAGTGACAAACAAAGTTGCCTTTTTCATATGAGAGCATCACATTCTGTCTGCAGTAAATTCTTGAGATTTCAAACTCTAAACCATTCAAAATATGCAGGTTCATCATGAAATCAAATAAGTTCAGGTAGCATGCTGTACTGAAGTTAGCATTGCAAACTACACATTGTCTGGGACTGGGATTAGCATATATGAGTTATAGAACTGTATGTTTAATTTATGTCGCAAATAGATGTGCAGTGGCATGACTGAAGAGCATGTGCTCCCTGGTACCCAGAGTTTAGGTTTTGCATTAATTGTTGGTTGTTCACTCCTTACTTCCATGATTGTACCACTAGCAATCGATTTAGATGACCAACCAGGCCTATAAAATGACTTGTACAAGATGGAGCACCAGCAGAGTAGTTTCAGGATCCTTAGGTTGCACGAAGGCACACTGCACATTGAGGCAAGAGCATCTTTGCTAAAGAATGTAAGGATTGAGCGACGTCAGGAACCCACAATGCCCAATTTAGTTGCCGTCTGCTTCCATACCTCTGAATGTACGTAGCACACTAGCTTTCCAACGTACACGTTTTCTATCCTTTCCAGATGCATGAAAGCAGCTGTGTGCACTGTAATGTGTCTCGATGAGCACGCCACAGCACCCCTGTGTGGATGAATTGAGGTTGGAAGGACCCAGCTGGAAGATGGCAATTCAGAGTCAGAGTAGCTTCTGAGCAAGCATGACCCTGTGATTCGTTCGTTAGGGTTGCATGTCCCGGCAGGTGTTTGGGTGTGCTCGCTCACTGAACATGGCGGAAACTGCCCGCGCGTAGATTGGTGGATGCTCCCCTTGATCAACTGCTGACCCAAGGATTCCAGTAGGGTATTTAAATAAAACAAAGAAAATGTTCAATCCTGCTTTTCTATTGATTTTGGGATATTTATTTCTCAGAGATCTCTCTCTCTTTTTTTCATACAGCCTTTTCATGCCCAAATTTCAGTCAGAAACTGAATTGCTCTTACTTGGTGAGCTTTCAACCGGCAACATATCTAGGTAAGTTATTTCAGTTATTGGGAGGAAACATCAGACCAGAGTATGAGTCTATGAGACAGCTCCTCTTCTTAGCATATGCTAGCATGAATGTTTTTTCTTGATCTGGAGCTACATTTTAGTCCAGAATCATGTTGCCACATCTTGCACGACAAATAAATATACATCTTTCTCTTAAGCTGGCTAAAGATCATGTTCTCCCTGGTGTCTCAAGAGTATGAGAGCTATTTAAGAATTAATTTCTGGTAGTTGACTCCGCGTTTCCATGATCATTTGTACCTATAGTACTGATGTATACCACCAGGTACTATGCCAATAAAAATGGCTTGCACAAGACTAGCATGGCCCGTGGCGTCGTTTCAGGATCTTTATGTTGCATCAAGGCACTCAATTGTGTGAGAGCACGGATGGGCATGCGACTTACTCTGCCAGGTGGTTTGCATGCAAAAGGCAGGAAATGATCGATGATGCAAAATGCAGCAGACATTCCGGATTGAGCGCGTTCAGGAAACCTGTGATGCCCATCCTTGGATCAGGTTACTTGCACACCTACTCTATTGCCTGCACGAGGCACAGTAGCTGTCATGCGTATCATTCACCCATCAAGCTCAGATGAATTTGTAGTTGCGTTGGAGCTGGATAGTGCGTGGTTATAAAATGTTTGGCTATCTAATGAGATATTATTTTGGGTGTAGTAGTACGGCGATCTTGAGTCCATGATGAGCAGAACACACCATGTGTTCATGTATTCAGGTTAGAAGAACCAAGCCGGCCAGTGACACCATGTGTTCATACATATTGGCAGAAATATAAATTTCCTTATATTTTGATGTACTTATTATAGGAATAAATAGCGTTAGCCTTTCAATCGTAGGATATTTGTTCATCGAAGCACTTGTCGTGCTGAATTCAATGTCAAGATTTTCCGACCTAATATCTCATAGGTTCTCAAAGGGGTAGCATGTGTTGGTGCGGGCATATGCATATGTACTGTGCTTTCAAAATGAAAAAAATTCAGATTTTTCCATCACTGATGTATTTCATGGTGGAAATTGTTGTGATCTTTTCCTGCACGACGCACACAATAGCTTTCATGCATGTGTCACCAACCAATCATGGATGGCTTCGATCAGAGTTGCGTAGAAGCTGGACAGCGCGTCGTAAAATGTTTGGCCTGTATGATATTGGCCGATGCGTGGTAAGGCGGTCTTCAGTCCATGATGAGCAGAGCACACCATGTTGGATGGATCCAGGCACAGGATTGCCTTACAACCGTTTGCACAAGAAGGCAACGTGAGACTTATTAGATAGTGTATGCTGGTTGGAAAATGCCAACGGGAATGTTAACTGTATCAGGAAACACTATAATATAATTGCATACGATTTATGACTTCGTTTGGTTTCAGTCCGGTAATGAATTGCAAAGAAAAGCAAGGCATCGCTCTCCTTGGTGTCTCCAGCTTTTTAGAGCCGTTTACCTCCCGTATAGCATCTGCGTTGTGCACAGGATAAGATCATGGAGTAGTGTGCTTGCAGGGTTAGATGAGATGAGATGAAGTCAGAAGTTGTAGACGATTGAAATGATGAACATGACAATGTCAGCACAGCAGAATCCCTTCGGGTGGTGGGAGCCCTTATCATTTTTCTATCAGCTGACATCGCTTTACAGTGGGACTTACGTGAAACAAACAAAATTTAATGGAATTAAGTTACCACTGTAATCAGATTACGTTACAAAATGGCTAACCAAACACTGTCTCACTGACTTGCTATGTCAGCTATCAGCTGATGTGCTACGTACGTGGACTTTAGAAGATGCATTATGACCTAAGTCAAAATACAAACAAGTGGTCGCATTATTAGTTTTCATATGACTTTATAGCCTTAGGAAGACTACAAGATCATGCTAGGCTATATAAAGAGAGCCCATCGAGATCAGCGGTGGTACGAGCACTACCGGAAACAGTAACTTTGCTGAGTGCCCCAGGCACTCGGCGAAGGTCCAAATACACTCGGCAAAGGGTTTGCCGAGTGTAACACTCGGCGAACCCTACTCGGCAAACTTTCCCTCGGCAAACAGTGGGTTTGCCGAGTGTCGATAGTCGGGCACTCGGCAAATCCTTTGCCGAGTGCCAGAAAACACTCGGCAAAATATAGCACTCGGCATAAAGGCGATAACGGTCCGTGACGGTAACGGCTCCTTTGCCAAGTGTCAGACGGCCGACACTCGGCGAATACTTAAGTTTTGCCGAGTGTATTTTAAATGACACTTGGCAAAAAGAAAATCTTTGCCGAGTGTATTTATATACGGCACTCGGTGAAGGTACACTGTTTGCCGAGTGCCTTCCCCGTGGCACTCGGCGAACATACATAGTTTGCCGAGTGCCTGCCTCTTGGCACTTGGCAAAGAGGCTAATCCCGCAAAAATTTTATGACGCCTTTGCCGAGTGTTTTGGCAATGCACTCGGCAAAGACGTCGAACTAACAGAAAATGGCCTCTTTGCCGAGTGTTAACACTCGGCAAAGTATCTTTCCCCCTACTGACAAAACAGAAATTTTACGTATAAATGACCCCTCTCAAAAATCAACCACAGAAGCACAGGCATATAAATTACACCACAGGCATATAAATTGCACCACAAACATCACAAGCACACAAATAACATTCACAAGTTCTCGTCAAAACAAGTAATTCACAAGTTTTGCATCACAAACACCTCTAGTTCACAAGTCACTGAGGAGGATGAGGAGGCTGAGGAGGATGTGCAGGTGGCCACTGCCCCCAAGAAGATTCTGCATTGGACGCCGCCGATTGATTCTGCACAAAGTTATAGAGATTGCATTAGTCACTTTTCTAGTGTAAGTCTGTAGTGCCTGTAGTTTCTAGTTTAACTCTAGATTGATTGTAAGGTTGAGAGTGACTCACAGGAGTAGCTGCAGGAGGTGGTCGAGGTGACGGGAATAGGTTCGGTGGTGGAGTCTGACCTAAACTGTGAAAGACACTCTGCATGTATTGGAACATCTGCTCCGTCCTCTGCCTTTCTAGCTGCCGATCCGCCTCGATCCTCGCCTCTAGTTCCTCCCGGCGCTTCCGTTCTACCTCCACCTGGGCCTACAATATTTTATCCCAATGTCTTATTGCCAAGTAAAAGATATGTACAAAATGAATGAAAAATTAAAGAAACAGGAATAACCTGCAGAGCCTGCATCTGTAACTGTGCAGCGGTAGGCCGTGCCCGTATCGCGGGGCTCGAGTCCGTGCTCCTTGCTCGGATCTGGGAGAGGGTGGGAGTAGTGGCAGTGTCAATCACGCTATCTCCAATCCAATACCTGCCATGCTTCTTCCCTCCTCCCACCCTCATCACAATTTCAGGATCAATATCCTGAGAGCTCGGATCGAACTCCGGCCCATGAACCTCCCTCGCCATTGCTGTGTACTCGGTGACGCGGCTGTGGATGCTGGGATGGCTGTATGCCTCGGGCGGGTCCTCCGGGTTGAAGTCGATGTCTGCCGTGGCCTTGCCCTTTTTGGACATAACCCATGCCTTGAACCGGGAGCACTCCTGGCCTTCATGTGATGACGTCTGCGGCAAAAATACAAAAGGATTACAAAATATGCATTATTATGTGTATTATGTGTGAGAATAAAGAAATGAATTCACGTACCCATTTTTCCTTGTATTCATCAAGGCTCAGGCTGCCTTGATGGTGTGGTGCATATGGCATCCGCAGACGCCGCTCCCGGCAAGCAACGTGGTTCTCCAACCACCCGGGCTGCAACGACACGTCCACCATTTGTTCCCAGCACCGGGTAAAGGATCGGCACCACCACAGAGGCACCTACATCATTAAGTGTGTGACATATAACAAAAGAAGTGAAGCGTAATTAATCTCAAAAATAGTAAATACTAACTTTCCGTACGTACCATCATGAATTCTTCCTTGGTCAGGTTCATTGTCCTGGCCTCTTCTTTTTTGACCCTCATCCTTCTGTATTCAGCATAGAAGTCGATGATGGCCTGAACCCGCGCCTCGTAGTGCATGTCCTTAACGAGCTTCTTGGCGGCTTGTTCAATGACGGAGGCCGCCCTAGCCTCGAATCCCTCCTGGCATCTATAAAAGTCCTGCGTATAGACACATTGCAAACAAGTATTTTTTCAAGAATGTCTAGCGAAGCTGGTGTATTAAGCAATCTAGTGCTTCGAATACTTACCCACAGCTCGGCCTTCACCCGCTCCGCCTTGTTCGCAAATTGCCTGTGGTCATGATCACCGACGTCGGCGGCGGCGACGTAGTGGTCCCACGTGTAGGCCGGCTCCTCCTGTCCGGCGAAGACCACTAGACCGGGGAAGTGTTGCCTACACAAAAGACCAATGATGCCGTTGACCTTGCGGTTGTGGGCACCCCCACTGAGCTTAGTCCAACTCCTGCACAAGTGATTAATATAGATTATTAGTTTCTATTGTAAATTTCAACATATCAAAAGTACTGAGAATATGTAAAGGAACTTACTTTGCCCCAGTGGGTTGAATCAGTGGGCGTAAATGAAGAGGGATTGGTCGCCTCGGGAGGGACGAGGGACCTCGCAACCAGATCTTGGACTGCGAATCCCCTGCCTCCTCCCCTTCCTCCCTCTCTTGCTCCTGCTCCTGCTCCTGCTCCTGGTCCTGGTCCTGGTCCTGGTCCTGGTTCTGCTGTACCTCCGCCTTGTCACTAGAGGCGTGCGCGGAAGGTAGCTCCTCCTCCGACGACGATGAAGGCGCAGGCGAGGGGGGCCTCACCCCTTTACCCTTTCCTCGACCCCTGCCCCGACCCCTGCCTCTAGCAAGGACCTGTGCCCCCTCCGTTTCCTCGACCTGTGCATCACCCATGCCTCCACCCCTCCCTCGACGCCTCCCTCGACCTCTCGATGCGTCTGACCTTGTACCTGACCCTGAAGCTGCAGCTTTTAATTTTTCGTAAAGCGCTGCAATCTTCCTCGTACCGCCCACCATTGTTGAGTCACCTGCATTTGCCAAGAGTAAACCAATTAGCACAGATAAACAAAACATAATTAGTAAGATGTGCAAAATAAAGTAAACATACTTAATAAATAACATGGCATGACAAATAATAAATAAATTAGTACGGCCCATACATGTCTTAGAAATAATCATCATGATCGGGATTAGCTGGATCATAAAGTCTCATCATCGCTGTCACGCGTGTCAATAAAATCATTCCCGTGCTCCGAAGGAGGAGTGTCATCATCAATCTCCTGTCCTAACTGTAACCGCTGAAGTAATTCTAACTCCTTCATATTATGAACCTCCTCTCCCGCGTCATCGTCAGCAACCATTTCATTATCCACTTCCATTCCGAAAGCGTCGGTTAAATCAATCGCAAAATTCCCTTCGAGACCATCTTCTTGAAAAAAATCTCCGTCATATGTGTTGGGGTCAATGTTGTAATCTTCATTGTTTGGTACAGGTAATTTACCGTGCGGCGATACCTTGTACACAACATCCCAACCTTTAAGACGGTCGTCGGATTGGCACGGGTACGACAAATAATAAACTTGTGTGGTCTGTTGAGCCACAATGTATACATCGTCTCCTTCTAAGACGGATGATTGGCGAATTTCGACTAACCCAAGATTAGGTGCCCGTCTCACGACTGATGGATCAAACCAATGGCATTTGAATATGACTGGATTAAGAACTTTGCAGCCATGAAAAGTTAGTTCATATATCTCTTCAATTCTTCCGTAGTACTCTACACCATCAAAGCCTGGCGTAAAAACTCCGCTATTTGTCGTTCTTCGATTGGGCCGACTATGCTCATGGCTTGTTGTGTGAAAGCGATATCCATTTACATCATAACCGGTAAAAGATTTGACCCTGTAGGCACAGCCATCGGCAACCTGTCTCAACTCGGCATTCATAGACGAATCGGCTTGGGCCTGCAAGTTGAAGTAGGGTGGTTCGTTATATTATTCGCATGTACGGTCAACTTGTAATCAAGCTAAGTACGAGCTAAAATGGACTGTACCTTATGTTTGAACCAAGAAATGAAATCGGGCATTCCATTTCCTGCACCCTCTTTGAGAAGAGTCTCGGCTTCGTGCGGGGTAGGTTCCCTTGAATTACGCCAGAAGTTACGATGGAATTCCCTGTACCAACGAGAAACATGAGAGTTGGACGAAGAATACTGACAAATTGAGAAAAAACTAGTTTGTTCAGAACTTACAGTATGTACGGCTCCACCTCGGATAGGTTGGTCAATACATACAGCATGATAGTGCGCCACTCTTTACGTTTCAATTTGTTCTGTGTCGCACCACTTGTACTTCCAAGTTGTCCTCGAAAAAGACTAAGGCTCGATTCCACTTCGCTGTCATTGTAACATGTCTCCCACCCCGGTGTCATCATCATATTGCTCGATACGTTGTCTGATGACCTCGTCCCTCCCACGATCGACTTCACCATGGTAGATCCATATGGTATAGTCTGACGTAAATCCGTGCCTAACAAGATGTTTACCCATTTCTAACTTGGTTTGCCGACGCAGGTTTCCACATTTGCTACACGGACACCAAGTATCTCTTCCTCCTTTGATCCTTGCAAATGCCCGTTCTAAGAAAGCATCGGTCTTGTTTATCCATTCATCGGTCAACGAATTCTGACTAGATCGGCCCGTGTACATCCACTGACGATCCTCCATCCTCTAGCATATCAGCGAGTAATATAAAAACTCACGTTGCATCTACACGTTTCTATACTGTCTATTAGGTGAAGATAGGTCCTAATCCCACACGAGGATGTGTAGGTGGGATTAGTTTCCATGGTCTACTCCGACCTGAGATAGAATTTCGGCAGCACCTCCCCGCTGTTCTCCAAATACACGTCCAGGAATGGAGATTGTGTATCCGGAGAACAATTGGGAGGTGCTGCCGAAACTCTAACTCGGATCGGAGTAGACTATGGAAACTAAACCCACCTACAAATCCTCGTGCTGTCCAAAGTGACATGGACAATTCGAAACAGATACGGTTATAAATATGCAAACATCTACATATTTCCAACCGTATCTCTTTCGAACGGGAGACGCCTAACTAGGTTACGTGATATACGAACATCATACGGAAATAGAGGTGTAGGATGACTCACCTTGCTATCGTACAAAGTGACGACTCGAGGACGGTAACGTAGCCTCTCCTGCAAAAAAAGAACATACAACTGTCAACTAAAATTTTCGGCAGCACCTCCCCTGCACGTGGAGGTTTCCATAACCTGCATCAAATGAAACGGCATGATGGCCGAGAACCACATGTACAGAAGAACGAACGGCACGATGGCCGACTTCCACAAACATTCTTATACCTTAGATTCCCAAGCAAAACATCATTTTCTAATTTCTACAACTAAAGCCCTACAATTTCTAATTTCTAATTTCTAATTTTAACCTACTTCCTAATTCTGATTTTGTAACTTGAAAAAGAAATATTCATTACCGGGAGGGTGAGGGACGCCGGCCTAGAAAGGCGATGGGACGTCCGGCGGCGGCGGGAGCGTCAGGGGCGGGGCACCAGGGTCCTTGGACGCCGCTGGCAGGGGGGCACGGGCGGGTCGGGCCGGGGGCGCCGGTGCCAGGGCCGCCAGGGCCGGGGGGGGGGGGGGGGGGGGCGGCCGGTTGGCCGGGGCGCCGGCGCAGGGGGCGGGCCGCGGGGCAGGGGCGGCGGGCGGCGGGCGGCGGGCCGCGGGGCGCCGGGGCGGCGGGCGGCGGGGCGGCGGGGCGGCACGGGCGGCGGGGCGGCGGGGGCGGCGGGGCGGCCGGCGGGCAGCGGGCGGCGGCGGCGGGCAGCGGGTGGCGGCCGCGGTTTCGATTTCGGGATAGAGTCCGGGCCGCGCGCGGCGGTTCGGCTGAAAACGTAAGTCCGGTTCTTTGCCGAGTGCCCGCGATCTGGCACTTGGCAAAGTAAAGATTCAATTTTTTTAAATCTGTTGGCGCACAAAATTCGACCTGCCAGGTACATTGCCGAGTGCGTGCGATCTGGCACTCGGCAAACCTTCTTTCTTTGCCGAGTGCCAGATCCAAGGCACTCGGCAATGCCACATTTTTCTTTTTTTAAATGAGGAGGAGAATACTGCCAGTGGGCCCGTGTACCTTCTTTGCCGAGTGTCTGTGGAAAACACTCGGCGAAAGGTACTTTTGCCGAGTGTTTTTTTATACACTCGGCAAAATACACTAATATTTCCAATAACCTGTTTTACAGAACTTTTTCTAATATACTTGGGCAAAATCGTGTCAACATCACTCAACAATGGATCAATTATTTTTCTACTGATAATGTTCTATTATTTCATGCAGTTATAGCGCAAATTGCATTTATATCTACTAAAAATCTATAATTGCATTTAATCAATAAAAAATAGTAAACACATCCGAAAAATTTCCAAATTTTGACACGAACCAATCTGTGTCGTATGTTGCCTATACAAAAAGATTTGAAGCCAAACCTTAACTCAAGTGTCACTTGGACTCCAAATCTTATTGTGTCCTCTCTAACTTTTATGAATCCTTCCAAGAGATGAGTCGGCTTTTAAGCATCATATGTCAGAAATTGGGCGAAACCTTCTCAATTTTTTACCACAGCCTCCACACATAATATCATAAAATCTTGACAAATCTTGTGATTTTCAGATTTCGTTTGCTTTTTTTAGAATTTAACAACCATTCAACCACACGTTCGTGGTCGTGTTTTTTAAAAATAATGTTCAAAATTTCTTTTCATTTCCTGGTTGAGACCTCAATGCGGACTCTATAATATGGATATAATTTTTCCACTGATTATAATCCATCATTTCATGTACCTGCAGTTAAAATCTGACATGAATAAAAAAATTCCTATTAATGCAATCATTTCATTAAAAATAGCAAACAGACCACAAAATATACCAACTTTTATTATGGATTACAAAATCTTCTACGTGGGGAGTAGAAAAAGTGTGGAGGCCAGGGGATGAAAATTTTTTTTGTTCGCCGAGTGCAAAACGAAACACTCAGCGAAGTCTTGTGTTTGCCGAGTGTCCAGGGTGAGGCACTCGGCGATGTAATATGTTTGCCGAGTGTCTTGGAGTGGCACTCGGCGACCTTCTTGAATTGCCGAGTGTGGGCGGGTGGCACTCGGCGAATGGCCTCTTTGCCGAGTGTCGGCGTCCAACACTTGGCAAAGGACTAACGGCCGGCCCAATCCGGTGACGGACGGTGCACGTGCGATGCACGCGCCGTTGATTTACCGAGTGTCGGACCTTTGCCGAGTGTCTATGAGCGGTTTGCCGAGTGTCGTATTTATGGCACTCGGCAAACGACCTTATTGCCGAGTGTAATATGTTTGCCGAGTGCCCCGTTGAATACACTCGGCAAATAAGCTGTTTGTCGAGTGCCCGAAAGAAAGCACTCGGCAAAATTTTTATACTCGGCGAATTTACTGTTTCCGGTAGTGGAGTCCATGCCTGTGAGCTCCCAAAAACTAGCTGTGTGCAAGCAATGTAGTCATCTGTATTGTCATAGCTAGGCTAGGCATCGAAGGTGTTGGGAATTTAGCATGGTCGATATAGTTCGCATTGAGATGAAACGCAAGAAACATCATGATTCTGCATTTCTATTAGTAGAAAGTCTTATGGTGCCGTTTCACTTGTATTTCCGATGCATTTGATTGAAAATGTTTCTGCAAAAAGCTGAATGTGTGTCATCATTGCGTTACTAGTGTAGTTCTGCAAGTGGAGTGTTAGGCCTTGGTTAGTTGCTCGTGTAAAGTTTTTGAAATGGAATCTTTTCATATTTAAAGTATTAAATATAGACTAATTAAAAAATTAATTGCAGATTCCGTCCGTGAATCGCGAGACGAGTCTAATGAGCCTAATTACATCATTAGCATATGTTTACTGTAGCAATTTATTATCTAAACATGGTCTAATTAGGTTTATTAGATTCGTCTCGCGATTTACAGTCCATTCGTGTAATGCGATTTCTTTTTCGACTACATTTAATATACTATGCATGTGTCCAAATATTGATGTGATTGATGTGTAAAAATTTTGACGGAAAACTAAACCAGGCATTACTCTAATTATTTGTATACCTAACTATAGACTATACTTCTAAATCAGCGACGCGTGTTTGCACAGCAAAGACGGTGGCATGACTGAAGAGCATGTGGACCCTGGTACTCATAGTTCAAGTTCTGCATTAATTATTGGTTGTTCACTCCTTACTTTCATGATTGTACCACTAGCAATTGATTTAGATGACCAGCCAGGCCTATAAAATGTTTGTAAGCCGGAGCACCAACAGAGTAGATGAAATGATCGAGGAAAATGCTGCAAGAGCATCTTCGCTAAAGAACGTAAGGCTTGAGCGACGTCAGGAACCCACAACATCCTATTTATTGGCCGTCTACTTCCGTACCTCTGAATGCACGAAGCTCACACACTCATAGACGTACAATTGGATTGAATATAGTTGTTCAGAAATTCTACCGCAGATTTGGACATTAAGCTTGCTCGGACATAAGTCAGTTTGAATATAATGCCACTGGGCAGACGGACATTAATCTTGCTAGTTTAGGTGTTCAGCCTAATGAAGATTACTCAATTATTATAACTATTAAATCAGAACCATTACTCAGATTTTGGGACTGGATAGCAGTATCTTACTCTGAAAATTGCAGAGCAAATGGGGAATCAGTCAATTGTGACAAAGAAAAAAAGGTTACTTTCTCATACCAGAGCTTCACTTGTCCGCAAAAATGCTTGAGAATTCAGACTAGTATGCCACTCCAGATATCCAGCAGGTTCATCACGAAATCAAATAATTCTAGGCAATAGCTACTCAAGTTAGCATCACAACCACTGGCTAGGTGCTTCCACTCATCAGGTGCGTCATGTCACGGATCATATATATAGAGTTATGGAACTGCCTACTACCTTACCTCACCCACATGAGGCGACAGTGTGTTTAATATATTTTGTTCAAATTGTGTCAAATGGATATGCAGTATAGCATGAGTGAACAGCATTTTCTCCTTGATGTCCGGTGCTGGACCGCGCAGTGACCCTTCAAGCACAATCTGCAGGACCACGACAGATGCAATCTCTGTGACCAGGGTTCCAAGACCCTTGACCACCTGTTGGTCCAATGCTCATACTGTAGAGAAGTCTGGCACCGTGTGCTGCTGCCTTTGGGCCTCCAGCAGTTAGTCCCTGTTGCCGTTACATCTACCTTTGCTGACTGATGGATTACTTCTCGTAAACGCTTGCCAGCTGACTCCAGGAAGCATTTCGACTCGCTAGTACTGCTTGTGATATGGATGGTGTGGAAAGAACGAAATGCTAGGGTGTTTGACAGAAAAGCGGTGATGCCATGGGTGCTCCCGGAGTCCATCACACAAGAAGGGAAGTTGTGGGAGCTTGCTGGTTTTCATGTGCTCGGTGTGCCTCGTGTTTTGGAAGGACGGGTAGCTAGGTCACAAGTGGTTTCTATGTAATAGCACTCTTATGTTTCTTTTGATTGGCCGATACACGAATCGGCCAGTTGTACCCGTTCTCTTCCCTCTTAACGAAACACGTGCTAAGGCACGTTCTAAAAAAAATGTCCGCATTTTTATGTTTCGAATTAATTATTGGTTGTTCAATCCTTAATTGTCATGATTGCACCACTACTAACCGGTTCTATCAAATGACATGTACAAGCTAGCTCAAGCACCAATTAATAGTGTAGTTTCAGGCTTGTTATATTGCACCAAGGCTCCAAGGCACTACTGCACATTGCATTATGTGAGAGCACATGAACGCGGTACATATTCTGCTAGGAGGTTACATGCCAGCCGCGAAATGATCAAGCAAATGCGGCATTAGGTACCCACAATGCCCAATTTAGTGCCTGTCTACTCGAATACCTCTGACTGCCGGAAGCACACTCGCTTTCCTTGTATCCCTACCAGATGCATGATGCCTAAAAGCAGGGTTGTGCGATTTAAAATGCCTCGATGAGCATGACGCACAAAAGTGGAAGAACCAGTCGGACATTGGCATGCAAATTGTAGGCTCTGAGCAGATGCCTACTAGCCTAGAGGTCAGTCATGGGCTCTATAGGCACCTGGACTGGAGGACCTGAAGATCTCTTGTGTCATCGATTGGTACCAATAAGCCTAGAAACGCAAGGCAGGGAATCGAACCATTCTTCTTGGTTCTCCTGATATCCTCCATCATATTCTGCTCCTCTGATTCTCAGTACATACTACTCTTCTGTGTCCATGATTCTAGTTACCGAATAGTATCCGTTATTACTATCTTACTGAATCTCTTGTGGATTGCAGCAATTCACGTTGGTTGGTGACTCAGACATAAGGTTCATAGCAGATAGTATTAGTATTCAGAGTTAATTAAAAAGACCCATGGGTGAGGAACTCCAATTCTCAGATTTAATGGTGACTGAGACATTGATGATTGGCTGCACATCTGGAACAACAATATCTGGCTGCTTCATTACTCAATTAAAATTACTTTCAAATCTGAACCATTTGGTAAGGATTGGAGAAATAAAGCAGCACTGCTGAAAATATGTGCTCGTGATGTCCACCTAACTTGCTTGATGACAATTGATAAAACTTTGCATTTCCTTTACACAACATCAGTTGGAAGAAAAATAAATTTATGATTTATGGAAGCACAGTGCACAGAGCACGAGAAACAATTAAAAGGGGGGAAATTAGTTCAAGAAAAGGAACATTGACCGAAGAAAGAAGGCCAGCTAAAAGCGGAGTTTGAATTTGAGAGAAGCCATGCTTGCCTTCTACACTTTTGCAGGTCGAGGTTGCTCTGATGCTGCATGCACTGACGAAGCATGAGAGACCTACTACACTACTAAAAAATAATTTATAGCAACACCTCGAATTTATTTTAGGGGCGAACCAAAATATCACCCGTCCTTACAAATAGGCAGCGGGTACCGTAGCAACCGAGCCGCCCCTGAAAATCCATTTGTAGGGGCAGCTCACCCCATCAGCCGCCCCTATAAATGACGCCCAGCCGCCCCTACAAATGGAATTTTTAGGGGCGGCTCACCTCCCTACCCGCCCCTAATAATATCTATAAAAATCTGGGCACCTTTTTCCTCCTCCCGACACCCATTATTTGCTCGGGAGAGGAGCTCCCCCAACATCCGAAAAAAAGAAAAAAATAGGAGGGGAAGGTTTTCAACTTGATTTCCTTCGAGTTGGGGGCTCTAGCAGGTAAGTTGACGCTAATTTCTTATTATTTCTAAGCTCTTTTGTTACATTAGTAGCTCAAATGGACCTCTCTTTGCCTCTAACTAGATCTAGATCTCCATGGTGTGGATTAGCCATTTGAGATACCATTTGGCTCAATCTTTTAGATGAAGTTGTGCTATTTTAGTAGGAGAAGAAGATTAGGTACTTATTTAGATTAGATCTATAGTTTTTAGCGTCATTCTTAAGTAAATAATGCCCTAGATCTATGGAGGAGAGAGAAGAAGATTTGTTTTTTTCCTTTTTTTTGAAAGATGCATGTTGAATTTTTTTCCCAACATTTTGTTGTAAAATAATATGTTGAATTTTCTATTGTTTTTATTTAGTACAAGTTAAATTGACTTTTTCCCACACCTATGCATATATAGAAGTATATATTTATATCAATTTAGAGCTCCATTTCTTCACACACATGCATGTTAGATTCCCCCCCCCCCCCCCCAAAAAAAAATTTAGTGGTATAATAATATGTTTGGTTTTGATTTTTTTATTTAGTACTAGTTAAATTGACTTTTTCCCCAATATGTTTGGTTTTGATTTGAGTTAATCCATTTAAATTATTTGTTGCTGTTAAGAGATGGATAGAACATGGATGTACAATGGAAAAAGGACGGATGCCTATTTCTGTGGAGAGCTCAATAAATTCATTCAAGTTGCGGAGAAGCATGCAAGAAATGAGAAGACACGGTTGATGCATTGCCCATGCAATGCCTGCAAGAATTTGAGAGTATTCAGTGACCCAACTATAATCAGATCGCATGTGATGGTGAGTGGTTTTGTTATGAACTACACAATCTGGAGGAAACATGGCGAGACAGATGCTCCCTCTCCGATGAATAATCCACTGGATGACTGTTGAAGTTTCCTAGCGTCACGAAATAAATCCGCAAGCGCACGGATGACGTTGTAGCTTTCACCTAGGAGTATTCCAAGGGTATCTTATCCACTGAGGAATGTGTGTATATTCTCTATGGTTCAGGTTCGTCCAAGGACACTACACCAGCTAGAGGCAAGGAGTAGAGAGGATTCCTAAAGGCTGGGTTTCAGAGATAAGATAGAACTATCCTAATTGCTTGCTTCGGGCTACTAGCTTCCCACAGAACAAAGACTAGTGAGTTCTAGCAATACAGCACTGGGATATACCCGAACGGGGAGGGTTACGCGGGATAGACAGGGTTGTCACCACCTGCTATCTACCTCATCTAACCATGGGATATACCACAACCAACAAACAAAGACTGATCTAGACACCGCGTCTACACCGTTCCTTACTAACTCTATTCTAGAGGCATCCACTACACTAGTGAACTATTGATCCGACAAACAACTAGGGAAAACTAGCTCTAAGCTTAACTAAGAAACTAAAGCACAGAAAAAGTCACGAATACTTACTATGATTGATAAGCATCCGGAGGTACAAGATGGAGAAGAGCGCTGGTGTGCACACCGGCTCTTCCCCGACTCCCCTCACTCTCTTCCTAACTCTTAAGCACTACCTAAGCAGCGCTACACCTCTAAAAAAGAGCTCCAAACTCTAAAAGTGAGAGAGGAGGTGAAGGTGAGTTGTGTCCTTATTCTTACCCCCTCCCCTTGTATTTATAGGGGTGATCAGGGGTGCTCTCGGCCGGCAAACTCGCGAACTCAGGCAGGACCGACCTTGGGAAGGCTTCACGAGGCGCCACGTGGAAGCTGTAAGTCGGTGGTGCACTTGCTGGGTCCGCCGACTTGGGCCTAGCCCAAACCGGGTCCAACTTTGCCTGGGTGACTGGTAAGTGGGTCCTAAGGTTCCTGGTTGATGAGTTGGCGTGGCCCTATGTCATTTGCATGCTCTGGTGGGCCCTTTGATCCGTGTGACTCCGAACGGTGTGTTCTGATTGGTCGGAGTGGTTTTGCCTTGGATTGAGGGTATGTTGCTTTGCTCTTGAGGTGTGTTTCTTGATTTGCTTGAGCTGCATACACATCTCCAGCCACACATATGGAATTTGGTAATTGAACACCTACTCTCTGTTGGTCAGTGTGCTCCGATATATTGGCGTCTTGTGGCGTGAATCCTAGAGCTTGTTTACCTGCATTTCTTGCCCAAATCCCTACATTGCAAAATCTCCAAGGGAAATGTGGAAATGATATTATTCGGGTTGGATACACAGGTTAAGCATGGTAGTCATCCCACTTTTTGGGTCAAATTGACGCTCAAAATTGGTCCATAACGAGCGTCAACAAGACCCCCACACTTCCTCTTTGCTCGTCCTCGAGAAAAGCTTAGGACTAAGGTGGAACACTACTTCCTTTTGATATGATACCTGCATATAGATTATGCCAAACTTCACTCTTACCTGTGAATCTTGATATGTCTACCACAAAGGTTTGGGAAGTTGAAGAGCGGAACAGTATTGACTTGGGTCTCCTCCACTTCTCTGTTGTATGATTGGGTGTTTTGAAAGATTTTCAAAAGGACCAACCATAGCTTTACTTCTCCATGGGATCTCTCATTTTGCTCACTGTGTTTATATCCTCACAAGGTATTGCCTCTTTTCAACCTACTTCTAAAGATAGCTTATGTGGAGCTCATGGTAGGAGATTGGAAGCATGCACTTGTATGGAAGATAACACATCATACAAGCTGATCAAGATTGTGCACGTGTATGGAAGGTGGATGATGAAAAATAAAAGACTCTTTTTTTCTATGAAACTATCTCTCCTTTATTTTCAAGATTTGAGGACATGGCTATATATTCTCTCTTTCTTTTTTTTTCTTGGACCTTCGTGTGTCCAAAATATTTTTTTTCAACACTTGGACCTTCATGTGTCCAGATTTTTTTCTTTTTTTTTCTTCTTTTCTTTTTCATATAGCCCATGCCTCTTTCAAGGAGTACTGGAGAGAGAGATCATTACACATGGAGTTTTATTTTGTGGATGGATGGAATGGAGTGGCTAACTTCTAGTGTAGAAGTTTAGCATGTGGAGTGTACGTGATCTTGATCAAGAAAATACAAAATGACATCTCACTAGGGTCACAAAATTTGATGAAGCTCAATGCAACAACAAGGCACATATGTATAAGGTTTCATTCATAAAGATCGACATATGGCTTTGGTAGGACAAACATGAGCAGTTGTAAAGCTATGAAGGGGTTTTCTTTTTAAAATAAAATTCCTAGACATAAAAGCAGAGAAAGCAGGGATTCCTTCATCAAACCATATCTTACTTTTCAACAAATTAACAATTATGGGTTCCCTAAGATATGATTCACAAGCTCAAGTTTAGCAGGGAATAAAATATAAGCAAGCCAATCAAACTTGAAGTATGCGACCAGCGAGCACCAAAGAGTTTAATTTTTTTGTGGTTAGCAAAGAATTTCATTTAAACTCATGGATCAGGGAGACTGAGGGGTAGAGTGCACAAACTGTCGCGATGGGTTCTAAATCTTTTGCATGCTGGTTCTTTCGGTCTTGTACACCTGTATGTGGGTGATCTCGAATGAATGTGCGTCAAAACTCCGAGAGATCTCCCCCACACTTGTTCTTGTACCTGGTGCTTATTCAAAACCAAAAAGAGTGGAAACAAAATAATGGCTTTGCCGGTTTTAAGAACTGGGGAGCCCTAAAATTTATTGGAACTAAAGTTTAATCTCACCATGAGACTTACTCAAGCAATGCAGAATTGACGTTGCATCAATATGAATCCGATGCCTTGGCTTATCTTCCCATTTGATCTAGGCTCGACGACTTACCCATTTGGATTTGAATATTTTCCTGCAGGGGTTAGTCCACATATACAACCGATATCTATACCAGTATTGACTCTAAGGTTCATTAATCAAACTTGATACCATGTCTAGTTTGATTAAAGAAGGCTTTTTAACCTAAGCACCATGCTTAATTTAAAAGGCCTATGAATGTGTTGTACAATACACATTCAAACCAGACCAAAGACAAGCATAGATAAAGGAAGCATGAAAGCATGATCAAGCTTTATTCAAAGAGAGAAAGGCATGAGCAAGAGAGTGGTGATCCTCGGGTTACCTCCCGGAAGGGCTTTGTTTAAAGTCAAAAGCAGGACATACCTGGAGGTGCTTACCATGGCGTTTTGTTGATGAAGAACTCAAAATTTCCGCTGTGGTAACTCCTCTTCTTTTTTTTTATTTTCTTTTCTTTCATGGGGCAAGATGCGAGAACCAACACCATTTCCAAACCAAGGTAAGAGTTGGCATGAAAGGAACTTACTTGGGATCTCACATACCTCCCCCACACTTGAAGTTTGCATTGCTGGGCAACACAACTCAAGTGTGTGGAGTTCAAGCTTCCTTTCATAGTCGTTCCCCCACCAAGAATTACCATGGTGTTGTAGTTGGTGTAGCTCTCATGTTCGTAGGTGTCGCCTGTCCGTCATTCTCTTTAATCTTCACCTGAAATGGTTAGCGACCAAGAATAATACCCGAAGGGAAACTATATCCTAGAACATGCTCTTGCTTTTTATTTTAAAAGGGAAAATCAAATGATAATCTGGGTTATCTCCTGGCAGTGTTTTGTTTATAGTCAGAAGCTTGACCATAGGAACTTCCTCTTGCAGCCACCATTGGTGATGTCATTCCCCTCTCACCACCAATTATGATGTTTCATGAAGCTTTAGCTGCAAGGTTAGCGCCACAGAGCATCCACAAAATTTGCAATGCTTATGATAAACATATGCATCTACAACCAACCTTCTGAATATTTTGCAAAAGAGGATCTTAAGGTGGTTGTAGTCCTCGTGTGTGCTCGGGGCACAAAGCATGCCTGACTCTAGAGAGGTATTGAATGAGCATGGTTCTTGTGGCATTTCAAGAATGAAGCTTCCATGCTCGTCCGACAAATCCTTTCCTTCAGACTCCAGAGTCGGCGCCTCACAAAATTCCATGGCCCTTGGGCTCTCCATCTCAAGAGGTTTATCATGAATGATCAAAGTTGTATCTCGAGTGTGGTCGAGAACAACATATTCCAGGCCAGCGAGAAGAGGCTCAAACTCGATCGAGGGTGATGATGATCGTTCATCTTCACAAAGGTGAAGAGTTTCTTCCGAATCATACTCTTCGGAAGTCGCGGGTTTTGCAGCTTCAAAGAGGATGGGTTCAGATGATACGAACGGAGATGTATGCACCATCTGCTCGAGTGATTTTTGCTTGGAAAGAGACTTTGCCAAATGATTTTCTAAATGGAAGGTAGTGATGGCAGAAGCGGGTTCCCAAAGCTTTTCATCTAGGCTCCCTTGATGAGATGTGAGAAATTCTTCAAGTGGGTAGCTAGGAGAAGATCAAAATCGAGGATGTCGAAGATATGGAAGTCTAGGTTGACCTCGATCTTGTCTATTGAGAGCATCACAGCACTCGCGATCCCCCGACATTCAAGAATGTGTCCAAAGGGATAACGCTTGATGAGCTTGTCGGATGGTTTTAGCGTAACATCACCCAAAAATGTGTACGCTAAGTGCCATGACATGATGTTAACCTCCATAAGGGGGTTAAGGTGGGCTTCTACGATAATTTCCCTTATAGAGCACGGGATGATCGTGGAGGGTGAACTAATCCAAATTGCTTCAGAAAAGTATCTTACATCACTCGACGATTTCTCCTTCATGACCTCCATGAAATTTGCTTTGTTTAGAGGGTCGAGAGGTAAAGGAGGTACCGTAGGCTCGAGGGAAGGTTCTGTCAAGGGGTTTTGAGATCGATCTGTGTGGACAGAAAAGGGCTCCTCCCTTGAGAGATTTGAGGTGTTGTTATTGTTTTCAAATGAATCACCCTCGAATTGAGAAGAGAATATTGTAGGTTGAATTTCTTCTCCCTTCAATGTTCCTGCTTCGGGAGAGGGCTCAACAGACGAATCTTGAGATGTGGGAGTTTAAAGCTCAAAATTCACTGTTGAGAGACTCTCATGGCTAGGCTCGGATTCCTCTCGACGGGGTTCGTTACGATCAGTAGTGAAAGACGAGTCTTCTAAGAGGTGACCTAGAGTCACTAATCCTTCTATCAAAGCTTTGTGTGTAAACGAACCTCCGGTGGTGATGTTGAAATCAAGGGCAAATTTCTTACCTAAACCCGAGCAAAAGATGTCTACTGATACATCTTCGGGTATAGACAAGTCTGAGCTGGATGCCAAAAGGCACGAGAATCTAGCCCACGCTGCACCTATGCACTCCTTCTCTAATTGCTTGAAGGTGAGGATGTCAAAAGGTAGGGATTCTAGACGTTCTGTAAGGGAGAACGAGTAACAAAAGTCAACTCCAAATTCTCCCCAATTACCGGTCGTACTCCCTATCGTGCGGGTGTACCGTTGCTCCGCCTTCCCTGTGTGTGAGAGAGAGGAAACAATTTCCACTGCAATGTTTCCTGTGTCATGCCAGGGACTACCAAGCATGAGCACAGTTCCTCAAACCATTAAAGATGATCATCGGGATCTTCATGGATTGCTCTAGAGAAGGGTCAATCTTGAAACACGGATAATATCCGAGGATGGAGGCCGTAGCCAGATGAAGGGATGAGTCTTGAAGATTGTGATGTCTTATAGAACTCGTCCTTAGGCGTGGAGAGCTGTTGAACGGATAGCTGCTCCATGGGTAGCGAGGGTAAAGGTAGAATGAAAGAAATGAAAAAGGTACAAGGGCGAACTAGGTCCGAAGAGAATATAGCAACCGTTCCCCGGCAACGGCGCCAGAAAGCTTGTTGACGTTTCCTAGTGTCACAAAATAAATCCACAAGCGCACGAATGACGTTGTAGCTTTCACCTAGGAGTATTCCAAGGGTATCGTATCCACTGAGGAACGTGTGTATATTCTCTATGGTTCAGGTTCGTCCAAGGACACTACACCAGCTAGAGGCAAGGAGTAGAGAGGATTCCTAAAGGCTGGGTTTCAGAGATAAGATAGAACTATCCTAATTGCTTGCTTCGGGCTACTAGCTTCCCACAGAACAAAGACTAGTGAGTTCTAGCAATACAGCACTGGGATATACCCGAACGGGGAGGGTTACGCGGGATAGACAGGGCTGTCACCACCTGCTATCTACGTCATCTAACCATGGGATATACCACAACCAACAAACAAAGACTGATCTAGACACCGCATCTACACCGTTCCTTACTAACTCTAGAAATGATCCTATTCTAGAGGCATCCACTACACTAGTGAACTATTGATCCGACAAACAACTAGGGGAAACTAGCTCTAAGCTTAACTAAGAAACTAAAGCACAGAAAAAGTCACGAATACTTACTATGATTGATAAGCATCCGGAGGTACAAGATGGAGAAGAGCGCCGGTGTGCACACCGGCTCTTCCCCGACTCCCCTCACTCTCTTCCTAACTCTTAAGCACTACCTAAGCAGCGCTACACCTCTAAAAAAGAGCTCCAAACTCTAAAAGTGAGAGAGGAGGTGAAGGTGAGTTGTGTCCTTATTCTTACCCCCTGCCCTTGTATTTATAGGGGTGATCAGGGGTGCTCTCGGCCGGCAAACTCGCGAACTCAGGTAGGACTGACCTTGGGAAGGCTTCAGGAGGCGCCACGTGGAAGCTGTAAGTCGGTGGTGCACTTGCTGGGTTGGCCGACCTGGGTGGGTCGGCTGACCTAGGCCTGGCCCAAACCGGGTCCAACTTCGCCTGGGTGATTGGTAAGTGGGTCCTAAGGTTCCTGGTTTATGGGTTGGTGTGGCCCTATGTCATTTGCATGCTCTGGTGGGCCCTTTGATCCGTGTGACTCCGTACGGTGTATTCTGATTGGAGTGGTGTTGCCTTGGATTGAGGGTATGTTGCCTTGCCATGACGAGCGTCAACAATGACATCATAGAAGTCGAGGAGTTTCACAGAATGTTTCATTCTGATTATGATGGTGGTGGAGATGATGATGGTGTCGGCGATGATGATGGGGTTGCTGATGATGGTAGGGTTGGTGAATTCCAAGATGATGATGTCGACGGTCTCATCGATGGTGATAGTAGTGGCGATGAACTTGACGACGGTGATTTTCTCAGCCAGTTGTTGCACCACACTAAAGCGGAGCTATTGGTTGGTAGTGCTAGGGGGTTAGCAAACTTCGAGACAGTGAGAAAATCAGTAGAGGAAAATATATATGAGCGATCGAAGGGATGCCCGAAACACTGGACCGTGCTTCGTTTCATAGTTGAGCTGTTGACTTTGAAGGCTAAGCATGGTTGGTCAGATGGTAGTTTTAACGACCTGCTGCGTATCTTAGCTTGGTTGCTTCCAAAGCCAAATAAAGTGCCAACCAACACATACCGAGCAAAGAAGCTTGTCAGCCCGTTCACGATGGGTGTTGAAAGAATTCATGCATGTCCAAATCATTGTATGTAGTTGATCCCGCAAAGAAGATGAAACATGTTGTCGTCCCTGGAAAACAAGATATCATAGGAGTTGATGGTATTGAAGACGTGGAAGGATATAATCAGTACGATGAAATGAATCTATTCACAAACCTGCTACTGAAGATGAGGATTATAGAAGCAAGCACAAGAAAAGACGACAAGCCATGGGCACGCAAGGATGGACAATCGAGAATTGTTACCACCTAAATATATGCAGCTAATATCTCATGGATTCATGTAACCTGAATCAATTACAAATATGAGACCTATTATTGTGCTAAAGTGTTTGTATTTTGTCATCGTGGTTTCAACACTTTTATTCATTATTTACACTGAAATGTGATTTTGATATTTTTCTTATATTTCACATATCACAATATGCTTATGGTAAAAATTTCAAGTTGTTTTTATTACTATTTTTTATAAATTAAATGAACTTTCAAATTAAATTGGTAAAATGTTTGTAGGGGCGGGTGGGCGCGTCACCCGCCCCTACAAAAGGATTTTTAGGGGCGGGAATGGGTGTCGCCTGCCCCTACAAATGTATTTAAAATTTATTCTAAAAATTTATTTATTCCAAATAACACAGTAAAACACCTCAAAACAATGTGAAATTTTTGTCATAAGCATACAATGACCTGTAGAACAAGGAAAAAAATACAAAAGACACAATTCACCACGTTTAGTATATAATAGTGTGGAAAACACAAAGTTAGGCTTTAGTATATAATAGTATATAGTAGTGTGACTTAGGTACACATTAAGGTTTCAATATTTTTATGCATTATTTACACAGCAATGTGATTTTGATATTTTTCTTATGTTTTATATATTACAATATGGTTATGGTAAAAATTCAAGTTGCTTTGATGTGTTTTACTATCTTTTATAAATTAAATGAACTTTCAGATTAAATTAAAAAAATATTTGTTGGGGCGCCACCCACCCGTACAAATGGATTTTTACGGGCGGGTGGGGTTGTCGTCCGCCCCTACAAATGCATTTTTAGGGGCGGGTGGGGGTGTCGCCCGCCCCTACAAATGTATTTAAAATTTATTCTAAAAATTCATTTATTCCAAATAACACAGCAAAACACCTCAAAACAATGTGAAATTTTTACCATAAGCATACAATGACCTGTAGAACAAGGAAAAAATACAAAAAACACAATTCACCATGTTTTGTATATAATAGTGTGGAAAACACAAAGTTCGGATTGAGTTGTATCAGATGGTAATGTGACTAAGTACACATTAAGGTTTCAACAATTTTATGCATTATTTACACAGCAATGTGATTTTGATATTTTTCTTATGTTTTACATATTACAATATGCTTATGGTAAAAGTTTTAAGTTGTTTTGATGTGTTTTACTATTTTTTATAAATTAAATGAACTTTCAGATTAAATTGGAAAAATATTTGTAGGGGCGGGTGGGGGTGTCACCCGCCCCTACAACTACGAATCTCTATAGATATATATAGTCGTGGGACTTAGAAAATTTTCAATTTTCAGACGCGTGCGAAGGATACGCAGGGAGGCTGCCAAAATTTTTGGTGACTCCGCCGGCCGCCGCCGCTCCTCCTCGCTGCGCGCCACCGCTCGTCGTCCTCTTCCTCCCCCGCGCGCCACCTCCTCCTCCTCGCAGCGCGCCTCCGCCGCCACTCCTCCTCCCCCGTCACCTCTACTCCTCCTCCTCCTCCTCCCGCGCTGCCACGCGCTCCTCCTCCTCCTCCCCCGCTGTCGCGCGCTCCTCCTCCTCCTCCCCCGCGCGCCACCGCTCCTCCTCCTCCCCCGCGTCCCCGCTAGCCGCTCTCGGCGAAGCCCTCTCCTCCGGCTGTCCTCCATCCCACGCGACCCCTCCAACGGCTCGCCCTCGGCCTCGCGAAGCTCACCGGCCCCTCCATCGCCGCTGTCCCCCGCCGGCCTCGCCGGAACGACGCCAACCGCGGTGGCCGCCCCGTCCTCCTCGCCGGTGAGCCGCCTCCGGCCATCCCGAGCCCCATCTTGCGCCTCCCCAGGTCCCTTTCGCTCCCCTCGTTCCCCTCCCCCTCTCCCCCCTAACCGCCGGCGAAGTCCCTCGACGTAATCGAGGTCAGATTCGCCGGCCGGCCGCCAGGGACCTGATTGCTTTTCTTCACTCGTTTTAGGGTCCCCAGTGAAAAATGCGAGGACCTGTTTGTAATACTATAGTTTAACTTTTGGTTTCACAATCAGCAAAATTTAAAAATTGATATCAATTCATATAAAAATCTTAAAATTTCAAACTAAAATTCTCTGGAATCCTTAGGATTAGATCTACAGCTTTCATTAAGGACCATGGCTAGTTTCTTAGTAGACTTTGTTATGGAATAAAATATAATTTTAATAGCACTTAATTAGATCTCATGTTCTAGTTAGGCACTGATATTGATTTTTGGATGGTAGCTCAGTAACTAGGAGTAGAGCTCAGTGTAAAAATTTTAGGGCCAGAAGATGTACCTAGCTATAGCTTTTTGTTGATGCCAGATTTTGACACGTGTTAAATCGGCGTCGGGAGGAGAAGGTTGGCCGATGCGGCAGATCTAAAGGCTACAGTAAGGAATCGGCCGATTGAAGTAACAGTTGGAAATCGGCCGATTAGTGATGCAACTTGCGCCAACAGGATGAGACTATTTCGGAGAGTCCTAGTCAAAAGTTGGTCAACAGAGCAACGCTAAGTCGGTCAAGGAACAATTGAAAAGAGTCCTGATTGGATTAGGAGACGGCGGCGGAAGATTCTGCGGGAGTCCGTTTCCTTTAAAAGATATTATAGATATTGTAGTTTTCCCGTTTTTTAAATAAGGTTGTAACAAGTCGTAATCGACCAGGAGTCCTAGTCTTAGGGTATAAATAGGAGTCGTCAGGGTCTTGCAAAAGAAAAAAAAAGACATCAATCAACAACAATATTTCTACTTTTCTCAGCAATTTACTTTCAAGTCGGCGACTTCGCCAATACTTTTCTTTTTTCACGAGTTCGTACGGATTGGCAGGGCTGCATCAACTTGATCTCCGGCCAATTGGTAGGTTCCGCTTAGCGAGTAATATCCGAGCTTTAACTACGGGCACATCGCTGTGGTTTTGTTTGGATTTATTCACCAGTTATCGATATTGACTAGAATTGCAAGTTTTACCTGTTATTCTAGTATTATCACCAGTTATCCAGCTTGAGATCAGAGTAATCGGCTTCGTCATCGTTCTTCTTTGATTTATCGTCCTACAGCCGATTAGATCTGTTTCAGGTGTTGCATCTATAATAATTGTTTAGATCGCTCCAGCAGTTTTCTTTACAATTATTACACAATTATCGGCTGATCCATAGCCGATCATCTTTACAGCAAATCGGTTGATTCGCCGACGCGCTCCTCAGGACAGATCGGAACTACAGCCGATCGGAGCGCCTGGAATTTAATACTCTTATTTCCTTGTCAATAAACAGGTCAGATTGACTGGCACGGCGCGCGAACCGTACCAGGGCGATAACCCGAACAGGAGCTAAGCAGATTCTCCCGGGTCGTGTGTCCGACGCTGAAGACCATCGGCCGATTCCTATCTAGCCGATTTTAGCGCCAACACACTTTTGGCACGCCTGGTGGGACCACTCCAAGATCTGATATGTCGAAAAATGCAGAAATCTTCGATAGCAACATCATTGAGGTCATAGAAGAGGATCTCAAGGACGACCAGAGGGAAGAATTAGCTAAACATCTAGAAGATTACAAGAAGATGTACCTTCAGTCGTTCAGTCGTACCAGAAGCGGGGAGGCTGTCAAGAAGGCTCCTATTCCAGTTCCCCGCCACATCACCATTGCTGAGGACTCGGGCAAGATGTCCGATATGATCCAACAGTCCGTCTACCAGGCATTCATTGACCAATCTTCAGTGATGACCAACACGGTGTATAACGCCGTCATCAGCTCTCTGGCCAGCGGAGCAGTCCAAGGCTATCAGGGACCAGCGTATGCCCCGCCAATCACGCTGCCAGCTAGAAGCTTACCATGCACATCCCAATCGGCTCCTCAGCCGATATTGACGCAACGTAAGGGGCACAACACTCCGCTGCCTCCCGCGTCTCCAAGATACAGCGGCACACCATGTTTCCCATCACAGGCACCGCTTCAACCCGTCCAGATTGCTTCTGTGCAATCGCTACCCACAAGTTCAGTGCCCTGGGGGACATCAGCGACAATGGTTTTTCTCGGGCCAACAATCGGATACGGGAGTTATCCAATCCAGGCACCGCACCAATCGGCCGTCCGACCGACGGTCCCTCAGTATCAGCCAATCTCATCAGAAATCGGCAGGGGGGCAAGCGCTGTAGAAGCATTCAGAGGCGCGACGCCAATGATGACATACGATGGGGCGGCGGATTCGCTTCGCCATCAACTATCAGCTGCTCAACAAAATTCGCCGCATGCTTCGATTCATCACCCAGCCGTGCCAGCCCTTCAACACATGCCCGCGCCGCGAACAATCGTTCATCAGCAGCAAGTGGACTGGACGGCAAGAATAGCAGAAGTGATCTAGGACCAGTTTGGATTGAAGCCAAAAGTGCAAACTTACACCTACAAGACGCCATACCCATCGGCCTATGACTTGCTGCCGTTCCCACACCGCTACAAAGTTCCCGATTTCACCAAGTTTTCGGGGACGGACGATATATCCACTGTAGAATAGATCAACCGATTCATCATCCAGTGCGGGGAGGCTGCCATACAAGATGCTCTGAGGGTGCGTTTGTTTTCATCATCTCTGTCCGGATCGGCCTTCCAGTGGTTCACCACCTTGCCACCAAATTCTATTGTTACGTGGGCCGATTTGGAAAAGCAGTTCCACAAGTACTTCTACGCAGGAGTACACGAGATGAAGCTCTCAGATTTGACCAGCCTCAGGCAGAGGAGCGATGAACCAGTAATGGGATATATACAGAGGTTCAGAGAAGTCAGGAACAAATGCTACAGTCTGGCTCTGACCGATGCAGAGTTGGCCGATATCGCTTTCCAAGGCCTCCTGCCACAAATCAAAGAAAGATATGCTGCGCAAGAATTTGAAAGCCTAAGCCAGATCGTTCACCGATTGTCAGGACAGGAGGTCCGTCCGTTTGAACAGCGGAGAAATTTCCAAAAGAAAGTGGCATACCTAGAAGGGTCTGAATCCGATGGGGAGGAGGAAATTGGCCTGGCAGAATGGGTGAAAGGCAAAAAACCGATATCATGCCCTTTCGGAAAGAAAGAGCTAGAGACATTCGGTTTTGACACCTCAAAAGCCGATAAAATTTTCGATTTATTACTCCAGGAAGGGCAGATTAAGCTATCTTAGCATCACACCATCCCTTCGGCCGATCAACTCAAGAAGATAAAATACTGCAAGTGGCACAACGCCACGTCTCATGATACGAATGAATGCAAAGTCTTCCGTCAGTAGATACAATCGGCCATCGAACTGGGGAGGCTTAAATTTGAAATCCCGGCTAAATCGGCAAAGCCGATGAAGATAGATCAGCATCCCTTCCCGGCCAACATGGTTGACATCGGAGGAAATTCACGCCAAACCAAGGTGCTGACGTCAAAATCGGCAAGAAGGGGCGGCGCCGTCGATCCCAGGAGGCAGATTACGGCGGAAGAGATCAGAAGGAACAGGCGGGGCCAGAACGACCATGCAAACCCGTCACCTCACAGTTCTTGCTCAGCAAATATCGGCAGCAGCAAGAACAATCAAGGTACCACGATGAGATGATACGCCGGCATGAAGATCACTGGCGATGTCCGTTCTTCATCCATTGCTGGGAAAACGACATCAGATTGCCGTCTGCCGATAACTGTCCGGAGTGTAACGGATTGAGTTGCAACGATCGCCCGAGGTCACACTCTAGGGATGGAGGATCAGAGCCGATCAGCAGAAATTGGCGCGGACGAGGGGAACAGCGCATTTCGGTGCATGATCGGCTGGGGGGCAGAGTTGACCAGTACCACCGGTCAGAAGGCAGGATCAATCGACAGGATGGACTGGGGGGCAGGATCAGCATGCACGATCGGCTGGAAGAGATGGCCGATGACAAGCTGTCAGATGAAGACCCCCTAGGAAGGGAACCGGATGGGGAACACGCCAGGTCATCGGCCAAATCAGTAAACCCCAGGTGGTGTCCCGATGGCCTATCCAGATCCCAGAAGCGAAGGATCCAACGCCTGCGCCAGTGGGAGCAACAAGAGGAAGAACAGAGGCGGGCGCCAGGGAAAAGAAATGTTAAGTCTCGGGTGTGGCGCCCAAAGAAAAATAATGGTCAAGAAGCAGACAATCAAGAATCGGCAGCCGACATCAACATGGTGTTCATATTGCCGATGGAATTCATGGCGCCTGACGATCGAGACAAAGCTACAAGGATGGAAGAACAGATGGCACAACTGGTGTTAGAGCCGATGACGGCTACTTTTGAGAAACCAGAAGAAGAAAAACGGCAACATCTTAAAGCGCTGTTTCTCAAAGGCTATGTTAACGGATGACCCGTCACCAGATTACTAGTAGATGGAGGTGCCGCAGTTAACATCATGCCGTATGCCATGTTCTGCAAGCTAGGCAAGGGCGACGAAGATCTCACCAAGACAGACATGATGCTAAAGGATTTTGAAGGCAACGTGTCTCCCGCCCGTGGAGCGCTCTGCGTCGACCTCACCATCGGCAGTAAGACCCTTCCTACCACCTTTTTCGTTATTAATGGCAAGGGATCCTACAACATGATGCTTGGTCGCGACTGGATACATGCGAACTGCTGTGTCCCATCTACAATGCATCAATGCCTCGTGCAATGGGTCGGCGACAGCACAGAGATAGTCACTGCCGATTCCGCCTACAGCGTTGCAGCGGCCGACACGCAACAGTGGAGCCGCGAGCACGTCAAATGTATATCTGGCAGGATTTGGGACACTGACTTCCTGAAAGTGTCCGATTTCGGTCTACAGCCGATCCAAGCAGTCGGCTCTGGAGATTCAGAATAGATGGATCAGCTCCTCCGAGAAGACGGGAAGCTTGGGCATGGATTTACGTCGGCCGATTTATTGGAGATGGTAGATTTGAGAGATAGCAGCAAATCAAGGCCGACATATATTAGTGCTAATTTGGATCCTGAGTATAAGTGTAAACTGATAAGTTTATTAAAAGAATTCAAGGATTGCTTTGCTTGGGAATATCATGAGATGCCAGGTCTAGACCGGTCCATTGTTGAACACCGGTTACCTATAAAATCAGGATATCGGCCATATCAGCAACCTGCACGACGGTGCAACCCCAAGATTCTACCTGATATAAAGGCCGAAATCACAAAGTTAATTGAAGCAGGATTTATACGGCAGTGCCGCTACGCCGAGTGGATTTCTAATATTGTGCCCGTGTATAAAAAGAATGGAAAGTTGCGCGTGTGCATTGATTTCAGGAACTTAAATCAGGCCACGCCAATGGATGGATATCCGTGCCAACGGCCGATATCTTGATAGATGCTGCCGCAGGACACAAAGTCATAAGTTTCATGGATGGGAATGCAGGGTACAATAAGATATTAATGGCCGAAGAAGATATCTCGAAAACGGCTTTCAGGTATCCAGGTCATCTTGGTTTATTCGAATGGGTTGTGATGACTTTTGGGTTGAAGAACGCCGGTGCTACGTATCAGCGGGCCATGAACTATATCTTCCACAAGCTTATTGGTACATCGGTGGAAATTTATATAGATGACGTTGTGGTCAAGTCAAAAGGTCACCAAGAACATCTGGCCGATTTATAAGAAGTACTGGAGTGCACAAGGAAGCATGGGTTGAAGATGAACCCAAACAAGTGTGCATTTGGTGTATCGGCTGGGCAATTCTTAGGATTCATGGTTCATGAGCGCGGGATAGAAGTCAACCGGAAGACTATAGACGCCATCAACAAAGTTGTGGCCCCACAAAATAAAACTGAGCTACAGTCCCTCATCGGCAAGGTCAATTTTATCAGAAGGTTCAAATCCAACCTGTGAGGACGTATTCAGGCTTTTACTCCTCTGTTGAAATTAAAGCCCGACCAGGAATTCATATGGGGAGAAGAACAACGCAAAGCATTGGAAGATATTAAGCAATATTTAGTTGCACCTCCGGTGTTAGTCCCGCCACAGTCTGGTAAGCCGTTCAAATTATATTTATCGGCTGATGAACAGGCTATTGGATCGGCGTTGATACAGGAGTTCGAAGGAAAAGAACGAGTGGTATATTACGTCAGCAGAAGACTGCTAGACGCCGAAACAAGATATTCCCCGGTGGAGCGGCTCTGCTTGTGTTTATACTTCTCGTGTACCAAGCTCAGGCACTATTTGTTATCGGCAGAGTGCATAGTTATATGCAAGGATGATGTGGTGAAGTATATGCTATCATTGCCGATTTTGAAAGGACGGATTGGAAAATGGATCCTGGCTCTGTCAGAATTCGACTTAAGGTACGAATCGGGAAAAGCTGTCAAAGGTCAAGTAATGGCCGATTTCGTGGCCCAGCATTGTGGACCAGAAATTGCCACTGTTGAATCGGTGCCATGGACTCTGTATTTTGATGGTTCTTCGTGTGGGGTCGGATCAGGAATCGGCATTGTTCTTGTGTCGCCTCGAGGGGCAAGTTATGATTTTTCTCTGCCAATAGAAGCTTCCGCAACTAATAATCAGGCGAAATATCGAGCCGGCCTAAAGGGCATCCAATTGTTAAGGGAAGTCAAAGCTGACGCAGTCAAAATGTTTGGAGATTCCATGCTCATTGTGGATCAATTAACGGGGCGATCTGAGTGCAAGGATGATATCTTGAGGATTTATTATGAAGATTGCCTTCAACTTTTAAAAGAATTCAAGTCTGCAATAATTGAGCATATCCCCAGAAATTATAATGAAGAGGCCAACAGGCTGGCCCAACATGCTTCCGGATATCGGCCGATTCAAGGAGCAATGATGCTAGAGCTCGCGGCCGATGACTGGCGAAAGGAAATCGCCGATTACTTGAAAGATCCGTCCCGAAAGGTGGATCGGCGAATACATTTTCAAGCTACAAAATATGTGTTGCTTGAGGATGATTTATTTTACCGGACGATTGATGGAGTTCTTCTCAAATGCCTGGGAACAGAAGAGGCAAAGGTTCTGATGGGAGAAATCAATGAAGGCGTATGTGGAGCCCATCAATCGGCTCACAAAATGAAGTGGATGATCCGAAACAATGGGTATTATTGGCCAACTATCCTTGAGGATTTTTTTAAGTATTACAAAGGGTGCCAAGACTGTCAGAGGTTTGACAATGTGCAGCGCGCGCCAGCATCGGCTATGAATCCAATAATTAAGCCGTGGCCGTTCAGAGGGTGGGGAATAGATCTCATCGGACAGATTCATCCTCCATCGACCTAAGGGCATAAGTTCATATTGGTAGCTATAGATTATTTTACTAAGTGGGTGGAGGTAGTTCCTTTAAGGAATGTGACATTGGCCGATATGATTGAATTCGTTAAGAACCATATCATCTATCAATTCGGTATTTCTCAACCTATCACAACTGACCAAGGAACAATGTTTACTTCTGGAGAATTCGGAGAGTTTGCCGCCGATATGGGGATTAAATTATTAAATTCTTCTCCATATTATGCTCAAGCCAACGGCCAAGCAGAATCATCCAATAAAGGGATAATCAAGCTAATCAAGAGGCAGGTAGAAGAACAACCTAAAAAGTGGCATATGTCTTTTGCTGAATCTTTATGGGCTTATAGGATGGCTTGTCATGGAACCACTAAGATATCTCCTTATCAGTTGGTTTATGGTGATGAGGCAGTCTTGCCTTGGGAGTTAAGGACGGGGTCAAGATGTATATCATTTCAAGATCAGTTGACAGCCGATGACTATTCCTTCCTCATGAAGGACGAACTTGATGATTCGGCGGGTTTACGGTTGAGAGCCCTGATTAGTATAGAAGAGAACAAGAAAAGGGTGGCCAGATGGTATGACAAAAAGGTCAAAGTTAAACAATTCTCTCAGGGAGATTTGGTGTGGAAGTTGGTGCTGCCGATAGGATCCAAAGATCCCAAATTCGGTAAATGGTCACCCACTTGGGAAGGGCCGTACAGAATCGGCCGATGTGCCCCTGGAAATGCATATATTCTAGAAACAATTGAAGGGGAGGAATTCCCAAGAGCTTTAAACGGACGATATCTGAAGAGGTACTATCCAAGCATTTGGGTAGATGCATAACTTGCAGTAAAATATATCAAGACAATATGGCTGATTTTCCATCGGTTTCCGTTTGCATATCTGATACAGAAATGACATCGCCTAAAGAAAGAAATATTGGGGTTCATTTCGACTAGTTCACTATTGGATGAAAATGACAGAGTATACGGCCGACACGGTACAAGTCGCCCTTAGAATAAAAATACTGATACGTCTATTTATTTCGCCTACTCTGGATTTCACTCTCGACGCGACCCAGCTCTATCATAAGGCGGATCCTATCCTCCTTCGGGTCTTCTACAGTGGCTCCAGTCTCGGCTTGGTTGCAAAGTTCTATCAGGAGGCGGGTCTTCTTCTCCTCCAGATCCTCCATGGTAACTTCAGTCTTAACTTTACAAGGGAGTGGAGGATTTTTTTCAGAAGATGGTCGCTTACGGACCAAACAGTGAGCATCTATAAGGTCCCAACATTCTCGGACAACAGCGGGAACATGATCTCTGAGTTCCTCAGTATGAGCTCTTATCAGATCTTTGTCTGCCTGTGACAGTGGTTCGTCTGAATGCATGATTTCAATCGCTCGTTCTAGACCAGGGCTGAGACGCTTTGGCTAAACAAAGATAAAAGAGATTACCCAACATCAGAGCGATTGAGATGCTTAGGGGAAAGGCGGAGGAGAGTTCATACCTGGTTGACAGAAGAAGAAGATGAAGAGGACGAGGAAGACATCTTGCTGTTCAGTTTGGGATGGTAAAGAGAGAAAGAGAAGACAAGTAATGCGTGTGCCTTTGGAGACGGTGAAGGGTCTACTTATAAAGGAAAGAGAGGTAGATGGATGGTGAGACACGTCCTATCAGAGTAAAAGCGTACATAAATGCAAAGCTAACTAAAAAATAGTTCAGGATCAAATCGGCGCAGTAGCATTGAAGGAGCAATAAATGTTTACAGTATTCTTTACAGCCCAAGAAAAGCATCTATGGCCGCAATATCTTGTCGCCTAATTTGATCGGCCGAGTCTAGTACTCTCTGGTCATCATCGGCTGATCCTGGAACTTCTGACACATGGCGATGAAGCCTTATCGTTTCACGGGCCAAGTGCTGTCTCTCTTGCTTCAGCTCACTAATGATGGATGGGAGTTCTTGAAGTTTCTTTTCTTCAGCGGCTATCTCTTTGGTTGTCTGCTCCATCTCCTTGGCCAGCTCTGCTCTTCTCCGTTTGAGCCGATCTATCGTGCCGACGATGTCCAGGCGGCAGCTTTCGAGGAAGCTGATTTTTTTGTGTACCTCGAGTCCGGTGCTTGTATGAATCGACCTCTTCCCGAGTTTTTGCCATCTGGGCGCGATCGGCCATGTGGCGCAGCGCCCTGGAAACCGGAATTTGCATGTGCTCTATATAAGCAGCATGCACCAAGTTTTCTGATGTTTCTTCCGGGATTCAACCCTTGATATCGTTGAAAAGTCGTCGAATCGGCGAAGCGTCTTCTACCAATCGGTCGATGTCGTCTTGAAGGAGAATACACATGCTTTCGAGCTTGGCGCGGACATCATCGGAGGCAGAACTCGACAAAATTGGGTGTGAAGCGATTTCCTCGTCATCAGGCAAGGAGACGGCAAAGGAGAAGATGTTGTTGTTAGGGGTGTCTTGCTCCTGTGGGGAAATAAAGAGAAGGGTTGGCAAGAAGTAGAGGGGAATCGGCCGATTCCAATGGTAAGTTTGTTACCTCCTTAAAACAAATTTCTCTTGTTTGCGCCGGTGGAAGCATCTCCCTTGTCTCAGGGGCTGGTGCAGTTGGCTCGTCAGAAAAAGAAGATTCAACAATTATCAGTGCTCCGCTTGGACCAGCTTCCTAAAAAGACATGGAAAACAGATCCTGTAAGTATGCTATGGGAAATTGAAATAAGATGGTGTGAGAAATTTGCCATGCCTCTGTTGATCTTCCGGCTGATGTTTGTTGTGGGGTTATAGCCAGCATACCCAAATCGGCCTGCATTAGGATCGGTTAAGTTCTCTGAGAATTAAGAGATCAAGGTAAGAGATCATTTACCTCGACGGGAGGAGCTACGGAGATTGCGGTGGAATAGCTTGTGCAGCCTGGCAGAGGGAGAGAGTTAATGTTTGTGGAAGACTTGAAGAATATATGAGATAAGTAAGATCACCTGAACAGCTTCTACTAGTAGTGATGCCACAGCTGCCCCGACTTCGGCGGTGACTTGAGGATCGGTTATCCCGGCAGCTGGCAAGGGTAAAGGGATTGGAGTCTCGGCCAATGCCACTGCCGTCTGGTCGGCCGATCCGATACGGGAAGTCTCGGCCGATGCTACTGCCGTCTGGTCGGCCGATCCGATGCGGGCTCGCACTCGATGGCTTGTTATCTTCGAGGTTGGCCTTTTCGGTGCTCGTTTCGATCGGCCAGTGGAGATGTCCTTGATGGTTGGAGCATGGAAGCCGATAAGTGGATATGGTGTATATGGATGGTGACTATCTATCGGCCTGCCGCTTCGGCTCCGCATTGGAGGGACCTGGCTTTCAGACTAAGGAGATAAATGCGAGTTAATGATAAAATGAAAGTGTGGAAAGAAATGGTATTGGAATCGGCTGGGAGAAAGGACATACCGCTGTATTTGGGTTGATATTTTTTGAATCCAGAATGTTGCAATAAATTGATGGAGATTTGCTGAAAAGGTATTGCTTCCATTCTGCCCACCATAATTTAAATTGCTGGGTGGCAAAAGAGGCAACTGACCAATTATTCAGATCAATAGTGCTAGAATCTGGCACTAGATCGCACAGTCGATTGTAGTCAAGACTTGAAGTCAGCCCATCTCTGAATTTCGCTTGACTGGCGAAGTAGACTCGAATCGGCAGTTGGCCAAAACCCAGTTGCCTTGTTGCAGCCGATGGATTGTAGAACTCATAGGTGGGAGAGTCCTTTCCTGAGAAAAAATTGGCTGGCAGAATCCCTGGCTTGATCAAGATATCCATAAGCTCCCTGTCAAAGGTATGAGTGGAGAAGTCATAGCTTATGGGTAATTCGAAAATTGGCTCCACTGCTTGATACGGATACCAGCTGATGGTCTCTTCACTAAGGCCATTGTAAAGGCATCTGAAGTACTCAGCTGTACGGGTAGCAGTAAACTGACACCCAGGGAAGCCCGATGCCGCCTCTCCAAAGGATCTGCAGCGTCGTCGGACGGATGGATTCTCCTCTGACTCGATGTTAGGGAAAGTTTTGGTCTCTATCCGTTGCTGAGAGACCTTGCTCATATATAAATTGAGCCAAAGGGTGATGAACCACCAGGGACCGCCAGGGTTCCCAATCGGCTCCCGCTTCGACAGCTTAGTGCCGATTTGGTGCATCAAGTGATAGGCCGATCCTAGCAGATGTTTTCCAAGGGGGATGGCCGATCCTTGTGACAGAGCTTCTGCTAAAGCCTGAGTGTTAGAAGAGGGTCCAATTGCTCTGCCACAGAAAAAGTGCTTTTCTAGCCACATCATCAGAAAAGCAGTATGCTCCCTCTCTGAAACTGTCCCGGTCTTCATATTTTTGCTAATATACCCCTTCCACCCACCGATTCATTTGGTCTCTAGCCGATGTGATGGTTTAAACAGATAGTTAAAAGGGATATCGGCGGAGGAGATGTCGAGGCCGGTCAACAGCAGGACATCGGCCAAAGTCGGGGTCATGGGTCCATGTCCAAAGAGGAACGCATTGAGTGCATCGGACCAAAAATAAGAAGCTGCCATGACCAGAGGTTCATTTTTTTCCATCTGAGACAGAGATAGGTCTATGCACTGGCTGATTTTTTGTTCATCCCACTGAACCTTCCTAGATCTGGCTATTCTCTGGTACCATTCTCTCCAGCCAGGGGTTTCATTTGGCCAGGATCTAAAAGTGCCTACCCACTAATCTAGGTCCATGGGCGATTGCTTGAACGGGACTCTGTGAGTCTCTAGACTGATCAGATCAGTTGGATCGGGGTTCCCCATAGGGCCTAAGCAGATAAGGTCAGGGGATTCTGAGAGGGGGATGGTGATTCGGTGCCTAAGTGCCTAAAAAGGGAGAAAAGGGGAAGAAACTGAGAAAAGATCCGGAAAGTACTGAAGCAGTAGATAAACGAAAGGCGAAAAATTTCAAGCATTTACCTCTGGGATGGAAATCATCGTCGCTGATGGGGCTGCCAGAGGAGCCGCCGATTGGGCCGCCGCCGCTGAAGGGATCGCCGATAGAGCTTCCGTAGATGGAGCGGTCGCCGATGGTGACGCCATTGGAAGGTTGGAGCAGGTCGCGGATGAGATCGCCGGAAGGGGGGAAGCGCTTGGAGATCGAAAGAGCTCGTAGGAAGACGAACAGTGGTTTGCTGGGAGAAAATGCTAGATTTGTGGGGAAGAGTAGGCGGAGAAGGCCAATACTTAAGGAAAACTGGGAGGGTAAGGGTAAAGACGGTATTCTTGCCGCGTCGTCTACACCAATTCCAGGGGAGCGGTCGTTTCGCGCGCTCGGCCCGAGGAAATTGCAATCACTGTGCCGCGGAACGGAAGGAGATTTTTACTGCGCTCGTTTCGGAGGAAAGGATTAAAGAAAGAGTTTCGAAGAAAAAGTTATGTTTTACTCCGAAACTGGGGGGCATGTGTTGACGCCAGATTTTGACACGTGTTAAATCGGTGTCGGGAGGAGAAGGTTGGCCGATGCGGCAGATCTAAAGGCTACAGTAAGGAATCGGCCGATTGAAGTAACAGTTGGAAATCGGCCGATTGGTGATGCAGCTTGCGCCAACAGGATGGGACTATTTTAGAGGGTCCTAGTCAAAAGTTGGTCAACAGAGCAACGCTAAGTCGGTCAAGGAACAATTGAAAAGAGTCCTGATTGGATTAGGAGACGGCGGCGGAAGATTCTGCGGGAGTCTATTTCCTTTAAAAGATATTATAGATATAGTAGTTTTCCCGCTTTTTAAATAAGGTTATAACAAGTCGTAATCGACCAGGAGTCCTAGTCTTAGGGTATAAATAGGAGTCGTCAGGGTCTTGCAAAAGAAAAAAAAAGACATCAATCAACAACAATATTTCTACTTTTCTCAGCAATTTACTTTCAAGTCGGCGACATCGCCAATACTTTCCTTCTTTCACGAGTTCGTACGGATTGGCAGGGCTGCATCAACTTGATCTCCGGCCAATTGGTAGGTTCCGCTTATCGAGTAATATCCGAGCTTTAACTACGGGCACATCGCTGTGGTTTCGTTTGGATTTATTCACCAGTTATCGATATTGACTAGAATTGCAAGTTTTACCTGTTATTCTAGTATTATCACCAGTTATCCAGCTTGAGATCAGAGTAATCGGCTTCATCATCGTTCTTCTTTGATTTATCGTCCTACAGCCGATTAGATCTGTTTCAGGTGTTGCATCTATAATAATTGTTTAGATCGCTCCAGCAGTTTTCTTTACAATTATTACGCGATTATCGGCTGATCCATAGCCGATCATCTTTACAGCAAATCGGCCGATTCGCCAACGCGCTCCTCAGGACAGATCGGAACTCCAGCCGATCGGAGCGCCTGGAATTTAATACTCTTATTTTCTTATCAATCAATAGGTCAGATTGACTGGCACGCCGCGCGAACTGTACCAGGGCGATAACCCGAACAGGAGCTAAGCAGATTCTCCCGGGTCGTGTGTCCGACGCTGAAGACCATCGGCCGATTCCTATCTGGCCGATTTTAGCGCCAACACTTTTATTTGCTCTTGTTCTATGCCAAGTTTAATTCGATGTAATTGTTATGTGTTTTGTACTATGATTCATGAAGTCAAACTTTTGTTGCATTTCATATTCAAAATAATTGTATCTCATGTATCTCATGAATGTATCTCAATGAGATGTCAATTTTTTTATTCTATTATATATGAATGAGATGTTAATTTGTAATCTATAGTTTTTTTCATTGTGAATTGAAATATTTATTCATATATATATTCGATGCCTATGTAGTGTAGAAGTCGTAGATGGATCCTCAGCCGTCATCTGCCCCATGAAGGGATAACGCCACTCCGCAAGACAAGCTTGAACAAATTGCATCCCAGATGGAGTGGGATAACGAGGCCGATGTCGATGTCCAATCTGCGGAGGACGAGTCTGATGTCGATGTTGAAACTAGGGACGAGGATGGCCCTAGGGTTGGAGAAGGGGCTTGGGTAGAAGGCAGGTGGCACGTTCTGATTGATCCACACCCTTTTCCGCAAAGAGAAAGCCGTTCAAGGGAGGCGCTTGATCCGTATTACGAACCGGAACGCCGACAGGTAATGAATACACGTCTAATTGCAACGAAGCATACCATAAGTTTTCATAGAGTACGCGTAATGACTTGCCGAATTGTATGATCCGTGTAGGTGCCGACAGGAAGGAGTAAGCACCGACGCCGACCCCCTAGCCCCACAGAGGAAGACAATGAAAGCTCGGGTCCTGATGCTGCAAGTACAACCTCTGACGGACAAAACAAAAGGAAACAGGGTCAGCGAGGAAGAAACCAATACCCTGAAGGACAATTTCATGTTAATGCAATTAGCAAGGCAGGAGAGCCCATAGATCCTCCGGAGATTGTAGCAAAGTTTTGGAATGCTATCGGTTCTATAATCAGAATAAAGATGGTTTTGGATCCAACGAGGGTTCTATAATCAGCGACTTCTAGGCACTTGGCAAAGTTTTCAAGTTTGCCGAGTGTCTCCTCGAGGGCACTCGGCAAACATCAAAGCCTTGATACAAGTAAATCACATTATTTAGCATTTCAAAAGGCATCAGAACTAGGAGAGATATGTTTGCATTATAACAATCCATGAAGACCTCACCCTCGAAAGGCATAAGCTACTGTATACTTGCCATGAACACCTCAGTCTCGCTGTGTGGCATGTGCTTCATGCCTTTTGAGGCAGAGGTGTACATGTGCAAGTATACAATAGCTTATAAGAACAATCTGCTTTAATTTGGATATGCATGTGTATCGATCTCTCAATCTATCCTGGCGAACACTCTCTCATATCATCATTTGCCAACAAATATCAGTAGGATTTTTTTTAACTCCGCGATGGTTTCAAACATTCACATTTTACTAATAAAAGTATCTAGATCTGTCTAGAAGCAATATCAAATACTGACAGCGGCAGAGAGGAACGGCGGGCGGGCACCTGGTGGCGCGATGAGGAGGCGCAACAACGTGCCCCACTCTCCTCCTTGCCTACGGGCGGCGGCTCGGTGCCGGCGGGCGGGCACCTGGTGGTGCGACGGCATACCCCACTCTCCTCCTCGCCTGCGGGCGGTGGCTCGGCGCCGGCGGGCAGGCACCTACGGGCAGCGGCTCGGCGCCGGCGGGCGGGCACCTGCTGGCGCGACGAGGAGGCGCGACGGCGTGCCCCGCTCTCCTCCTTGCCTGCGGACGGGCACCTGGTGGCGCGACGAGGAGGCGAGGAGGTGCGCACTAACCTAAGGTTTTAAATGGATAAGGTAAGGAACTAAGTCAAAGGGGTGGCTTCAAATGGGAGAAAATAGAAATAGGTGACGGGCAACACCTGTGTGGACCGTCACCTATGGCATCAATTAGACACGTCACCTACGTCATGAATAGAGGTGATGGGCAACATATGATGCCCGTCACCTATGTATCGTTGGTGATGGGCGATATATGTTGCCCATCACCTATGTCTCATGAAACTGCATGTTGGGAACATTCAAAGATGCGGCTACTGGGAATCGCAACCGCCGGTATCCTCTCTCTGTGCACGCGCGCGCCATCTCGGCAACCGCGCGTGCCCCCTCGGCAACCGCGCACCGCATTCAATTGCTGGGAATCGCAACCGCCGCGCTACCCTCTCTGTGCACGACTGCACGTGCACGCCATCTCGGCAACTGCGCGCGCCCATTTCGCATTCCCACGATCTCTGGTCGTCGCCATTATATAATGCGAGGTCGGCCGCTCTCCTCACACCCCTGCTTGAGCTCTCTCCTCACACCCCTGCTCTCGCTCGTATTAGGTACAATGGCGGGTTCCAACTCAAGCTCCAGGCGTCGCCGCTACATCATGGTGGACTCGTCGTCGTCGTCGCCATCGCCTTCTCCCTCCCATCGCCGTCGTCGCCATCGCCAATTGTCGCCTCCTCCTCCTGCGGCTCCGGCCCCGGCTCCTGCGCTGGCCCCTGCTCCGCCCCCGGCTCCTGCGACGGCCCCTTCTCCGCCGCCGGCTCCGGCGCCTGGCTATCCGAAGTTCGATCCGGACCACCTCTTCAGCTACGGCGACGCCTGGGCGATCAGCGTCATGAGGGATTTGTTCAATGAGTTGAACGAATACCTCGTCCGTCTTGGGAAGCCGACGGTGAAGCCGCCACTGGTGGAGAACGTCATCGGCTACGTCTACGCCATCTTCAGAGTGGCGGAAGTTATCAAGACCTGCCATGAGACTATGTATAACGTAGTTTGTTTGTAGGTCCTTTGTGTGTGTGTGTGTGTGTACGTGTACGATGAGGCTAAAATGCAACAAGGTGCATTTGCTATAGCAAATGCACAGATCCTGGAAACCTTCCACAGATCCAGCCCCCCCCCCCCCCCCCCCGCGCGACCCTAGCGCGCTACTCTGGGCCCACGCACCTCCAGGCCGCCCCCCCCCCCCCACCGTGTGCAACCCATTTACGCCTGTCGGTAGCGTGCCAAATTGCAACACTCTCCGCCCGTCGGTTGCAACCTGTATTGAGTCTCGATTGCAACTGCGATTACTTGCAATCCGAACAGGGGAAAAATGGCGTCCCGACAAAATAAAAGAGGAAAGGTGCGTTTTGAATAGATCGAGGAACACCTGAAACGCCCCCCTGTCCACCACCGCCGCCGCCGCCGCCCCGAATCTCGTCACAATCCATCTGCATTCATGGCGCCGCCGTCGCTGATGCAGCCTGGATCCCCCGCTGCCACGACCCAGGGCGCTACGGACTCCTCCCGCAACCGCAAACTAGATTCCCGGCCGCTAGTTCGCGCGGTTGCGGTTGGGGGTTACACGGCGGCGTTCAAAGCTCAGTTGTCCGCGGCAGGGGCGGCGCCTACACTGTCGGCGTTGATCACCGTACTTCCCCCGATTACAACGCCTACTGGTGCAGCAGCAGCTCCTACGGCGATTGCGGATGCCCCTGGGGCAAACCTGGGCCCTGGATCTGCCGATCCCCTCCATCACACAACAACTCTGACTCCTCCCGCAGCATTGCCTCCAGGGACGCTGCGGACTCCAGACGTTGAGCAGATAATCTACCCGACAAGCACCCCCCGTCTACGCTCGAGGTCCAGGAAGAAAATCTGTGTGTGTGTTTGCAAGTTCAGATAGACCTAGTTGCAAAGTTCAGATAGGCCTGTTTGCAAAGGTAATCTAGTGCGCAATTGCAACGTCCATTGTGTTCTGCTAGTGGCTATAGCAAATAGTTGGAGGTTGCAAGTTCTGCTAGTGGCTAGTTGCAAGTTCTGATAGTAGACAATATTTCTTTGTAGAAGAGGGTTGTGTGTGCAGTTGCAAACGAAATTGAAAAAATTATTAAAAAATGAGTTGCTAGCTCGAATAGTTGGTATTTGCAAGTTCTACTAGTTGCTAGTTGCAAGTTCTGATAGTAGAAAAAATAATTTCTTTGTAGAAGAGGGTTGTGTGTGCAGTTGCAATCTGAAACCAATAAAAATTATTAAAAAAATTCTGCATGCCCTATATTGTTTTTTTCCGCAGGATCCAGCTATTGAGCCTGTGTTTGTGCCGAGAGTGAGGCAAGAGTTCCGAACAGTGAATGATTCCTACATCTTTTACAAGGACTACGCGAAGCTAGCGGGGTTCAGTGTAAGGACTGCTAGGACAAGCAAACAAACAAGCCATTGGGTCTGCAACAAGGGGGGTGGCATGAAGCAAAAGAGGAGGAAGTGCCCAAAAAAACTGAGAAAGGATCAAAAAGGTGCGGCAGCCCTGCATATGTCAAAGTTAAGGAGGATAAGAAGCAGAAGCTGTGGTACTTTGACCATGTGCAGGAAGCCCACAACCACAAACTGGAACCATCCCCAAGAATGACAAGGTACATGCATGCCCACAAAAACATGGAAGAAGGCATGTGTGACATATTTAATATAATGACAAGAAATGGGGTTGCCCATCAAGCAGCTTTGAATGTGATGGCTGATCTGTATGATGGTCGCCATATGTGGGGTTTCACAGAGAAGGACATCAAGAACATGTGAGTGCTGCTGAATTGCAACATGCTGCTGAAAAAAAATGGTCTAAAAAACAGTGTTCTATAATCTCTTGTAATGTTGTGCAGGAAGGCGGAGAAAGCTAGGGTGGAAAGAGAGGATGATCTTAACAAACTTCTCCAATTCTTTAGGGAGTGCAAAGCAAATAACAAGTACTTCTACTGGGATGTGGATGCAGATCCAAAAACTGGGGTGCTGAAGAACATTTTCTGGAGCCATGCAAGCCAGAGAGCTGAGTATAGGGACTTTGGAGATGTCATCACATTTGACACAACGCACAAAACAAATAGTAAGCACATGCCACTTGCCATGTTTGTTGGGCCAACAATAACCTAAAGAATGTCACATTTGGACAAGCGCTGATGGGCAACGAATCTACTAGATCATTCAAATGGTTGTTTGAGACCTTCAACTCATGCATGGGTGGGCGGCAGCCTCACGTAATACTGACAGGTATGCCCCCTAATTGCAAGCTTAAATACGTCCTGATTGCAAACTTAATGCATCCTGATTGTAACACATAATGCATCCTGAATGCAAAACATAATTCTTCCTGATTGCATACATTATTACTTCTTGATTGCAAACTTAAATTTTCACTGATTGCACACTTAATATATCCTGGTTGCAAACTTAATATAATTTGGTTGCAGACGTAATATGTCCTAGTTGCAAACTTAAGTATTTCCTAGTACCAAACTTAATATTTATTGGTTGCAAACTTAATATATCATGGTTGCAAAAGTTAAAAAAAATATTCCCTGGTTGTAGAGATAATATTTCTGATTGCAAACTTAATATATCATGGTTGCAACCATGATATATTAACTTCATATTTCTGATTGCAAACTTAATATTTACTGGTTGCAAACTTAAGTTTTTTCTGGTTTATTGTCTGTTATCAGATAAGGATCCAGCTATGGAACAAGCGATACCGATGGTGTTTGACAAAACACAACACAGAAACTGCAGGTGGCACATCACGAGGCCGTGGAAGTTTGAGCTGGACCAGCTGTACACCTTGCACAAAGATAAAAACTTGAAAGAAAAATTGGAATCATTGATAAATTATCCGCTGGGCCCAACGCAATTCGAGGTCGAATGGCAAAAGCTAGTTAACGAGTGTGGCATTGCTGACCACCCAGCGATAAAAGCCTTGTGGGATAAGAGGGAGAGATGGATTGCAGCTTACTTCAAGGGGATGTACTCCGGCAGGATGACGTCAACGCAGAGGTCAGAGAGCCAGAATAGGGTGCTCAAAGATGGCTATGTTAGTGAGAGTACAAGCCTACACATGTTTGCTAAAAGGATGCTGGACTCACTCCAACATGCAGACCATATGGACGCCGGCGAGACAAACTACGCCCAGGTAAGATTAAAAAAAAAAGAAAAATCTTGTTCCTCCATTGTTCATTGGCTGGTGTAAAGAAAAAAAAGACATACTAAAAAGTAAATGTCAAATGCAGGCAGAGGTGGTTCGAGCGTGCAAGGCAAAGTTCGACGAGCAGCTAAGCAGGGCGTACACAAGAGCTATGTACCAGGAATACAAGAAGCAGTACAACAATGGTACAACATTTTTGATTGAGCCTAATCCGGATCCTAGAGTGAAGAATGGGTGGTTGGTCAGGCACGAAAATGGGGAGGGGAGCTTTTGCTGGGCACGACATGAATTCAAAGTGGTTGCCGACAAGCAGACTTGTGAATACAGCTGTGAATGCAAACAATGGGAACATACAGGTATACTGACTCTGCAGCTGTTTCATCCATTTAAAAAAATGTTTGTTTAAGAAAAGTGTGCAATTGCAACTTTATGGTCAGTCAGTTGGATGTTTTATGAAATACTAATTACAAACCTTTCTAACATGTGCAGGGCTATTCTGCATGCACATCATTAGAGCATTCACCCATCTTCAGGTGAGGAAGATCCCAGAAAAATACATACTGAAAAGGTATACGCGTACTGCAAGAGAGGAAGTTGCATGGGATAGGCACGACGGTGCGCAAGCAAGCAAAGAACAGACCCGGATGACGAAGTTGCTGCCTAAGTTGATGAGACTTGGAAGAGCAGGAAGTAGGTCGGACCGTGCTTTTGAGGAGACCGACAGGCAGCTTGATAAGATTACTCTAGGCAATGAAATGTTCCCTAGAACTATGGATGGTGAATCGTCAGATCCTGCGGTGTCAGCAACTCGATCTGCGGTGACATCAGAGGGCGCATCATCTGCGCTACATAATGAAATGCTGCTGATTGAGCCCCCTGTGTCGCACTCAAAAGGAAGGAGCCCTGGGAAGCAAAAGAAAAATGGTGTTGAGCCTCCACTTGCTGGCAACCCGCTCAGCACATATACGAGGCAGAACTATGGTGACAGGGAATGCAGCACCTGTGGAGTGCGGGGTACACACTACAGCACAACCTGCCCAATAAACCTTGATCGAAGCAAGGCAGCTGAGAAGCGCGCGACCAAAAGGGGTGCCAATACACAAGATGGCGCCCCGAGGAAGAGAGGGCGGCCAAAAATCATAAGGGATCTGCATGAGGGGGATGTCTGAATTAGGATGATGTGGCGGCAACTCAAGCAAGCAGCAGTGCAACGGGAGGCGGCGCAACAGGGGGGGCGGCAATCGGAAGCCGGGGGAGAAGAGCTGCACGTGTGAACTACCAGGAATGAGTTGCTGCTGCGCGTGTGTTGGTCCTACTGTGTTAAGAAACTACCCATACATGTGATTTATTCTACTGTGTTAAGAAACTACATGTAATTTATTCTAAAAAAAGAATCATCTGTTGCGTGCCAGTTGCAAAGTTGTGATAACATAGTTACAAACAACATTGACTCCCCAGTTGCAAACACACAGTTACTCTGTTAAAAAAGCCTTAAAAGTAAAATCTATTGCATACAAATCGCAAGCATCGCTGTAGACCAGTTGCAAATGTTTGTCCAGTGAAATTACAACATACTGACAGAAAATGTTGGCATAGTATTCACACAAAGTCAGCATGCATGGTCTGTGATTATTAAAAAAAATGTGAACTTGTGTGTAACCACAGTTGCAACTCTAATACAATTGTGTAACCAATTGCTTCATACCAACAGTTGAAAGCAAAAAACATAAAAAACTCCAAAAAAACAATGGCTTCATACCAATTGCAACGTGCTTGGATGAGGGTTGCAACTTGTTTGTAGCAACGGTTGCAACTGTAAAAAATAACAACCAACTTTTAACTCTGGATAAACTTTGGCTTCATGCCAATTGCAAGGTCCATAGAGGTTAAATTGCAACTTGTGTGCAAGAACAGTTGCAAAACAATGTTAACACCCACATTGAATATATACATTAACAACACAGTTGCAAAAAGGTTAAAAACTGATCACAATATTAAAACTAGAGAACATGTCGAGAAACTACATCAGTTACTACTTCAGTTGCTGCTACAACCAAACTGATCACACAAACTGGAAAAAACATAAGTTTTTGTCAACCAAGTTGCTACGTTCAGTTACATCAGTTGCTGCTACGACCCAATTACATCAGTTTTGTACACACAAAAAGCATCATTCCAGTCCAGCTAACTAGGCCTCATTGTGATCCATCCAGGCCAATCTTCCTGCCACCAAGCCTATATAGGTCCAGTTCGTCGGGAAGATCAGCTTGGTTGATGGGATGGAACATCAAGTAGTACATGAGCTCAACCCTATATGTCATCCCCTTGAACTGGAAAAAAACAACAAAAAAAAAGAGATTTAAAAAAAGTAAGATAACATATATAGTCACATATCCACACATATATGAACAGACAGGTATTGGAAAAAAAGATGGGCACAAAAAAAGGTAATATAGCTCACCGGGTTGATGTCGATGTTTAGACGATCACCATCCCAAAATTCCATGTATTTCCAAAGGAAAAACATACAATCGGTGGGTCCAGCTTGCTTTGGCGCATCAATGAACGCCCTGCTCCAGTTGTCAAATTCTGGGAATTTGTTCTTGGTGACCTTTTGAAAGGCAGCATTAATAATGGACAGCTTGGCAAAGATGCTATTGTGAGGATCAGTGTCCGTCTAGAAGTAGTCAATCGAGTCCAAGATATCGATGCGATTGTGGATGAGGTTGAGACAGTAAATAAAGTAGTGCTTCCCATGACAGGCAGGCATGAATATCTGGATAAAACCAAATTGCAATCAGTTGCATGGAACTGTTGCAATGCATACATATCACAAATTGCATAGCATGAATATTTTGGATGCCCAGCACCCCAGAAAAAAGAATAAAAAAAAAGTTAAGATAAACCAATTGCACTCAATTGCATTTTGAACAGTTGCAATGCATACAGAATCATAAAAAAAATGCATAGCATGGATACCTGGAAGCCCACCCCCCCCCCCCCCCCCCCCCCCCAAGAAAAGAAGAGTTAAGAGAAACCAATTGCAATCAGTTAAATAGAGCAGTTGCAATGCATACAGTTCATAAAAATGCATACCATGAATATCTGGATGCCCACCACCAGGAAAAACAACAAAAAAATAGTTTAGATAGAACAAATTGCAATCAATTGCATGTAACAGTTACAATACATGCAGTTCATAAAATTGCATAGCATGAAAAATGATATGCACGAGATACTAACCAACTTAGCCTTTGTTATCTCAGAATAATGCTCAATTTGAGACTCCAAACACTTTCTCAGGACTGTGAATTCTTCAGTCTCGGTTTCCCCATCATCCATGTAGATTTTTTCAACTTGCAATGCTTGAAACTGCAGAAAAAATATAGTTTGTAACAAAACTGGGTAAATCCACAGCAGGAGAGAGTGTGTAGAGAGATTCAATAAAAACTCACAAAGAATCCAGTGGTCATATACACCCTGTATCCAATCGAATCTTTCTTGTGGACAATGTCATCATAACGAATACAGTGGACAGTGAAATCCAAGATAGAAGAGTCGCCATCTTTATCATCAGCAAAAGTAGTCAGGAGATCGTTGCCATCAAAAGAACAGAAGCTGCTGAAATCAATCAGAGTCATCCTGTGTATAGGGGAGAGAAACAAAACAACAAAAAATGTGTGAAAAACAAATTGCAAAAATATGATCTGCCAGTTACTACGGGCATGTACTTACTCTTTCAACTTCTCATTAGAGGCGATCTTGTTCCTCAAGGCGAGTGCCTTTGCCAAGGGTACTTGCGGGTGAGAGCTTGGGAGTTTGAATGGAGAGATGTACTTCCTTGGCCTTTTATTCAACCTCTATCCGACTTGTTTGAAAATCATCTTTTGGAACTCATTGAAGTTTTCTACACTTTGTTCCCGTTCCTCTTGCGACAAGCGAACAGGCGGAGTCTGGGAGTTGATTTCATCAATTGGATCCTCCGGGAATATTGGATCACTTGCGGCTGTGCTGGGGCCTGCCTCGCCAAAAACACTACTGTTGAGCTTAGCAATATCATCATTAGCATGCTCGCGCAACTGCATCAGCCGTTTCTCGTGTTCAGCACACCGCTCATTAGCCTCTTTCTCGAGCTGAACGTTCGCCCTCTTGTTCTTGATGGCTTTCTCAAATCTATCATGTTTTTTCTTCTTGGCTTCCTCCATCTTCTTGGCAGCCTCGTCATTATTCTTGGCTTTCCGTGCTTCAGCTACTTCTGTTTTCGAAACATTAGTAGCCCTTGAGGAGCGCGTGCTCCTTCTGGTGTATGCAACAGGCACATTCCTGTTTGAATGACCCCCTGCATCCTTGTTCTGAGTATCCTGCTGAAGCTCAGTTGTTTTGTTCTGTATAAAAAAAAGAACACCATTTGCAAATGTTGAGTCAATTGAATTACACATTCAGCTTATGTGAATTACTACAGAAAAAAATGAAAAAAAGAGCTTACAACATCATCTGTTTTGGGTGTGTCCTCAGTGGTGGACTGTCCCTGGTGCTGTGCATCACCAAGCCCATCCCCAGGTGGCTCCTTGTTTGATTCAGGTGGCGGCATGTGTGAGGCTGTTTCCAACTCAGTTCTTTCGATCTGTATAAAAAAAGGAACACAAATTGCAACAGTGATGCAAGTGAATTGCACATTCAACATGACTGGGATTGCTACAAAAAAATGTGGGAAAAAACAGATCTTACAACATCTCTGTCCTTGGTAGGGTCCGTCACGTCAACGGTGCGGGATGTGTCATCAACAGTGGGCTCCTGCTGGTTCTGTGGGAGAGCTTGCTCCTTTCCAGCTACATCCAAGTTTTGGTGAGGGGGTGACGTTCGTGGAGGCACCTCCATCTCGTGTGTTTGCGCCTGTAACACACCAACAAAAAAAGGAACACAAATTGCAACAGTGATGCAAGTGAATTGCACATTCAGCATGCCTGGGATTACTAAAAAAAATGTAGGAAAAACAGATCTTACAACATCTATGTCCTTGGTAGGGTCCGTCACGTCAACGGTGCGGGATGTGTCATCAGCAGTGGTGGGCTCCCGCTGGTTATGTGGGAGAGCTTGCTCCTTTCCAGCTGCATCCAAGTTTTCTATGTTGAAGTTAACAGCTCCGCGTGCATCCTCTTCGCTGGGCGTTGACTACATTTTTTTTTTACAAAATTGCAACACATTAGAAGGGCTGATTGCAATGTGCATTGATCACAGATTTAGGGGGGGAGACAGAGGAAAAAAAGATGTAGAATGTTACATTAGAGCTTGGGCTATCAAAATCATTACAGCGAGGCTGTGTGAGACGGAGGGGTGGAACTTGGACGTCGCCGGGAATATCATCTAACACTGAGGAGCCTAGCATGGAGCATATGACATCCACAGGCAAGGTGGGGGAGCGCAATACAGGCGGTGCTGCGGGGGGGGGGGGGGGCAAAAGGAAACAAAGAAAAGCATGTTAACATGGCATCAAAAAATTTGGAAAACTCAAAAAAAAGAGAAGAATTACTTGATATGCCTATTCCCTGGTCATCAAAAATGCCGGGACTGATCGGTGGCGTGGATGGCTGACTGTTATGGTGTTCCAGATTATCATCAGTGTCCATTTCAACCTCAAGTGCGATGGGTTGTATGGGCACCTCTCCTCCATCTAGTCCATCAGCACCCACTCCTGCGCATCCGTCGCCTGCTGCTTCTTCTACTGCTGGTTCTGATTGTGCTTCTGCTACTGACCATTGATCATTCCTCGGTCTAGTCCTCCTAGCATCATTGACAGCAATCTTATCAGCTCGGGCATCAGCGAGCAGTTTCTGCATGGCCCTAAAACATTCATGATGGACTTTTGCCATAAGATCATTAGCCCTGCTGGTGTACTCAACAGCCTTTTCCATGTAGGACTGGGCCTTGCTAGTGCTGTCATCAAAAGCCTTCAAGACCTTGAGCGCCTCTGACTTCATGCTTCTTCCAACAACATCAGCAACGCTCTGGCCAAACCAAGAGCTGAAGCTGGGATACTGGTAAATAGATGGAGGCTGAAGATTGATAGCATCATGACCGCCTGGGTCATGAGATGTGCCAGCCCCATGACCAGAACTGCCGGCAGGAGCAGAGCTGCCATGATCACCTTGAGGGGCGAGGGCTGCTGCATGGGCGGCAGCTGCTGCTGGAGCAACGGGTGGGATGCTGTAGCAGGTGTCAGTAAGGCTCCTCAGCTGCAAAAAAAATAAAGTTAGGCCACATGGAAAAAATGGGGGAGCAAAAAAAACTGCAACTGATATAGCTGCATGATTGCATCTTACCCTGAGGTTGCCAAACTCAACAGTCCCACTACAGACATCTCCCCTACGATCCATCGTTGCTATTGACTCAATAGTCTTCGTGTCCAGGAAAGCACACCGGGGCAATGCGAATGGCTGTGTGTTTAATCCATGCTGCAGGTTATCAACATATAGCATCTGCATGTATAAAAAAAATTGTATTTTATCAGTTGCAAAAAAACACACACACATTGCAGTAAAAAAAATGCAAAAAAAGACAGAAGACAAACAGATTGCAACTAAAAAGCAAAACCAGTTGAAATATTATTACTAAGCCAGTTGCAACATTGTTACTAAGACAGCCAGATTGCAACTTAAAAAAGGCAAACCAGTTGCAATATTATTACTAAGACAACCAGATTGCAACTAAAAGGGCAAGCCAGTTGCAACATTATTACTAAGACAGCCAGATTGCAACTAAAAAAGCAAGCCAGTTGCAAATATTATTACTAAGCCAGTTGCAACATTATTACTAAAGATTGTAGACTAAGCCAGTTGCAACACTGTTACTAAGCCAGTTGCAAAAACACACACACACACAAAAAAACATTTCATATTTCCTAACAGCAAAAAAAACTGCTATTAAGTATGCAAACCTAGGGGAGTACTAACCGTTAAAAAGATACCACATCCGGTGATCGGTGCATGGATACCTTTCTCTGCAAAATCTTTCTTGTACAAACGAGCAGCTTTCCTGAGATTGTCAAACACTGCTTTGCACCAGTTCCTCCTGCCAATATTATCCAAATCTTCTGTATTCTTCACATCCTCAATCCTAATGTAAGAGTCGGTGTTGGAGAACAACAGCGACTGGAATGCGCACATGAAGAATGCTCTAAGGCCCAAAGCTCCAGTCAGAGTACGCTTCTTGAATCCATCCACTAAATCAGAAACCCTGATGCCAACTTTTGGGTTGTAAGAATGACACAATTGAACTCCCAACTCCCTCCGCTTCAAACGAGCTTCATCATCTGTCATAAAAGGTGGGTCGCTGCCAGAGTTTGGTATTTGGAACACACACCAAACAGCGTGCTCTGTGATTGCAATTTCTTTGCCACCACCAATCCCTAGCTTCATAGTTTCTGGATTGAGCTTCCGCATAAGCCAACTTAGCAATTGCCTGTCCAAATAGTGTGGCTTGAAGGACAACAACCCACCAAAATTCTTCGCGCGTACTTGACTTTTGAGATTATCAGATAGAGTTGCGATAATTTCTTTGAATTTGCTAGGAGAACACCGAAAGGATGCAATCCTCTTCTTCTCTTCATTTGCAGCGCCAGTAGTAGGGGCGGCCGGAGGGGGTGCAGCACGGCTAGAAGCATGACCACGCTCCTGGTTGCGGTGCCTCTTCCTATTGTTCATCTCTGCGGCATCACCAACCTCATGATCAGAAGCTGGCTCGTAATCGGAATCATCTCCGCCGCCACCCATTCTTCCTGTATTTGGTGGAGGACTGGCAAGCCTTAAACATTTCCTCCTATTCTTGAACTTCATTTTCTCGTTGCCCTTCTCCTTATTCAACGCTTGAAGACGAGGTGAAGAACGAACGTTAGGCCGATCTATCGGCGAATTGTCACTGCCCTGGGAGCCCTGGATATCCATTATAAGCACTGCCATTGAAAAAACCAAAAAAAGAAAACACACGCATGAGAAAAAAAAAAAATAATTCCAAGGGCAATAATTACAACCTTGAGCATTAGCAAATTGCAACCTGGAAACCAGATAGATTGCTAGTAACAACCCCCCATCCCCCAATTCCTAAATCTGTATCCACAACATGAATACGAAAAAAATGCACCCCACCAATTTAATAATTTATATCTCTTGCAGTCCTTTTCAATTACTAATGCACAGTCACACACAGAGAGAGGATTGCTAAATAAAACTGTAACTCCAAAACACAAAACATAAAAAAGCTTATGTAAAAAGTTTAGCAATTCTTGGTCTATTCAACCATGAACATTCATACGCATGTAAGGCGAAAAAGGGGACATTAGCAACCATGAATATTACCAAAAATTGCAACCATGTACATTATCAATTGCAAAAAAAGGACTGCAAAACATTACAGTAACACACAGAAATAATTACAACCTTGAGCATTAGCAAATTGCAACCTAGAAACCAGATAGATTGCCAGTATCAACCCCCCATCCCCCAATTCCTAAATCTGTATCCACAACATGAATACTAAATCTGTAAACACATACATAATACCTATTGCAGCCAGGAGCAAAAAAGCAATTGCAAGATCTACAATGATGCGATTACTACATGAGAGCAACATCAAAAATTAACCCCCCTGCTACAAAAATTACCCAACAAAAAATCACCGAGCGCGCGAGATCCCCAGGCAACTCTACACACACTACACAACTAACACTGTGCGGGCGAAAATGCGCAAATCGCTGTAACCCTAGCGTATGCTGGGGGGGGGGGGGGAATTAAGCGAGAGAGAAGGGGGTTGGGGGGGGGGGATAGGCATGTGAGCAAGGGATAGTAGCGACTTACATTGACGAGGATCCGGGAGCGAGCGCGCGAGAAGGCGGATACGATCCGGTTGGCGACGGTTGCTCCACTCCTACTTTCTCGGCTCGTGCTTGAACCGCCCGCAACCGGATCACGAGCGTGCGCGGGGGGGTGTGTCTGCACCGGCGGCGCCTCGGTAGGACTCCCGCCCGGGATCCTCGAGCGGCGCTTGCAGCGATGCAGCGGTGCGGCGAAAATCCTCACGCGCGACGCTTGGTCCGCACCTGCTTGCTCCGTCCACCGACAGCGAGCGGCTGGAGAACCCCACCGATGGCGCCTCGGCACTAGTTGGTGGAAGGGCCGGCATGGATGCGGCGGCGCGTCGGAATTGCCGAGGTAGGTGGGATACGAAGGCGCGGTGGAGCGGCGGCGCGGTGGAGCAACTGGCGATTTCGAATGGAGAGAGTGGGGCGCGTGCGGTTAATTGGGGGAAGGGGGCGGGGATGGGAAGCGGGTGCGCCTGGATCGGACCAGGTGGTTGTCGGGCCCCTAGGTGGTGCATGCGCGAGGCGGTTGGTCGGACCAGGCTCACCAGTTGTAATATAGATATACATTATATAATATATATATATATAGTTGTTCTATATAGTACCCTGGGTATTGAATAATATTCGGTAGCCGACCCGACCCGATCCCCCGGATCCGACCCAACCCCGCACCGAGCGTGCCTCCCACCACACAGGGAGCCGCATGCACTACTGTTGTCCCTCGAATGCATAGCTTATTGGCCTATCAATATCTTTAATTTCTTTATCTCCTTCAATTTCTTTCCAAAATGATAGGCAATTCGCTTACCTCCTTTAATTTCTTTCCAAAATGATGTACATGGAAAGTGTACCATAGGAAACTTTAAAAAAATGATGTATATGAAAGTGCACCGTAGAAAAAGTTATATATAAAAAGTGCATCATAGGCAGTTACCGTCAATTCCTTCCCTACTTTAAATTTCCTCACCTCCTTTAATTTATTTCCAAAATAATAGACCCTCATCTCATTTGATTTCTTTCCAAAATGATAGGCAATTAGTGACAATTAGTATCATTAGCAACAAGATTAGAGGGTAGGGAGGGGAGGCTTGGCGAGCGTGGAGGGGTTGCGGTGGGCCCGGTGGGGTGAGTTTTTAAGTAAAAAAAGTTTGACCTTTTATGCAGATTTATTTTTTAAAGTGTGATTTTGAGGTTCTCTCCAAACTCTGGTACCCTTTTAACCCTGACAAGTGGATTCTCTGTGAGGGGTATGGTGGGTAACAATAGTTCTTATTATTTCAACTTCTATAGTATTGATTTTCTAACATATCGCCTACGCTTTAGGAAAAAAAATTCGGAGTAGGCCCGTGGATCCCATCCAGCCTCCTAGGCTGCGGAGGCCCGCATGTCAGACCAGAATATGCCTACGGGCTACTGTCTACGAGGCACGCGCCGCCGCCGGCGACGGAGGCGCCGCACCCGTCGTCTCCCCGGGCCGCTAGGGACCCGGAATGGCGCGCGCCCGGTCCGCCGCTCGTTCGTCGGCCTTCCGCCCGGGGCGCACGAGCGCCCGGTCCCACGGGACCCCACCGTCGCGCCCCCCCTGCGCCGCTCGTTGCCCCGCGAACCCCGCGCGGCGCGGGGATGGATGGCTAGTCGGGGCGTTAATCGGTTCGCTCCATCCTTTCCTCGTCCCTTCTCTTTCTCTTCTCGCGCGCGCATTCTCTCTCTCCCCCTCTCGTCTCCAGCCTCCGATCGGGTATCGTTTCTTCTTTCTCTTCTAGCTTTAATTAATCACTGTGTTTGCATGTTCAGGTATCAACTAGTACTGCTGGATGCATTACCAGCAGCAATAACTCTGCAATGCATCCTAAAGCCTTCTTTTTGTTTGCCTTTGCTCTTGCATAATCCCACCTCTGTTTAGTCCAAGATGCTAGGTACATTGATTTCGTCGCTTTGATTCTCATGGACGTGGAATTAGATTCTTGCTACGAATGTGTTAGCGATGCGAAGAGATTGGACTGCAGAAAACTTGATTACACAATTGGCTTCAGAATCAAGTTTGAGTCTAGAATAAACGGGAGTTGGGATGGAATTATGAATTTGGTAGTTACACAAACAGAACACGGTGCAGGAGGGACTGGGGGGACCAAATCGATATAATCAGGTGAAATTTGGGTCTGTCTTCTTTTTACTTTGATCCAATGCACATGTCCCCACCCAGACAATAGGAATTAGGATCCTATGTTATTTAGACCTTCCTGAACTCCTGGGTCTTTTGTAGAAAACAAACAACGAAACCAGATGCCATTGCATAACCAAGGGGTTCAGGAATCAGGCCTCGGGGTACCTGTGTTAAACATTGCAGAATGTCTCCTATCTTCATTTTCCGTCATGTTTATGAATGCATCTTCTAAAAATTGAGTGCACTCTGCAGGTTCCTTCTGTATTTGGATAACCTATAAAGATCTCAGCACCCTTCAATGTGATTTGGTTTGCAAAGGATGTGTTCACCAGGATAATGACAGTTTAGCTTCTGGGTCATCATATTGTCTGGTGGATTTTTCTCATACCGTGATACAATGGGGAAACACTCTGCTGAATCTGGGGTTAGTATGCTCCTGCATGGAGACTTGGACATACAGATAATTGAAGCAAAATGTCTCCCCAATATGGATCTCATGACAGAAAGGATGCGAAAATGTTTTACTGCATATGGAGCTTGCAGCACTGACTGTGGGAAGTCTGATGCACACCCAGACATGAGGAAGATCATTACTAGTGATCCGTATGTTTCAGTTTGCCTCTCAGGAGCAACGGTGGCACAAACTCGAGTCATTGCCAACTCGGAGAACCCTAAATGGGAGGAACATTTCTATGTTCAAGTTGCACATTCAGTTAGCAGAGTTGAGTTTCTTGTAAAGGACAATGATGTTTTTGGGGCAGAGCTTATCGGTGTTGCTTCAATACCAGTTGAGCAGATCGCACCAGGTGATATGGTCACTGGCTGGTTTCCAATTGCTGGTCAGTACAGTAATCCTATGAAGCCATCTCCTGAACTGCATTTGTCTATCCAGTATAAGACAATCGACACAAACCCATTATACAAGGATGGAGTTGGTGCTGATGGTTGTCAGAGTGTTGGTGTCCCAAATGCTTATTTCCCTCTTAGGAAGGGTGGTATGGTCACACTATATCAAGATGCTCATGTTCCTGACGATTTCCGACCTCAAATTGAGATCGATGGTGGGAGGACATATGAACAAAACAAATGCTGGGAAGATATTTGCCATGCAATCATTGAGGCTCATCATCTCATCTACATAGTCGGCTGGTCCCTGTATCACCCTGTGAAGCTTGTAAGGGAATCATCAAAACCTGTTCCTAATGGAAACCCAGTAACCATTGGGGAAATTTTGAAGCGCAAAGTTCAAGAAGGAGTCCGTGTTATAGTGTTACTTTGGGATGACAAAACATCACATGATAAATTTCTCTTAAAAACGGTAGGATTCTTTCCTCTGCTAGAACCTCTTCATTTCAGAATATCAGAATCACTTTGCTGTAAACATGTAAATGGTTGTCAAGAGGTAGACAGATATCAAACCGGGACTTGATAATACTATTGTCTAATTAGTACATGATAATGATGGAAGGATTAATATAATAACTGACGAGGTATAGATATTTTGGCGATTTGTAATTCTCTTCCCTTATGATCAGTGTCTCTGGTTCTCTCAAGAACCAAGCTGGTAAGTTTAATTATTAAATTATCTGAACCCACAGAATATTGTGCGTCTTTTTTTTCCTTCTTTGCTCTTTTGTTTTGTTTTTTTGGTGTGTTTTGTACATGTTTATCCTTTTTTCCTATCTCAATATAATGATATGCAGTCATCCTTCGTGTTTTAGAAAAAAATTTGCGAACAAGATAAATGCCTGCAGAATCCAAACTGCAAGTTTCAGTTGCTACTCCGCTCTAGTTGTTTTTGAGTACAATAGCGTGTTGCTGCTTTCTCTGGAGAAGAATAGTATGATAGAAATGATGTAGGTGGAATGCAGGATGGGCTCATGCATACACATGATGAGGAAGCTCGCAAATTTTTCAGGCATTCAGGTGTCCATTGTGTGTTATCTCCTCGCTATGCTAGCAACAAACTTAGCATTTTCAAGCAGCAGGTTTGGATATTGTTTCTCCCTTGCGGCCACATACACGTACATTGAATCTATATTGCTGGTTTCAGCATATCAAGCACTAGTTCTTATTTTCTCTTTAGTCTTTTGTCCTCTCATATACATTATCACTCTAAACATCTTATACATTATCCTCCCGAACATAAACTTACATTTTTCCACACATAAAGATGTGACTGAATTTGAACTTGTACAGGAGAATAGGATATGCCCACTTGCATTTTATTTGATCCATAAATATTTCTGCAATTGTTTCAGATAAAAAATATCGAGTTAGAGATAAAGTCTGGAATTTAACATATACGCTGTTGGAAAAATAAAACTGAAATTCGAGCTGTGTATGTCATAGCATTCTCTTGGTCTCTTGGAGAAAACCTTGGTTAGGACAAAAATGATGATATGTTGACTACGTATATGAGCAGGCTGCATGCATAGTGCTGTTGGCTAATCTTCTTAACTGAATTTGACTACTGAGGTATTCCTAATGAAGTTGTTGGTTTGGGAAGTTACAAGTCGTATGTAGTTCATCAGTCCTACTTATTGTGTGATAACACATGCACTCTTAATTCTGAGTTCTGTAAAACCACACTCAAGGGTATATTAAAAGACAAGTTTTATTCTCCAGGTTGTAGGAACTTTGTTTACACACCATCAGAAATGTGTCATTGTAGACACCCAAGCCACAGGAAACAATCGAAAAATAACTGCTTTTATTGGTGGTCTAGACTTGTGTGATGGCAGATATGATACACCTGAACATAGGCTTTTCAAGGATTTAGATACTATTTTCAAGGACGATTTCCACAACCCCACATTCCCTGTAAGTTCTCTACCATCTAGTTTCCCTCTCCAACTATGTCGCTGACTCTCTTACTGAATTTTGTACAGTAATATTGACAAAACATCATTTTAACCTGCTAAAAAATTGAACATCTTTTTCCAACAATCACAGGTTAATAAGATTGGACCCAGACAGCCATGGCACGATTTACATTGCAAAATTGAGGGTCCTGCTGCATATGATATACTTACAAACTTTGAACAGAGATGGAGAAAATCTGCAAAATGGAAAGTCAGTGTCAGAAGAGCTGTAAGTTGGCATCATGATACATTGGTAAAAATAGATCGGATGTCGTGGATTGTTTCGCCCTCCGCGGATGAATTAAATGCACATGTTTGTGAAGAAAAGGATCCTGAAAACTGGCATGTGCAGGTACGATGAGTCATTCATATTGACATCAAAGATGTGCCACCTCTATGTGATTACTACTCTAGGTTTCAGATAGCTTGCTTACCTTCTCTTATTTGGCTAGGTTTTCCGGTCCATTGATTCAGGATCTGTAAAAGGATTCCCAAAACTTGTTCAAGAGGCTGAATCCCAGGTACAATCCCTTTCGGTGTGTAGGCAATGGAGTGTGATTTTTCTGAAATGGAGACTGGTTATAATTAACTTTAACATTAAAATGCAAGCTTTCTATCTGAAGCTTGGTTCTTTCAGCGAGATACTACTATACCCTTTTGTTGTGCAGAATCTTGTCTGTGCAAAGAATCTGCAGATAGACAAGAGCATACACAATGCATATATTAAAGCCATCAGATCTGCACAGCACTTTGTCTATATTGAAAACCAGTACTTTATTGGATCTTCATACTACTGGTCTGCACACAGAAGTGCAGGTAACAAGTTGACTATTAGCTACATTAATACTTTTGTTCTGTTCTAGCTTTGTTCTTAACCCTCCTATTTGTATCATCATTCCGTCTACATCAGGATATGCTTTTGGACCGTATGGTATCCATTGCTTCACAGTTTCAACTGCTAGGGACATGGTTTAGTTCTAGATCTATTATAATAAGTGATTGACGACCTTACTTTAGCATTTCTGAGTGTTGAATGAGGATTAGTTGAACTTTTTGCCACTTGTCTGAGGTAAAGAAAAAGCATAGCTATTGCTGGTTTGATTGGGAAAGATGATGGAAGAAACAGTTAATATTTAGTGCATACCGATTGCTGCATTTTTTTCTAAGTCAAGATCTGTATGACCAATCCAGCTTATGATTTCAATACTCTTGTGGAAACAGGTGCCGAGAACCTAATACCAATTGAATTGGCCATAAAGATTGCAAGAAAGATTAAGGCAAAGGAGAGGTTTGCAGCATATATTGTTATACCAATGTGGCCTGAAGGCAATCCGACTACTGCTGCTATGCAGGAGATCCTCTATTGGCAGGTTTTTCCCTCGTCATGGTCGGATTTTCTTTGAAAATATATGATGCACTGTCCTTTTATCCTGATGCCTTTTTTGCTGCTTCCATTTGATCTCAGGGGCATACAATGTCCATGATGTACAAGATTGTCGCGGACGCTCTTCGAAAGGAGGGTTTACATGAAAGCCATCCACAGGAGTACCTGAACTTCTATTGCCTTGGCAAGCGCGAAGTCTTGAGTGATGTTGCGCAAATGAACACTTCCAATGAGAACTCTGCAATGGTAACTACATTTCGTCCTGGAATATATATAAGTTACTCAAATGTGTGAATTAGATCTGTTTTGTAATTATAGACTGTCTTCCTTTTCTTCTAGCGTTTGGCCCAGAAGTTCAGGAGGTTCATGATCTACGTGCACTCAAAAGGGATGATTGTTGACGATGAGTATGTGCTCATTGGATCGGCCAACATAAACCAGAGATCCATGGACGGCTCACGGGACACGGAGATCGCCATGGGCGCATACCAGCCTCACTACAGCTGGGCTGGAAGCGGCAGCCCTCCGCGAGGACAGGCACGGCCCTCCTCTCTGTAGAACTCTTTGCACAATATCTAGAGCCGCAGCTTAAGTCATGACACAATCGCCGGCTGTTGATCTGCAGGTGTATGGGTACAGGATGTCTCTTTGGGCAGAGCACCTGGGCACGGTGGAGGAATGCTTCCGCCAGCCGGAGTCCGAGGAGTGCGTGCAGCGGGTGAACCAGGTGGCGGATGACAACTGGGCGACCTACGTCTCGCCGCAGATGGAGGATATGAAGGGCCATCTCATGAGGTACCCCGTGAAGGTCGAGCAAGACGGGAGGGTGGGGCCGTTGCCCGGGCAGGAGAGCTTCCCGGATGTCGGCGGCAAGGTGCTGGGCACCCACTCATCGCTCCCCAACGCACTGACGACGTGAGGTGGACGGAGGTTGAAGAAGCTCGAAGGTGGCCCGGGGAGAGCTGAAGCTGCTCGTCAGCATTATCTCAAGTGGTTTGTGCTTAAGAAAAGTTCGACCATCGGATGTTTAGCATTAATTAAGGCTGTTTGTATGTATGTATGTATGTATATGGTGAAAAAGAGATGGCGCATGATACAGTTTTGTATAATTCAATGTCCTTTAATTTGGACATTGCGATTAGGTTGGGGCTCAATGCCGTATGTTGTTCGCTATGTTGGTTTTTCATGGTTGTAAGAATCTCATGATGTTAAACTAGGCAGCCGGACTGCTTGAAGGAGATAGATAAACAAGGTTTGTTCCTGTTGCAACTGGAAAGGAAATAAAGAAAACAATGTACTGCCTCCGTTTTTTAATATTAGATGTAACTTTTCAAGGAAAAAACATCGTATATTTGAAAAGATAGGAATATCTAAGAAGGGAGTACTAAGTAAATGTTTGCTTAAATTAGCACCTGACTACAGCTTTTGAGGCTAGAATGAATTGTCCGTTTTCTGACTAAGTAAAATGTTGGTACGCACGCATGATACCCACTCGGGCAGTCGACACTTGAATCCCTTCGAATACATGTGTGGTAACATCAAGACACGTAAGGTTTCGTGGTGTAGTTGGTTATCACGTCAGTCTAACACACTGAAGGTCTCCGGTTCGAGTCCGGGCGAAGCCAGTTTTTTTAATCTTTTTGCCATTATAATTTTCAATTTTTTCCCTTAAAAAAAACTTCCAAATGAAGTACGTTCCGAGTGAAATATCAATCAATAATGAACTTGCATCCATTCAGTATGCGACTTTGCCCCTGCTATGCCGACAGATAATATGCACTTGTACAAACGAGAGTAATGTCAGTTTTGGGATTATTATACCACATAAAAAGGACATCCTACACATGAGTACAAGTAAAGCACTTGTGTTTAGTGCATATATATACTTCTCTACATTGGCCTTTCTCTGCACTAGCGCTACACTTTTGCTCTGGCAGCTCTGTTTTACAATGCAAAGTTCGCAAATTTCTCCCAACACAATTCCATTTCCAAGGCAATCGATACTGACTTGAAAAAATCAGCTCCTGTGCACCTGCGCTACATCAAATGCCAACAAAAGTATAATTACATAATATACATGACTATAATCCCAGAATGCAAACAATCAGCTGGACCCACCTCAATCAAATGTTCCACATCTTTGTTCTGAGAAGTGAAAAATCCGCATACTTCTCAACACGCCCCAACATTAGGAGCTTTTCATGGGTGCCATTTGATGCTGCACCCAACACTATAGGTAATGGACGAACAAATGTTAGGAAACAAACCAGTGGAACACAATGTGTGAAGCAAGCAAATCCAATCCTAAAGTAGCCATATAGAGGTACCTGGGTTTTTCTACAAAAGGCAGTTCTTGACCACTGAGCGCGCAGTCAATTGCGCGGCTCAGATCCCTGCAACACTGGGAAAGAACATGAACACAAGGGGAGACCGGAAACTTGCATGCATCCTAATACGACCTCCCAGAATTTACCTTCCTGTTACTGGCACATTGTTACTGGGTCTTGAATCATCGAACTGTCCATGGTAGAAAAGTTCGAAAGGCCTTCGTCCATCCTGCTATCCGACAAAAGGGGATCCATTATTGTTTGGTTATCGCACAAATAAGACAGCCAGCAGAGCTAGCAATTTTCAATTGGTGAACACTGGGATCAGTGCAGTCACCTTTTTGAACAAGAAAAACTCTGGTGTGCAGACTGCTCCAAAAGCTTTAGCTACTTCTTGAGACTGTATGGTGCAGGAGTAACAAACAAAAGGTGAATAGCTCAGTCTAAAGGAAGAACTTCAATGGTGAAAGTATTGCATCAAACAGAAGATTTTCATTGTTACTGATAATCCTTGAATCGAAGGCACGGTGCAGACAGACCTCATCATGAAGATATGGAAAAGGATATTTGAACAATTTTGCATCTTCAGCCATGCGCTCTGGACCATCCTGCAGAATCAAAAGGTTAATCTTTGGTTCAACCAGAAAATCTGAAAACTGCATGGAACATATGTCCTGATACAGGAGCGTCAGAACACAGAAGCAGAACTGAAGAGCGAAAATGAGGCACCTCCGGCCCTCCCAAACTTAATGCCTTAATGGATAAATACATCAGCTCCTATTAACGAATTTTTTGGCATGAAACAAGATACTTTTAAAAAAATCAGAAAGGAACTCAACATAGTAATTTGTTGTGTAAAGTACTCCCTCTGTCACTAAATAGAAGTCATGGTGTAATATGTAAGAGCACATGGAAAGAGTGCCATCAGACATTACTTGAAGTAGGATAATTTGCAGTATGTAGTTTTGTTTTACCAGAGAACAATCATAGTCAAAGTCTTGCATTAAAGGTCTAAAAAATTATTAAGCAAGCTACAATAAACTTTTTGGGGTTCATATGCTTTGTCAGAGAGAAACTACTGGCTACAGAAATAGCAGAAACTAAGACATTCATCGGTTGTAACTCCTAACCTGGGGATGTGTCCTAATTGAGTTTGACGATATGGCCACTGCTCCAAGTCCTTTCTGCATTGTATCTAGAGGTCATCACAATTCACAAATGTAAGCAAAAGAGAACATTCTGCCAGCTCTTCCAGGTTCTTACCTCCATGTAGAAAGAGGTGAGCTTTGTGATATCCTTTTTCAGATGTTTTACAAATGGACAGTGATTGCATATGAACATAACCTGAAAGTGGGGGAAAGTCAAACAACAATAGGTTCATGATGCAAGCAAATGCCGGAATCTGACAATAATTGTTTGAAAAGACAACAATACATGCCGATAACAATGCCAGTGAGCATATGTCTAGATTCTGAAGACTTGAATAGCAAACAAAATGTTCTATTTATTCATAATTTTATCCAGATGATGAACAAAGGTGTTTCTTCAGTCAAGTAACAAGCTGCAATTAGACACATTTAGCGCAAGCTATACAGAAAGAGTGACTGACCAGCAGTCCAGGGTTGCCCTCGAAATCATTCAACGTCCAGAGCTTCCCCGTCAGTGGCTCCGGGAGCTGCACGCCCACCACAAAGACAGAGCAGCCAAGCACACCAGCATCAGACTCAAATCTCGGACAAGACCTTATCGAGAACCCGCGCCGACCGACGTACCTCGAACTGCGGCGCGCGGAAGCCGATTTCCGAGACGACAAGGCGCGCATCCATGTCGTGGATCTGTCCGGCAACGTGGTGAAGGTGATACCCAACCCGGACGGCCACCAGCTGCTCACCACGCGCCTCGATCTCACCTGCGCGGCGACGGTGAGCAACAGCTGCCGCGTGCTTTATCCGGCTACCGGAAGTATTCACATCCTGCCGGAGAGCCCGGCGTCTGTTCATTTGAATGAAGAAAATTTACGCGAGCCGTACACCCATTTCGCATTTGGGAGGATTGCCACTACTGGAGAGTACAAGGTGCTCCGGATTTTCGACCGCCCCTCCCACCACCTTGCCAATAACGAGCACCAGCTATTTGAGGTGCTTACCATCAACGGTTCAGGTGCCGTCCATGCGCGGTGGAGGGCAAGGCGGAGCCATGACGACTACGTTGAGGGGAGCAGTGCCATCGTCGTTGGTGAGGTGGTCTACTTCAAGTTGGATAGTATATATCAGACTCTGATTGAGGCTGGTGTCAACCCTGGCATCAATCCTGACTGCATCATTTCGTTTGACCTTGAGAGTGAGGAATGGAGGGATGTTCTCCGGGGGCCAATAGGTGACATCTTTTTTACAGATGAATATGATGATCATTTGGAGGACTACCGCCCTCTTTGGTCTGAGATTACTATAGCTGATCTGAGAGGCTCCTTAGCTCTTGCGCACTACCATAACTGCCATCACGTCATGGACCTCTGGCTTCTGAAAGACTTTGACAATGGTATCTGGCTGAAAGAGTGTAGGATTCAGATTGAACCTATTTTCCCAACTATCGAGTGGTGTGTAAAGGCATTGTTTATGTTAGATGATGGAAGGATTGTCATCCATTTCCCAGAGACTGGACTGCTGTTCCTCCATGATCCAAGAACCAACACTTCAGCACGAGTGGAGATGAGACGTCTTGATGCGCTTGCGATGTACACGAGAAATCTGTTGAGTTTACAAGTTGGTGACATGGTGTAGTGCTGTAACATGCTGCTACTTGCTACTCTGTTTTGCATGCGGTTAATGTATAACATTTCATCCGTTGTTCAATCGTTAGCAGTTGAGCACTCACTTGTCTAGTTTGAAGTGTGTTATTAAAGTTAGATCCAAATGCACTGGACACCTCTGTTTGATCTATATTACCTTCTTTGACTGATGGTACATTATATTTGTTTTAGTAATAATTTACAATAAGGATTTACATGTAATTTATTGCCTTTGGTTGGTGGCCTGCAGGCCCCTATGCTTGATATGCTTATCTTAATGTAAATACTTTCTTTAAACATGTCTTAAAATGTCTAGAGGTATTATAAGTTGGGTAACAATATATTCTTACTTTACATGAAAAATCAAGTTCTCTGGAACTAATGAAGTTAACTCCAGACATCAAGGTGCTGTTTGTCATCTCTGATCCAACTTATTTATTTTTATACTTTTAAGATACATGCCTAGAAGCTATATATATAATGATTTGCTGACTGAACTATTGTTTTTGATAGTTGACACTCTGTTGATGTATCTTGATCAGTTACCTTAAATCAGTTCAATCCATGCCGATAACAGGTAAATGGTAATTTTCTGTGAGCTAATCGTGGCTTATGTGTTGTACATCCAGCAGGCATGACTTGCACAAACTCCTGAGAGGCATGTGGACTATATCTGTCTGAAATTTACATTTTATATTCCGAACTTTATTATTCAAAGATGGTGAAATTCTTCAATCTGAAGCTAAATATTGTAGGGTCACCACCAAAGCCGATTGCAGGGTAGAATAAAGTGTCATCATGGTGGCAGAGAAAGACAAAATAATATTAAGAGGGGAACTTTGACTGCTGATGGAGATAATCAACAAAAATCCATACTGCCCTTTCTATGTTACTCTGCAAACTTAGTTATGTGGACAAACTGCTATTGTAAGCATCGGCTGCGCAGATCGTGTGGCTGGGCTTAGGGCTGGACGCCGAGCTCAAAACTTGTGAGCTGGCTCGGCTCGGTTGTTGATCAGCTCAACTTGGCTTGGCTTGATAGTTTTTTAACGAGCTGAGCAGCTATTTTTGCTTGTTGTGTGTTAATAAGCCACGCTTGAGCCAGCTCACGAGCGAATCGAGTTAGAAGGCCCAAGAGAACCAAGAGCTGCAAGGGCCCGATAGCGCGGGAGCTATATATAGCTTGTGTTACAATCTACATTTCCATCGTCTGAAGACAAACGGACAGGCTAAAAGTTAATGGTCCAATATTGTCTACCAATTCCATATATGGCTCGTGCTATAGCTTAGGTTGCGTTGCTGCACATGGCCACACGCAAAGCCATAACTAAGCATGTGCATGCAATTGCATTCAAATCAGCCGTATTCTTTATTTATTTATTTTCTTTATTCTATTTTTTTTGTTTTTCTTTCTTCATATTCTTTCATTACTTTTTATTTCGAATGCACTTACTGATATTTCTTCTCTAGCATATAATATAATTAATCCTTATTTTCACTTTATTTTTCTATCATGTTTATTCTTATTTCTTTCATTTATTTTTATTCTCTTTTTTCTATGGACTAAACGTGCTTCTATGTGTACTGCCTGTGCATGAACACGTAACCCATACCTAGTCTTGATGGTAATTTTTCTCTTTTCTTATTCTTTAGTTTTTATTCATTTTCCTTCATCTTTTTCTTTATTCCTTTACTTCTTTTATTTTTCTCCTTTTCTTCTAATAATGTATATAATATGATAATTTATTTCTATCTCCTTTTATATTTGTTTCTTTACTTCTTTTTCTTTAATTGGTTTCTACTTCTTCTCCATTTTTGTATCACTCATCTTAGATCTCCTTTATATCTCCTTTATATCCTTGATGGATTATTACTCTTAGCTCGTAATGAGAATATAAAACCAATTAAATTTACATGTGCATGTAACTTATACTTGGGTCACGGGAGTAATTTTTCCTTCTCTTTTCTTTTCTTTATTCCTTTTACTCCTTTCCTTCATTCTTTTCTTTTTCTTTTTCTATTTTTTTATTCTAAGCCTACATATACAAAATATTTTTCCTTTCTCCTTTTATTTATACTTATGTTCCTTTTGTATCCATATCTTGATATTTTCTTTATCTTTTTAAAACTACTTTCTACTTTTTTCATAAATTGTATCCTTTATATTCGTTTTTTGATCTTATGTTATTAAATATATATAGTTGATTGGATTATCTGCTATACAAATTATTTATTCATAATGAAGAATGACAAATTATAGTATAAAATATATTATTTATATTTAAGAGCGCATACTCAATGTGTACTAATTTGTTTGTATTGTAGATTTATAAATTGGTGTGTGAAATAATTTATTACCTTTATATACTAACTTGCTTAGCACGTGTATATATGTTTAATTAAATTAATTTTTACAATGTAGATGCATTAGTTTTCATGTAAAATTATTTGGTCTGCGTGTAACTAATTTATTTGCAATACCAAATTATTTATTCGCTTTGTAGATTACATTGTTCCGTGATTTTGACTCATTTGTTTGCAATATTCATTTTTCTTATTCGTCCTATATTATCAAATGTTCGCGATGGGTAATATTTTCTTCGTTGTGTATTATTATTTGTTCGTTATATTTAACTTTTTGTTCATAGAAAATAGTTAAAATATTTATTTCCAGTAGTTGAAATTCATTATTGAATATTATTTTTTTTCAAAATATCATGCAAGCATAGGCAAGTGTGGTCTTGTTTTGAAGATTTTGTCACAAGAAACATAGTGGTGCAATTGAAATTTAATTTGGATGTTCGGTTTAATACTTATTGCTTTTTTAAGATCCGAATTTGCATGCATGTTGGTAAGGTCACATCGATGTCATTTTTGCATGCACAGAATCTTTCTCCACCGAGGGTGTGATTTGCATGCATGCGCTGTACTTTTTGCGTGCACAGAATTTTTCTCCACCGTAGCACGTTGATTTCACTATGTAAGAACCGCCGCCTTATAATGACGCGCATAAGGGTGACAAGTGGTTGTTGCGCGTCACCTGTATACGAAAAGTGATGCGCACAGATTAGGTGTGACACCTTTTTATTCTCTAGGCCCCCAGTAAAAAGTGGCTCGTCACTATGACCGAGCAAAAGTGACGCGTCTCATGAAGCCCGTCATCTATATTACAGGTGACGGGCATTATTAGGAGCCCGTCACCTGTAGTCATGTCATAGGTGACGGTCCATGCCCTCGTAGGTACCAGGCAGTCGTCTCCTGTCATCCCTCAAGTAAATGTGACGGCCTTTACTTAGCGCGTCACCGCATCTCGTGATGCGCTTAACCTATGGTCCTTGAAAGGTGATGCATTGCGTGTATAGTTCGTCACCTATGTGTATGCCCTATCTAACAAAAGGGATTATTGCAAGATATATAGTTCGTTACATTCGCATTACGTGCATTACGTGAAAATTGCGAGGTAACAATGCTGAGATTATTGCGAGATATATAACAAGGCAGAAGTTTATATTGCGAGATATATATATAAAGGGACCTACATACAAACTACGATATGCATAGTCATGGCAGGTCCCTGATAACTTCCACCAGCCTGAAAATGGCGTAGATGTATCCGGCGACGTTCTCCCCCAGTGGCGGCTTCACCTTCGGCTTCCCAAGGCGGACGAGGTATTCGTTCAACTCCTTGAACGAATCCCTCATGACGCTGATCGCCCAGGCGTCGCGCAAGCCGAAGGGGTGGTCCGGATCGAAGTCCAGATCGTCAGGCGTCGGAGCAGGGGCCGGAGCCGGCGCCGGAGCAGGGGCCAGCACCGGAGTAGGCACCGGGGCAGGCGGAGCAGGGGCCGGCGCAGGAGCCGGGGCCGGAGCCGCAGGAGGAAGAGGCGACCGGCGATGGTGACGTCGGCGAGGGGAGGAAGAAGGCGATAGCGACGACAACGACGAGTCCACTTGGATGTAGCGGCGACGCCTGGAGCTTGAGCCGGAACCCGACATCGTCGTTGTACCTAAGGCGCGTGAGAGCAGGGGTGTGAGGAGAGCGGCCAGCCTCGCAGTATATAATGGCGACAGCCAGAGATCGTGGGATCGATCTTGAATGCGAAACGGCGCGCGCGGTTGCCGAGAGGGCGCGCGCGTGCACAGAGAGGGTACTGACGGTTGCGATTACCAGTGTAGCCGCATCTTTGAATGTTCCCAGCATGCAGTTTCATGTGACATAGGTGACGGGCAACATATATCGCGCGTCACCTTTCTCTTTCGTTTGAAAATATAGAACGACACATACGGCGACATATGTTGCCCGTCACCTGTATTCATGACGTAGGTGACGGGTCTGAGTGATGTCATAGGTGATAGGACACACATGTGTTGCCCGTCACCTATTTCCCTTTTCTCCCATTTAAAGCCACCCCTTTGACTTAGTTCTTTACGTCTCCCATTTGAAACCCTAGGTTAGTGCCAACCTCCTCGCCTCCTCGTCGCCGAGCCGCCGCCCGCAGGCAAGGAGGAGAGCGGGGCACGCCGTCGTGCCTTGTCGTCGCGCCACCAGGTGCCCGCTCACCGGCGCCGAGCCGCTGCCTGCAGGCAAGGAGGAGAGCGGAGCACGCCGTCGCGCCTCCTTATCACGCCACTAGGTGCCCGCCCGCTGGCGCCGAGCCCCTGCCCGCAGGCAAGGAGGAGAGCGGGGTGTCAGACCCGGGGTAGCGGGACTGCACACTTGGCGTACATATTCTTGTAGTAGGTGATGGCGCATGGGCCATACCTTATCCTCATTGTAACTAGTCGTATAGAGGTAGGACTAGTCGGACGTAAGGAAACTACCCGACAACGTACTCGGGCTGGACTCCTCAGACCGTCCCCGACTAGGACTTCCATGTAATTCTGTCCCCCCAGACTATATAAGGGCGGGCAGGGACCCCTCCAAAGCATAACGTGCATACGCATAACCATCAAGGCAATACAAACCACACAGGACGTATGATTTTACGCTCTCGGTGGCTCGAACCTGTCTAAACTTTGTGTTCCTTACATTTCGAGTTCCTGATCTCGGCGATACCCTACCTACAACCTACCACCTCGGGGGTATCCCTCGGTGGGCTTGGCGGTAAAACACCGATAGCTGGCGCGCCAGGTAGGGGTGTTCATCGAGCATCCACCGGGGAACTTGATGGCATCTTTCAACTTCACCAGCGCCGTGCTCGACAAGGGCACAACTTTCATCTTCAGCTCCTGGATCTGCGTCGCCAACAGCTCAGGTGGTTTCGAAAGCCACCTGGTCAGCACCATGGAGCCCGAAGCGTCGAGCTGTCCGAGCGGACTCGACGAGTTCATCGACAGCCTCGACAAGATGCAACCGTATCTCACTTCGGAGATCGAGCAGAATTCCGTCCCTGACGCGTTTTTGACTCGTGTCCCGACACGACTTTCCAGCTCGGATCAGATTCGATCTGGGGAAGAGCGTACTCGATTCTGCTTCGGACTACGCAACGCGGTTTCTACCTACAAGGAGGCCCTATGATCTAAGTCCCTCTCTGACTTGGAAGCGGATTTAGATCTCCTGCTTAAGCTCGGAGACGAGGATGCCACCGCTAGCCGGGATGCTCCCGTTTTCGATGCCTACTTGGATTCAGATGACAAGCTCGACTCTTCCGCGGTTAGTCATCTGGCTTCGAGCATTACGACTACTGCACAGGGCAGATTCGTGTGCTGGAAGGGCATGGAGCCCTCCGAACTACTCGATGATGATGCCCGCTTGGTAGCAACCATCCAGCAACTGCCCTTTCAAAAGGGCAGACCGCTCCCTCCTATCCAGGAAGAGACATCCAGGACTACCACCTCGACTGTCCTGGCCACCAACTACTCTGGCGACTACTCACCAGAGCGCAAAGTCTACATGGCTTCCATCCACGACAACTATGTAAGAAAAGCCCTATAGTGACGGGCATCATCGCGCTAAGGTGACGGGTATTATGTCCGTCACTTTTATCACGTCAATAATGACTACTCAAAAGTGACGGGTTAAAGCCCGCCACCTATGTCCCACAAAGGTGACGGGCTAATACTGATGCCCATCACCTATGGTAGTCTTAGCCCATCACCTATATCAACACATAGGTGATGAGCATCATTCTTTTGCGTGTTTAAATAAATATTTTCAGTGTGAATAAAAATCAAAAAAATATTTTCTTGTTCCCACCGCGCTCGCGTCGCAAGTCGCGCGATTTTTTGCCCGAATATGCGCACGTATGATTTGTTCTACCATTACCAGGATTCGAACCCACGACCTGTGCCTCGCGCGACCCCTCCTTTAGCACCAGGCTACACCATCACATGTGATAGAGGAGGAGATATTTTCCTTTTGACGTGACTTGAAACTATCTTGTAATGATCATTTGGTAACTATACCGACTTCAAATGAAAATCTTGTCAACTACAAAGGTGTAGATCAGGTCAAGATCTACAACTTTCTTATATACCAATTCTCCATCCGAGGTCATTTGTGAATTTTGAAATTTCTATTTTTCAAAAAATCTGAAACTTGTATTGCATATTTCGGTGCCAAAACGATCTCAAATGAAAAAATATACAACTACAAAGTTGTAGATCGGTTCGTTATCTACAACTTTTGTATAGACTATTTTTCCATCCAAGACCATTTAAAATTTTCAAAAATCGCGTGTTCAAATATGAAGTCGAAATCTTATAATGAAGATTTCGTTGCCTAAACTATGTCAAAGAAAAATCTTTTAAACTACAAAGTTGTAGATCTTGTCGAGTACTATAATTCTGAGATAAAGTTTATCCTCATCGAAATTCAAGAAAAAAGTTATGAAAATATCAAAATTCTATACAAAATTCACAAAGGTGACGTGCAACATCAATGCCCGTCACCTTTTACTTGTCAAAGCCCATCACCTATATGATCCTTATAGGTGACGCGCTTTAACAAGGCACGTCACCTATGTTGCTGTTATAGGTGACGCGCAATAGTTGTTGCACGTCACCTATAATATAGGTGACGTGCCTTGTTAAAGTGCGCCACCTTTGAGTGATGAAAGGTGATGGGCCATCTGCCTGAGGGACATATAGGTGACGCGCATTATCTTTGCGCGTCACTTTTATCATATGGGTGACGGGCAACACTAGCTTGTCACCTTTGTACGTCATCTTAGGGCGGTTCTTACATAGTGGACCTCGAAGACGATGAGTCGGGCATCGAGTTCGACAACGAGCTCGAGGACAAAATCTCCGCCAACCAAGATACCGCTGATGCTCCCCAGGATGAAACCGAGGTCCAAAGGCGGACACGTAGGTGGAAGAAAGCCAGGAGGGCCAAGCGCAGGCGCAATGCTCAGGAACGCGCCCGCAACCCGCACTGGCGGAGAAACCTACGAAGGGATTTGAGGCAGCGGCGGACGAAGAATTCATTACCCCCATGGGTAACATCTACGAAGCTTCTCTGCACCTGCAACAAATCCCACAAACGGAAGCAACCCAGCGGATCATGCGACTTATCAAACAAGCCGCAGTCCAACTCAAATCCGTCCAGTACACTCGTTCCAGATCGGAACGCCATGGCAGCTCTGTACCCCAGGGCTGTCGTACTGCTGGAGGTCATCTAAACGCCTGCAATAATCGACATGTCGAACAGGAGGTACAACAGCAAGGCCCTGGGCCCAGAGGAGGGGGCAACCCGCGGGAGGCCAAGGCCACCAGGGTAACCAGCTACCCCCACCTCCTGGTGACCTAAGGCAGCACATCAATAGCAACCGCGACGTGCGCACCGTCATCTCCAATCGGCAACGCGAGCGGTTGGAGAACGCTGCTCGCGAAGACAGTGATTGTTTCCCTGCTTTCACGAAAAACATCACCAGTCGCGAGTACCCGAGGGACTTCAAGCCTACGAACATCCCAAAGTACGACGGGAAGTAGGATCCACGGTAGTGGCTGCAATGCTACTCCGTGGCCATCGAAGTATGCAGAGCCTCTAACTCGACTAAAGCCCTCTATTTCCCGATGGCCATGGAAACTGCCCCACTTACGTGGCTGGAAACCCTCCGGACAAACTCCATCGATTCTTGGGAGGTCCTGAAGCAGGTCTTCGTTGACAACTTCCAGGGCTCCATGATCCCGGCAGGTACTCGCCATGACTTGTCGCAGGTAAAGCAGGAGGAGAACGAGACCCTGAGGTTGTACACGCGCCGCTTCTTCGACACCTGCGCAACCATCGCCAACATCGCCGATGAAGAGGTCATCCGCTGCTTCCGCAACGGACTGGCCACGAAGCAAACATACCGCGAGTTCGGGAGAAACCTCCTGACTACCGTACTCGAGCTCCGCGACATGATGCAGAGATGGGCGGATCAAGAAGACGAGGAGAACGAACGCTTCCCCAAGCGCAAGAACAACAAGGGCAACAATAACAACCGCTCCGACAAAAGCCAGTATAACAACTCAGGTGCCGCTCGCAAGCGGAAGCCCGAAGACCAAGTGGCCAACGTCGAGCGCAACCCTCGCAGCAAGAAGTAGGGCAAGCTCCAGGACCAGTACGAGAAGATCCTCCACAAGCAATGCCCGATGCACCCGAAGGCCAAGCACACAATGTTCCAGTGCACCGTCCTCCGCAAGAGTCTCAACGCCCCGGCGCCTCCTGACGACGAGGAGAAAGACAAGGACAAGGGGGACGAGGGCAACAACAAGACAGGGCCTCCGGGTTTCCAGCACACGACTAATACCGTCAACGCCAATGCAGGCTCAAATATTTGCACACAAGCATTCCTTCCATTATACTAACAAAGACAATATGCAAATGGAAACATCAAGCACCTCCATGAATTAACAACATTGCGCGACTGATGCAAATGCAATACGAGACAAGATTCCAAGACAACATTAACAACTACATACAAAGCTCACTTTAAAAAGTGAAGCGGGGGTGATAATTTATTCCTACAAGTGTATTGTTCACAAGCTAAAGTGGGTAGCAACTAGCGAGAAATTACAATACTACACAATGTCACCACCTTGTAAGCTCAACAGATTTCCTGTGTACAAACTAACTGCATCAAGACATCTCATCTCAACCTCTGAAAAACTGTTGGTTCTTGGATCATAAATAAGAAGCAGCCCTGTTGATGCTAGAAAGATGACCAACCTCCCGTCATCTGATACCAGCAACGGTTTTACAAAGTACTCATCGGCAGGAATAGCTGATTCGGTCTGTATGCTGTACTCTTTCACCCAGAGACCTCTCTCAAAGTCTGTCAGAAGCCAGAGATCCAAGGACTGGTGGCGACGGTGGTACGCTAGAACTAGAGAGCCTTTGAGCTCAGATAAAGTAAGTTTATGCCAAATCGAACGGTACTCCTCTGTAGCATCGGCGCCATCCATTGAAAGGCCGCTGCTTATTGGCCCCTGGATATCTCTCCTCCATTCCTCTGTCCCAAGGTCGAACGAAGCAATACAGTCCGGATGAATGCCAGTGTCCACACCGAAAAACAGCAAAAGATCGTAAGCACAGTCCATCAAGAAGTACACCACCCCACCAACAACAGCAGCATTGCTCATCTCGACAAATAGATAATGGCTCTGCATCGCCCTCCACTGTGCATGGTGGGGGCGCTCCGCTCTAGGCCGAGAGGGGGGGACGGGGGTGAGGGCGGCGCGACCGAGGGCCGACGGGGGCGAGGGGAGCGTGGGCCTTTGCCCCGAGTCGAAAACGGATGGGCCCTGATGGGCCAGCCCAGTCAGGTGCATTGTTAGTGTTTGCGTAAGCAGCTTCCACAGCTGGGCATGATTGCGTGAAATGAAGAACTGAATAATCTAACATTAACTTTTTACCTAAAGCTGTTAATTGATGCCATGTCAACGTATTTCTTATGATATTTACTCCAGCATCCATGCAGGTTGCTTTTTCCTAGTGTTTCTCAGTTAGCTTTCCAGTTAGGTGTTTCTCATCCTTTTTCTTAAATTTCTATCTTTTCCTTTACTTTTTATTCACCAGGCCATGGGACATGACGGTCCTACCCCTGGCCCGTAGAGTTTCAAATACTTGACCGGTAGACAGACCTTTCAAAAAGCCGCGGGAAACAGCCTCCAGTGGCGAGCCATGGAGCAGGAGCTGCTGCGGATCCTGCGGAGCCTCAGGTTCCCGCGCCACCTGCTGCAGGCCCACGCCCAGCTCCTCGCCCGCGGCCTCGCCGCGAGCCCGCGCCTCCTCCCGGCCCTCGTCTCCGCCGCGCTCTCCGCCGCCCCCGCCTCCCCGTCCCCCGCCCGCCACGCCGCCGCCGCGATCCTCCGCGCCGCCGGGGCCGCCGCCTCCACCATCGCGCACAACACCCTCATCGAGCGCCTCGCCGGGCGCCGCGGCGGCGGCGGCTCCGCGGAGGACGCGCTCGCGGCCTACGCCGCCATGCGCGCCGCGGGGGTGGCCCCCAACGGGTTCACCTTCACGCTCCTGCTCCGCGCGTGTGAGTCCCTGGGGCGGCTGCCGCCGTGCCGGTGCGTCCACGGCCAGATCGTGCGGTGCGGGTTCGGGACCGACGTGGTCGTGCAGAACGCGCTCCTGAACGTGTACTACCGGTGTGGTGACCCGGGGTACGTCGGGGCTGCCCGGGAAGTGTTCGACAGAATGCCAGATAGGGACGTGGTTTCCTGGAACTCCATCGTTGGGGTGTACATGTCGAGCGGAGATGTCGCAGGGGCGATGGAGCTGTTTGAGGCGATGCCGGAGAGGACTGTCGTGTCATGGAACACGGTTGTTGCCGGGTTCACGAGGGCTGGAGACATGGTGTCAGCTTGCTCTGTCTTTGAGAGGATGCCGATCCGGAACTCCATTTCTTGGAACCTGATGATCTCGGGGTATGCAACAAGCGGTGATGTGGAGGCTGCACGATCGCTTTTTGACGAGATGGACCAGAAGGATGTGGTTTCGTGGACGGCGATGGTGTCTGCTTACGCAAAGATCGGGGATATAGATTCGGCCAAAGTGTTGTTTGATCTTATGCCTGTTAAGAACTTGGTTTCGTGGAATGCGATGATAACAGGGTACAATCACAACTCGAGGTATGATGAGGCACTGCGCACGTTTCAGCAGATGATGATTGAGGGCAGATTCATGCCTGATGAAGCTACATTAGTTAGTGTTGTCTCGGCCTGTGCCCAGCTGGGCAGTGCTGAATATTGCAACTGGGTCAGTTCTTACATTAGTAAGAGCAACACTCATATAACTGTCGCTCTAGGAAATGCTCTCATAGATATGTTTGCAAAATGTGGAGATGTAGGAAGAGCACGGTCGATTTTTGACAGAATGAAAACAAGATGCATCATTACATGGACAACAATGATTTCTGGTTTTGCTTATAATGGGCAGATTAGAGAAGCCTGATCTATAATGAAATGTGCAGAGAAGGAATCGAGCTGGATGACACAGTCTTTATTGCTGCACTTGCTGCTTGTGCTCATGGAGGTTTATTGCAAGAAGGTTGGAGCATTTTTAAGCAAATGGTTGAGCAATATGGGATTGTGCCAAGAATGGAGCACTATGGATGCATGGTGGATCTACTTGGTCGAGCTGGTATGTTACAAGAGGCGGTTCAATTTATTGAAAGCATGCCTCTTAAGCCTGGGGCTATTATTTGGGTAACTTTGCTTAGTTCTTGCATTGCACATGGTGATGCAGAGTTGACAGAGTATGTCAGCACAAAGGTAGTTAGAATAGAACCATTTAATTCCAGTTATCAAGTGTTGGTCTCCAATTGTAGTGCTCTAGAGGGAAGGTGGGGCAGTGTGTTGGATGCACGCAAAACAATGCGTGACTGGGGAATTGAGAAAACACCTGGTAGTAGCTTGATCCAGGTAGGAAGTGAAGTCCATGAGTTTTTGGCTAAAGACACAAGGCACCAAAAAAGAGAACAGATATATCAAACTCTGGATGGTTTGATAGCCATCATTCGACATTCAGAGCACACACCTTGGATAAGTTATTGCAGCGCACGCTAGTAATAGAAAGCTTTTCTTTGAGTATTTGCCCTCTTACAGGTAAAGAGTAAACTTCAGACTGGATTCTTTGGTAGGCCTAGTTTTAAATATGCAATCGGGGCTTGTGAGCTTTGTTGCCAAGATTGTGATTAGATCAACAATTGAAGGATTAATGGCATCCATGGCCAGTAGAGGACCATTCTTGGATAGGTTGAGTATTCATGATGTTGCCAGGTTGGTTGTGTGCTGTACTGCTGTGAACTTGACATGTGAAGGGAAAGCTGATTCAGCTGTCGCAAATGATCTGCAATATTATGGAACTGGGGACCTCTAATGAGTTACAGTTGTATTAAGTTGGCCAGATATGTCGATCTTGAATGAAAATAGTAGGCACTTTTGCAGCAACTACCAGGCTGGGAATTAACACTAAACTGCTTTTATATAAGATTTCTGAGGGCTGCCATTGACATGATTCGATCTTATGCCAGCGTTCAAGAGGAGCCTACTTAGCATCTTAGATGTTTCAGTAAGCACAGTAAGTCATTCACATAAAATAGTCTTCTTTATTTTAAATTCATACATGAAGAAACCCAGTTTCAGGCTTTGCTAAGTAGTAACATAAAAATATTGAGGATTATTTTCAGGCTTATTGCATCTTCTACCATCAAATTGGTGACGTTTTCCTTTCAACATTTTAATAGGTTTATATGCGGTGAATATTTAAGTGTCTACTCTTCCAAAATTTGTTTACTTTAACTTCCAGGAAACTTAAAAAAAGTTGTCTGAAGAGCTATGAACAACTTCTGATTCTGTTCAGTGGATAGCTATGAGTACTTGCAAACTAGGATTAAGGATCAAAGAGTCAAGATAAGTCTTTAGCCATTTTGCATCCGCAAACACTTTTTGAATTTTGAGTTTGGATTTGTTGCCTTGCTGGTGTGATGTGCCAACTCCGTGCAATGTTATTTTTGTTTGTTTCAAGATACACAAACTTTTAAATTTCATATTGCTTTCAGCAGCCAACCAGTCAATCAATGACAGACCATACAAACAAGCATGTTATTCTGGGATATGAAAATTATGAACTTACTACTCTGACCTCATCCTGGCCAATACCCCTCCTAACATCTAGCATGCTATGGTACATATTTCTGCACCAACAAACTTGTTTACATGCTACTTTCATGTTATTGGATCAAAGAAAAAATGAAAAAAAAGCTTAAATAGCTTCCTATTGGAGAGTTAACTGATGATTGAACTTTATTTCTGAAGGTGCTAACACAAGTTACCATATCATCAAATGGAATTATGTGTTTCTGTTGTTTCTGCACTTGCATTAACATGTACGGTACAACCATATATCATGTTCCCATCTTCACATGGTTCGTCATCACAGAGTTTACAAGGAATTTTCATTTTATTGTCAGCTTCGCTCGGGTTTCATAATGGTGCTGTTAGCTGCACACCTTAGTGATCACTCTGTTTAGTATGCCCTCAGTTCTTTCGTCTTTGCCGTCGTAGAACCTGTGTGTTAAACTTTCTAAAGTTTGACCATTGATATGTTTGAAACTATCAAAATTGATTCTATGAGAAATATATAGCTAGACTTGTCTTTAGGAAATATAGTTAAGAAAATAGTCAAAGTGATGTATCGAAAACTTGAACTTGAACATCTCTCTCTAGTGAGAGGACAAAACTGTGGCAGTCCTCCGTCCAAAAACAAAAGTTTACATTGAATTCTTCATGGAAAATGGTTTACCCAGTGATGACAACCACTTTCTGTAGTAAAAAATTACTTGTTTTCTATTTTACGAGTAAAATTTTTGGTCTAATGTTTGAATCTTCAAGTTGTAAGTACGCCCCCCTGCCTTTAGAACTTTTTATGACCAAACTTTTAAACATAAACATGAACACATCGTTTTCTATGTTGTTCTGAATCCAGAAGATTTGAGTGACTTTGGTATCACAGCTTTTTTGTCTTTAGAGGAAGCCATCAATATGGTATTATCCTGTTTCCTGTCTTTCTGACTCCAGCCTTTTGATTTTGCTCCTTTATCACTTTAATCATCAATGGTGGCAGTCTGACATTACTAAATTACTTTGTTTTGCTTCAGGACTACAACAGATTATTATAAGATTCACAATAATATTAACAAATCCGGTCTAGAAAAAAGCAGTTACTTTGTGAGCCCTGAATGTCCTTATGCATTTCAAAGCATGCATATTTTTTTTCCTGCAAAAAGAAGGCATGCACTTTCAGATACCTTTAAATAACTAATCAGGATCTTCAATTTGATATAATCAATTATACAAGTATTCGATCTCAACTTATTACATCATATTCTACAATATAACTGGTTATACTTTGGTCTGTACCAAAAGAATACGATAGCAACTTAATATATACTCTTCTTTGCTCTAGGCATTCATTGGGTCCTCGCTTTCTGCAGCCTGTGGAACTGCATCATTAGTCTCTCAGGATGCAAAATTCATGCAATTTGATTTCCCTCCGATACGCTGTCCCCCACAAAGTTGTAGCGATTTTGACAGAATTTTGTACCTGATGCTGCAGCTATTGAGCATATCTTATTTTGGTGAGGTTGATCCAATTTGCTCATGAGGAACGTTGATCTTTCAAGTATGTACAATTCTCCAGAACAAACTTATAAATACTCCATGCGCCCAGTAGTTCAGTTGACATGCTAGAGTTCTGAACGCAGTTGCTGTCTTCTGGTCCCATTTATAAATGATGTTACTCATACATGCTGGAACCCAGAAGCATCACTTCCATGTTCAACTACCCAAGAGTACCACAGTGCTGGGTGCTCCTCAACTACCTTCAGTGGTACTTCTTCTGTTTCTCATGTGCAGCTTGGACCATGATGGCAGCCTTTAGAGCAAATGGTGGCGACCACAAGAGGTAAGCTTAGATTTCTCCATCAGAGAAGAAATGGTTAACTCTGAAACTTTTCGACTTACTCCAAGTGATCTTCAGTTCTGCAGGCAATTTCACAAGGCCTCGCCCCAAAACGGAGGAAAATATGTTGAAATTTGCTAGACTTTGTCTAGGCAAGCTTCGCCTCTCCTGGGCATGATTGATGGAACCTTGACCAGAGGCGCAAATGAGAGTGTCAATTCTGCCATGTGGATTCCCCTGTTTCCTGCCCGGTTCTTGGACCCCAGAAGCGCATATATTGCCTCTTCAATCATCCTAATGAATTACAGCCGCTTTTCGGTTCGTTGCAATTATCCCTTTGCTTCCCGAAGCTGGAGCACTGCACTGAAGCCGTGAAGGTGGGTTGTTGTCTGGAGGGCGATGGTTCTCTCTGAATCTCCCTGTATGGCTGGGACATTCAATAATCATGCCAGTGAGGCACTGGAGGTGCCCAGAAAATGACTAGATTCAACAATGAAACAGAATGTATTTACATGTTCATGGTAAATCGGTTCTATAGTGTACAGAACTCAAATGATCTTATTAGTTTTCCAGAAAGCCGTGTTAGTCTCTGTCAGAGGTTAGCAAACACAGGTAGCTGCGACAGTGACCGGGATGTAATCTAGCGTTGGCAAGTGGTTAAGTTGTGAGGAATATGATATTCATATGTTTTTGGGATTAATTCATGTGGTTGTACTTGCATCAATAATATTGTATTTGCGACCACATCCAGGCTAGAGGGAGTCCCCTACATCGGTCACATGCTCTGCCAGCTGTTCGTTGGCTGTCTTGTTTGTTGGAACCTCAGTTTACTTGTTTTTTTTTCCTTTTCTTTTGCAGTGAAGGAACTTTTTGTAAATTGGTGGACGCTACTTTTTCTAAAAGAAAAGAGAGTTGATCCACTATTTAGAACCTAATTATAAGGTCTGACCTGAAAGTGCTTGGCATAATTAATTTTAGCAAGGAGGGGCCTACTTGTATTTTGTTTCATAATTATATACCAGTACTCCATAAAACCTGTACAAGAGGGTACAAGTTACAATAAGGTCCCTACAAAAATACCTCCCGTTGCCGGTCACACGTGTCACGGCGCCGCAGCAGATCCCACCCCCCGGATGCCGTCGGTCCGCGGGCCCCGCCGCGCGCCCTCTCCTCCTCCACAACGGACTGGCAGGCCCGCCACTGCCACACTGCCAGTGCCGCAGACAGAGACACAAGGAAGCAGGAGAGCTCCCTTCACTCCTGTCCTCGAATCCGTCGCCTCCCTCTCCTATCTCCGCCCAACCCCCCATGGCGGCTGCCACCACCTCCACCTCCGCCGCAGCCCCATCCGAACCCTAGCGCGGCGGACCACCACCAGCAGCCCGGCTCCAGATCTCTCGCGTCCGCGTCGCGTCGCGTCGCAGCACGTACATGGCGGCGGACGCGGCGCGGGGCCCGCGCGGGCAACGGGGGCGCGGCGTCGGCGGGGGCGCCGCGCGGGTGCGCCCGCGCGCCTGGTGCTGCTCCTTCGCCGGCGCGCCGGACAGCCCCGACATCCGCCCGCTCCCGCCCTCCGCCGCGGCGGCGGCGTCCCCGGCGGCGGGGCGGAAGCTGCCGCCCAAGTCCCCGTCGGCGCCGTCCTTCCACGGCTCGCCGACCTCGTCCAGGCTCGCGGGCCTCGGGGGGCTCATCGACCCGCGCCGCATCCTCTCGCCGGGCCGCGTCTCCCCCATCGACCCCGACGGCGCGGTCCCGCGGCCCCTCCCGCTCCCTCTCCCCGCGCCGCCGCCGCCGGCGGCGGCAGTGACTGAGGACGCGGCCACCGTGGTCCCCGCGGAGCAGCCGGCAGCGGTGCCGGCGTTGGCGTCAGTGTCGGTGGCGCCCCTGGTGGCCGTGCGGGAGGAGGGTCCCGGCACCGGCGGTGGCGCGCTGGATCTGAGGCTTTTACTCCGGGGTAGGGACGGGAGGTGCGTGCACATGGAGCTGGACTCCAGGGTGCTGTGCGGGTGCAGCGCCTTCTTCGCCACCATGGCGCCGGGCGAGGACGCCGCGGCGGGCGGTGGCGGGAAGAGGATTGAGGTGGATGGGGTGGAGAATTTGGATGCTTTCAGGGCTGCGGTGGAGCTTATGTACAAGCCGGATCCGATGCGGTGGCTTGCAGCTGCCGGTGTGTCACGCGCCATCGATGTGCTGGAGGTAGGGAAGAAAAACTAGAATAATTTCTAAAACTTCTCATGTAATGCGGGTTCAAAAGGACTTTTTGTTGCAGCCGCAACAGTGGGATAGTGCCTGATTGTGATTTGGTACTAACCGTCTGAGTATTGATATTTCACTGTCATAGACTTGGGTCAATTTAAAGATTCACTTAGAAATGCATATGTGGTATCAGTAGTAGTGCATCAAATCTTCTCACAGATGGATGGAGGGTGCGTGGAGCCATTCTTGCCTTGGTGCTGCATTGTGAACAATTTGCACATTCTATTAACATAAATGAAGTCATAGATGTGTTAGTTAATCTAGGTTAATATAACTGTTGCAGACTTTATGCCTTGATGGATTGCATTGTTGTTGTTATCTATACCTAATGATGCTTTCATCAAAATCATTACCTTCATCTTTTCCTAATCGAATTGTGCATTTTATAACATTCTAGAGGCTTGACACCTTATTTTTTATGTAAATCATGCTGTGTGAATGAGTTAATTACTACAGGTATAATTTTGTTTATGAACATTTCTACTTTGGAAGATGGATAAGGTAGTGGTGCCATCTGAAGCACTTGTAATAATTTAATTTGACCTTATGGCAGTTATGTTGCAATTCGAAACTGTGTACCTCAACTACCGACAGGCGACAAGGTGTTATTTACTTGTTTAACCAGTTGAAAATCGTGTTGCACAATGTAAAAGAAAATGTTTTCAGTTGTCCATGACTGTTCTATGGCCCAGGAGCCTATTTTAGTATCACTATGTGTCTCAGCTGGCGCTGAAGGGCTTTCAGGGCTGATGCTTTATTGCATTGTTTCAAAAAGCACTAAGCAGTAGCTAGGCGGTCATGCTCCACCTAGCGCCTGGGCCTTCGTAGGCAGTTGTACTTTTTTCCGTTCAGTTGGAATAGTGCATCCTTAAATAAAGGGAATATGGCATATTACCACCAAAAAGTTGGCGTTATCGTGCATTCATGAGTTCATCACCATAATTCATCTTTCCCTATCTCTAATTTGTCGCACGTCCATAGATCAAGTCCTAAACCACTCTAGGCGCAACAATGCCTAGAGATAACACCTAGGTACTAGTTGAGGCAGCGCTGTCCCTCCTCTGCCTTTCGCCTAGGCATCAGCTAGCACCGCTTCTTGAACAGATATTTAGTTTGCATTCTTTCCTAATTTTGGCTAGCCGAGTGTTCTTCCTAGGATCTATGTAGATCCATTCGTAACTCTCTTGTTCTTCCTGCTTTAGTAGGTGGTTAAACTGTTTTTGTAGTTTCCTTTTCTTTTCTCCTTAATATACTAACTGGCAGCTCTCTTGCCGGTTCAAGAAAAAAGGAGCCTCTTTAAGTAGCTGCTGTCCCTCCTATGTCTATTAAACACCTGTTTAGTGCTAATTAATAGCATCTAGGCTATCATACTAATTAGTTGTCGCGTTGCTATTTCTCTGCTATTATAGAACCATAATTCTCATAGTGAATTTTTTTTCTCCGTACTACTTTAAATATTTCTCAGTGGACAAGCGATTATATGTTGGCAAGGCTTCTTGCAGTGATAATTATTTGCTCGTCATTTCCCAAGCTTATTCATATGTTAAAGTTGTAAATTCATTTGGACTGTAGGAGTAATTGAATGACAATCATCAAAATTTAGCTAAACTAGTGTTAATAAATACAACTGCAGTTGGCTATGCGTGAATTTCAGCTAATATGGATCTAATTTATATATAACGATAATAAATTGGAGTCACATCAGCTCAGAAATACATAAACAGGGGACTAAATCTTAAGGTTATCAGTATGTCAGTTTTGACACCTTTTTTTTTTCCTGTCTACTTGTCTTTTGTAATGTTGCCACTTCAATGTTGGTTATGTCAGTTACCTCTGGACATTGGTAAACAACACTATGATTTAAATTGCAGGTATGTTCCTCAATTGTGTTCAACAGAGGAATCAAATCGTGTCTGGCATACATAGAAGCTGTTCCCTGGAGCGAGAATGAGGAGGAGAAGCTGAAGAATCTCTTTGCAAGATTAACGTTTGATGAAGAAATATCGCAGGATATACTGGCAAGATTGTGGCCCCAGAGCTGGAAAAGCTCAGATGACCTCACGGTGCAGCTTATCCAATCTGTCACTAGCAGCACCAACAATGGGGCGAGAAAAGACATGCAATCTTTGGTAAATGGTCTTCTAAGCAAAAGTTCAGTCTATCAAAAGGACTCATCAGGGCTAAACAAGGAGAGCCTGTACCAGATCTGTTATTCATGTTTGGATTCACTGGTTGATCTCTTCGAAGAGGCCATAGAATCAACAGATCACACAGGTCAGGCTGTGGTACTTAGAGGGAGTAGACCACTGATTGAGCGAGTCTCTAGGGAAACAGAAAACCTCAACTGGCTCTTAGAGATTCTTGTAAACAATGACATGGCAGAAGAATTCGTAGAACTGTGGGCAAAGCATGACAGGCTTATCAGGATGCATGAGCAAGCATCACCGATGATCAGGTATGAGCTAAGCAGAATATCGGCCTGCGTGTTCATTGTGCTTGGCAAAGGAAAAGTGCAGTGTCGTGGCGACATACGAAGCCTTCTCTTTCAAGCATGGTTCAGCACGATGCTGTTGGATTTTGGCTGGCTTCAGCGCTGTTCCAAAGGTCTAGATATCAGATCACTGGAGGAGAATTTAGGGCGAGGCCTTCTAACCCTCCCTCTCAGGCAGCAGCAGAGTTTGTTCGAGGAATGGTTCCAGTTCTATGCGACCAAAGGAGCTGAGTGTCCGAACCTTATTAGAGCTTTCCAGGTATGGTGGAGAAGGTCTTTCATTAGATCATCGATGGAACCTCGAAGCTAATGTTTTTCTGGATCTTCTAGTATGTGCTGTGTGTATGATTTGTAAGATTGGGACTGTTGTGATGACCCGTAGAGTTGAATGTTGTTTCCTGTAGTTTTTAGCTCTTCCCATTGTATGTGAATAGCTGGGTGAATTTGTTGAGGAATGGATAGCAGATTTGATGTGTGGTTTAGCAGCAGGTGGTATCAATTTCTAAAATGTTACTCCCTCTGGTGGTAAATAATTGACATTTTAGGCATGGTGTGGTGGGACATACGGTTTCTACGAGTTATGCTTTTGGGATGCTATATCCCACAAATGTGGATATGATAATTATTTGTTAGAGTAAACAAATTATGGATCTTGATGTCCCACAGATAGTTTGTAGTCCATTTCAGCAACACAACTCACATACCCATGAGAAATTGAAAAGACTATGGAGCGATGATGTTTATTTATTTTTTTATTTTTGATGTGAATCAGTACTTCCAAATCAAACTTTTTCGCTATCTTTATATAAGTATACTGCCTGCTTGGTATCAAGGCGTTGCTGAAGCAGCGATAAGGTTGAGCAACTTTACATGGGCATTTCAACAGCATTCGTGAGGTTTGCATTGGATTCATTCTTTTGAGCAACTTCTGCGGTGGTACTATGATCACGCTACTTCACCGTTGCAAAGAGCCGAAGACGAAAGGCGCGCTTGATTGAATTGGAGGGACTGACGGATCTGATTTGTTGGATGGCTGGATGCTCAAGTAAACTGAACTAAGTTCCTGCCTATCCAAACAGGGGTATATATGGGACTGGTTCTCAGCTGCCAAGCTTCTCATGTTGCTCATCTCAACCGTGCGCTTCTATGCTGATTCCGACTCAAGTGTTTCTCCATACGCTGAACCGTAACACGTTACCACGAAAATAAAGAAGTGGTGAGGCAACTTCTTCCCTGGCGAATTTCGGAAGCCTCCCGTTCCCACGCGTGTGAGCAAAACTCTGCCATGGCCCAGGGATGTCTTGCTACCAGGGATCAAGAGTTCCTGGCAAATGGTCTGCTCCAGGCCTACCCTAGCATGGCATTATATAGGGCTGCAAGAGGGAAAAATGGCTTGAGTATACACGTTATCTCTCTTTAAAATTGGACCAGTGCTATGCCATTTATAAAGGAGATGAACACCTGGGACAGTCCTGGGACATGAAAAGAGTTAGTACGGGGCGTGTTTGAAATAATAGTCTGCTCTTTGTGAATTATGTCAAGTTGACTTGGAGTCGAGATGTGTGAGTTTATGCTCCTTTTCTGTACTTTGTTGAACAGGAAGCAGAGAGCCTGATCTCAGTTAACACGTATACGTACGGCTGGCCTTAATCAAGTATGCATTGAGATCAAGTGTTTTGCTGCACTATCATATCAGAAGTTTTCTATGTGCCCCTTGAGAGTAAGGAGTCTGAATCTTTTTCTCAAGTTCTAGTGTCATAAAATTTACCTCTTAATTGATCGACAGTGGTCATATACTCTTTCGCAAAAAAAGGGGGGCCATGTACACTAGTATGCACACATATACACTTTCACAGTTTGAAATGAACAGCATATAACTTCTTGGATGTGTACACAATTACGCAAGCTAAAGATTGCTATACTTATCCAATATTGCTACATGAGCATCAAATTCCTCACAAATCTTAGATATGTACGATCAACTTAAGGTGAATTCAACTATCTAGAATATTGAACATTTCACAAATTTTCCAGTTACCTGTTCTAACGCCTTTCCTACGAAAGAATATTAAAATATGTCTAGAAATTTTTATGTCATACTTCCTTGTAACCAGCCTCTAATTGATTTTCTGCTCTGCATAGCTAGACGGCTCTGCGAAGACTGGCTCTGTTCTATTATTCTGTTTTTTGGCTCAAGCACAGCAGTAACCATACTTGAGAAAAAAATTCCCTTGAGGCTTATTGAGGACAGGTGTGCAAGGTACCATTAGCTGCTGAAAAATGTATGTGAAAATATCAGATGGATTCAATGAGATCGAAAAGGCCAGCTAACAACGTACAGCAAACAATGGAGGGGTGTGTGTGTGTTGGGGGGGGGGGGGGGGGGGGGCAGTTTTTTTGCTACAATTCCATTATCTGATGAGTACAGGGGTGTGGTATATATGAACTATTTCCTTTCGGACAAGGCATCACAAATTCACAATCATCGCCTTTTTCTTTCTCCAAATTAATAACATCACTCTTATTTTAAAAACACTCATTTATTTTTGTAATATGTATTAATGGTGAGCTACGCTGGCTCCAGTCAAAAGCTTGGTAAAATGAACTCGAATGACATTCAACCTAATTAATTTATTAGAAGAGAGATGATCAAGAATGACATGCCAACATAATTAGTCTTAGCTACCCCATAATACACCATTAATTATGCCTGACCTGGCCTAGAGCAGCCAAACCATCAATTTAAATTACATCTAAAATTAAGGAGTGCACTGTAACCTGCCAAGAGCATGGCTACTTTGTCGCTGGCTCGCTGCCAATTGCTTATTGATTTTCTTCTATAAACATATCTTGCTGCGGCTGAAAAGACGTCGAATATGATTAACAAGGGGGCTGACTTACTTATTCGAAAATCACATGTCAGCTATTCATACGAGAAGAATTCTGGACACCCAAATGTTGCTTGAAAGTAATAAAATTCCCATGTCGAAAAAAAATCTGTCTGAGGTACATGCACAACTGCAGAAGAAAAAAGTTTGTTAGGGTCCCCATCTGCAGAGGAAAAAGTCTCGTTACTGTTGCAATAAATGGGTGATTGGGGCAATGAAAGATCTGTGTGCCATTGCCGTGACGGCACGCCTAGCAGTGTTAAAGGGGTGATTGGGGCAATGAAAGATCTGTGCGCAATAAAGCGTGCAAAAACTTCTGTTGTAACCTCTTCTTTAGCATTTAACATGTAATATCCGGATTATCGTAGTAGGACAAGAAAACTTTTTCGCCAAAATTTATGTGAAATTTCCGATATATCGTGTTTATCGCTGGGGAGCGATAACTTTTTTACCGAAATTTCATAGAATGAATCATCTAATGTGCTAAACTTGTGATATATTGACATACTTCTTTATTGTTATACACATAATCAGGATGTATGGTGTTTTAGATATTGTTCTAGCAAAATCATACAAAAATATTTTTTTGGGAATTTTTTGTCCGATATTCCCGATATTTTGCATTTATCGGTAGGGTCGGATAAATTTTATTTACCAGAATTGTGAACCCTAGGTGCATATATATGAGGTTTAAATTAAACTGCAGGTATACACTGCAGGTCTGCAGCATTATATTGTTTGACAAGATCAAGGAGGAGACACGAGCTTGGTGACTAGCTGCGGCTAAACATTTATAGTTGCACTCCTGGCGAATTTTTGAGCCTTTGAGTGCTTGCACAGCTCTTTTCTCGTTTCGTTTTGTTTTTCTTGTTCTCCTATAAGTTGTCTCCAAGGGCTTCCTATTGATTTCTCCTTCTTTATTAATAGAAATGGTGCACAGTATGTGTCCGTTCGTTCAAAAAGAAAATCCATATATTGAAAAACATTACTGTAGTGTACTGTCAAAATTCAGTATTTGATCGAACTTCTCCCTACGCCACCTCATCACCCATATGGGAAATGACGGCCTGCTTTGAACTGATCATGGTCTGTAATTTTAGATCACAGTCATTTGTGCTAAATCTGTCATGAAAAAAATTATATCACAATTCGTTCTATACTTAGAGCTATAAAAATAGCCAAGGGACAAATATGATAATTGCTTTCTAGGTTAATTGATGTCAACGCGTTCGTGATTTATCGTATTTTAGATTTTGTTTTTAGAAAAAGGTGTTCCCCGCCTCTGCCAGTTGAGTCCATTTAGATGGGCAAATAATTATCCAAAGTTCCATTCAACAAAGGTTAAAAGGTAAAAGACTCACCTCGCAGTCAAATTTCACACATAAGAGGAGCAGTAAAGGATTTTGATTGTAAAAGTTGTGGGAAATTGACTGTACCTGTGTGGGTTCAGTGGTAATGCTAAGTCTTCCATTTCTGTTCTTGGCAGCCAAGGTGCAACAATTTTATCTGTGTGACTCGCTCCTCACCAATTGGTTTCATCTGAAGTTATGCTGCCGGCCTGGCTCAGCATTGTAGACATATTAATCCAATAATTATCAAAAGACAGAATCTTTTTGCATGATTCCTACTTTCTTTTTTATCATAACGAATTTTGTTAAACACGACAGATAAGGCCGAACTGTAAAATACCTTTTTGGTTAGGAGATATAAAACCAGGTATTAAAAATCAGTTTCCTAACCAGACTACGACATATTGAAAACAATACTTACTTTTCTGCATTCCACGTTATTTAAAAGATGAAGAATCCACGGATGCTGTATAACGTCTCAAGAACATGTATCTTACTTACCCCTCTAGCTTACATAATGCAACTTTAATCTCTTATTCTAACTTTTATAATAATATTTTTCAATATTTCCACATGATTTTCTTATTTGATGATAAATATATGAAACCATGACAAAGAGGATAACAGGGCCTAAAGCCTAGCAAAAGTGACATGTAGCTAGGATCACGCACATGGCATTTATATATACTGTGAAGTAGCTCGGCAGTCCTCCATACTTCGATTCTGAAAACCCTGTGGCGTCTTTGTTGCCAGGTCAAGAACAATACCATGTCCTCCTACACAAAGCCTATGCTCATGGTTCTACAACTTCTATTCCTTATTAGCCTCATCTTAGCGACCTTTAATAGTGGTGACGACCATTTCATGTACTCTGGCTTCTCTGGTGTTAATCTTGTCATCGATGGTGCTACCACAGTAACACCAGAGGTGGCCTCCTTGAGCTCACCAATGGAACAGTTCAACAGAAAGGCCATGCTTTCTACCCAACTCCATTGCTCTTTGTGAGGTCTCCAGGAGGAATTGTGCAGTCCTTCTCCACTTCCTTCGTGTTTGCCATTTTGTCTGTGTACACTGACCTTAGTGCCCACGGTATGGCCTTTGTTATCACACCAAGGAAAAACTTCTTATCCGCATTGCCTGGGCAGTACCTAGGCCTCACAAACATCCAGAGAAATGGCAACACCAGTAACCACTTGTTTGCTATTGAGTTTGACACCATCCAAAACAAGGAGTTCAGTGATATCGATGCCAACCATGTCGGTGCGAACATCAATGGCCTAAGATCACTGCGTTCCCATCACACTGGCTACTATGCCGACGAGGATGGTAACTTTCGCAACATGAGTCTAATTAGTCGTGAAGCTATGTATGTATGGATAGACTATGATCACAAACTCGCAGACATTAGTGTTACCATGGCCCCTCTAAAGGTTGCAAGACCTATGAAGCCACTGTTCAGAGTCACCTACAACCTCACAGAAGTTCTTACAGATGTTGCATTCATTGGTTTCTCCTCTGCGACTGGTACAATCAATGTGCGACATTGCGTGCTTGGCTGGAGCTTTAGTATGAACGGCCCTGCTCCTGCCATTGACATTGCTAGACTACCAAAACTACCAAGAATGGGTCCAAAGCCTCCATCAAAAGTATTGGACATTGTTTTGCCAATAACAACGTCTGCATTCGTCCTTATTGTGGGTACCATTGTATTCCTACTCATTCGGAGGCATATAAGGTATGCTGAGCTACGGGATGATTGGGAGGTGGAGTTTGGACCACACCGATTCACATACAAGGATTTGTACATTGCAACAAAAGGATTCAAGGAAAAGAACTTGTTAGGAATCAGAGGATTTGGGAGAGTATACAAAGGCATCCTTCCAGTGTCTAAGCTGGAGGTTGCTGTTAAGAGAGTATCACATGATTCAAAGCAGGGAATGAAGGAGTTCATTGCAGAGATCGTTAGCATAGGCCGCATTCAACACCCCAATCTTGTGCAACTGCATGGTTATTGCCGGCGAAGAGGTGAGTTATTTTTGGTGTATGAATACATGGCAAATGGAAGTTTAGATAATTACTTATACTGTAAAGAAGGCAAGCCCATTCTAAGTTGGGGTAATAGGTGGCGTATCATCAAGGGCATTGCATCTTGCTTGCTGTACCTTCATGAAGAGTGGGAGAAAGTAGTCATCCATCGAGAGATCAAACCAAGTAATGTCCTTCTTGATAGTGATATGGACGGTCGGCTTGGTGACTTTGGACTCGCAAGGTTATGTGACCATGACACGGACCCGCAAACCACACATGTGGTTGGAACAATAGGATACCTAGCTCCAGAGCTAGGACATACTAGCAAGGAAACACCTCTTACAGATGTCTTTGCTTTTGGCATGTTTCTTCTTGAGGTCACATGTGGGCAGAGACCTATCAATCAAAGTTCACGAGATAGCCAATGCATGTTGGTTGATTGGGTGCTGGAGCAGTGGAACAGTGGATCACTGCCTCTCACAATTGATAGCAGGCTTCAGGGGAACTACAATGATAATGAGGCCTGTCTATCCCTAAAGCTTGGACTACTATGCTCTCATCCATTCTGCAACGCAAGACCAACCATGAGACAGGTTATGCAGTACCTCAATGGGGACATGCAATTACCAAATATAAGACCAACAAATCTAAGCTTTCACATGATGACCATAATGCAAAATGAAGGTTTTGAGCACTACAAAATCGGGTCCACAGCAAGCATAGACACAGCCTCTACCATTTCTGTTGGAAGATGAGGTGCTTTTGGGATATTGCTAGGAACTAATGCCATGTTATAGAAGTAGAAGTATAGCAATATGCATGGACACTGTACATTCGTTGTATCAGAATATATATTTAGAGGTGCAACATTGTAAAAGATGAGTAAAACTCATATTGTCCTGAATGAAAACTTTGGACCAACCTAAGATATCAATTTTGTACCATTTTACTACAGAAGGCACAAAAAACAAGTCCTCGATTTATTTAACTGAAACTCAACAATCATGCTATGTATTGGGATGTTTCATTTAGATGCCCATGAGTTTCTCATGTGCAAAAAAGAATGAAGGAACATGAGATTTTTAAAATACCTTTAAAACAATGAATGTTAAAATTGGCAGCGCTATCTTACACCATAGGTGTATCATTTATTCTACACCCAACTATCAAATTATTGACCAAACTGGTCAGAAATCACTGAACCGAGTCATGATTCGGTAATACGGTGTCAGTAATCATGCGCAGTAGTTGTTACTGAAAGTTTATTCAGTAATTAGTTGGGTGTAGCTACACCTACGATGTAGAATAGCACATGGGTGTTAAAATAACATATTTATGAATTTTAAAGTAACATACTGATCAATAAAGCTTTGGAACTCTCCAAATGTACAGCCCTTACATGCAGGGCAGTGACTACTGGTCCTTGAGTGGAACAAGAAAGAACCATGCTAAGGATAGCGAAGAAGGTAAATATAACTGATGAAATTTTGTACCTCCCTCCAGTAAAAAAAAAGTGGTATGAAATATGGTCCAAATACAGCTTTTCTTCAAAACTTGTAATAATTTTGAGTATAATAAAAGACCTTGTAAGGTTATGATACTGGAAATTATATATGTTGAAAGTACATTCTAAGATATCATCCATTTCGTTCAGACTCTTGGCTACGCATGTCCCCAAATGAGAGTTTGGCAAGCATTTCTTACCTACTAGGTCATTAGCATGCCCGAGGTCCATTAGTGCTTGCATCAATGATAGCAGGTTCTTTCAATACTTAGAAAGTGAAATATTGCCGTCCAAATAATAAGTTAACATTGACAGGTGTAAAGACAGCCGTATGCACAACGCACAATAGACAACACTGAGATTGACAGTTGCCTAACGTTCAGGGCAATCTATGGAGAAATGGACATTGCAGTCACTGGAGGTACACTATGCTATCAACTAGACTATATGTGGAAAATAGGAGAGGATATTAATGATACAAGACCATTATTATGTATCGCCACATAGTGTGCTGCTTCCGGACATGAAAAATTTATAAGATAGAGATGTAATTATTGAATTAGAAATGAAGAGAGACGTGCAGACTCATAATTTATTGAGAAAAGGAAACTAACATTCTAAGAGTAAAAAGTTGCACAACTTAATCAATAAGTTGATTTTGAGGAACTTATTATGTGCCACATTAAAATTTAGAAAGGGTGTCTCATGAGCAGGATGCCACATACCATTCGCTGTAAAAATGATAGATCCAATAATTGTGTGGATAATTTTACTCCAATCTTTAGTTACAATTGAAATTTATTTTCTATCTGATTTGACATACAAGGTCCTTATCATCTAGGTTACCTCATAGGTCATTTCAATATTGAAGAAATATATGCCAGCACATGGTAATGACAGGAACTTTAATTTATTTTCTCTTTTCATCAATCCTCCTATCTATTCTCAAAGTTTGGTATTTGATGCCCGAAGGCATATGCCAACAACCATCAATATGATGAGGACAATTTAATTAATCCTTTGAAAAAGGGTGAAGTTTTGTTCGGGATGAATCTTACTCTATTATTGGAATTTTTCCTGTGATTCTATCACGCCCCTTAACATTAGCTGATGTCATTTCTTTTTACTTCCTACATACTATGAAAAATCCACAAAAATCATGTATTTGTGCAACTCAAAATAAGATCATACGCTGAGTTCTGCAGTACATCCAATTAATAACTTATTTCATGAGTGATTACAAAAGTGCTGACTTCATTCTTTGTTACAATTCATTTTGTGTAATTATTATCATATATATTGGCTTCAGATCATACTAACACCACTGTAGAAGGTGGTTATCGTAGATCATTTGTGTGCGCTCGGGTCTCACAATACATGGTTTTCTTAAAGAATTCAATTGTTTCCATGGATCTTGAAAGAGGGATTCATCGATAAAAATGGATTACTCAATCTAAAGTTCAAGTAAGAAGTTTAGGTACCATATATGATTTCTTATTACTAGTTGTGTTAGAGAAACCGAGATATCCTCCTTCGGTCGCTACTGTATAAAATATATAGCCGTACTGATCGACTTTATATTTGTTTGGCATGCATAGAGTTAAAATGTCAAGTAATTGAGCACATAACATGCAAAAACTGTAAAATTATGTCATGTTTCTCCATAGTGAAGATCATCTGGAAAAATTTCCACTGTAACATGTAGCATGCAAAAATATTATGCTTATGAGCATGTCAAATTTTCCAGTGTTGTGTTCCTAGTTAAGCATTTTCTGATATTCACAACAAGAAAATCCAGAGGGTCGCTGGCAGAGGATCATTATTTATTAAGAGCAGTTCTTCACTGCTGTTGTGAGAGAGGGCACACGGGGACACACGCGCCCACACACACACACACACACACACACAGAGAGAGAGAGAGAGAGAGAGAGATTCCTGAACATCCACTGCCTACTAACTCGTGAATGTTAGCCTAGTGGAAGCATTAGAATATGCTTCAGATGAAGCATATGCCATTGCTAAGCTCCATCGTCTTCCTTGTCTTCACAATTTCTGCGCTTGCAGGTAGTGAGGACCAGTTTGTTTACCATGGCTTTTCTGGTGTTAACCTAACCATGGATGGCAACGCCAAGGTAACACCAGATGGCCTCCTTGAGCTCACGAATGACACAGTCAATCTAGGCCACACATTTTACCCAAGTCCATTGAATTTTCGCAAGTGGTTAAATGGTACTGTACAATCCTTCTCGGTCTCCTTTGTCTTTGCAATTCTTTCTGTCCATGATGATATAAGTGCCGATGGCATGGCCTTCTTTGTTTCCCCAACCAAGAACCTTTCCAACACATGGGCACAGTACATAGGCTTGCTCAACAGCGAGAATGATGGCAACACAAGCAACCACATGTTTGCAGTAGAGCTTGATACTATCCAAAATAATGAGTTCAGAGACATCGACAACAACCACATAGGCATCAATATCAATAGTCTCCACTCTTTGCAAGCCCATCACACTGGATACTACGATGACCAGAGTAAATCCTTAAAGAACTTGACACTGTTTAGTGACAAGGCAATGCAGGTATGGGTAAACTACAATGGAGATGCCTCACAAATCAATGTGACCTTGGCTCCCGTGGGAACACCCAAACCTAAGAGGCCTCTGCTTTCTGCTCCCTATAATCTCTCAGGGATTCTCAAAGATCCATCGTATATTGGTTTCTCAGCCACTACTGGTGCAATTAGCACACAACACTGTGTTCTTGGCTGGAGCTTTGCCATGAATGGACCTGCTCCAGCCATTGACATCTCCAAACTTCCCAAGCTACCACGTATTGGCCCAAAACCACATTCCAAGGTCATGGAGATCACCTTGCCTATAGTTACTGCAGCATTTGTCCTTATTATTGGACTTGTCATGTCCCTACCTGTTTATAGAAGATTAAGGTATTCTGAATTGAAGGAAGATTGGGAGATAGATTTTGGGCCGCACTGATTCTCCTTCAAGGACTTACTCCATGCAACAGAAGGGTTCAAGAATAAAAATCTACTTGGTGTGGGCGGGTTTGGGAAGGTGTACAAAGGGATTCTTCCAAAATCTAAAGTTGAGGTAGCAGTGAAGAGGGTGGCCCATGAGTCAAGACAAGGGATGAAAGAGTTTGTTGCTGAAGTTGTTAGTATTGGCCGACTTCGACGCCGCAATCTTGTACCACTACTTGGCTATTGCCGGAGACAAGGAGAACTCCTTTTGGTGTATGACTATATGTCAAATGGCAGCCTCAATAAGTATCTGTATTGCAAGATGGCAAACCATTATTGAATTGGTCCCAAAGATTCCACATCATCAAGGGTGTTGCATTTGGTTTGTTATACCTCCATGAGAAGTGGGAGAAAGTGGTTATCCATCGAGACATTAAACCAAGTAATGTACTCCTGGATAGTGAAATGAATGGACGATTAGGTGACTTTGGTCTTTCCAGGTTGTATGATCATGGCACGGATCCACAGACCACACATATGGTTGGAACCATGGGTTATTTGTCCCCGGAGTTTGTACACACAGGTAAAGCATCCACCTTGACAGATGTGTTTGCCTTTAGCATATTTCTTCTCGAGGTCACTTGTGCATAGAGGCCGGTTAAGCAAAATCCACTTCAAGGTAATCAAAACACATTGGTTGATTGGGTTTTAGACCATTGGCATAATGGTTTGCTCAGTGAGACCGTGGACACAAGGCTCCAAGGTGACTTCAATGCTGATGAGGCATGTTTAGTATTAAAGCTAGGACTTCTGTGCTCACATCCATTTACAAGTGCAAGACCAAGTATGCATCAGGTCATGCAATACCTTGACGCTTCTATGCCACTCCCAGAGCTGACAGAAACACATTTCAGCTTTACTATGCGAGCCTTGGTCCAGAACAAAGGATTGGAATCACGTAATATGTTGTATCCTGAGCTAACTACGAGTATTGGCACATTCTCGAGTCTTTCAGGAGGAAGATGATATAAATATTTTTTGGTCAAGTTGTGAAATTATATCACCCAATTTAAAGAGAATATACACAGTATTAGTGTTGTACTAGGTATACTTGGTATAACTTGTTACTATATATCTCCACTGATGAATCTGATTTGTTGGATGGCTGGATGCTCAGGTAAACTGAACTAACTTCCTGCCTATCCAAACAGAGGCAGGCACTATATGGGACTGATGGTTCTCAGCTGCCGAGCTTCTCATGTTGCTCATCTCAACCGCGCGCTTCTCATACGCTGAAGTAGTGAAGCAACTTCTTCCCCGGCAAATTTCCAAAGCCTCCCGTTCCCACGCATGTGAGCAAAACTCTGCCATGGCCCAGGGATGTCTTGCTACCAGGGATCAAGAATTCCTGGCAAATGGTCTGCTCCAGACCTACCCTAGCATGATATCACATTATATAGGGCTGCAAGAAGGGAAAAAAAGCTTGAGCATAAACTTTCTCTCATTACAATTGGACCAGTGCTATGCCATTTATAAAGGAGATGAACACCTGGGACAGTCCTGGGATTTGAAAAGAGCTAGTACGGGGCGTGTTTGAAATTGTCTCCTCTTTTGAATTATGTCAACTTGACTTGGAGAGACGCCATGGTATGCCCTGTCCTACAGGAAGCATCCTTGCGCTTGAGGACTACTCGGTGACTACACACAACATACATACAAAATCTTTTGCGCTATAATGTCTGTAGTAGATCATAAATGATTCACTCAATATAGTTGATGTTTCCCATTAAATCCATTTTATGGACGACCTAATTACCTTTAAATATGTCATCCAATATTTACAAAACGACCCCTAAATTGGATCGTGATCCAAATAGAGGGGATTTCTGAAAAAGTTTTGGGGGCGGCGCCAGAGCAGCCGGCCTAAGCCCACGCCGCCGCCTAAGCTCCACTCGCTCAAGCTCATCCGGGGACGGCTCACCAGCTTCGTGCAATGGGCATACTAGCTAGTAGCTAATTAACATGAGCAAGCAATCTTGTGTTAAGAAACGCTTCGCTTATTGTAACACGTATTATAATTAGTGGTTGACGAAATCTTTAATTTGTTTTGGAGCAAATAAAACATATGCATATTGGACGAATTTTGCAGGGACAGTTTACACAGTTACCCACCCCACACAGTCATCAGTGACCGCAATTCCTGATGCATGTCTACACAGCTGTTGAGCACAAGTAGACTGCAATGGATCGGATGATACCATGGTGGAGGCGTACAGGCAGCATCGAGCCGGCTATGGAAAACAAGCTGCCTGGTTGCTCATGATGGGGGATTGGTCACTCCAAGCTGGATGCATGAATTTCCTGGTACCTCCCATTCCCATCTAGTTTCTTCACCGTTGTTCCCCCTCTCCATCTCGCAAGACGCGCGCTTTGTAAGATGAAATGGAGGAACGGCTTGGAAGTAATAGGTATATATAGCAGACCATACGTATGCTCTAGCATGTGCTCCTCTGGTAACAGAGTTATTTCACTCTCAATGCATAGTCTCATGCCATCATATCTGATCCCACCAACTACCTAGGATCACGTCATAATTTTTTTATGGGGATCTGAAGCAAGTTGGATTACGAAGCAAGCACAGGAACCGGTAGCCCATCGAAGGAAACTTGATAGTACTGAACAAGTACTACGATCAATGATCATTGCTTAGAGCTAATTAAAACCATGTGAAACGTGTATGCAAACTGTTGATAGTTCATTGGATTTGTCCAGGTCATCAAGGACGTTGGTTCTTTATATCCAATACAGAAAGGTTTGCGATTTCTACAGCTAATTAAGTGCGGCACCAGCTTCAAATTTGAAATTACTTTCGTCTGTGCTAAGGACACTTATATATGAGTGTAGAGGTTGGAATGATTTTCCATTTATTCAAAAAGCACAAATACGATCCAGAAGCAAACGCTGCCTCTCAACAGCCTCGGAGAGACATTTTCCCGGTGTTAGCAGAGAATTCTTACAATAAGAGATTTCCTGAACACAAAAAAGGAAGCGATTATTGAAGAAAGTCATAACCCAATGATGACATAAGCACCTACAGTAATAATAAGGCTACCACAATGCAAATTTAGAAATATTTCCATGTTTCCATCACATACCAATGACCCTAATTAATTAAGGGAGGGGGGCTTACCTATGTCACAACTCACAACTCACAGGTGTGCGCAGGATGGTGGTTGATTCTTTTCATGCCTTATGGAGACATGCTTTGATGATGCATTTCCAGTTAGATCGTAAGTATCTTATACTAATGGAAATATGGGACTGTTTTATAGACAATATGTGATGTGAGGATAGAAATGATGCATGCTTCAGGGGCAAGGAGATGACTGATCATACCATCCTGATATGTGATATGAGCATTGATTCAACAAGAAAGCAGTCAACTTCATCAGCTGGCATGTGAAGAACTATGGACATCTCCCATTCCCCAAAATTTCCAATATTCATAATGCAAAAATTTGCATTCTCTGTCATGAATCTTTCACCATCTGACTACTCAATAAACAATTCAAACTCAGGACCAGACATTGGCATTATTGTATTTGGAGCAAACCTATATATATTGTGCATTTGTGCTGATGAACGTCGTTAGGAAGTTGTTGTTTGTGGTTGGCATGCAGACCAAGGAGTAGGGTTATGCTGCAGCCACAAAGTAAGGTTGTGCTTCAATATCTTGGTCGTGGAGTAGATATATGTGTAGAAGAACCAGACGTCATAGGACAACTAAATTTTCTGATGTGTCTTAATCCTATATTCGAGTGAAAGTGGGGAACAGCAGGCTTCGTTGATTTGTAAACTATGGTCTTATTATACGATCTTGAGTGAAAGAATTTTTGTGATATATATAGTGCGATGGGCTTCAACTCAGAGATATATAGCCTAGACTTCTCTTTTTAGATTCTTGTTATCATCCAATTACACTATTCAGACCGTACTTCCACTGCACGATTCTCTTACGGGGTGATGCGATGGCTCATGATCTTTTCACTCCTCACTTTTTTGTTTGATTTTGTGAATTGAATGGGTTGATCAATCTCATAAAATAGTATCTATTATATTCCCCAGCTAATTCTATTCTACATGTTGAAGCAAAAAACAAAGCTAGTACAACCTTTATTGTTACAACAATTTTATACTAAACAAAATAAAAAAAGTGAAATAAGGAAACTGACGTCTTTGTGGTCACATAGAGTTTGTTTGCACCAAATCCTTGGGGCAGGGTAAGACCAAAGGACTATTTATTTTCTTATAAGTAGGAATAGCTGAAAATATGGCGCGCGGCACATGTTGCTGGAAACCACTGGTACACAAAAAAGAAAATTCTAATAGCGGTTCATAACCCATTTCTAACAGCAGAGAGGGAACCGCCATGTCCTCCCATCGGTGGAAATGGCTGATTTCTACTGTATAAAAAAACTACTACAAATGGGGGTATTTATACTGGTGGTGTCTTTTCCTTAGGAAAACCATCACTAGAAATGATTTATATTGGCTGTTTTCTGCTATACTATGCCAGCCTCATTTTTAGTGGTGGTTGATGTCGGCTGCTAAAAATAAATGAGTAGTGTCAGGGAAATCATTTACGTTCTAATGAACCTGCATTAGGAAATTGAGGATACAGATGACTAAATCCTTTTAGCTACATGGCCTTCCTATGGCTGCATTGGTGAAACTATGTAGAAGAAAGATGGTACAAGTGAAGAGTTGGCAAGAATTGGATATTTATGTATACAAAAAGTACACTGGTCTTTTATATATTGTAATTTGGCAACACACGTGCTGGATGTTGAGCAGAGTAGAGCAGCTTCATGCAATGGGCATAATACCTAACATGAGGAAGCAATCTTTTGTTAAGAAACGCTTATTGTAATATGTATTAGTGGTTGACGAAAAATCTCTTTGTATTGGAGCAAAACATGCATCTTTGATGAATTTTGTAGTTACCCCACATAGTCATCATCCGTGACCGTCGTTGTCATAATCCGCTAGCATTTTTAATCCTGATGTCTACATAGCTGTTGAGCACTCGCTCTGTCTGGAGTTCCTTCTACAACAGCCTCCACAGCGCATGGTACCATGTAGACTGAAATGCCTGATACCATCGCGGTGGCAGGTACAGGCAGCATCGAACCGGCTATAGAGAACAAGCTACTTCGATGCTTCCACGGAGAAGCAGATGGCTCGATCTTCAGATGCAGTTGATGGAAGATCGGGAATTGGACCCTCCAGCTGAGATTGAGAGTTGGTCACTCCAAGCTGGATGCATGAATTTCCTGGCACCTCTCACTCCTAGCCATCTTATTCACCGTTCTCCCCCCTCTCCATCTCGCAAGATGTTTAGTAGGATGAAATGGAGGAACGGCTTGGAAATAATAGGTATAACGGACCATATATAAGTATATATGACACTCTAGCATGTGCTGCTTTGGTGACAGAGTTATTTCACTCTCATGCCATCATATCTGATTCCACCAACTAAAAGATCATATCATGTCACAATTTTTTATGGGGATCTGAAGCAAGTTGGATTAGGAAGCAAGCACAGAACTGGTAGCCCGTCGAAGGCAAGGAATGCAAAACTTGATAGTACTGAAGAAGTACTACAATGATCATTTCTTGGAAAATATAAAACCATGTGAAACGTGTATGCAAACTGTTTCGAGTTCATTGGATTTGTCCAGGTCAATGTTGTTGGTTCTTTATATTTAAGACAAAAAGGTTACGATTTTCATAGCTAATTAAGGGCGGCACCACCTTCGAAATGGAAGTTACTTTCGTCTGTGCTAAGGACACTCGTAGATGAGTGTAGAGGTTGGAATGATTTTTCATTTATCCAGAAAGGACAAACGTGTGCAAACAAGGAGATACCTGTAACATACATTAGGATGCAAGGAAAAAAAATTAATGGGTGGCTTTAATGACGTGCTTGGGACACCAGATAAGAAAAAATGTAATAGAATTCTGAGTATCACTTTGGCACATAACCAGGAAAGATTTCTTGCTAGGGAAATACTAAACTAAAGCAAAAACAAACATATGACAGTAATAATATCTCGATTCAAGGGTATTATGCTGAGCTGGAACTTCAACATGTGTCGAGCAGGCATGAAGTCTGCTAACAAAATTGAAGGCACATTACAATAATGACTGCGTATGCAACTTTACAGCCAAATAAGCTCATTTTGTCGTATTAAACGAGTGATATATCTATGTTCTATTGATGATACTGCCTCGTGCACGAGCTGCTGACTTCTTTTTCCATGGATTTGCACACTGCTCTTGTTGAGTTGTGCTGCAGAGAGAGGTTACTGAGTGAGTGAGCAAAGGATTTGGAGTGTCATGTTTCAAAGGATTGGATTGTCATGTTGTCAACCGTAACTCATAATAGTATCTTACAAAGGAAAATGATGAAATATGCATGCATGGTCACACATAAAGCATAACGAGCATCTTCTGTTTGTTTTTGATGCATGAACAAACGATACCCACTACCCACTAGCTTCCGCAGCAGTGATGATTCTGCTACAGGCGCAACACTCACGTAGTCACGTTCACTTGGATGCTGAACATCTACTACAGGCCAATACAACCTCAAGCTGACACTGATGCCAAGGAGCGCGCGTTTGTTAAATTCACCCTCCAAGGAGCACACTATGATTCTGAATTGTGCCAAGAAGCTGAACGGAGAATCACTGGAGATCCTCTGGCTGGCCACTCAATGAAATTCCGAGACCTCCCAATCCCTTGGATCTGCTAGCTATTCGCTCGCTAAACTGACTGATTCAGTTCAGCAGGCGCCGGTCCAGGGATGATCCCATTTTGCGGCACGAGATGTAGGGATGATGTCTACAGCGCCTACACATACATTGGTCATATTATGTATATGGTGCAGGATGTATGTAGAAATGCGCAAGCCTAACCATGCCATTTGATGACACAATATTGAATGTGTGGCAATCATCAGTTTGGGTTCAATAGTGTTGCATAGGTAGTGTACCAGTAAATTGGGGCAGTTAAATGGGTAACCCCACGTGCACCTGCCTGCTTTAATGTCAAAAGTGGATAGTTTCAGCCTAATTGTAGTACTTTGGGTTCATTCATCATGGATAAAATGCTAGTCACAAACCTAGTACTGTAAAGAACATACTAAAGAAACTGAACATCACATTCAAGTCCTTCCAAGCATGCCTCTGATGCTATCCTATATATGAAAAAAGGATGTTGATTTGAGTTAACACACATATGGTTAGGAATTTGCAGGCCTTGAACCTTTTTCTTAAGAGTTGGGCTTTGAACTGTTCACTACGAACATGAATAATGAAAAACACTGTTTCAAAAAATAATGGTAAAACATATATAGGTATTGACTTGTTCCTGGCCTGGATGCGGGCGTTGCACACATGCAGGAACATTATATTCTCATGTGTTATCCTGTCCATGGGAGGTGCCTCAGATTATGCTCCAGAAACGTCTGCCAATTGCCATAGTTAACATTACCGAATGGCACCATACGTCCATATGGTACGGTGAATGTGCAGCGGTGCAAGTGGCCTGGCCATGAAAGGACCAGCACCAACCGCCCAGTGCGATGACCTCAATACAAGTAGGTTCATAACCTGGCATGAAAGATTAGGATGGTATATTTTTTCAGATCAGCGACACATCGGTAGCTTTTCTGATCATCCTTGAAAGAGATTTGGTTGGCCAAACAGAAAGGCTGGATATATATGCCACGCAGAAATCCTGTGGGTTGTGTCAAAGAAAAAAAGATAGGACTCAACATCAAAAAGAGATGTGGCACATTGCAAGTTAGGGTGAAAATGTTTTTCTTTGTTTCCTTGTGTCTCAGTGACTCCATCACTCCTACACAATTCAAGTAGCCACCATCAGCCTAAAATCGCGATAAGAAAGCAACATCTCAGGTGTTCGTATATAATTTTGTTTTCATTTTTTGGCATATTTGGTGGTAGCTCATGATAAAAATGAAGACAAAGCTAGCTCCATTCTGTTTCGCCGTGCTTGCTTGGACTTTGTGCTGTTTCTGTCCCTCGCTAGTAGCCATTGGCCCACGCCAGTTTCTTTTTCTCAGATGAACTATGCAACGCACTCGCAATGGAGCCCGAGACGGTGCCCAGGGTTGCCGGTCACCGGGTCGTCCGCCCTTGACATGGTGTGATGTTAATGAAGGATTTGGCATTTTTACATGAAGCAAAAATGCAGCTAAAGAAAAAGGATGGGGAGAATGAGGACTTCAATTGTGTGTGAGTGGGATGATGTAGTTATATATCTTTACCACCATAGAATTGATGTATGATCGAACAGATCGAGGTTAGAGGATTATTTTTTTGAGTTCTTATGGCCCTTGATAAAATATAGTGGCTTCGGTGCTTCTCGACTCATCAATAGGAAGAGCTAGCTCTGACAGTTTTCATCGCTTGAGGAAGCGTCGCTAGTTGCTTGTCTCTGATCTTGTGATAGGCACACTCCATTCTTGTGATAAGCACCATAGCAGTACGAGTGCTAGTCATTTTTGTCTTCCCAATGCAGCTCATTCCGATTTCCCAACTAGTATACTCGTCCGTGCGATCTAAAGCTGATGCAAATCTAGGTGTTGATCATGTGTACGTCATAGTAAAAAAAAAGCGCAGAATGGATGGGTCGAGAAATCGAGGTGGAAAGAATCAAATGGCCAAGTCGTTTTAAGGTGAAACAACGCCGAAGCGAGAATTTGATACCAGTGAATATATAGTTGGCAAGAATTTTGATGTCCATTTATATAAGCATAAAAAGGGCAGGGTGACTACACACTGGTCTTTGTATAGTATGTACTAGCAGTGCAGCAAATAAAGGGCTTTTCTTTAGTAGTGAGCTTGGCAGGACACGTGCTAGATGTTGTGGTAATAAATGGAAACAATGCCTCCGGCAACAATTAAGCTCCTCCAGGATGGACCCTTATATTAATGTCAATGTTATGCGACTCGAACTGTTCATTCTCCATGGTCCACCGTGAATGATCAAGTATGAGGATAGAGAAGGGGCTTCTCGCTTGTTAGGAATTGATGGACATATAGTTCATATATAGGTGTCCTCATGGGTCTTTTAATTTATCATGCTATGGGTTAATTTTTTGAAAATAGAATTGTTTTCGTCAGCTGCGACCGCGCACAACCAAGTTCTTACAGCAAGTGTCAGCCAAAACCTTATCCCAACAATAGAAATCAAAGTTCACCAATATAAGGAATGGCAGGAGTGATGAACAACTGAATAAATAGGTGAATAGGAATAGGTTAAAAGGATCCGCAGAAAATGTGTGTATGCTCTCCATGGATGATCATAATGGTATGGAACCATGGCCCACTGGTTTGAGTTTCACTTAAGATATGTTGCGAAAGACAAAGGTTATAAAATAATCATCACCATGATATTTATTTGCATGATGACACTCCAATAGTCCTTAATTCATTTTGTCATAGATTAATCTTCTTTAACATACATTAATATCAGTTAATGCATACTAATCAAATATTAATTGTGCCATTAGCAGTGCAAATCAATGCACGCCAGCTGCGTTCCCGGCGAGCCAGGCTCTGACCTGCTTTTTGCATCCGTTCAGCCTCGCTCTCGTATCTACACAGGCAACCAAACATGATGATTGATGACCCTCCATCCACGGAGCCTGGCCGAATGACACGCAAGCAACCAATCAGCCCGGCCCTAAGCGTCAGTTGCAAACCTCAGCAATGACTTGCAGCTCCACCAACTGGACGGCTCCGTGAGATTCCCTCCGCAAGACCGCAACGCACCATCTTCATGCTCCTGTCAGCAGATCCCTCGTACCTTTTGGTCATGTTTATGCAACTCATTCCAACCTCTGAACACACGCACGCTTCTCTAACAACTATCAACTAGATGTGGACTCATCGTGAACTTCAATACAATGGAGTGAATAATTGACTAGAATGGAAAGAACTGATCAGGTCGTGCTCCCCACTGGTATAGAAGTGATATGGCACAAGTGAAAAGTTAGCAAGAGAGGTGTTGGTACTCTATGGGACTAGAAAGGACCTTTCCATAGTCCTTGGGGCAAACCAAGATGGACCAGCAAGCTATGATCATGGGAAGAAATCATCTAAAAAGGTAAGAAATCGCCGGGTTCCTTTTTAGTTGTAGCACATAAAGACATTAGCTAAACTAGAGGAGGTACCCTACCTAGATTTTAACCTTTAATTATTTTGCAATATAAGGAATATCACTAATTATTGCTACAAAATTAAATCATACCAACTTTTGTAAAGTAAACTACGTTACTCGGGCTGGAAAAATTGCTCAGGGGTAGATTAGATTGGTTTTTCAAGAACCAAGATCTTCTTCCCCAGTGGAGTCGCCAAAAAGTATGTTGACGGAAATCTGCTCAACACACGAGAGCCCTAGAACGCGCAGATCGCAAACGATCATCACCTGCAGCCTCTCTGCGCAAACAGGCCAGGCCAGTTTTGCAAACCAATCAGGCCGGTTTCATTGGGGAGACTACGTAGACCTAAAACCACGAGCTCAGGAGGGACCCCGTCAGAGCTAATGGAGCTAGGGTTGCCCTGAGATCGGCACGCCACTCAGGACGCCTTCAAATGCTGTAGAGACGTAGGAAGAACATAATTAGGGTTGGAAAAGATAGGGTTTGGAGAGTAAAAAGTAAAGGATAAATGTGTTGATTCGATTGTGGTTACCCTCAATCGGCCTTAGCCTTCATACACTACCGGAAACAGTAAATTCGCCGAGTGTAAAAATTTTGCCGAGTGCTTTCTTTCGGGCACTCGGCAAACAGCCTATTTGCCGAGTGTATTCAACGGGGCACTCGGCAAACATATTACACTCGGCAATAAGGTTGTTTGCCGAGTGCCATAAATACGACACTCGGCAAACCGCTCATAGACACTCGGCAAAGGTCCGACACTCGGTAAATCAACGGCGCGTGCATCGCACGTGCACCGTCCGTCATCGGACTGGGCCGGCCGTTAGTCCTTTGCCAAGTGTTGGACGCCGACACTCGGCAAAGAGGCCGTTCGCCGAGTGCCACCCGCCCACACTCGGCAATTCAAGAAGGTCGCCGAGTGCCACTCCAAGACACTCGGCAAACATATTACTTCACCGAGTGCCTCACCCTGGACACTCGGCAAACACAAGACTTCGCCGAGTGTTTCGTTTTGCACTCGGCGAACAAAAAAAAAATTTCATCCCCTGGACTCCACACTTTTTCTACTCCCCACGTAGGAGATTTTGTAATCCATAATAAAAGTTGGTATATTTTGTGGTCTGTTTGCTATTTTTAATGAAATGATTGCATTAATAGGAATTTTTTTTATTCATGTCAGATTTTAACTGCAGGTACATGAAATGATGGATTATAATCAGTGGAAAAATTATATCCATATTATGGAGTCCGGATTGAGGTCTCAACCAGGAAATGAAAAGAAATTTTGAACATTGTTTTTAAAAAACACGACCACGAACGTGTGGTTGAATGGTTGTTAAATTCTAAAAAAAGCAAATGAAATCTGAAAATCACAAGATTTATCAAGATGTCATGATATTATGTGTGGAGGCTGTGGTAAAAAATTGAGAAGGTTTCGCCCAATTTCTGACATATGATGCTTAGATGCCGACTCATCTCCTGGAAGGATTCATAGAAGTTAGAGAGGACACAATAAGATTTGGAGTCCAAGTGACACTTGAGTTAAGGTTTGGCTTCAAATCTTTTTGTATAGGCAACATACAACACAGATTGGTTCATGTCAAAATTTGGAAATTTTGCGGATGCGTTTACTATTTTTTATTGATTAAATGCAATTATAGATTTTTAGTAGATATAAATGCAATTTGCGCTATAACTGCATGAAATAATAGAACATTATCAGTAGAAAAATAATTTAACCATTGTTGAGTGATGTTGACACGATTTTGGCCAAGTATATTAGAAAAAGTTCTGTAAAACAGGTTATTGAAGAAGATACATGAAATATTAGTGTATTTTGCCGAGTGTATAAAAAAAACACTCGGCAAAAGTACCTTTTACCGAGTGTTTTCCAAAGACACTCGGCAAAGAAGGTACACGGGCCCACTGGTAGTATTCTCTTCCTCATTTGAAAAAAGAAAAACGTGGCATTGCCGAGTGCCTTGGATCTGGCACTCGGCAAAGAAAGAAGATTTGCCGAGTGCCAGATCGCAGGCACTCGGCAATGTACCTGGCAGGTCGAATTTCGTGCGCCAACAGATTTAAAAAAATTGAATCTTTACTTTGCCGAGTGCCAGATCGCGGGCACTCGGCAAAGAACCGGACTTACATTTTCAGCCGAACCGCCGCGCGCGGCCCGGCCTCTATCCCAAAATCGAAACGACTGCGCTCCAGTCTCGCCCGCCGCTGCCACCCGCTGCCCGCCGCCGCCGCCGCCCGCCGCGCTCGCCCGTCGCCGACGCCCCGGTGCCCCCGCCCCCGGCCCGGCGCCCCGCCGCCCTGACTCCCCGCGCCCCCGGCGCCCCGCGGCCCGCCGCCCGCCGCCCGTGCCCCGGTGCGCCGACGCCCGCTCCAGCCCCGGCGCCCCCTGCCCCACGGCCCGCCCCACCGGCCGCCCGCGCCCCGGCCCCGGCGGCCCCGGCCCCGGCGCTCCCTGCCCCACGGCCCGCCCCACCGGCCGCCCCCGCCCCGGCCCCGGCGCCCCCTGTCCGGCGGCCCGCCCCACCGGCCGCCCCCGGCCTGGCCCCTGCGCCCCCTGCCCCGGCGCCCCCTGCCCCGGCGCCCCGGCCCACCGGCTGCCCCCCCTGGCCCCAGCGGCCCCGGCACCGGCGCCCCCGGCCCGACCCGCCCGTGCCCCCCTGCCACCGGCGTCCTAGGACCCTGGTGCCCCGCCCCTGACGCTCCCGCCGCCGCCGGACGTCCCATCGCCTTTCTAGGCCGGCGTCCCTCACCCTCCCGGTAATGAATATTTCTTTTTCAACTTACAAAATCAGAATTAGGAAGTAGGTTAAAATTAGAAATTAGAAATTAGAAATTGTAGGGCTTTAGTTGTAGAAATTAGAAAATGATGTTTTGCTTGGGAATCTAAGGTATAAGAATGTTTGTGGAAGTCGGCCATCGTGCCGTTCCTTCTTCTGTACATGTGGTTGTCGGCCATCGTGCCGTTTCATTTGATGCAGGTTATGGAAACCTCCACGTGCAGGGGAGGTGCTGCCGAAAATTTTAGTTGACAGTTGTATGTTCTTTTTTTGCAGGAGAGGCTACGTTACCATCCTCGAGTCGTCACTTTGTACGATAGCAAGGTGAGTCATCCTACACCTCTATTTCCGTATGATGTTCGTATATCACGTAACCTAGTTAGGCGTCTCCCGTTTGAAAGAGATACGGTTGGAAATATGTAGATGTTTGCATATTTATAACCGTATCTGTTTCGAATTGTCCATGTCACTTTGGACAGCACGAGGATGTGTAGGTGGGTTTGGTTTCCATAGTCTACTCCGATACGAGTTAGAGTTTCGGCAGCACCTCCCAATTGTTCTCCGGATACACAATCTCCATTTCAGGACGTGTATTTGGAGAACAGCGGGGAGGTGCTGCCGAAATTCTATCTCAGGTCGGAGTAGACCATGGAAACTAATCCCACCTACACATCCTCATGTGGGATTAGGACCTATCTTCACCAAATAGACAGTATAGGAACGTGTAGATGCAACGTGAGTTTTTATATTACTCGCTGATATGCTAGAGGATGGAGGATCGTCAGTGGATGTACACGGGCCGATCTAGTCAGAATTCGTTGACTGATGAATGGATAAACAAGACCGATTCTTTCTTGGAACGGGCATTTGCAAGGATCAAAGGAGGAAGAGATACTTGGTGTCCGTGTAGCAAATGTGGAAACCTGCGTCGGCAAACCAAGTTAGAAATGGGTAAACATCTTGTTAGGCACGGATTTACGTCAGACTATACCATATGGATCTACCATGGTGAAGTCGATCGTGGGAGGGACGAGGTCATCAGACAACGTATCGAGCAATATGATGATGACGCCGGGGTGGGAGACATGTTAGATGACTATCATGAAGGTCGTAGGGAGGAGGAGCCCGAGGCTACCGCAAAGGCGTATTACGACATGTTGTGTGCGGCACAGCAACCCCTTCACGGGCATACCAAGGTCTCTCAACTGGATGCCATTGCACGTCTAATGGCTGTGAAGTCCCAGTTTAGCTTGAGTCGAAACGCCTTCGATATTATGTTGACAGTTTTTGGGAGCCTGCTTCCGGAGGGTCACATCTTGCCAAAGTCTATGTATGAGGCACAAAAACTTCTTCGTGCACTTAAGATGTCGTACGAGCAGATACATTCTTGTCCGAAGGGATGCATCTTATTTAGAAAGGAATATGCGGAAGCAAAGTACTGTATAAAGTGCGAATCGTCTAGGTTCCTGGAGGTAGACTCTGGTGACGGTCAGAAGAAGCAGCTTGCAATTCCTGTGAAGATCCTTTGGTACCTTCCCTTCATACCGAGGATCCAACGACTTTACATGTGTGAAGAATCCGCGAAACAAATGACATGGCACAAAACCGGACGTTGATACAATGCTGAGAAGCTGGTACACCCATCCGATGGCGAAGCCTGGACAAAGCTCGAGAGGCTCGTAATGTACGTGTTGCGCTCGCAACAGATGGGTTCAATCCTTATGGAATGGCTGCCGCCCCGTACACCTGTTGGCCTATGTTCGTTATCCCCCTCAATCTCTCCCCTAGTGTTCTCTTTCAGCGACAGAACATATTTTTATCGTTGATAATTCCAGAACATCCAGGGAATAATATGAGTGTGTACATGGAGCCTCTGATTGATGATTTGGTCCGTGCATGGGATGAAGGTGTATGGACATACGACCGTGCTACAAGGACAAACTTCAAGATGCATGTTTGGTACCACTACTCTTTGCATGACTTGCCAGCATATGGTATTTTATGTGGCTGGTGTGTTCACGGGAAGTTCCCATGCCCAGTATGCAAGGCTTCTTTGAAATTCATTTGGTTGACAAAGGGTGGCAAATATTCTTCATTCGACAAACATCGACAATTCCTTCCTCCTGACCATCCTTTCAGACGAGATATTAGAAATTTTACGAAAGATGTCGTAGTTAACGACCCTCCACCGCAGATGCTGACCTTAGCCGCGGTTCGTGCTAAGTTAGACGCTCTTGAGGTCAACAATCATGATGGTGGTTTTGTGGGATATGGCAAGCAACATGCTTGGACTCAGAGATCGTGCTTGTGGAACCTCCTCTATTTTGATGATCTTCTTCTCCCACATAATATTGATGTTATGCACACTGAAAAGAACATTGCCGAGGCAATTTTTAGTACAATTATGGACATTCCTAACAAGACAAAGGATAACGTTAAGGCTAGAGTGGATCAAGCAATGTTATGCAACAGACCAAAGCTAGACATGGCGCCTCCCAGAGCCGGCAAGTCGTGGAGAAAGCCTAAGGCTGATTTCGTCCTGACGAGGGCCCAAAGGAGGGAGGTATTAGAATGGTTCCAAACGTTAATGTTCCCTGATGGGTATGCAGCGAATCTGAAGAGGGGAGTGAACTTAGCTACTATGCGAATCAACGGGCTCAAAAGTCATGATTATCACATATGGATTGAGCGCCTACTTCCGGTGATGGTTCGAGGCTATGTCCCTGAGCATGTGTGGCAGGTGCTAGCGGAGTTGAGTAATTTCTTCCGCCAGCTTTGTGCTAAGGAGTTATCTCGGACCGTGGTTGCCGAAATGGAAAGAATGGCGCCTGTGTTGCTCTGTAAGTTGGAGAAGACCTTTCCTCCTGGCTTCTTCAATCCGATGCAGCATATGATTTTACACCTCCCGTATGAAGCACGAATGGGGGGGCCTGTGCAGGGTCGTTGGTGCTATTCAATTGAGAGATGTCAAAAGGTTCTTCGAACTAAATGTAAAAACAAATGCAAAATTGAAGCCTCCATTGCAGAGGCATACATTCTGGAGGAGGTGTCAAACTTTACAACAAAATACTATGCTGACAACCTTCCTAGCGTGCACAATCCACCGCCTCGTTACAATGACAGCAAAGTGGAATCGAGCCTTAGTCTTTTTCGAGGACAACTTGGAAGTGCAAGTGGTGCGACACAGAAAAAATTGAAACGTAAAGAGTGGCGCACTATCATGCTGTATGTATTGACCAACCTATCCGAGGTGGAGCCGTACATACTGTAAGTTCTGAACAAACTAGTTTTTTCTCAATTTGTCAGTATTCTTCGTCCAACTCTCATGTTTCTCGTTGGTACAGGGAATTCCATCGTAACTTCTGGCGTAATTCAAGGGAACCTACCCCGCATGAAGCCGAGACTCTTCTCAAAGAGGGTGCAGGAAATGGAATGCCCGATTTCATTTCTTGGTTCAAACATAAGGTACAGTCCATTTTAGCTCGTACTTAGCTTGATTAGAAGTTGACCGTACATGCGAATAATATAACGAACCACCCTACTTCAACTTGCAGGCCCAAACTGATTCATCTATGAATGCCGAGTTGAGACAGGTTGCCGATGGCTGTGCCTACAAGGTCAAATCTTTTACCGGTTATGATGTAAATGGATATCGCTTTCACACAACAAGCCATGAGCATAGTCGGCCCAATCGAAGAACGACAAATAGCGGAGTTTTTACGCCAGGCTTTGATGGTGTAGAGTACTACGGAAGAATTGAAGAGATATACGAACTAACTTTTCATGGCTGCAAAGTTCTTAATCCAGTCATATTCAAATGCCATTGGTTTGATCCATCAGTCGTGAGACGGGCACCTAATCTTGGGTTAGTCGAAATTCGCCAATCATCCGTCTTAGAAGGATACGATGTATACATTGTGGCTCAACAGGCCACGCAAGTTTATTATTTGTCGTACCCGTGTCAATCCGACGACCGTCTTAAAGGTTGGGATGTTGTGTACAAGGTATCGCCGCACGGTAAATTACCTGTACCAAACAATGAAGATTACAACATTGACCCCAACACATATGACGGAGATTTTTTCAAGAAGATGCGCTCGAAGGGAATTTTGAGATTGATTTAACTGACGCTTTCGGAATGGAAGTGGATAATGAAATGGTTGCTGACGATGACGCTGGAGAGGAGGTTCATAATATGAAGGAGTTAGAATTACTTCAGCGGTTACAGTTAGGACAGGAGATTGATGATGACACTCCTCCTTCGGAGCACGGGAATGATTTTATTGACACGCGTGACAGCGATGATGAGACTTATGATCCAGCTAATCCCGATCATGATGATTATTTCTAAGACATGTATGGGTCGTACTAATTTATTTATTATTTGTCATACCATGTTATTTATTAAGTATGTTTACTTTATTTTGCACATCTTACTAATTATGTTTTGTTTATCTGTGCTAATTGGTTTACTCTTGGCAAATGCAGGTGACTCAACAATGGTGGGCGGTACGAGGAAGATTGCAGCGCTTTACGAAAAATTAAAAGCTGCAGCTTCAGGGTCAGGTACAAGGTCAGACGCATCGAGAGGTCGAGGGAGGCGTCGAGGGAGGGGTGGAGGCAGGGGTGATGCACAGGTCGAGGAAACGGAGGGGGCACAGGTCCTTGCTAGAGGCAGGGGTCGGGGCAGGGGTCAAGGAAAGGGTAAAGGGGTGAGGCCCCCTTCGCATGCGCCTTCGTCGTCGGAGGAGGAGGAGGTACCTTCCGCCCACGCCTCTAGTGACGAGGCGGAGGTACAGCAGGAGCAGTACCAGGACCAGGAGCAAGAGCAGGAGCAGGAGCAGGAGCAGGAGAGGGAGGAAGGGGAGGAGGCAGGGGATTCGCAGTCCAAGATCTGGTTGCGAGGTCCCTCGTCCCTCCCGAGGCGACCGATCCCTCTTCATTTACGCCCACTGATTCAACCCACTGGGGCAAAGTAAGTTCCTTTACATATTCTCAGTACTTTTGATATGTTGAAATTTACAATAGAAACTAATAATCTATATTAATCACTTGTGCAGGAGTTGGACTAAGCTCAGTGGGGGTGCCCACAACCGCAAGGTCAACGGCATCATTGGTCTTTTGTGTAGGCTACACTTCCCCGGTCTAGTGGTCTTCGCCGGACAGGAGGAGCCGGCCTACACGTGGGACCACTACGTCGCCGCCGCCGACGTCGGTGATCGTGACCACAGGCAATTTGCGAACAAGGCGGAGTGGGTGAAGGCGGAGCTGTGGGTAAGTATTCGAAGCACTAGATTGCTTAATACACCAGCTTCGCTAGACATTCTTGAAAAAATACTTGTTTGCAATGTGTCTATACGCAGGACTTTTATAGATGCCAGGAGGGATTCGAGGCTAGGGCGGCCTCCGTCATTGAACAAGCCGCCAAGAAGCTCGTTAAGGACATGCACTGCGAGGCGCGGGTTCAGGCCATCATCGACTTCTATGCTGAATACAGAAGGATGAGGGTCAAAAAAGAAGAGTCCAGGACAATGAACCTGACCAAGGAAGAATTCATGATGGTACGTACAGAAAGTTAATATTTACTATTTCTGAGATTAATTACGCTTCACTTCTTTTGTTATATGTCACACACTTGATGATGTAGGTGCCTCCATGGTGGTGCCGATCCTTTACCCGGTGCTGGGAACAAATGGTGGACGTGTGGTTGCAGCCCGGGTGGTTGGAGAACCACGTTGCTTGCCGGGAGCGGCGTCTGCAGATGCCATATGCACCACACCATCAAGGCAGCCTGAGCCTTGATGAATACAAGGAAAAATGGGTACGTGAATTCATTTCTTTATTCTCACACATAATACACATAATACTGCATATTTTGTAATCCTTTTGTATTTTTGCAGCAGACGTCATCACATGAAGGCCAGGAGTGCTCCCGGTTCAAGGCATGGGTTATGTCCAAAAAGGGCAAGGCCACGGCAGACATCGACTTGAACCCGGAGGACCCGCCCGAGGCATACAGCCATCCCAGCATCCACAGCCGCGTCACCGAGTATACAGCAATGGCGAGGGAGGTTCATGGGCCAGAGTTCGATCCGAGCTCTCAGGATATTGATCCTGAAATTGTGATGAGGGTGAGAGGAGGGAAGAAGCATGTCAGGTATTGGATTGGAGATAGCGTGATCGACACTGCCAATACTCCCACCCTCTCCCAGATCCGAGCAAGGAGCACGGACTCGAGCCCCGCGATACGGGCACGGCCTACCGCTGCACAGTTACAGATGCAGGCTCTGCAGGTTATTCCTGTTTCTTTAATTTTTCATTCATTTTGTACATATCTTTTGCTTGGCAATAAGACATTGGGATGAAATATTGTAGGCCCAGGTGGAGGTAGAACGGAAGCGCCGGGAGGAACTAGAGGCGAGGATCGAGGCGGATCGGCAGCTAGAAAGGCAGAGGATGGAGCAGATGTTCCAATACATGCAGAGTGTCTTTCACAGTTTAGGTCAGACTCCACCACCTATGCCACCGAACCTATTCCCGTCACCTCGACCACCTCCTGCAGCTACTCCTATGAGTCACTCTCAACCTTACAATCAATCTAGAGTTAAACTAGAAACTACAGGCACTACAGACTTACACTAGAAAAGTGACTAATGCAATCTCTATAACTTTGTGCAGAATCAATCGGCGGCGTCCAATGCAGAATCTTCTTGGGGCAGTGGCCACCTGCACATCCTCCTCAGTCTCCTCATCCTCCTTAGTGACTTGTGAACTAGAGGTGTTTGTGATGCAAAACTTGTGAATTACTTGTTTCGACGAGAACTTGTGAATGTTATTTGTGTGCTTGTGATGCTTGTGGTGCAATTTATATGCCTGTGGTGTAATTTATATGCCTGTGCTTCTGTGGTTGTTTTTTGAGAGGGGTCCTTTATACGTAAAATTTCTGTTTTGTCAGTAGGGGGAAAGATACTTTGCCGAGTGTTAACACTCGGCAAAGAGGCCATTTTCTGTTAGTTCCGCAAAGGCGTCATAAAATTTTTGCGGGATTGGCCTCTTTGCCGAGTGCCAAAAGGCAGGCACTCGGCAAACTATGTATGTTCGCCGAGTGCCACTGGAAAATACTCGGCAAACGGCTCAAAAAAATCTAGCGGGTGGGGCCTCTTTGCCGAGTGCCACGGGGAAGGCACTCGGCAAACCGCGTACCTTCACCGAGTGCCATATATAAATACACTCGGCAAAACTTAAGTATTCGCCGAGTGTCGGCCGTCTGACACTCGGCAAAGGAGCCGTTACCGTCACAGACCGTTATCGCCTTTGTGCTGAGTGTTATATTTTGCCGAGTGTTTTCTGGCACTCGGCAAAGGATTTGCCGAGTGCCCGACGTTCGACACTCGGCAAACCCTCTGTTTGCCGAGGGAAAGTTTGCCGAGTAGGGTTCGCCGAGTGTTACACTCGGCAAACCCTTTGCCGAGTGTATTTGGACCTTCACCGAGTGCATGGGGCACTCGGCAAAGTTACTGTTTCCGGTAGTGATATATATAGGCCGGGGAAGTCATACCCTCCATAAATCGGTTTACAAAAGGATCTAAAATTACAAATCTAAACCTACTCGGATTACACGGGCCAAAACCGGCCAGGCTGGTTTCGCAAACCGGACCACGGTTGCCAAATTTGGCCGTCAACAGGATGCAAACAAAATCAGTCTAGCTAACAAATTAGTTGATCATGCGTACCCTGCACCAAGTCTCGATCATTCATTGGCATGGGATACATCAAGATGGTGCCTACTGCCACTGGTAGCGCTGTTCCATCAGTGTGACCAGCAGCGTGTTGTCTCAACCATGCTGTCGCTACTGAAATACTCTCTCACACACGTCTTCAGGTTGCACTTGAGAAAACTGCACATGTTGTGGACCTAGGCGTGCACTCCCATTAGTGTCTCATGGGATAAAAGCAGAGGACTTAAGCACTGAGATGAATCAGAGTAGTAGCAGTGGGAACGCTCATCATCACTTGGGTCCTTCTATCTCCACTCCATTCCCACTCCTGAGAACTCTCCTGGGTGTGTTCTCTTATCTGTTTTCCCACTGGGAAGGTTCAGTATTGAGAACTTTTTGCTGATACCCACTGATCTCGGCAAAACATTATGCATTCATGTGTAATCGGCTTACAAAAATGAAGAACACCAGTCGGTGTTATTCACAGCAACTACAGACTGAAGATCATGTCCTCCATTATCTGCGAACCTGTATCCTTACTACCTCATTACGAGTAGGAAACTAGGAATCACATAGTCACATGACATCTCTACAATAGTGCAATGTAGCCTTTCGTGAAATCCACACAGTGAAGTGTTTTATTTTCATCCGCGCGCATAGTGACGTCTGTATCTTAGAGATCGAGATGCTTATTAGTGCAGTCTTTTGTTTCCATGCAAACAATGTCTAGCAGACCTGCAGTTTGGAATTGCCAGTCTTATGATCCCATCACGTTATTGATTAAAATGTCCAGAAGAAGTCACCATTGGAAAGCTTTGACAGTACCCACAAACAAATAGAGGAATATACTCTTGATTAGTGATTATTGCAATGGTTGATCTGGATGAATTTCCGACGACCGGTGGACTGTTCTGCAATACTGATCGATGTGCAATACCCACAAAGGCAGCTGCTGACTTTCACATGGCACGCACGCACCATCGATGAAAGGGAAGCAGGGCCATAACAACCCTTCTATTTCTTCTATCTTTTATAGATTAGAAGCCGCTACGCTGATGGTTTTGCTCTAAAATAGATGAAACCTATATGACTGCTACCATATCTTAACACCTCTCTCGCCACCCCCCCCCCCCCCCCCGCCCCCCTCGCAAAAAAATCTGACCCTCTATCTATCTTCTGCAGTGCACCCTCTGCACACCACTGTGCTGACAAAAACTGCTTCACTAATGTCAGCACTGATCTTTCGAGAAGAAGACAGTTATATGTATCTCTTATAAATTCTCTTAGAATGAAAATATACATACATACTCCCCCGATCCCACTGAGGCACCGAGTATCTTCTATATATATGCGGTATGTAGCTCGCAGTCAGCGCCATCTCTCTTGATATCATGTAGTGATGTCGAAGGTACAATACCTGGTTGCAGGAACTTTGGTAGCAAACAAGACAACCGTAGCGCTCAGACAGATCGGGCACGACTCTCGCATCCGCTTTGCTGCTGAACTCCCCCAGCAGACGAAACCAGCAGAAGACTCCGCTACTAAGGAGTGCATTTGTTGCACGCAGCCGCCAACAAGAAGACAGGATTCACATCTGGGGCAAAGCAGCAGAATGTTCAATCACTAGAGATGCCATGGCCTGCTGTTCGCCTATGTCCCGAGACATCCCAATCCCATGCATCTAGGGTCTGATTGGTTGCCCGCATATAGGGCCAACCAGGCTCCCGGGGTGCAAGACCGGAGCGATTGGTTACCTGACCCAGGTAGCAGGCCTGGCCCGTGAGATGGCAAAAGTCACCCCGAGCCAGGCTCTCCAGATATGCTCGGAATCGTCGTTTTTCCAGAGCCAGGCTCTCGCGGTGCGACAGCGTGCACGCGGGCGTGCGCGGAAGGCAAAAGTAGCGGCGCGCATGCAGGTGGTAAGACAACCAGGTAACCAATCATTTCCCTCTCGCATGCATTTAGCCAGCTTGGCTCTGGCCGGCCTGGCTCCCTGGTGACGAGCCAGGCTCTGTTCAGAGGACAACCAATCAGGCCCCTAATCACTATGGCCTGCGTAAACATACTGGTTCATTTCATCATGCACAACTTGAAGGATGACCATATCGACCTTCTAGCATGTAATGGTAGGATAGCTACTTCTTACGGATATATCGTTCTTATAGCATGCTGCGGTTGTTTAGAATGTGCAACACATTAAGATGGGGTTTCGAGCATTACATCCACATGCTATATATATTTGCAATGACGGAGCTAGGATCTGGGAGTTGGGTATTCCTGTTTCTCAAGCTAATTTTCTTCCATCTCAAAATATGCAAAAATTATTGTACAAGGACAAGCTTTTCAAACTAAGCAAATCACATCGGATAAACTACAATTTTCTTCTAAAAAGAGCTAATTCGCATCGGATAAGCTGCACAGCTAAACAATTTTTTCATTTATTAACTAGCAAGGTGGCCTGCTCAAATAGCGCGGGTACCTAATTCTTTTCTCCAATATTTAGATTGTTTTACTCCAAAGTAATAGATGCCATTGTAATTACTTCGCCCTAAAAGTACAGACACTAGTGCCATCTATATTTTTTCTATTGGTATATTCTATGGTGTTTTTTACATGACTTAGGGGAGAAATGAATACCTTATATAGAAACACATCTTTTGGATATTTACTGAAAGTAACTAATATCTTAAAATTGTATTTTTAATATGAATATTTTTTAATTCTTACTGGCAACATATGATTTTTTTCTTGAGTGTTTTAGTAACAGTGCATGATAAATTATCCCTAGATTTTTAGAAAAATATTTAGGTGTGCTGTATAAGTAACAAAATATTTTATTTTCTGTCCTTCAATCACCCATTGATATAGTCTCATATATACATGCTCCTATATTATCTTTGATACAGCTGTACCATCATAATAGAAGATGCACCTCTGATGGTGGACATCATTTCCTCTAGATCACATCGGCACTCTACTATGATTGCATCCTCTCCTAAATTTTTTAGATCTCATCCATCACCATACTTTTGTAATAGCAACAGTATATTTGATATGGAGTCTTTGGTCAACTATTAATTTCCTTATTTTTCTAATTTTCAATTTAACTATTTACTATTCTCCAGCCATGTTCTAATTTCTTATTTTTAATTCTGAAATTAGCTATTTATTAATCGTATTTGATATGGGCTCTTGAGTTTTTTTAGACAGTTAGATCTTCATAAAATTTAATGGTGGAAATTTCTTCTTTTTTTAGATTAACGTGGGAATTTCTAGACCCTATCAGCAAATGTGGTCTAGAAATCGTCACTAAGCATCTCGATACCTAAGATACAGACTTCACTATGCGGATGAAGATATCACACTTCACTATGCGGATTTCAGGAAGGGTTTCTTCCACACTAGTGTAGAGATGTCATGTGACTGTGATTCCTAGTTTCCTACTAGTAGATGGAAAAACATATGAGAGGACAAACCCAGGAGAGTTCTCAGGAGTGGAGATAGAACTCAACTGATGCTGAGCGCTGCCACTGTTGCTACTCTCATTCATCTCAGTGCTTATGTCCTCTGCTTTTATCCCACAGGACACTCATGGGAGTGCACGCCCAGGTCCACAACATGTGCAGTTTTCTCAAGTGCGAGCTGAAGACGCGCTTGAGAGAGTATTTCAGTAGCAAGTAGCAACAGCATGGCACGGCTGGTCTCTCTCAAGCGCGTCTTCAGCTCGCACTTGAGAAAACTGCACATGTTGTGGACCTGGGCGTGCACACCCATGAGTGTCATGTGGGATAAAAGTAGAGGACATAAGCACTGAGATTGATGAATCAGAGTAGCAATCACTTGAGTTCTATCTCCACTCCTGAGAACTCTCCTGGGTGTGTCCTCTTACACTACAAGAAATCTCTTAATCTATGACGATCGAATTTCGCACATATCGCTAAAAAAACGTCATAAAATAATATCTGTGACGTTCTCAAATTTCGTCATGTATTGAGCGTCATAGATTACACCTTGTGACGTTTTAACCAAAATTATCACAGATTAGCTCAATCCATGATGTTTTGGAAACATCATAAAATAACCTTAGGCCCATTCAACCCAGCCCAGGCCCATTATCTATGACGAAAATAAACGTCACAGATTCATTTGCCATGTTTTTTCATGCTCCTCTTAGTGGGTTGATACCCCTTATTTCCGCACTCTCTCATGTTGTATTTTGCATGATTTTTTAAATAGTTGTTATTTCATTAAGTTATATATGCTAGTAGCAAACAAACGGGCCATTATCTAGTTTCTGATAAAATATAGTTCTGTCTGATACTTATTTTTTCTGTAATGTGCTAATTCATCTATCTGATGTACAGTTGATTGATGATGTGATAAATCTAGTTACTCAAATACAAGCTCTGAAATTTCTACCAAGATTCTGCTAACACCACTAGTGCGATGCATGGGCCTTGTGGCTGTGTATGTCCATGATCCCTTCGTATATTGGTGCCTCAACAATGTAAGTCTTTGGCATCCTCATGCATCCCACTCCCATAATGATCCTACATATCGGATCAACCAGTTTATTTCTGAGACAACTGAAGTCATTAGTGTACACGGCATCACCAATTAAACCCTCCAATACAATGAAGGGAATGTTTCAAAGAAAATTAAAAGTATTCCTCAAGACTGAATTCCCACAGCTCAAAGAAGTGGATATCTTTGAGTTGCGTGATTTGGAACCTCTTTTTCTATATGGTTTAACTCCGACCATAACCGAGCCTTTATATACTATTCAGATAGTTACTATTTTTTTTCAATACCTCCCTCACTGTTTACTCTAAAGGGGACGAATACACATGGAGACACTCATATGGGAGAAAGTGAGTCCGGCCGGACCCACCTAGGACGGCAAGCTTCACTCTAGGGTGAATTATGAAAACTCAAACTTTGGAATCCTCTCCCCAACATCCATTGCGGCGGCCCTTCCACCCTGATCTCATCGGCATCGACCCCGCCAGTGTGAAGCTCAGCAACCTCATCACAGTCCACACGATGATGGCTGCCTACGCTACATGTCTTCGGGGAAGTTTCCTATACTAGTCGGTGTCTCATACCTCTGTACACGTGCTCGCAGTGGGCACTTCCCTGACATGGATGTATCCTAACCTTATTGGAAGGTGATGATGTACTACTCTTTTATTAATATATATATATATATGGTAAAGTTATAAAAAAATCAGCTAGCTATATTTTCTTCAAGGCAGGCGTACCGTGGTAGCAGATTGCTGCCAAGTGCCAGCCTACCTTATGATGACATGCAGGAAAAACAACTGTTGCTGAGCATTTGTAGGTTGAATGCCACGGCTCATGGCAAATTAAGGTCAGATCAGGGCTCAACCTAGGAACACACGGCCAGAGAGCCGACTCACTGAGACGTTCAGGAACTGCCACCAAGAAGAAGCAGCATAGATTGATCCCAGGGACAGTGATTTCTTCGAGAGCCAATGGAGGCATGCTGATTAGGGTAGAAACCCAAATTCACCAGGTGCAAAGGAACAACTTTGCCGGTCACCGGAGCTGTTGGCGCTAACTGCTCACTGATGTCCTGACGCATCCCAAACCAACGCAACTGACCAATTGGCGATGGCGAACTCAATGATTTGACTGAACAGACTGATTCATTTCACTATGTGCCATTTCTTCCATGGATGAGCCCCTTGTGTGGCATGTGACAGAGGCATTGCCACAGCCTATTATAGGCTACAGGTGTATTGATCACATAATATAAGATGCGGATGTAGCTTGGATGTAGCTTGCGCAAACATAACCATGCCTTTACTACTGCAGAATAGGGTGGGCTTCTGAGCATTATTATAAGTACCTACCATATGACTATAAAAAATTGATTGCATTTTTGTTATAAACCCGGACACATATTATAAATAAGGTATTACAATGTCACGGTAAGGTTTAACTGAGCTTGCTAGGAGATGCCTCGACTGCTTTCTAGACGATGTAGAAGCTTCAGCGCTGGTTTTCAGTTAACATGGGGAGTTTAACTTCAGTGAACATATGTCCGGCGACGCCGGTGCAATCTGCTCATAAATTTAACTTCAGTTATGTCCCTAGTTGTTTCCAAGATGATAATGTTTAAGGCTGTGAGTAATGTAGAAGTATGAGTTTGTTCTTTAAAATGCCCATGTCACTTTATTTCACTTTTCCACACATAGAGCGAGTACGTTTTATTAATTCTTAAATGAATGGAACAAGAATTACTAAAGGATTCCTTCAATTCCCATTTCCTTGAACACTATGGAATTTGGTCATGCTACAAATTTGTGTTAAGCTGCACGGGTCAAGTGTTGAACTGATGAAGGGTTCAGGTGTTGAGAGAGCGCTTCACCAGAAAAAAAAAAGTCGAAAACAATGATGAAATAAAGGCATATGAAAAGTTACTTGTTCCAGCTCTAGCACGAGCATGATATTTTCCTGAAAAGAATTACATTCTCCTATTCAAATAGTAGTTTTCATATATGTTACCTACCATAATCTTGTGTAGGAACCACTCCGGCAATTGTTCTTTTGATCAAATCAACATACATTATTTTGATGAAATTTGAACCAAATACCCCGAAGGGTCTATAATAATACAGACCTGAATGATCGCGAGATGCTGCCGTGGCCCCCTGCCTAGCTAGCCCCAACAGGCCCCACCCAGATCTCAGTGATGCTAGAGTCATGGCCCTCGGCGGATCAGGAGGTGAATCCTCTACCACGAGGAAGCAACCTGTTTGACAGCCAAAATTAGCCGGATTTCACGTCAACACATCCTTAGAGAACGGATGAGACAACAGAGCTTGTCCAGCAGATGCTATTGTGCCAATAGAGCAGTGACTATGTATCATGCCCTACATGTCATGTGATGATGTGAAAGCCAGCAGATCCTAAAGACGGTGGCCTGTTTCTGGCTACTGTAATCAATAATAAGATAGTACGATTCACAAGTCCAAACTGCATGTATGCTAGATATCATGTACAGCTTGCATGGAAACAAAAGAGACGGCAAACAAGCATGTTTCCATCTCTAAGAACATGGTCGTTCGATTTGACTGCCGCATTCGGGTAGAAAAAGAAAACCCACTATGCAAAGATTTGTCTGTTATGCCACCTGAATAAGAATATCAGGTACGTACTACAGAAAAAATCTTTGCAAACGGGCCGGGCCGGGCCATCACCGCCGGTTCAACTCAAAACCAGCGGTGAAAGATTTTCAACTGAAATTGCAACATGTATATAGCGTCCATCGTTACCACACTACATGTTGTTCTGTAATGAGACTCAAAAGGCATCGTCACATCGATTCGGCACCGCAGGAGCAGTTTGGGTAGTTATAGTTACTGGGCGGCCTGGTCCGAATCAACGGATTCCTCTCGAAGAAGTTGGACGGCCGCAGCTCGAAGGCGCCGCTCAGTGTCGGCATCACCGGGAAGTCCTCCAGGTAGGGGACGTGGTGGAGTCCCAGCGTGTACCACAGCACGATGTCCTCCTCTTTAATCCTCCTGTTCCTCCTGCTCCAGGCGGCCAGGCCGTCGTCCCCGGTGCTCTGCTCGGCGTACAGCCCGGACGCCCACTTCTCCGACTTGTTGTACGGCGTCACCCACACCTGCTTCTTGGTGTACGCGGCGCGGCGCTGCGGGTAGTCGTCGTCTGCCAGCAGCGAGGCCGCCGTCGCGCCGGCGGGGATGAGCCGGTACCCAGCCTCATACCCCATCCTGCCCCTCTTGCCCGGGTTCACGAAGAGCAGGTCCGCGGGCGTGCCGTTGTTGACGTCCACCTGGCCCTCCGCCTCCGTCTCGGCCACCTCGCGCCGCACGGTCCAGTAGCTCCGCCTCGGCGTGTCGGCGCCGCCGGTGGCGGCGTCCCCGGAGTTGCGCCTGGGGAGGATGGTGTTCTTGACGAAGGAATTGTTGGTGCCGTCGACGTCGAGGTCCAGGTGGTACGTGACGAAGTGGTCGTGAAAGACGCCGACGGTGTTCTCGGCGAGCAGCGTGCCGTGCGCGTCCACCTTGATCTGGTCGGCGTGCGTGTAGGGTGTCGCCTTTGTCTTGAGGAGGCCGGTGAGAGACACCTGCGGCGGTGAAGCAAGCATCGATCGATGGGCTAGAGGTCGAAGCAGATCGATGCAAAAATGTTCTCTTGAAATCTTACGACAATCTTGATGGAGCCACTGGTTTTGAACTCCCAGTCGAGAATGTAGTCATAGTTCCCGACGGTCACCACCATCCTCACCACCAAGGTCACGTCCGGCCTCACCTCCGCGACCTGCAGCGTGGCTTCAGTGTGGCGCCACGCGATATCGCCGGCGTAGCGCTCGAACACGCACGCCACGTCCTCGACCTCGACGGGCTCGCCGCCGGCGTCGGCGTAGTGGCCGTCGAAGTAGGCCGCGTTGGCCGGGCAGTCAGCGCCGCGCCGGAACGGGGACGCCGAGACGCCGAGGCCGAAGTCGCCGGCGTCGGTGAAGGTCTGAAAGTACCACTCGTTGCTGGGGTCCATGTACGGCACGAAGATTTCGGAGACGAAGCCGCGGTAGAGCACCTGCCGCCGCCTGCCCGCGTCGGCGTCGTGGACCGAGGCGAGCGAGATGACCATGCCAGCCCGCATGTCGAAACCCACATGGAACTCCCAGTTGGCCCATCTGCACTCACGAGAGAGAGAGAGAGAGAGAGAGAGAGCGTGTGTTGAGTGTTAGGGCTCTCAAACTGCAATAAACATAGGAGAATGTTGTGTTTAATAACTTTAATTTCTTCTACTTCGGGCTTCCAATATTTGTATTGGTAACTGTAGAATGTTGTGCTTGTCAATTTTAACGATATGATGCTGCTTCGGAATATGAGGGTTGCGGTTCCGGTCAAAACTAGCAAGGTGGCTGGCACAAATAGCACGGTTAGCTAGTTTTTTATAATTTTTTATTTTAAAAATTGGATGTCAATAGTTTGTTTTCTAATGATGTTATTAGAAATGATTTTCTAGATGGCCTAGATATCATCTATATTTTTTTTCATCTAATCTATACTTCTTTTTTCATCAACCATATTCTCCTTTTCGGAATAAAAATTCAGGATAAAAGGAAATACCTTATTAAAAACATATAATTTTCTCAAAAGTAATATAAAGATTTACTTATTTTATATGAATATTTTTAAAACTTTTACTTGATATGCAAACTTTTTTGTGAGTTTTAAATATCATACATGATAAATTATTCTTAGATTTTTAGAAGAAGACGTGGGTGAGTGATTCAGTGCATACCAATAAAAATAAATAATCTCCTCTGTTTACCATCTCCATTTGCTATAGCTCCATGCGTACATGCTTCTATATTTTTATGCATTGCTTCACCTTTTTTCCGACACAAACCATGCATTTGGGTATACAAATTTACAATCACAGTTGGCGCGGTATAACCGTCTCCTTTGCGCTCGTCTCCATTCTCCTACTTCTGCTCTCAAAGAGTTTTGCCTGCGATGCCTCGGTCATCGCAGATGCATCCCTAACACCAAACAGTGCGTGTCGTTTCCTCTTTTTGAACACCACTTGCAACTTGAAATGTATGGGTGAGCATTGCAAACATTGACTTTCGTGTTGCTTTTTTCTATATCATATTGGTACTCTCTACGTGATGCATCTTTTCTTAGTTATCATTTAAATTTGAAAATTAGTCTCAGCCGCTATAGTATACTAATTTCTAAGGCATAGATCCCTCTCTCTCTCATGGCTGATTTCGTTATTTTTAAAATTTTGAATCTATATATATCAATTAGTCATATTTGGCATGGACTTCTTGAGTTAGTCTAGACTTTGGACCGTTCGATTTTTATAAAATTCAATGGTTAAATTCTTCCATTTTATAGATTAACGTGAGAATTTTTAAAGCTGAAAGAATTTGCATATCTCATCCGAAACTTCCTTCATTAGAAACGAAAGGGAATGCCCTTTGTACATACACACCTAGTGGAAATTCAACGTGATATAATCATGAGTACTTTTCAGAATACATCACAGATTACATCAGATGTAGCTTCACCGCATGCCTCATACATTATTATGGTTAAACATCTAAATATGTATTCAAACATCATAACAATTTAAGTTCACGTAAACACATTTACAGGCAATACACGATATAGTAATTTGACACTCTTTCATAATGAAACACACCTTTTCATTTCGAATTTAGCTATTTTGCTAATAATAAATCTTTTTATCAAGTGTTAATAGTAATTTTTTTATTTTTTATAATTCTAAATTTACCAATCTACTAATTGTGTTTGACATGGACTCTTTGTGTTAAGTTATAATTTCCTTATTTTTTAATTCTTAATTTTGTTATTTACTTATCGTATTCAGCATGGAATTTTTGATCATGTCCTAATTTTCTTAATTTTTTAAATTCGAATTTAGCTATTTACTTATCGTATTTGTCATGGACTCTTCGATCATGTCCTAATTTTTCTTAAATCTTTTAATTCCAATTTAGTTATTTATTTATCATATTCAGCATTGACTCTTTGATCATGTCCTAATGTTTCTTAATTTTTAAATCTGAAATTAGCTATTTATCAATTGTACTCAGCATGGACTCTTTGATCATGTCCTAATTTTTCTTAATTTTTAAACTCAAAATAAGCTATTTATTAATAATATTTGATATGGATTCTTGAGTAATTTTAGACCGTTAGAGCTTCATAAAATTCAACGGTCTAGATCCCAATGCATTACAAAATACATCAGATGTAGCTTCACCACGTGCCTCATACATTATTATGGTCAAAGATCTAAATATTTAATCAAACATCGTAACAACTTAAGTTCACGTAAATATGTTTACAAATATATACAGACAATACAAGATATAGTATTTTGGCACTCTTTCACAATACAACACACCTTTCAATATCAAATTTAGCTATTTTACTAATAATAAATCTTTTTATCAAGTGTTAACACTAATATTCTTTATTTTTTAATTTCAAATCTACCAATCTACTAATTGTATTTGATATGGACTCTTTGGTTGAGTCCTAATTTCCTAATTTTTTTAATTCTAAATTTTTTTATTTACTTATCGTATTTGGCATGGACTTTTTGATTATGTCCTAATTTTTCTTAATTTTTTAAATCTGAATTTAGCTATTTACTTATCGTACTCGGCATGGACACTTTGATCATGCCCTAATTTTTCTTAATTTTGAAATCCAAAATAATCTATTTACTAATCGTATTCGGCATGGACTCTTTGATCATGTCCTAATTTTTCTTAATTTTAAATCCGAAATTAGTGAATTATTAATCGTATTCAGCATGAATTCTTTGATCACGTCCTAATTTTTCTTAATTTCTAAATTCTAAATTAGCTATTTATTAATTTTTTTTAATTTTTTAAATCCGAATTTAACTATTTACTTATTGTATTTGGCATGGACTCTTTGAGCATGACCTAATTTTCATTAAATTTTAAATCTGAATTTAGCTATTTACTTATCGTATTCGACATGAACTCTTTGATCATGTCCTAATTTTCCTAAATTTTAAATTCAAAATTAGCTATTTATTAATCGTATTCTGCCTGGACTCTTTGATCATGTCCTAATTTTCTTTAATTTTTAAATCAAAAAATAGCTATTTATTAATCATATTTGATATGGGCTGTTGAGTTATTTTCTTCCTAATTTTATTTTTTGATTCTGAAATTTGTTATTTCCTTATCGTATTTGGCATGGACTTTTTGATCATGTCCTAATTTTTCTTAATTATTTTAATCCAAATTTAGCTATTTACTTATCATATTCGGTATGGACTCTTTGATCATGTCCTAATTTTTCTTTATTTTTCAAATCTGAATTTAGCTATTTATTTATCGTATTCGGCCTTGACTCTTTAATCATGTCCTAATTTTCTTTAATTTTTAAATCCAAAATTAGCTATTTATTAATCGCATCCGGCATAGACTCTTTGATCATGTCCTATTTTTCTTAATTTTAAATCCGAAATTAGTTATTTATTAATCTGATATGGACCCTTGAGTTATTTTAGTCTGTTAGAATTGTGTTTGGCATGAACTTTTTGATCATGTTCTATTTTTTCTTAATTTTAAATCTGAAATTAGTTGTTTATTAATCTGATATAGACTCTTGAGTTATTTTAGACCGTTAGATCTTCATAAAATCCAACGGTCTAAATTCTTCTCTTTTTTAGATTAATATGAAAATTTGTAGACCCTTTCAGCGAACGTGGTGACTTTTTTTAACAGTCCCTTAATAATATAATGGATTGTTGGACCAATACACTACCTGGTAATTCGTACCAGTTGAAAACTCTTACAGTACCGGATTCACAGCCAATACTAAAACCACACCTCACTAACGGGTACTAAAGGGCAAGACGTCCAACAAATTCCAGAAAATTATTTCAAATCCAGGAAGAGGCCCGCCCATGCCCAAGTCACAACCACGTGATTTTTTCATGCAAAATATGCATGTGCGCGTGTGTATAATTCGAACTCGGGATCTATTAACTCGCGCGTGCTAGGTTTACACCATCCCACCTACATAGTGGATCAAACTGGAAGAAGAATAATTTTCCTTTTAAATTAACCTGTGAAGGATCTTTAGTATTGTGTGGTAACACCAACCAACACTAGTAGAGAAACCAACATCCATCTCCCTCATTTATCTCGTTAGAGTTTAGATTCGAGGCTAATGCTTCTATTAGTCGCGGGTCTAAATTTTGTTCATACCAAATCTCTTTTCATCCCGACCAACCGGACTAAAACTCGCCCATTAGTCCCGATTGATGTTAATAACCGGGACTAAAGGGTCTACATTGGTAACACTAACCGTGATCAATGTAGACATTAGTCTCTGTTGGAGTTATCAACCGGGATAAAAAGGGTCCTTCACGGGTTAGTTTAAAACAAAAGTATTCTATTTAAAGATATATATATATATATATATTGTGTAGACAGTATGGTAAGGAAGTTATGTATGAAAATATGAGGTATAAGAGGTCTTGAGTTCATGTCTCGCGCACCATAGGGGTGCTCACCAATTATTTCTTTTTATCTTGCAGACCCTCTAGTTCTAGTTCCGGTTGCTAGACCTTTAGTTCTATCTGGAAATAAATGGCACTTCCCAACATGAATTATTTCAGCATAACCTTTTTCTATTGTTTGAATTTGGTAATCAGTCTTTATTAATTGATCCACATGCTTTTAAATAGGTAATAAAATGAATTTATTCAGTTACCTGAGCCTATGTATGCTCTCCTAAAATGCTCGTGTGCCAAATTAAATAATAATGCACCCCTAGCAAACAAATGCGTTCCCTCCAATTATTTAGACTATCATGTGGAGATAAAAAAGGTCATGACAAAAGGAGGTAGCTAGGCTGTCCAACATCTATAAACACGGAGATTGATAGAGACTGAAAGATCTGTCTAGCGCCCCAAACTTTTGCATTGGTGGTGCCAATCGAATCCCTTTACTGTTAAGTCGATCGTCCAGTCCTTGACATATATCAATGCGAGACAATAGTAGAGGCATCAAGTGTCATGAACACCTCGCTCAACGCTCAAGTCGTAACCAAGTTGCAAGAACAGCTCAACGTTTGCACAGGTTGCATGAACAGCATCGCTACTTGATGAACACTTACCTCACAACGCGACCATCTATGTGGAACCCTCTGCCCTCCGGCTGCACGACCACGCCGGGCACCGTCGCCGGGCCGGTGAACGGCGGCCCGACCTTGTCGGCCCGGTAGTCCGTCCCACAGCCAGCGTCACGCCCTCCAGCGGCCGCGCGTAGAAGTTGGCCGTCTCCCCGCCGCCGGTCACCACGCACTGCATCTTCGCCACCCGGGCGCCGCCGTACGCAGGCTGGCCGCTGCCGAACCACCCCCTGGAGAGCACCCCGCAGGCGACGTCGCCGACGTCCAGGCCGCGCCGCCGCACGGACTCCGCGAACGGGGGGTACCTCGGCGGCAGCGCCATCGCCGCGGCCTCCTCCGCCGACGTGATCATCGGGAAGCCGGGGCCGCGGTGGACGGCGTGGGAAACGACGGAGGCGCCGGTGACGTCGACGACGAGCTCGTGTGACTCGCCGCCGGCTCGGGCGATGACGAGCGCGCGGCGGGGAAGGGTCGAGGAGGTGGGGGAGGACGTGCCATGGGCGTAGGAGAGGGAGAGGACGTCTTGCTTGTCGGGCTCGTCGAGGCCGACGTAGTGGAAGTGCAGCGGGCGCGCCGGCACGGACGGGGAGGAAAGCACGGCTGCGCGGACGGCAGCGAGCTTCGTGGCGGAGAGCGGGTCGAGCGGGTGGGGACGGGGAGATGCCGCCGTCACAGCAGTGGACACGACGACGAGGAGGACAGCGAGGGCAAGCGGCGGTGGCCTCATTGCGAGAGGGAGCGTGCAGCATCATTGGGGGATGGGATTTTGTAGCTGAGTGTCCTGTGCTGTACTGGCGGTGATAGCGAGAGGTTGAAGAGGACACTAGGGAAATTAGACTACCTACCTAACTCAAATAAGTTCTCTTGACAGGACACTGCAATAAGAGACCGTCAAGAGCAATCATTAGTCGCTCAGTTCTACAATATATATATTTTTTTTCAGAACAACCGAATGCTGCAACGTAGAATAGCACATTTGTATATATACTGCCCCATTGCACAAGACTCCGGTCGCAAAAAGAAATCAAAGTACAAGATTAGTTGATCATGCTCCGATCCCGTGCAATATAGATGGGGTTGGGATGCATCAGGATAGTTGCCAGTAGCCACACTCCAGATGTTCGTGTCAGTGTTGTGTCATCCATGTGACCTGCAACGCTGCCTGGTGCATGGGAAAGGAAACGAAACGATTCAGAAAACCTGTCAGTAAGCTGGGCCACCGGCCATTCTGAACACGCACTCCCATCCACTGTTGGCTGCTGCGGGAGTGCACATACTGTTAGGTATGGCGCGGATGGGCTGTCAGCATCAGACCTCTACACTGCCCTCTGTTTCTTTCTTTCAAGAACTCAACCGACCAGACTGATTCCTTAACGGTGGTGAAGGCTTTGCAAACGACGGAGTATGATTTGGCCCCGGGAGGTGTGCTCTTCGGGGAAGCAAAATTCATCCTGGAGACCATGTTTAGTTCGGCGTCGATTGTTCTGTGGACCTTAGGATCTCTAGTAGTAGCACGTAGGTGGAAAATCTCACGTACTTATGGGCCAGGCGGTACTAACCCGCTATTATTTTAGTACCGGACGTAGTACCGGCTGGTAACTAGCAGCAGTTAGTAAACTGCTTGCCACGCCAGGCGTCGTGCGCGGCAGTTTAGTATGGGCTGGTGTTTGTTTGCTTTTGAATTTTTTTTGGCTTTAATTCGAATTCGTATTCGTATTCATATCTATAATCCGTTTGTGTGTAGCTAGCATTCATATTTCTATTTTTATTCGAGCATAGCAAAGACATATGTAGCTATATATATATAATGTAGCTCTAATTAGTACGCTGGGTACCCGAGCCCCTCACCCCATCCGCGGCACCGCCCCTCGCCCGCGTCCCCACGCGCCCCCGAAGCGGTTTCTTCTCCTCCAGCTCGCATTCCATTCCCCGCTCCTCCTACCGCCCCCAGCTCCCGATCCGTTTCTCGACGCCGCTCCTCCCATCACCGATCTGGGGGCTGGCGCCGGCCGCCGCCGCCGCTCCGCCCGTAGCCGTCGATCCGTTACCGTTGCCGCACCTCCTCCCGTCGCCGCTCCCCTCCTCCGACGGCGCTCCCTCCTCCTGACGTCGTACCCTCCTGGCGACGCCATTCCGCGAGACCATCCCCCTGTCGCTTCACCCCGAGGAGATCCTCCCCTGGCCTGCCTTCAGTTCATGGGTGAATCGATGGCACGGCGTGGATGAATCGCCTGCGTATCCCCGCATTCAAGGTGACGCCCTCCCGTTCCCGACGCCACTCGCTCCTCTCGTCGCCGTCAATCCTCCTCCGCTCTGCCCTCCGATCAGGTTATTCCCCCTCATCTTTTGCTATTCCTACGGTTAATTCCATGCATGCTCTAGATTTCTCTGCCGGTGCTCATTCTTTGATGAATCGTCACTGGTTCTGGTTCCCCCGCCGGTGCAAGGTGCTCCTCTATCCTTACCCCATTCGATTCCCCTTGATTATGGTCAAATTTGTTCGTTCGTATGGGTGATTCGTCCAGGTTAAGTTCAAATTAGGTCATAAATTGTTGCAATCGGTAGCTACGTCATTCTTTTCTCTGTTTCCTTGTTTCATCATTCTTCAGTTTTCCCTTCTGTGTTCATTTCAATGGGTATTGCACTTGACGCTGTCTTGCAGGATGGATTCTCGGCAGAGATTGGTCCAGAGCAGGGTGGTGTTCGAGCAGCTTCTGATTTGGACGTCAATCGCGTGCCCTGGTTCCGATCTGCTCGGCCTTGTGGATTGGCGACGACAGCCACAGGGATCCAATCTCCTCCGCTATAGCTTGGGGTTCCTTCCCTGGAGCGGCAAGTTTGTTTGGATAAGTATTCACTGATGCCTACGGTGAGTCAGATGCCCCTCTTTTCTCACATTAATTCGATTCTCCTGCTGTTGCTTGATTACCCCTGTTGGTGGCGACAATTATTTGTGATAATGATGATTAGGTTGAAGAATTAAATCGAGTACCTGCTGCTATTTTCAGTAAATTAGCATTCGATCCTCCTGCTGGTGATTGATTGTCCGCATTGCTGGTGACAAGTTGTGATTGGATCCCTGGTGTTATTTGGAGTAGTATAAGTGTACCTATTAGAAATCCCACATTTAGTTGAGTTTCATTGTTGAACAAATACTATTAAGTTGATTTTCGAGCTATTGTGGAGTAGTGAATAGCGCTACCTATTCTTGCCCTCATTTGCTTTGCTGATCTCAGAAGAATCACTGTTTCTGAATTCTGATTGAGCATTCCGTGTGTCTGTTCATCCAGAGTTCTAGCAGATGTTTACCGTTTCGGCAATCAACAAGCTTTCCATGTAGGTGCGAGACATATAAATCTTCTTCTATGCTTCATGTCCTTATCAAATTGTTTTACTCTTCTGTAGCACTTTATATTTTCTTCATTGCATGCTATGCCATGCTGAGGTTGAAATGCAAAATAGTAAATTCCATAGATCAACCAGGCAGGGGTCTAGTGGAATATAAACTGCACAAATATGCATAGTTCTTGCCTTTCTTGATTTTAATATATCTTAACATTTCATTCCACCAGCATTTCAAAGTCTCGGATTAGATTGTGCAAATTGGACAGAGCCAATATATGCTGATTTGGTCAGGTACGTATTGAATTCTCAAGCATTGTCAATCACATGCCCTGTCTTTCCTTCAACATTGAGTTAAATATTTGTAAATTAATTCCGAGCTTTATTAAGAGGTTTTCTTCCTTTATAATAAATTGTACTATATATTTACCTGTTTACCAAGAAAGACATATAACTAGATCCTGGACAGCATCCTGTGCATTGATCTCTTTTGGCGTGTCGTCCTTGCATTGCAATGTCCTGAGTGTGTGAAACCATTTCCATATGCAAGACACAATAATTTTCAAAGAAGCTGAATTTCTCTATGCATCCCAAACCCATGCTGTGTTGATGGTACACAACACAAGTTCTATTTGCCCATCTAAGAAGTTTTGTCAACTGTACTAGAGTAGATGGCTTTCACGGCCATTTCAATGGTTACATATTCCATTTCAACTGTACTAGATTTTTTAGCCCTCACGCATTTACCATCCATGTGACTATATTAATACTTTTGAAAGGTGTTTTATCTGCTCGCAGTTCCCGTCTGATACCTAATAAAGCAAATCTTGGCTTTCGCTTCCCTTGCGACGGGTCTAGGCGAGGGGGAACATGTCAAGTATTCGCCTAGGATCATGTTTTCTTAGGTTTGTTCTGGATGTATAATTCCATTTTGGTAGTTATTTTCCATTTCAGTCGGAAAATGCAGTCGGATGTTTGGGGTACTATAAGTGATTAAGAGACAGTAACTCATAACACAAGGGGAAACTTTGCACAGAGTTCCATTACGATTAATGGTTGGCTTCGAGATTTCTTGTGGGCACAGGCATCCCAAGTAATTCAGCCTTATGATTCTTCATTATCTGCATATGGTCTTACATATCAAACATTAGCACACGAGGTTATATGTGTCTTTCTTTGTAGGACGAGCACATCACCTTAAATGTCACTGTTACATTTATCTAATGAGAATAAATCTGATTAGTACAGTTTTTTATATAGAGCATCGGCCATAGTTTTTTTATAATGAGCATATATAGAGAATAAATACGCTCGATGGAAATTCAGTGTAAACTATAAGGATGATTATTGTGGTCGAAGTTGGATCTAGAGATGTTGAATTCCTCGATATATTGCTTAAATAACTGGTTTGCATTAGTGACGCATCATATCTGAATTTAGAACCATAGAAATTTAAAGCACAAACAAATGAAAGCACAAGAGGTAATGATGTTATAAATCTCCGGCTACACGAGGTTTCAGTGGCTGGCGGACTTAAAACAGCTAATCCGAACAGAGCTAAATGGGACTATATTGCAGGCTATAATGGCTAAATTATACATGAGCATAAATATATAGCCATAAATGCCAGAATAGTTAAATTGTGGGAAACTGCTTATTTTGAGGAGAGTACACACCACCGCGCGCATCAACGTACACATGCACTTATGGGGCGTATTATTAGGTGTTAACCTAGAGACGTGACCATGGCGCCCCGCTACTTGAGTTCTCATCGCCCGACACCGGCAGGCGCTGCAAATCTAGCTTGGGACAACGGCCCAACCCTGTGAAGACCAGGTCGGCGGCCCTGCAAAAGATCTGCCGTGCATTGACCTCTTTTGGCGTGGCCTTGCATTGCAATATTCCAAGCGTTGAAACGGTTTCAGTGCAAGACACAGTAATTTCCCAATAGGCTGGGTTTCTCCATGCATCCCAATCCCATGCACAAAGTTTTCAAGAGAAATTGTATATATATCAACCATCTACATAATGTAACACATGGGCACGTGTGGAAATCAAGAGAGGTTAGCTGAACATTATTGTAGCTTTCTCTCTGTCGGACACGATCACATCTACCCATCAGACATAGTCTTATGATGATCCTATCATCATGGCCATAAAAAGTGTACCGATTGGCCGTTGGCGGCCAACCAGCTGCACCGTTCCGTTATGGGGTTGCCATGGCCTCTCCCCCTGCAGCCCTGCCCATGGCCGGTTGGAAATTCAGTGTTAATAATTAACTACAGGGATGGTGATCAAGGGTGGATCGAGATACGCTGAACTATCCTCAAATGCAATATAAACAAATAATGGATCTTACTTAATGTAACTGTTTGGGGCACGCATCTGAACTTAGAACCATAAAAATGTAAAGCTCAAACAATAATGAAGGGAAAATGGTAGTGCCAAAATGTTTATCTAGTACTAATAATAGTTAGCTAAGATAATAGCTGCTAACTATTATACCTGGCTAACTATATATTAGAATGGGATTGTTTGGATCCACCTACAAATAAAGATGGTTTGATTGTCGGGTATAACTATATATTAACACTTATTATAGCAGTCTCCAACCAACTACTAATATTATAGCAGGCTTGTTAGAAGGATATGATGTAATTCTGTAAATATAATAGTTAGCAGGCTTGTTTGGATCCCCACCTTCTAATATTAGCTTCTAACTATTAAGTGCTTATGAATCCAATAACGAAGTGTGCTTAAGAAGTGGAAACGACTTACTTAGACGAGAGTGCACACCACCAAAACACTAACACATGCATTTCACACACCGCACGGTCGCGAAACCCATGACCTAGTATTCAAAACTGCCGAGAACACTAAAATCTAGCGTGACTCTGGTCCTAATAACTAGCAAGCACGACAAATCATCTAGATATTTTAGATAATATAATAGAGTATATATTTCTAACTTATAGTTATTCAAAGCGTTCGGCTGGACTTGTTTGGGCTGGTAAGGGCTGGAGCTGTTTCAGCCGCGCCCGCCTACCAGCCGCAATGTGACCAGCCGAACGTAGGGGTGGTAAAGGTCTTAATTTTTGACCTAGCAAATTTAAGAACTGGACTTTAAAAGGATCGGACTCTAATCTTATATAATTTTGAGTTAAAAATATTAAATATTAAGAGTTAAGTTGGGCTGTGAAGGGAGCATTAGGGCCATAGCCCATTACCACCCCTAGCCGAACGGTGTCATTAAAAATAGTTAGTTACCGCTATAAGGTTAGGCTCAATTTCTAAGAAACATGTACTCAACACATCAGGAACCTATTTGAATAACCAAAAATAACAAACTAAATGAAAATAAATAAATTCAAAATCACCAAAAGTTGCTTTCATTTTTTATGGATCCTTATTTCTAAAAAAATCCATGATTAGAGACGATATTTTAACATCTATTTTTATTACTCTCTTGGCGAAAGCTACAGCCTAAGCCCACCAAACGCACCTAAGCCCAGGCCCGACGGCCCGTGCCACTTGCCCGACACTGGGCCAGCTTTCCGCGCCATCACAAAACGAAGCCCACTACAACCAACCCACTTCGCCGCCAGTTACCGCCGGCCGCCGCCTCTCCCCTCCCCTCGGCCCCTTCCATGGCGCAACTCCCAACCCCCACCGCCGCCGCCGTCGCCGCCGTCTGGGAGGTCGAGCTAGACCTCGACGACTCCGACATTCGCCTCGACGCTCCATCCCCATCGCCCATCCCGCGCTCCTGCACCACCACACCCTCTCACGAGGACAAACCCCCGCACCCCGCCCACCACCACCGCATCCCCGAGCCCGCCTCCACAGCCCAGGATACGATGCCGCGCCGCCTCGCCGACGGCTCACCTCTCTCACTCGGACGTGCGGGCGCGCGGGGCCCGGTCGCCGACTTCCTGCTGCCCCCCTGGCTCTGCGCTCTCCAGTTCCTCGGTGAGGCATACCTCCGAGCACGTCGCGCGGGTCTCGCCGCTTATGAGCTTCTTCACATTTCTTACCGAGTAAGATCTCCATGTGTGATTGGTCCAACATTGTGGGCTGGGTGTGATTCAGGGAAGGGCCGCGCGTGGGCGCAGCCAGGGATCGAGGCGATCAGGAGCGATGAGGAATTGCGTCGAGCACCGCTGGTGCGTGTTCCAAACCTGCCTGGCTTTCAGCTTTTCATCTCATCCGAGCTTGATTTCGTGGTGCACTAACCAATTTGGGCGTTTGCATTCCCATCAGGTGGCCGGGGTGGTGACGTCGTGCAAGCCAAATGGCTTGGGTGATCTCCTGATTATGCTTAAGGTTAGCATCGACCATGTCCAACATTACAACCTATGTAGATGAAAAATTCATAGGAAGGGGTCAATAGACTTCAAACTATTGTTCATTGCAATTTTCCACCATGTCCAGCATTACAACCTCTGCATATCATCCTTCTTCCACATTCGTAGTTCTCTGTAACCTGATGCACTTTTATCATCTCATCTTCTAACTTTCGTCTACATAAGGATAAGGATAGGTGTTGTGATGAGCACACCACCATCTATTGATGTGCCAATGCAGTTTTTTCAATGTGACATAAATCTACTGGACCAACCTAAACCTCAATGAACTATAGGGACCAATTTAGTGATGTACCCACAGGGAGTCCAACAACACCAATCACACTCCAATATTTACAGATCCACGGGCAGCCTTTCATGGTTTCTTTCCCAGTTTCTCACACCAAGCAAACCAACTAATGAATTATATTTAATTTTTTCTTGTTATTTACGTCCACTCAAGTAACATCCAGTAAATAGATAGAGATATAAAAAATGAATGTAATATAGCCAATCTGAGCAGTTTAAGTTTGCTAGTATATCTGCCATATAGCTCTGTTCCATGGAGGCATTACCAATGGAGCATCTATTAGTACATCTTACTAAACTGAAAACATCACATCATGCGTACAAGGATTCGAAGCTATCTTTGACTAATTCCATTCTCCTAAACAAGTAAATTAGATTTGAGTAAACCGAACAAAATTCACCAATCGGTGTTCGGTTTGCGGTTTTTCAGTTAACACCAAAAACTCAAATGGGAGTATGGCGATTCAGCAATGGAGAGGAAAGACGACGTCATCAGCCAAGTTTGTGGCTGATACATGGCCAGGCTTCACAACCACACTGCCTATGCCGGACAGCAGGACTGCCATTACCGGCAGCTTCATCCACGCCATGACCAAAAGTCGGCCTCCCTTGCATGGTGCGACAGATCTGGATGGAGGGTGCTCACCTCCTTTATGCTGGCCTTCAATTTCTGTCACCCACCCCTTGCCTCGACTCGATTGGGAATGATGTGCTCGATGTCCCTTGCCCCAGTCATCGTTCCCATCGCTCACCCCTCCCGGCCTAGCGAGGTTCTGAGTCGATTGGGGACGGAGTCAAAGGAGCACTCTATGGCCACATGGACCGATAGAAGAGTACTAGAAGTGGGCCAGTGTGATGAGAGGGCAAAAGGCCAATCGATTGGCTTGCCATCATGATCGATGCACTTGCTGTGCCACCTCTGTCATCGACGCACAATCCTTCACCACGGGACACGGTGATGCATGCAAGTGGTTCTTTTTTTATTAGATAGTGTGCGAGCAGTTTCATCCCTTTTTTTAGTCTTTTGTTAGACAGTGGTAGATAGATGTGAGGGTGAAGAGCGGTTTTGTGCAATTTTTTTTAAGCTTTCCTTTTTCCTGAAAGTAGAGACGACCTACCACTGAGGGGTTACACAGGGACACTATTTACTATTTAAGTTGCAGGGATTTACATTCATTGATGCTTGGACACTTGAAACAAGTAAAATGATATGTTCAACAGAAAATATCATCTCTTTACCTGAGTGACAATGGTTGTTAATTCTTGATAGGACCCTACCGACACAATTGCTGCTGCAGTACACAAGAAAGTTCTTTTGGAGGGTAGTAATGGTCAAGATATTTCTGTTGGCTGTGTCATTCTTCTCAGTAAGGTAAAATATACAAGCTGTGGTTTCTTTTGTTTTCAAACTACTCTACTGACTACTGTGGTGGCTACTGGCAAGTGATTGGTTCAGCAGTTGAGGATGTTTTGAATTTCAGGTATCTATTTTCCGCCCAACTCGCAAAGCATGCTACCTGAACGTTACCAAAGTGATTAAGGTATTATCCATACTTGCTACTAATGCCTGCAGTCTGTTTTCAGTGTTCATGATGTGACTGCTTTCCCAGTTTAATTGCTGTTGAAACCAATGACAGTGTTGAAATATGATTTGCCGCTGAATAAAAAAAAAGAAAGGAAAGTGATGTAAAATATTCTTATAATTTGTGGAAAAATATCTCCCTTTGAATTTAAGTGTATTGCATTCTTTCTGCAGCAATTTCACGGTGGTGTTTTGTCAAATACCAAATGCTCTCAAACACATTACATCATACTGTTTTGTATGAAAATCCTCTTATGACATGGGTATAATATGCAAATGTTTGCAGGTTTTCAGAAAGGATTGTGATGCCCCATCTAAGAAAGTGATTTCATCAAATACTACTGAAAGAAGTGAAGATTCTACCAACAGTATAATGACAAGACTTTTAGGTCATGAAAAGATGATGGCCACTAACAATGAGATGACAATTATCGAGGTTTCTCTTCAACACCAGGGAAGATCTGATTCAAATAATAGCACCTCAGCACCGGATATTTATGGCAGATGTAGTACAGGAAATAACCAGGAAGGTGGACTACAAATGTTGGCAGGAGGTCCACGCAGAAAGAATATATTAAACTGCAGTACTGATGGACATTCCCAGCAAAATTTGAACATTCGAAACATGACATCTCAGCCTAGTCTTTGTGGAAGCACTGTCATGTTTGGAGACAGATATTCTACTCAGGCTAGTGATAATGAAAATCTTAGGCACCCATTCGATAATGAAAAGATGCTCCATATTAGTAAAAAGGTGAAGAGTGATGCAATCCTTCCTGATGGCAGTGGTGAAACTGCAAGCTCCAGAATAGATACTGAGTACAATCAGGTTTCAAAGAGAAATATGAACACTGAGTTAGATGGTATGTCAGAACAGTTTAACAGTCAGCGTGCCTCAATCAGGGAGCCTATTGAGCAGCAGCAAAGGAACTTCACTGCTGTGAATGCAGGTGGTGTTCAGCCAACTAAAGAGTATGCTCCTTCCATCAGTGGTTCACTTCTCAACCCCAAAAAGGCATTGCCAGTTGCTTCTTTAGCAGAATGGACAGATGACCAGGTTTCTGAGCTATTTGCTGACTACTAATATTGTAGTGTTGTATCTGATCAGCAAGTTGATAGATTTTGGTAGTCAATTTGTTGCTGTTATATTAATGATGATACGAGCTTGTAAGAATTTCACTATTTCTGTACACTAGCTCTTAGCATCTAGATTTTTATATGGTTGCTGTCCAGTTCGCTTTTTTGAAATGTTTGTGCCATGCCATCTCAAGTTGTACATAAATCTTACAAATGAGGGGAAGAAAAGACTTCTCGTATCCATTTTCCATTGCGGAGACAGAAAGAGAATCCATAAGATACATTGCATTTTTCTAAGCATTTTCAGATTTTCTTTACACGATTATGAATGTGGGTACAGAACTATGAATTGAGTTGGACGTGTAACTCTGATTTTATCTTTATTTTCAACAATGTTCATCAGCACAGCATGCGGTCCAACAATGATATCTGGCTGCCAAGTCTAACCAGATGAACGTAAAATGTAACATTTTCACCTTGTACAATCTCTGTAAAAACGTGTACATGTCAGGTTTCGCAAACAAGCTGATCAGAGCAACATAGAATTCTGAAGCCCCTATTATAATTGATGGGGATCCTCAAATTGCAATGCAGTATATTGTCGGGAAACGAAAATGCATAACTGTCTGACTCAAAATTTAAACCAATCCAGAGGCAAAGTGCCTTTTGACGGTAAAAACCAACCCACCACGAGATCTGCCCGTGGACCATCATCACAGCTGCCCAAGATCAAGTTAATATGGAGATCGTTAAATGCCCATCACACATCAGTTCACTATATTACCATCAAGATGCCATTACATCACATGTCATTATGAGGAGTAGTGGGGCTTGCTGTCACTAGCAACATCATCTAATTGATTATCATCTAAAAGATAGCAGTGTGCGCCTAAGCAAGCAGTAGAATTTGATGTTTAATTTTTGCTTACATGAATACACAAACGCATAGTTAGAATACTAATACTACAATAGTCTACTCGTAATCGTCATTTCTTGCCACTACAATCTGTGTCCTTCCCAGCCGCAGTGTTGGGCTTCATAGATCTCCACGACGAGCCTTGGGTCCTTCTCAACAAGCTCCTTGTATTCTTCCCAATCCGCTAGTGTGGACATATTGTCCATGAGCACAGAGAGGGAGGCCTCCAGCAGCTGCTTTGCACTGTGGTGATGCGCAAAGGCATAGTGGGCAATGGCATTTTCATTGTTCACTTTGGATGTTATGAACTTCTCACAGTAGGTCTTCAGGTGTTTTACTTCATACTTCTCAGCCAACACCAACAGATCAGATGCCATTTGCTCATCTAGAAGAGCTTCTGCTGTGTACATGTAATGGACAAAAGCACGAAGGACGTCATAGGAGACATCATAGATTTTGATGATGCCACTCCTGCTCTCTTCCATCTCATTCTCAAGCATCGCTCTGAAAACAGGAGATCTGCTTGCCTATTTGAAAGGAAAAAGTCAGTTTAATGTCCAAGGCAATTCTAATGCAACAAAAATTGCAACCAATCCTGAGAGGTACAATTAACACAAAAGTGAGGAATATTTCGAGCAAAACCAGCTAAACACTATTGAGGTGAAGCTCAAGCAACTGGAGAAATTAGAAGAATGTTAGTATAACTGTAAATCTGGGAAAAGGTAACGTTGAAGTTACCTATGCATCTGGCTAGAATATGCATTGGCATATGGAAACGTAAAGAGTCAAGCACTGCATCCAAATAGTTCATAGATCCAGGATTCTAATTGAAAAGGTGCGCCCGTGAAAAAATGAATATATTTTTTACCATGTGAAAATAATCCCATCCTGGAGCAAAACTAAAAATTTGTATGTGTATGTGACTATGCCATGTAGTTAATCAGTATTCAGCACCAAGACTAACAAGTTTAATATTTTATTATATTCATGTGGCTGCCATGGATAATCAGGACTAACATGTAACCATGGTGCCTATTCCAGGCATCTCTAACACATTGTATCGTAGGTTTTATTTAAGGAAGAGAGAATGATCTACCTCGTAGATACAATTATTCCAATGCATCAAATTTTAGGTTAGTTTTAACAAAGCAAAACAATTATAGCACGGACATTTGAGCTATGGGGCCACCAACGTATTTTAGATACAGTTGTTGCTCCAATAATTCAAGCCATAAATAAGCACCTTAAAGGAGAAAGAAACTGTATGTTGCATTAGAAACCTGGATCCCTTCTGCGATCTCCACTTTCGCCTCATCATTTAGATGATATGGCAAGCATTCAGATATGGTTGTTGGCATGTAGCATTATAATTGCCTTCAAGCATTTTGAAAGTCTAAATTGTCCATCTACTGATCTCAAGAAAAAATAAATGTATGATCTCCTATTGCCCACTCCCTTGAATCAAGATGCAAACCGTGAAGGTTTTTCATATGTGTGCAAAATTTGTTCCATCCACTAGCATACTCCTGGTAAATGTAGTATATTTTTTATGCTTTACAGGTTTGGTGGTAGCTTCAGCTATTTCTCATGTGTCTTGGTCCGATCTGCAACCGACATGACCACAGAGAAATTCACGAATAGCAATATGTCGAGAACTCTCAGGGGCTCGACATATCCATTGCTCAGTGGTATCAGTAGTGGCAAAATGCAAATTTTAACCAGAAACAGTCTGTGATTACCAAACTAGAGGAATGGATCAGTAGGACAGTGAGCTACTAGAACTATTCGACCAGCTTCTAGGAATCAGAGGTCTATGAATGAAATAGGAAAGCAAAAAAACAAGGGGCATCACGAAACCTCATCACAAACTCACAATCTTTTTTTTTTCTAGGACTAGGTTTATTTCTTAGGCTAGTCGATCTAGAGGTCTGTCAAGAGCAGAACTATCAAGAACCGCACAGGCGAAGCAATCAAGTATGAATCCCACCAAGAAATCATGTAAACAGCGGAGGGAGAGGTTCAAAGGGGAAGAATTACTCACAAGGATGACGCAGTGGGCGGGGACGGCAGGTGTGTCGGGGGTGCGCGCGGCGTCGCCGTCGGCCCCGCGCCGGAGGAGGATCAGGAGGGGATGGCGTGGAGGAGGAGGTCGGAGTGCGGGGCGGATGCGACGTCGAGGATGGGGGAGGGGAGGCGGAGGAAGAGGAGGCGAGATCGGAGGTCGTCGATCTCGCGCTTGAGCTCCTCCTCCGTCTCGCTGGCCTCCTCGTAGCACTCCTTGCAGGTCCCCGCGTCCTCCTCCTCGTACTCCTCCTTGCACGACTGGCACCACATCTTCCGACCTCGCCGCCGAGCTACGAAAGCGTCCCTTTCCGGAGACCGGAGTGGTGCGGCCGCTGCCGGTTGGACGGCGAAGTGGCGGCGCGGATGGGTGGGGTGGTGAGAGCGTCGTGGAGGGCTGGATGGGCTTTACCTGGGCTTGTCTCACGGACTCTTTGCGGAGTCTAATTGTGGGCCTCAACTCATTGTCAATGAGCGCATGGCAGCCCGGCCCACAAATGACTACCATTTCTCTTTTCATAAACTCCAACGATGTAGCCAAATTTTTGATGAAACATTTCGCAAAAAAAAATGATGAAACATCATGTAAATTGAAAATTTAAGGTTGATGTTGTTACATCAATCATATAAAATCATATGAAGATTGGGTCCGGGTTGTTTTCCTGTTTCTGCATCGTTCTAAGCATGGCATATTCTGATCATTAATAATTCACAACTGAAACAGCATCGAAGTCATTCCAGATTAAAGATTCTTTCAAAAAGTTATGCTTCTGCAGGAATTCATACATGAACAACTCAGAGATCTAACCATGCTTCAAGCTCGTTCTCACCAATTATCTTCGAACCATTCCGAACTTCAAAGTGTCAATCCCGGTCGCCGTGCTACCATTTTCTTCAACTATTAGTCATCAAGCTTCTCAAGAATCCTGGAATCATCCTCCAGACTTGATTGATGCTTTGATTCTATTCTAAACCTGCCGCTGAAGTACCAAGTCTGTCAGCATTGATCCGTCTTAGGTTGTACTCGTGATGGGTGGGTGGCCGGGGAGATGGCGCCGGGCGGCGAGGAGGTCTCGACGGCCGGCGTCGAGCAAGGAGCGTGTAAGCGGGATGAACACAGAACTGGGCGCCCTGAGATCTAACTGATCTCCAAGCGTGTCTTTCCTTCACATGATAAGATAGCCATATAGGCAAGTTACAACACACACACACGACTACAAATTTGAATGTAGCTGGAACTGTTCCCGCCTAAGGTTACTGCCTAAGCACGTCGGCGTCTCTGGTAGACGTTTCCGACCATAACAAAGTCATTTCTGTGTCTCCATGTGGCCCTTGCAACCGCGACATACAGGCATTTACCAAAGCATGCCTGCAAACATGGGACTAAACAAGCTGCTCCTTGTTTTCCTCATTGCTGCTATGATTGGCAACCTTTGATTTGTCAGTTTCAATGGCCTGCAGCTCACCGCGATGTGCAAACTTGATGGTGTCCTTCCTGAACGTCAGGTAGATCACAGCAGAAATGTAGAGAAGCATAAGAGGGAACACGACGATGCCGATGAGCACGCAAGCGTAAATCGGCATCGAGTTGTGGAAGATCCAGCCAACTAGTTTAGAGCTGAGGAAGTAGATGTTTATCCCAATAATGATAAACCCGAGGATCCACGAGAACCCAATAATCTGCACGCGGTCAATACATGCATAATTAGTTAAGGAAGCGAATTAATTTGTGCATTCATACACAAAATTGTTAATGCTACTGACTTCCATACTTACATAGATGGAGTTCTTATTTTCTCCCATCTTGTTGCTACTACTGCTGAACTTTAGAAGTGGGATGAGAGCAAATGGTAGCTCAATGGACAATATCATCTGCACCAAAATTACAGGAAGTTAACCAAATCAATCAACAGTAGATTTTCTCCATGTAACCAGAAGATTAAGTTGATGCAATTGCTAGTAGTTCATACAATTAGATCAGCTAATTATCAGAAGATTTCTGTAAATGCTGTTTGTATAGACAAACGGTGGATGCACCAGATGGTGGAAATTATACCGATGCGATGATGATAAGACGGCCAGCGCCGCTGGACCCACCGATGATGGCAACGATTAAGCTTGGTACAATGGCAATACTGCGAGTCATCAAGTTCCTCAGCCACTGTTTCATCTTGATGTCCAAGAAACCCTGAGCAAAGAGCCAAAGAATGGCAAAACGTAGATCAAGTATAACTGCTTGTAGGTTTGGGACGTGAAATGTGATGGTTATGTATAACAGTTTAGATACACTGGGGAAGAAGATACTAGCTCAGATATGATTTGGTTTTCTTTCTGAGCGAAAATAAGTAGGAGAAACCCCCTACTGATCTGATTTGCTTGGAGGTAGGACACATGCAGATCTCTTCAGACAATTGTTTTTAAGTGTATTTAAAAAAACTCAATATTATGTAGAACTTGTAAATTTGATGATAAATTTACTAAATCCATTATCACGTGATAAATCTGAATTCTTTTACAAATAACAAATATTGTCAAAGTTTTACAGGTTTGATATCAAACATTCTGTGACTACATCTATTCGGACCAAAAGTAGTACCTGCATGATGTATTGCCCAGCGTAAGTGCCAGTGATGGTTGAGCTTATTCCACAAGCCAAGAGTGCCACGCCATACACAACAGCACTATTCTTACCTAGCACATTCTGAAATACGATATAAGTAATCCATTATAGCTAGTAGTTGACAAGTTTAGCCAAAAAGCTAGTGACCAGGCAGTAATCACAATTAATACCCTGAGGAGGAAGGACGAGGAGTCCAAGGTGATGCCACTGCATTTTGCAGAATCATCAGGTGAGAGGTTGCTTGAGTTACAGACGGTTCCAGAGACAGAGACGATACAGATGTTGATGAGAAGTGCCACAAACAGAGCTATGCCACTTTCAAAAATGAAGAACCTGCAAGCATCCTAAAGTGCAAACAAGTAAAAAAAATATATCTGCTGATTATTGCCTGTTTTCTTCACTGCACAACATAACTTGAATGTTTTCTGAATTCTGAACGTCTGTTCTATTTTATCTGTTCACCTTGATTCCTCTTACTGATGAGGATGTGTTCCTTGACAGTACCAGGGCAGAGTGCAAGAATAGATTGTGCCTGTAATTAATTTAGGAAATAATTTATTTATACTGAAAGGGAATTTGAACTATTTCATGCAACATTTAGAATATAAAATGACGTGATCAGAACTACAATCAAAGAGCAACGGAGCTCTAGCAGATAAACTAGTAGGTAGCTAAAAAATAATTATCTAAAACAAAATCTCCTTGAAAGAAAAACAAAAGAAAGATACGCCGCATACACACAGATAAGCACAAAAATATTGTGAAGATTACTTACGGCATCACAAGAGCCCCAAGAAGGGCTATAGTGTCCCCAGTAGCACCGGAACCGCTCAAACTGGGGACAAACAGCCCGTGGATAACCTCCTTTGAAGGAGGCTTTACAATGCTCATCTCTATGAAGAAGCATGCTGCCATGATGAACACCAATAGCGCAACCAAAAGCTCCAGCTTCCTAACCTAGGTAAATGTACAAAACAAAGGCTACATGTCAGTGCATATGCATGAAAATTTTCTTTTATAAATGGTAAATTATTAGTGCTATGCAGATTTCAGTTTTGGAAGTAGTTCGTGGTGAGTTTGGTTTTGCGGAGTGGGATGCATCATCTCACTCCTGATTTTTTTTTTGTTTGGTTTGGGGAATGGGATGCATTGATCTACCACGTCATTCCTCATAAGCACAATATTAGTGTAAATATTAATAGTGGAGTCATCCCACCAATATTCATAGGATGATCTCATGATGGATCATCTAGGCCAACTCAAACCAAACACACAATTGAATGAGAGGGGTTGCATGCCACATTGTTGGCTGAGCACTGATATACACACAACCCATTTGTAGAACCACAATCAGGAGATCAAATGGATAGAATCACTTGGGTGGTGTTTACTTATTTACCAAAGGGGTTGGATGACCTGGTTCTGATGCGGTTGTATTAATGGGTTGTATGTGAAGCATCCCTTGTTTGTATCGCATTCGAAATTCTAAATGAAGTGCACCTTAGCTGGAATCCTTGATACAGCTCACAACAAACATAAAATAATTAATGGTATCCATAACTCTTTCAGGTAAAAGACAAACGCCGTACGCGTCATATAGGTCAACCGCGCTGCGTACACTACCACCAGCCCAACACACAACAAACAGGCTGACCAAGTAGCTGGAAAAATTCCCCATCTGCTCTAATGGCCATGGAGAACACCCCACCATGCGGCGATTTCTGGATGATCATGGACAATCTTGAGTCTGAGAATCTGGTTGCCAACATCGCCGCTATGAACCATGCCTCGGTGTTGATAGATGGAGGTAAACTCCCTGAACCCCAGCTCGTATGCCGCTTAATCACTGGCCTTGTTTCCAATTTGGAGAAGCCTCACCATGAAATTGCCATCAAGAGGGGATTCCGCTCAATCTTGAAGGCAATCTCGGATGCCATCATCAGCAACAACATCAATATGGACTCAGCTTTGGGGGAGGCTCTCCATGCCATCCAGTGTTATTTAATGAATGAAACCTTGCGCCGTATCCAGCATCGCGCAAGTATGGTGAGGCTGTTGACGGTCCAGGACCAATTGAATGCGGTGAAAGTCATGTATACCTTCTTCCGTAGCTCACCAGGAATCATCAATGACAGTAGGTGTGTCAGAGCCTTTGCATCACTGATGTTGTCACCCCACACCGCGGTGGTATATGCATGCGCGGGCGCCCTTCCCTCACTGTCCCGTGTTGTTCCAGGCTTTGCATTTGCCATGGCAAGAGCCTATTGCAATATTCTCATAGTATTTCCACCTCAATTATCATTTCAGATACCCAGCGTGGTTTTAATACTTGATAGGCTGAAGCAGATTAGCACGACTATGGTGGATCACCCAGGGTTCGACGACCTGGCCATGGATGTATTAGGGGCTTTAGCAAATTGCAATTTTGCTGTGAGAAGGAAAGTTCTGAACCTGGCAGTGAGCCTCCTCACCCCAAGGAACATCGTTGATGTGCTATGGTTCCTGAAGAACGAACTGGACTTGGCAGCCACTGCTGATATCCCTATAGAGTACCAACAGATGCTGGTGGAGGCAATTAGAGAATGCCAATCTGCTTATCCGGAGAGTATCATGCGATTCATACTAGATCCAAAGTACCTTGTGTTCATCGATTGTATTTGCTACATCAAGGAAATCATGGACCGCAACCCCATGTTGCGCGCCCAGCTCCTGAAGGGTATTCTGAGGGCGCTCCGGCATGTCAGGTCATCACCAGTTTGCGCTGCCGCTGTCTGGGCCATCTCAGTCTGCTCTGAATCACTGTTAGAGGCCCGTGGCTCCTTCGATGCAATTTTGAGCCTCTTTGAGGACCTACTGAAGCGACGTGGTATTGAGAAAGAGATACATGGAGACAGAGAATTGGAGCATGAATACATGCTTCCTCGTGATTATTATGGGGTCAAAGACAAGGATGCCCAGGGAGATCACCTGAAGCCATGGCTGATGGAGATGGAGGAACTGCTATTTGTGCACATAGGGCTCACACAGCAGGCAGATGGGTGCTATGCCATTGCTTCGAGTTCCAAGGGCAGTTCTAATTCTGAAGATGTGTCTCTTTTTATTCCATCACTGGACCATACAGACAATCTGGAGTTCCTTGTGCAGTCTGGAGATGTGCTCTTGGCAGACTTTGTGGATGATATACTGTCCATGCTTCTGGAGAAGGCCGGAGTGGAGCCGTAATGTTACATTACAGTTCTTGAGTTCATTTGAACTAATAATTTAATAGTTCCATAGAGCTAGAGCTTGAAGAATTAGATATGCAGTAGTCTATCCTGTAGTTGCACCTGGATTGTCAGTACCTCAATATGATAATGGCATCTCTTGCATGGAAGGAAGAACTGTTAATTTTTCTGTGTGCTCATTACTTTTATTACTAATGCTAATACCCTACTTTTATACCTTCTTATCCTCTGTTTCATCTGACTGGCTCTTATGTTGTTCCCTCTTTAGCGTGGCTGAACTTACTTGGGATTAAAAAGCTTTACTGTTGTTGGTTATGAGCTGTTAACAGGATTGAATGCACTTTCATAATGGGCAAATAAAATGTTTTGGGGTATCTGAGACAGAAAGATTAGCACTCACATCTGCTTCCTTAAGATTGCTTCTGAGCCTTCAAAATATTTGGGTGCTCATTGCTTGCTTGTGTTAAAAAAGTTAAGAAATGTAGAATGGAATAGGGATCAGTTTTATAGGTAGCTAGGCTTATTTTATTTTTTGTGGGTATGGTAGCTAGACTTATGTTGATACAACTATAATTCATCTGCATTTCTGACTTCCTAGCTCCAGGCGCTATTACTTAGCAGTATGATTTGTGTGGGCACCGACTCCTTTGTCATCATGAAAAAAGCTCGGAAATATCAATTTCTTGCTATATGCAAGATATTTTGTCAACTAAAGGTCATGGATTCTATGATGTATTAGATTTAGAAAAGCAGATTTTGTTATAAATTGCAACATAATCTCTGTAACAGAAGTGGCATTTGGCAAAAATGTTATAGCTAGGAAACGTCCTAGGAATAACTCTGTCAAAATCTTGTTGGTTTTCAGTACAATGTTGTATCAAACTCTCATCAGTTCTGGCTTGTTTGGAAAATTTAGATAACTCTACAGATTATTTTCTTTCTCTGCTGCTCAGAACAATCTTATGAGATGGGAAGAAGTGTTCTTCCTATTCACATGATAAGATATTGTATTAAATGATATTTTCATATGTTTGGAGAGCTACAGAGGCTTCTGTAGAGTTCCTACCAGTTCAATGATTTTAATTTGCCACAATAATGGATCAAGCATTCAGGAAAAAAATGGCAAAAACAGTTTTTGGAGGAATTTTTCATGAACCCAAGATGGTAAGAAGCATGCTGCCTACACAACGCTTGAATTTGTTGATGAGAAGAGAAGTTCCCATTTGCATCAATATACTATTTTGATCAAAGAACCTGAAGTATGTGGAGGAAATTTTCATGAAAAGTGGTAAGAAGCATGACAATTTTGTATAGTCTAGACGAGCCTGAAATATCTGTATGTTGAATGAGTATTTGAGACAAAATGAGTAAAAATATTTTTTATATGCAAAGTCTGTGTTAGAGAGGAATTTGGCCGGCCCTTTGGGCTTTAGGTGCTCTCACAGGCCTGCTTCCATGCGCCGCCCCTTGGGCTAGATATATGATGTTTAGGCAAGGATCTCTTGATTGGTTCTGTTTCTATAAACCGTAGAGACCCTTGCATCCATATGTATATGTGCCTTGAACTCCCTAAATCAATCTATTATTCCCGAGCCATATTGATTTCAATCTGTATATATGTCTAATAATAAGATGATTACCCCATATTTTTGTAGTCCAAGGAGGAGAAGTGTGCTCGAGCCGGTGATGAGAACCCCCACCCAAACAGGGATGTGGAACAAGAGGTTGAAAGCAAAAGCTGTCCCTATAACTGAAAATGCTAACAATTGTAAGAAGCAGATGGTGCAACCAGCAAGCAGCAAAAAGTTAAATCATTATTGTTGTTCTTTTCCAGTAATGAAGGCAAATGAAAATGGAAACTAACAGAGTTCTCTATATTCCTAAAAAAATTCTGAAATCCTGAAATTGAATATATACACAACGTTTTATAGAAAGAACCAGTGGAGCAATTAAATTGAAAAATAGGCAGAAGAATAAATCATTGTAGCTTCTGCACTAAAAATTAGTGTTGAACAACACTACTGCTCTTTGCTTATATCCATCTACCCTCAGTAATATTATGCAGGACAAGCAGAAAGTTAAACATGGCAGTTCAACATTGAATTTCATTTTAACTTAAGACTATCTTATTGGTTCTTACCTTCTGGGATATCTGCAGCAATCACAGCTAACTCTGCCAGCAGCCATAGGCAGATTCTAACCCATGTTGGATATTCCGCCTTGCATAGCTCGGCAAGATGCCACCCTGAGTCAGTGAACAGCCATCAACACAAACAGATTTAACATCGCATTCCTATGCACGACAACTAGTTGTCACTATAATACCTGTGACTACTCCGAGATTAGCAGACAGTGACTGAATGATTAGTGCGAAGACAAGGCCAATTAGGATCACCCAGAGGAGCTACAGATGAGGAAAATAAGAATAAACAGCAAAACCAACATAAGTTAGTTTCTGTCTAGTATTAGGCCGGAATGTAGCTTGCTTGCTAGGATGAGTGGCACGCGAAAACAATGATCGGAAAGTGTACCTCATATCTGTGATTGGATCCAGCCTGCAAATCCGTTTCCACTGTACAAATTTGACAAACATGAGAACCATAGCATGATGCAGATTTGGAGGTACAGAGAAAAAGAAAGGTTGTGGCGCGTACAGTTCCCGGGATCAAGGTAGGCCAGGGAAACCATAAATCCTGGTCCAACATGGTGCAAAAACCTTTTCCATGCTGGCTCCTGCGTTAAGAAGCACCAATGCATTAGTTCTGCAACAGACTTGGCTCGGATGGAACCAAAATTTGAGTTGGACAACAGAGGAGCCAGAGGACCAACTGCCGTGAGGCTAGGAGCTACAACTAACATTCGCGGACCCTTGCCGCTCATGCACCAGCACGAAGCCAAGATCAAGCAGGCATTTCCACAAACAGGCAGCGCGCACGCGGAAAGGTTCCAGTTTTCCACTAACTAGCAGCTTGTACACGTATGGAAGGCGACGGGTCTCGCAGCTCGCTTACCTTGGGCGCAGCGGGAGCATCGCTCCCTCTCCGTCCGGCGAGCGCCGCCTCGACGTCGACCACCACTCCCGCGGGCGCCTGCGCGGCGTCCATCCGTAGCTCCCGACTCCCGTACGTGGCGCGGCGATGGATCGAGCAGGCTCGTACACGTACGACCGGAGCGCGGTGACGGGCAGGGAAGAGGAAGGAGGACGAGGCTGGCTGGCCGGCCGGCAATGTCTACGCGTAGCTCCCCGACGCTGGCTGGTTGAGAGCGAGAGCGAGATCGATCTCTTCGTCTGCGGCTCCGCGCTCCACTTGTCCCCTCCGAAATCTCAACTAATCGGAGGAGTAACAACCAGTGGACGCGCCGCGTCCGGCGGCGGCGGCGCGCGCGCGCGCGCTCGCGCCCGCCGCCGCGCGGCTCGAGGCGGGAGCGCGCGCTGCACGCGCCGCGGGTGCTGACGCGGGCTGACGTGGCCGGGGCGCCGGGGACGAGGGCATACGTCACTCGCCCCTGGTGCGTGCGCGCACGCCGCTGGCGCCCCGCCGATACTCCAGGGCCAGCCTGCGATCGGGATCATCTCCATCTGGCTGTGCGCGTGCATGCTCGCACGGTTTCCAATGCCAAGATCGAGCTCCAGCTTGAAGAGCAATGTAAGTAGTCGGTACTCCAAACTCGGTCGCAACAAGTTCAAAGTTCATTGCAGTTTACATGTTAAAAAATACTGGCATCAACTCATACATCCATCCAGCTACCTAAACCCTAGCACACAAGTAGACCTGGGTCATGTTCGCCCGTTGCTTTTTTCCTTCGGCCCGTGCCCGACCCAACCCGACCATCGAGCTGGATTTTCGGCCCGAGCCCGACCCGTCACGTGGTTGGGTCGGGTCGGGTTTTTATGTGTAATTTTCGGGTTGGGTTGGATTTTTTCGGGTTTCGGGTCAAAATTTTCGGTCCGTTCCGGCCCGACTTTTATGTCGGGTCAAAAAATTTGACCTCAGCCTGGCCCATACATTCATCGGGTCAGGTCGGATCGGGTTTTTTTCGGACGGCTCGGGTCAGGTGGCCTATGATCAGATCTACGCACAAGCATAGGAAGGGGGAGTGTGGTGCCGTCTTTTTTGCATTTTAACCCTTTTTTGAAAAAGAATCACATTTAGATCCCTAGGGAACAATTTTCATCTTTAACCCTGGCTCGGCACCATGACTCACGGCGCCGAGGTAACACGTCTCGGCGCCATGAGTCACGACGCTGAGGTTTGAGCCCCTGCAGCTGAGGTGGAGCCTATGTGGCAGCCACCTCGGCGCCACAGATCTCGGCGCCGAGGTAATATTAGGACACACCCTTCTATCCCTGCGCGCGCTCATCCTCTCTCTGCTCCTGGCACCGTCTCCTCCGCCCGCCGTCCGCACCACCGCCCGAGCCTCCTCCTCCGCTCGCCGGCCGCTGCGTCCAGCCCTCTGCCGCGGGCCCTGTCCGCCGCCCTCGTTGCCTGGTCCTCTCTCCGCCGCCGTCCTCGACAACCGACGGCGAGGGCGGCGGCACAACCCAGCGTGGCGGCGGGGCTGTGGGCAGGCGGCCTCCTGGCCCTGCTCCCGACTGCGCCCCGCCGGCCCTCTGCCGCAGGTTGGAGGCGCCCTCCGGCCCCCGCTCCCGGCGCCGTTCCGCCGGCCCTCTGCCGTCTTTAAACTTTGATTTTTTTTGTATTTAGTTAAATTAGTTTAGGAAACTTAGCTATTTAGTTTAATTAGTATAGTTTATATAATTAGTTTAGTTAAATCAATTTATGTAATTTAATTATTTAGTTAGCAAATTGATTTGGGTAGTTAGCAAATGTAGTTAGCAAATTGGTTTGGATAGTTAGCAACTCTAGCTAGAAAATATAGTTAGGTAGTTAGATAGTGACATAGATAGTTAGGTTGTTAGATTGTTATGTAATTACATATGTAGTTAGTTAGCGAATTCAGATAGTTAGGCAATAGTGTTAGATACTTTTTTGGTATAAAACCCGTCATAACCTTCATGCCATGCATAAGAACTAGAAGGACAATTTGGTCACCTTGTATCATGTAGGAAGTGTCGAGGAAGATGTGTTTGGGAATGTCACTTTTGATGGAATGCACAGGGCCTCTCTGATATTCGATGAACGACCGTTGTTTAGTGAGGTGATTTGGTAGGGCTCGTGATGAGCATGCCATCTCAGTCGAAAGGATCATTCACCATGGTAAATCGGGCCAAATTTTTAGACGGCTACACGCAATTACATGTGAGGTTGAATGGGAGAAGTATGTCAGGACCATCATGAAGAATGACTATCAATGTTTGGATTTGATTGTGCGGAAGTTGTCAAACGATCACCCCCCTCATGTACAATCACCCCCTAATGGGCATTCACCTGCTGACCCTCTGTTACCCAACCTTGAGGTTGATCAAGAAGATGTGGTTGCGGTCCCTATTGCTCAATCCGGCCCGAATGAGTTTGGCATGTGTCCTGATGATGGTGTTGCTACGGCCCCTCAGGAGATTCATTTGACCCAGAACCATCCAAGTAAGTGTCGTAGTAACACCACTTTTTCTTCAGTGAGTCGCCCTTGATTCCATTCCTTTGTTCTACTGCCATACTTATTTGCAATTTAAATGCTGGAGATATTCCAGATAATATTTGGGTTCCTCCTGTGCCTCCATCATCCAATACAGGGCGGGTTTCTAATAGTGTGGATGTTCATATTGCTGATAATAAGGAGCCTTATGGGACTACATGAGCCGTTGATTCAGATGATGACCGCCATGTACCACTATTGAGCGAAGAGGATATGGAGCTCATTAGAATGTTTTGTCCTTATCGGGATCCACTAGTTCATGAATTCAGCGATCTCAGTCGTAGTCTTAGTGCATATGCAGAAGGAAGAGATGACGAGTTGTGGGAGCCTCCTGATAGCGGGGAGAGCATGAAAATTCAGAAGGGACTTGTATTCAAGGACTTGCCTACATTGAGAAGGTGCTTACAGGAGTATTCTGTGAAATGTAAGAGACCATTCAAGGTTTGGCATTCTTATGTGGAGTGGCGTTACACAGTGTTGTGTGAGAAGGTCGATTGCAATTGGAGGGTCTATGCCCAGAAATAGAAGGATACGAGAAAGTTCAAGATCACTAAAATTGTTGGAGTACACACTTTGTGCCGAGAGTGATCTGCAACAGAGGCACCATCAGTTGACCTCTACCCTCATTGCCAGAAGGTTGTACTTAACATTGAAGGAGCAGCCCAATTTGAAGGTGAAGACAATTATGGACATTGCTGAGAAGATATTTGGTTACAAGATTAAGTATGGGAAAGCTTGGCGGGCAAAAGCAACGGGCTTGGAAGATGATATATGGGGATTGGGAGGAGGGTTACAAGAAGCTACCTACACTGTTCAATGCAATGAAACCAGCTAATCCAGGCATGCATTACGAGTACATTCAAAAACCGAATGAATGGATTGGCGGCAGACACATTTTCTTCCGTGCATTCTGATGCTTTCCCCAGTGTGTGGAGGCTTTCAGACATTGTCGTCCAGTGTTTTCCATTTATTATATTTTTCTTATTGGCAAGTACATGGACACACTATTGATAGCCATTTCATGTGATGCGAATAACACATTGGTTCCTTTGGCGTTTTCTTTGGTGGAGAAGGAGAACAAGGACAGCTGGGGATGGTTCTTGCGGCTGGCTAGTATGTATACATGTTGTAGGACCTGGTAAGGAGGTTGGTGTCATCTGATAGACACCAAGGTATACTCCGTGCGGTATGTAGGGATGAAAATGGTCAAAAACGATCGGCAAAGGCTCCACCACTTTCACTTTCATATTTTTTTCATCGAAAATGAAAGCGATATGATATTTTCGGAAACGAAAACGATGTCGGTATTCCGGTAATTTTAAAAACAAAAATATACAGTCAAGAACACATCAATAACGATCGAAACCCATCAAAATGATATTTCAAAAATGATAAACATATCAAACAATAGAGTATAACACTAACTATATGACTTGACACAACTCCTCATATGCAAGTAGTGAAGGATACCAACCGTGGTGAACTTGAAGCTGGAGCGGAGACCCTCAAGAAGGCGGCGATCTACTTCCACCCTCGTGACAACGAAGACGCAGGGATGGTGCTACTGCAGTAAAGAAAGCGACGATGGTCTTGAACACATGAAGCGAGATGTTGCCTGCGTATGATGCGGGGACAGCTTTTGTTGCTAGCTCTCTATCTGGAGAGACCTTTCCTAGTGTTAGCTTTTTTTGCTCTGTTCGCTCTATGCGTTTAAACCTGTAAGTTCCGCTCTGCTGAATTTGTGAGACTAACGCCCTGTTGGGCCTGTCGCCAGACTCACTTGTAATTTCGTTGCTCAAAAAGTAATGAAATTCGGGCTCTGCCCATGGTGGAAAAAATATGAAAGCTTTAATATTACAGCACGTGTGCAAAGCTGTATGCTGGGCACAGTGACGAGCAGAGCAGCCTGTTAACATGCTGGTTGGGCCACTAACCGTGTTCCACTCGTGGAAGTACCAGCCCACATGGAAAAAGGCCCACGTTGAAGGCCCACTTAGGCCAATTTCAAATATAGCATATATACATCCAAAGAATATTTTTTTGGATTAAGGTTAAAATCCGGCCTTTTATATTCACATGTGGATATATATACAGCCAGAGTTATCTTTTTATATTCACATGTGGATATATATATACAGCCAAGAATTACATGAGCACTTAGACAACCTTTAAAATAGGGGTTACAAATACAAGAAAGAAAGCTCTAAAACGAAAAAATAAAGCTAGAAGACTAGCTTTAATCTTCTTCTTCGTTGACGTTTCGGTCTTGCAACAAATCTTTACGCATCACTAATCCAACACCTCTCGTCTGCTTAGAAACTTGATATATGAATTGTCCGTTGCTCGCCAAAAAAACCACATAAATAAAATCCACCTAGACAATGAATTTAGGTGCACGATGTCTCCAAGGAGAATACGATGTTGAAGACGTCATCGTCGCCCATTTGACGAGCCGGAGTTAGGTTTTCACCCGGAGGTCTGAAGACCATTGCAGAAAGTATCACAACAGCGACATCCAAAGAACACTAGTACAGTGATATCTTTGCATCCAGCTAGAATATGTGCAGCCAACTCAAGTCAAAGAGGATCGGAACAGAATCTGCGTGATGAAGTGAAGGGTGTAAACGAACACATACCACAAAACTAATCGGGGGCTTACGTCCTGGGCGTTTACTTACTAATATATATGACTGACACGAAAGAGAAAAAATCATAGCAAGTCCGGCTGATAAGCAAAAATCTTAAGGTGCAGTGATCAGCGATGACGCTAAGAACAAAGGCTTAAAAATTGTAGTACTCTATAGTGAGTTTTTACATGTCATCTGGCATCACATAGATCATATATATACCGAACAAGTTAACTACAAAACAGCAGTACTACCCGAATGCAGTGTTTGTGGTGAAGATTATTGTGAAGGACCTTTTGCGCATTGCGATACCTATAGCGCTACTGAAAGTTACTGTACAAGGAACTTCTTTGCTCCGTCTGTCTTGCTCAGCAGAAAGATCCAAGAGGGCAAGAGGTGATGGCAGGTGAACTTGCTTGTTGTTGCATCCTCGTCACAGACAGCCCGTAACTTCAGTGAGTACCAGGCATCTTTCAGAATCTCAAAGTTGACACTTGAACAAAATACAGATCATTTAACGAATAGCAATATTTATTGTTAATCAGAACTCGGCCTGATCTGTCCAACTTACTATACATTGGTGAAGTTCAGTTTGCCTATTTTAAAGAAAATCATAGCGGATACGTGAGCTCACATGTAGCAAGCCTGCATGCAAGGTGACAGCAGTGGAGCCGTCCAAAATGATGGCACTGCATTGATACATGTAAGCCTCTCTGGACTCCAGAAAAATAAAATCTGGAATTCATGGAATGGTGGAAGCCATAATATCTACAAAATGGATTTGTTCTGACCCCATGGTAAGATCAAAGATTGTGACATGTGAAGAAGTCATTCTAAATGCATGTGTAGGAATCATAGAGGCGTTGAATAATATATACCACCTGTGTAATTATATGAATTATTGAGCTCCACTCTGACTTGCCTGTCTACCGGTAAATGCAAGTGGTTCGAGGCATTAAATGATCGATCTCAGTCTCTGAAAACTCAGTTATTATTTGGTAGCATGAACGAAGCAATCCCATCCATTTGACCAGTAGGAAGCCAAGTGCTCTAGTTGGTTTCAGTGAATATGGATGACATTGCATCACACCGGAGGATTGCATTTGTCGCTGAGGACCCAGAAGCTCATGTACATCAACTAGTAGAGCGAGTAACGATTCTTGGATATCATAAAATTTAAGAAAATGGTAGGTCAATATCGATCGGATATCAGGCAATTTAATCAGATGGTCAGCACAATTTATTTAAATATGTTCAATATCCATCGGATGTCGGACAATCCAATCAGAGAGGAGTATATAGGCAAGTACTATCAAATAAGTATCCAATCCAACTAATAACAGTTATAGAATTATTTTATTTATTAATCAGATTTTCTAATGATTACTCGAGTTTTTTTCATTTTGTTGTTAGACAATTTATTTATTCTTTTTTTCCGGAGGTCAGCCAATCTCAACCTACGAAATCAGCACTATGGACCTCGGCCTCACATCATGCTACGTCAACCAAAAACACTCGGCCTTCGGATCGGCCGTGCGACGGCTGAGATCGTGCGATCTCCGGCCATTTTGCAAATAAACCTGCCGTCCCTCCCTCCTCTCAGGCTGGTGGTATTGCGAATAAACCCTCACATTTTATCGAAATCTAACGCTATGTCCATCCTCCTCTTAGGAAATCTTTTAAAATATCCCTTGGATTTTGATAAAATTCAACCACCACCACGCAGTGCTTTACATGGGTTATTTATTCTTTCCACCTACAATTCGAACACAAAAATGTGTTCAAATCAAAAGGTGTTCAGCATTAAAGTTCTTCAAAATGTTACAATCTATGATGTTTGTCGGTTCCGGAAATGGGCGATAGCTAAACTACTCGACAGCGTGTGTCGCGCGGCGTGATCGAAGGTGACCTAGCACACAATGACTCGAGAGATTATACTAGTTCAGGCGAGAACGCCCTACGTCCAGTCGGGGGTCAGTTGGTTGTATTGCTCGAGCCCAGGTGCTCGTGAGAGTTGGGGAGTACAAGCTTTTCGAGTGCTAAGGAGCTCTCTTGTTGTCTAAATCTAAGGGACCCCTCTTTTATAGTTCAAGGGGGACCCGTATACAGTAGGTTCCTTGGAGGAGAAGGCTCTGGGGGAAAAATATCTTTGACTCTGGCAGTCGGGCGGCTCGTGTCATTGATGGGTCCGTCTAGGTCGTCAGTCGGCGATGTCCTTGGAAGGTTGCGTGATCCTGAAATCCTGGGGGTCTCCTGGTCCTGAGCCTGTGCGCCGGGTTTGGTCAATCATATGGTACGAGAGTCCTGATGGGACGGTGCAGCCGTCCCATCAGAGGGGATTGTTTATATGCCAAGTCCCATCTCGGATGATGGTTTCTTGGATGTCAAGCCATGATAACGCCCGGCCTGATCATCAAAAAGGACCAAGTGGATGCCACAGTGGTGGTCCTCTGCCATGGCAGAAGCACAATGACCTACTGTTGAGCGTACGATCCTAGGAAGGCGTCGTCCACTTGGTACGGTCGGGTTTGACCCACGCGTGGTCTTGCGGTCAAGTGAGACTTTCTCTCTGGGGCGTACCTATAGTGGGTCCAACTAGTTGAGAGTCTGGAGGGGGAGAAGCGGCTCCCGTGGCCCTCAGCCAAGTCTGAACAAGAGCACTCGGACTCGGCATCGTGGGCTATAGAGTCTGATTCGGGGGAACCTCCTGGGCGGATGTTATGGGCCTAGACGGCCCACAAATGCCGTGCGTCTTAAGGCTGTGAGCGCGAGAATCTTTCCGGCCTTGGTCTGACAAGGTGGGCCTGCCAGTGGCCCCGATTCTTGGAACCCAACAGAGGCCCCCGAGCATCCTCGCGATTTGTTTTAATCGTGTGGTCGTTTTGTCTTCGCTAGGGGGTAGTTAATGCGTATCGGCGGCGCAACGTTACGTGGCGAGCGTGTAGAGGGGTTGCCCTTTTGACTGACGGTTCGTCCGAGGGGTCGCCGGTCATTATGACCGTTCTGCACCGCCTGCCCCGTGCTGTCCTGATGGGGGAGTTGACAGGTGCCTGACCCGTTATGTCGCATCATAGGCCTGGCGTTTCACCTTTTTAAGGGGAATCTGTTCCCTGTGTGGGGGGAACTGTGCGACCCGTGTGTAGGCTCCCGCTAGGGTTTCTTGACCGGCCTTTCTTGGGCTATAAACAGGGGACGCGTCGGGCACATTCCACAAGTTGCCCAAGTCATGTTTCGCATATCGCGGTTGTGTTGTGTGCGCCCCCCTGAGGGCAGCGGTAGTCCTTCCAACATCAGGTGTTAGAGGAGAGTTTGCGAGTAGTGGGGGTCAACCTGCGGGAGTTGGCGGATCGCTGCCGAAATCGTCGAACCAGCCATTGCGCCTCGTCCGATTGCGAGCGACCATCATCGCGTTCGTCGTAACCGCTCAATTGAGTGGGCGTGACTCGCGATGGGGCTACGACTGCCGAACGACAATCTTCGGTTGTCAGCGGCGATCTCGAGCTTGACGTTGCAGCCCATCGGGGGATGTGTTAGTGCTTCGACCGTTCCGATCAGGAAGATGGGAGGAACTCCTCGTTCTGTCCGAGAGCCAAGCGTGCTCTCAAGAACTTGGGGGTCCCTAAGTTGGGATCTTATTCCTCTTTTTCCCGGTCGAACGACAGTCTCCTGGACGACACGTCCGTCGGAGGTGGCGGCGGCCGAGGAAGAGCTCTTGAAGCATCTTCTTCTTCGAAGCAGAACTCGACCGTCGGTGGCGTCGAGCAGGCTCCCTGGCAGTGTCCCCTTGCCTAGGCGTCCGTGAGGGCGGCGATGTTAGAGGAGGGTTTGTGAGGCAGATGTGCCTCCACGCCTCCCCGCACTTGAAGCAGCCGTTCCTTAGGGCTCTAGGGTTACTTCTCGAGTGGGAGTAACAGGATTTGTACCTTGTAACGGCCTTGAGCCGAGTGTACTTTGTAATGTTTGTTTCGCTAGAAATGAAATGATATTTCCCGTCCAGATTGCTTTGTTTTTTTGCATGTCTGAGTTTGTCGGGAGGAACGATTTTCTTGTGAATTACTTTGGACTGAGCTGAAAGTGCCCCGGCTGGGAGGGTCTTTGTTAGCGCGAGCAGCGTCGCGGAGTCTGAATTTCTTGATTCAGCTGTGAGATTTAATTTTTCTCGCGACTTTTGCAGTCGGAGGGGTTGAGTCGGCGTCGTTTATCCGAGTGGGCTTTAGACTGAGCCGAACGTGCCCTGGCAGGCAGGGTCTTTTACGCGAGCGGTGTCGCAAAATGTGAACTTTCTTAGTTCAGTTTTCCCTGTGATTTCAGCGGTTGGAGGGATTGAGTCGGCATCATCTATCCGAGTGGGCTTTAGACTGAGCCGATCATGCCCTGGCTGGCAGGGTCTTTTGCGCGAGCGGTATCATGAAATCCAAACTTCTTTGTTCGTGCGTGCAATTTAGCTTCCCCCCGCAATTTCCGCAGTCGGAGGGGTTGAGTCGGCGTCACTTATCCGAGTGGAGCGAGTGACGTGCTCGGTGAGCTCCTGACGGGTGGGCTTGAGCGCAATGCTTCGAGCAGTCCGAGTTACGCCCAGTTTCATCGTTCATGATGAGTTTGGCAGGGCCTGCGTGAGGCGCGTTACTGCTCCACGACCCACCTGTCCCAATCAGATTTCCCGAGTCGTTCGACCGACTCGGGCGGCCCGTTGGCTTCCCCTCCGGTAGGGATTTTGTGGGTTCGGCTAGAGGTCGGGATCGGACGAGAAAACCGTGGCGTTCCGAGTCGCGCGGGGCGAGTCGGGTAGCGACCGCTGGAGTCGGCCATCTGTTTCTCCCCTGGCTCTGTTCGACGCAAGCATCCTAGAGCCCGTTGGGAGCCGACTTTCAAACCTCGGTCTGTGAGTCTATGGACTCGGCATGTCTTGTACCTGAAAATAGATTCAAGAATAATAGGCAAAGTAGATTTGAAAATGAGAAGTGTAGTGGTGTGTATTGAATCTTACCGGTGTGGCAACGGTTGTGGTGCGGTTTTACCTGGGGACGTCTAGCATCGTCATGTGTTAGGCCGCACTGTGGCACTCGATGAAACGCCTTGCTTGCCGTACCTTCTGTGCTTGCGTCAGGCAACTGCCCCGGTTCTCGTTCCTGTTGCTGTCATGGGTGAGGCGGAAATGCTGGAAGGGTCGTACCTCTTGGTCTTTTCACAGGAGTCGAGGGGTCGTGCGACACTTGCAGTCGTTTCCCGGCTATAAATACCCCATCTCCTCCGTCGGCCTCTTCACCAGTGAGTAGCAGTTGCACCTTTCCTGCAGGAAGAGAGGAAGCAAGAAAAAAAAACCAGTCCTCCACTTCTCGTTCCCAAGTCGAGATGGCTGACAAGAAGCGTCCCGCCGGCGAGGGGTCGAGGGGCCCCTGCCGTGGTCCGCCGTGCTTGCGCGCAGTGCTCCGTGCTCAAGGGTGAGCGGTGCCTTCCCTTTCATGGTTTGTTTTGATCGAGATCGTTGGGGACTGATGTTGTGATAATGCAGGGCTGCCTCGACAGGTGCAAGGATGTACCTGGCGTGACGCGGCCCCGGAGGCGCTCCTTCTTCTGATTCCTCGCCGCATCGGTCGTCGTCCCCCTCGGGATCCGCATCATCATCAGAGTCCAACGGGAACGCGCGCAAGGTGATTCGTGACCTTGTGCGGGAGGGTGCCGAGGCGCGGGAGCGGTACTCCGAGGCGATGCAGGAGCTGGAACGCGTCCAGGCTGCGCTAGAGGCCGCGAAGAAGAAGACCGTCGATATCAAGGGCGCTCTGGACGCAACGGAGTTAGAGACCATCGTGGCCAGCATCGAGGCGACGGACGCCCAGGCACTCGCCGCAGGTTAGTCCGCGTTTGAGGCTGTGTTTGCTCGTTCTTGTCGGTTTTCCGGGTGGAACGCCGTTTGATTGTTCTCGTGTTTCATGGCGAGAGGAGGAGGTGGCCGTTGCCCGAGAAGAGTTAGAGAGCTTGTAGCGGCGCGTCACCAACCTGGAGGAGGAGCACGGTGACCTCTCGCGTGCCACGCTGACGGCAGTGGTGGCGATAGGGATGGAAGGGCGGCTGCTGCTCAATCGCTTGCGTGTGCTGTCGTTCCGTGTGCGCGACCTGGTGACCGAGGGCGTGCGCCAAGGAGGGGTCCCCTCCCTAGCGGCAGTGTACTCGCGCTTCGCGTGGGACCTGCATATGTTCTCGCCTCGGTTCCCGCCCCACCTCGTCCTGCAGCAGAAGCGAGAGCTCGTCGCCAGCTTCCGGGAGTGGGGTGACGGCGTCGCCGCAGAGGTGGACATCAACGCCATACGGCGACGCTGGGCTGAACTTGGGCGGCGCGTAGGCGGGTCCCGTGAGGGCGTGGTGGCGGTGGCCGCGGTGGCCGTGGGCCGCTTTTGTTAGTCTGAGTGTCCGGGGGTAGGGCAAGGCCCCCGAGTTTGTCGTGCACTCAGGACTCGGATCAGTGGGCATAATGCCCGTTGGTCCGATATGTATCGCCTTTATTAAAAAAGAGAAGTTTCTCTAATGTAAACTTCTAGTCAGGCTGTTTTAGTGTCGATTTGTGTGTTTTGTCAAACGGACTCGTCCGGCAGCGCAAACGGAGTCTCGCGAGTCACATTTTTTGGGGAGGAGCGTGTGAACGATGCTTCGCGTGCGGAGTCCGCATGCGTGCCAGTGGTGGGGCCCCCAGGCCGTGTGGCCTGTCGCGACATTTCGGCTTCGGCAGGGCTCGTGGGCTCACTTGTTGATAGGTCGCGTCTCATTAAGGAGGCTGTGGGAGGGAGGGTTCGGTCAGTTGACTGCCTTCCTCGCCTTTCTCTCCCCCTTTCGTCTGTTCTAGCCGTCTCTGCCGCCGCCACCGTCCCCTACTCCCCTGCTCCGGAGAGTTTTGTAGCCACCCGTGTAGCGAATAGAGAGGACGCAATATCGCACTAGCGTTAATCAGGTGTGGAGGAGTCGCAGTTCGAGGACTTCGTGGTGAAGGGATTCCTTCCGCCAAAGGAGGTGACGAGATGAAGGGCTCCGCCGCCGTAGCACTAGGAGCTGTAGCCGGAGCCACACGAGGTAGTCAGTTTCCTCGCGTTCCATGAGCGGGGGCTTGGGTACCCTGCTCACTGGTTCTTGCGCGGGCTCCTCCACTAGTGGAGGCTGGAGTTGCAGCACCTGAACCCGAACGGGGTGCTGCATATCACCGGCTTCGTGACCTTGTGCGAGGCGTTCCTTGGAATTGAGCCGCACGCGGGCTTGTTCCGGGCGTTCTTCTACGGCAAGACGTCGCCGGCGAAGGGGGAGTCATCGACCGCGGCACCCGTCGGTGGCTTTGGCCTTCAGAGGAGGCCTCGCCACGACGATGTCTACCCAGAGTATGTTCCTGCCGATACGAACAAGGGGTGGCACGACGATTGGTTCTACATCAGGAACTCGGCGGAGGCTCCCTTCCCCAAGTTCCACGGGGAACGGCTGGCGAAGGATGCGAGCTGGTCTTGGGGGACACCAACGTCGGAGAAGACCCTCGTGGAGGCCATGAAGGAGATTATCCGGGAGCGCGTGGTGAAGGCGGGGCTCAACGGCGCGACGCTCTTCTACACCATGCGCGAGCGGCGTGTGATGCCGCTGGCGGAGCGGAGGAGGCCGATGTGGCTGTACTCTAGTCCGTTCGACCCGGATCGGGCGTTTGCCGAGGAGCTCCCTGAAGATGAGGTGTGGTCCTGGCTGCTGATGGTCCTCAAGGGAGCGGAAAAGGATGAGATCGGGGGTCTGACCCCTTTCGACTACAACAATCCGCCCAATGTGGTACACGTTCTCCTCCTGCCGATTGTTCCTGGTTAGTGGTATAGAGCTTGTTCGGCAATTCGTGAATGCTCAATTTTCGCAGGGACCCAACCATCTGCGTTCTCGTCCTCGCCTTCCCAAGGGCCCAGAGGGCAGGGCAAAATAGGCCGCCCAAGAAGAGACCGCTCGGGCGAAGAGGAAGAAGAAGGCTGACAGGGCGGCAAAGCGGGAGAGGAAGGAGACGGAGATCGCGCATCGGCCCGTCAAGGGGAAGACCGTGACGTGGTGCAAGAGCAGTATCCCTCCACCACTGAGACCGAGTCGAGCCCTGGTTCTGGCGGCGGGGCTGACTCGGAGGAGACGTGGAGCGAGGCGCTGTGCTTCACCACGACGGGCGGGGACAGCGACACTGGGCCGTATGAGGCTAGCAACTTTGGGGCGTCCCTCGATGTTTCCGACGCAAAGAAGCGCGCGGCAGAGGACGTCGCGGCACGGGAGGACGAGGAGGTGAAGCGCGCTCGGACGGTGCAACCCGCGGGGTCGCCATGAGCATCGCCTACGCCGGTGGCGTAGACGAGTTGTGAAAGCACACTGACCATAGGTGGCCGCTCTCCACCCGCCCCTGCGTTGTCGCCACGGGCCGCGATTCCAACGCTGATCCCAAGGGTTGTGAGGGAGAAGATACCGGCTTGCCGCGGCGACCGTGTTGTACCTGCTCTGGTGGCGCCGCTAGGACGGGGGTGCCTCGGGCGCTCGGCGAAATGCTGGCCATTGTGAGGGCTTCACCCAGGGTCGGCCATTCCACAGCGGGGCCTTCACCCCTCAAATTCGGGTACGCTGAGTTTTCCCTAATCTGGTTAGTGAAATGCTTTGCGAATTTGTGATTCGTGTTTGTTTTTCTCGTGTAGGAGGGAATTCCCCAGAGATGGTCGAGTGGACTTCTAGTCTGCCCTTTCTCTTTGTGATGGGCGGAGGAAGGGGCTGAGGGGCTGCGCGTCCAACCGCCATGCCGGAGGCGCTCTTCCTCTCGCCGGAGCGAGAGGTGACGGTGGCCTTTCCACCCATGGCTAGTGCAGGGGAAGATCGGAATGCGCCCCCTCTACCATTGCCTGTCAAGGAACGCCCCGAGTCTCCGGCTGTGATCGTGCTGGAAGATGAGGATTACTGTTCATCGAATATCAAAGAGACCCTGTGCATTCCATCAAAGGTGACATTCCCAAATCATAGCGGATACGTGAGCTCACATGTAGCAAGCCTGCATGCAAGGTGACAGCAGTGGAGCCGTCCAAAAAGATGGCACTGCATTGACTTTTGATCAGAAATGCTTTACAAGTTCAACTGCCACAGCAACTGAAGGTGGCACAATACATGCAGCCTCTCTGGACTCCTGAAAAATCTGGAATTCATGGAATGGTGGAAGCAGCCATAATATCCACAGAAAGAGGCCCTCGATTTGTTGACCCCATGGTGAGACATATGATTGTGACATGTGAAGTCATTCTAAATGCATGTGTAGGAATCATAGAGGACTTGAATATATACCACCTGTAAATATATGAATTATTGAGCTCCACTCTGACTTGTCTATCTTACCTCTAAATGTAAGTGGTTCGAGGCATAAAATGACCTCACTCTTTGAAAATTACACTAGCCACCACTAGCAAAAACATGATAGTAACTTACGTGGGAAAATTCAGTTATTATTTGGTAGCATGACCGAAGAAGCAATCCCATCCATTTGACCAGTAGGAAGCCAAGTGCTCTTGTTGGTTTTAGTGAATATGGAACCACTGCATTTGTTTCTATGCAAAGCGACAGTGGGAAAATGTGCAAGTTAATAAAAGTTCATAGGACAGATTATGTTCAAAAGTTGCATAGTTGTATGGTTTGATTGATACAGGACATAGCATCACATTGGAGGATTGCATTTGTCATTGAGGACCCAGAAGATCATGTACTAACCTATCACACTTCCAACAAATCCTCAAAATATATAAATATATATATAGTATTATGGTATAATGCACATGGGTGCATTTTGTACAGAGAATGAACCCACCCTCTCAGTTGCAATTGTAATAGTTGCAACCGAGTCGGTATAAGTTACAACCGGGTCGGTCTGAGTCGCAACTGATTTGTATCCAGTTGCAACTGGTTCGCGCCCAGTTGTAACCGGGTCGGTCGGAGTTGCAACTTGTTTACGCCCAGTTAAAACTAGTTTGCGCTCAGTTGCAATTCTGTTAATGTTGTGATTGCAATTCAGAGTGCATATAGTTGCAATTATATATTATTTTAAAAAATTATTGAAATATATTGTTCATGGATCTCATTTTGTTCGTTATATTTTTCCAACAATCTGATGCAAACGGATCTGGAATCGGAGTTACGGTTTAGGAGATATTGCATTTTTCGTTCCGAATCAAGAAAAGATTCTCTGCATGCATGCTTCCTAGTGGGTGGCGGAGGGGTAAGCTGTTATAGTTTGGTTGCCCCCGACGTGTATGTACATATATGTATGTACATATATGTATATATATAAGGGGAAATCCATTCTACCCGAATAAAAATTGTCCACAAAAAATTAAAATCTAGGATCTCAAAAATCTAAGTAGCTAATATGATATATATCTCATGAACAAAAGAAACCTTGTTATTCTAGAAATGCCACAATTGTGAGTGGAATATATCCAAAGTTCTTAAAAAATGAAAATGAACTCAAAATAATTTTTTTACCGTAGAACTTGCTAGATCATAATGTGCTTGATGAGGGAGACATAGTAACGTTGACACAGACAGGCCCCAATCTCGAGGACATATTAGTGACGGGTCATGTGACGACCTGTCACTAAGTGGCGTGATGCAATTGACCGTAAGCCATCCCACATCCCTAATGTCTGTGCCGGTCATTTATATTTTACATGTATGTTATGCCTGAAATAAACTTGGTCTTTGAAGAATATCAATATTTCCGATGATTTTCGCCTATCTTTCTTGTGGTAGTATGTATCAATTCAAGATTCCTTATATCCCTTCTTGTGATCGTGTGACACCTGACATATAGAGCCAACAACTCCATTTGATGACATAGTTTTATAAGCATCTAAAAAATAGACACTTCATAGTTTTGATTGGACCAACACAACTGCGGAGCATGATTCCAGAAAAACACAATTAATCCGTTACAAGGAAGCCCTGCGTGCATACACATACACATACACATACTCTGAATACACATAACTGACAGCGCATGCCCCTCAAGCTTGTATGCGTATGTCAGCTTGTTTTGTGTGTTCAAAGTACGTTCGTCTCAGGGTGTCATGCATCTATGTCCCTAAATTCTCAAAATGCATTTGCAGTTTTTCGAACATATTTGAAAGAACAGTTGTCATGGGCAAACACAATTATATTTTGATACATAGGTGACCACCACACATGTCTAGCTTAGTTTCACATACTACACAGAATACAAATTTTTATTTTGCAATGAGTCAACCAACTTGTAAAATGGGTACAGTTGTATTGTTGCCAACCCGACGAGATATATACGTTAATGAAATCAATAATTCTCATGAGCTCATTATGCCAAGCCATTTAGGAAAATTAGCTTACTGATGTGGCATGTTGCACTAATGAATCGATGCGAGATGTCCCTATCTAGCACTTTGTAGAAATTGAAAGGATAAACATGTTTAGAGGATTGTTACTATGGATGGAATGTACCGTGTGGTACCTATTTGTGCAGAAATTTTCTGATGGTTGATCCGGTTGTGAAAATTAAATAATTAAATTAATGCCGGTACTTGTCCCAGCCTTTTTGATATCTTTTTCTAGGTACCTCTTGGTATCTCTTATAATTAATTCTAGCGTGATTAATGATCATTATCTATCTTGATCATAGTAAAATTTCTCTCAACTCTATAGTTAAATAAGGTAAAATTTCTCCCACTGAAACTGGCCTTAGCCGTATGACAAAATTGGGAACTCTGTCTCTCCTTTGGGTCTACAATAAAACTATTCTTAAAAAGCAGTTTATAGTATCTCTATATTTTCTTGCTTATCATCATCGTGAGCAGATTTGAACAATATAACTGTGCTGTCATTTTCTGGGGTTCTTGTTTTTTACAATAGCCTGTATATGACCTACCTCTCTGATTCATACACTGATTGTTTTGGACAGCAAACGCTAAGATCTCCTACGAAAGTAAAACAATATACTGGCCAGAGAAGAAGCTGATCAAGTGATCATGCAGATCTGCATCTGACTGGAGATTGAATAGATTCTCACCGTTAACTCTGAATCAGGTGATCCTGAACGCTTCACAGACATGATGGTTGTCATCGTCCCACAGCAGTACAGCACGAATGGCTCTTCAATGTTGAAGGGATAGACCTTCCAGAACCAAACCGTACCATAAGTGCAGTCGATAGCGCGCCGGTAATAGCCTTCCAATGAAGATCCTCAAATCAGATTGTACGATGATATAGCTAGGTAATAAACAGAGGTCTGCATGCAGAGGAATATGAACCTTAGGATCTGAAACGTCGATGAGAAATGATCTTGCATACTCCTATTGTACATGCAACAATTACTAAACATATTTTTTGCATAGATTAACTAATCTGCAACTGTTTACACTGAGGAGGGTCGTCTGCTTGTCAGACAGAACTATAACTTTTTTACAACGTTGTAGGAATGGCAATGTAACGAAGGCATGCGGTCAATCAACCGATGAATCGGTGTTTCAGTGCCTCTTTAGAGCCTGCAGGTACACTGGTCCCTGATGGCCTGACGAAAGCCAAAGTTAGGTTCTTGTCTTGACGATTACTGCAAAGATTTAGCCAGTTGCCTTTTTATGTTTCGATTGGTACGGAGTTAGTACTTACATTGGAGGATTGCACTTGTCTCCAGGAATCTGGCAGATCATATGAGCATCAACAAGGATGAATAACGTACTTGGCCTGTGCAAGACCACTGAAAAATGAAGCTGTCAACTTAGCAACGATGTTTATCCACAAGGTGCGTTTCCATTGCAGTACAACTCTTATTTATTTCGTTTTCTGAAGGACCGAACGGGCCGGGCGACCAGAGGAGGGTGAATGGGAGCCTTAAAATTTCTCCTCGATGAGAACCAACGCCTATGTCCCAAATTCGCCCAACAAACCTCTCTTCTAGAATTGTCAAGCCCACATAGCCATTTGAGATGCTATTGTACCTAGGAACAACACTAGGAAACTTCAGAGACAAAGCGAAAGTAAACGTGACAAGTCGGGATGAGAAATCAGCACCTCTCAAAAGAAATCCGGTACCACCTATTTCGAAATACGGTACCACCGGATTCCGAAATCCGGTACCACCAGGTTCCGAAATCTGGTACCACCGGTTTTTGCTGCGCGTGTCAAAGATCTAAAGAAAAGGGAAACTCGATCATATGATGTCCAAATCACGTGAAATTTGGACCATAGCATCGCCCAGATGTAGTGTCCTCTATTATCGAGATGGGCTCTCATGCGAGTTTTCCAATATCGGTAGTCAGACCCATCGAAGTAGGGAGGAGCGGTGGAAGAAACACGTTCCAAGGTCGCCATTTTGTATCATAAAGCTAGTTAAGGTGGAGTGATTCTAATCAGATCTCTTATACCAATTGAAGGACCGAACAGGCGACCCGGGGGGGGGGGGGGGGGTGAATGGGAGCCTTAAAAACTCTCCTCGATGAGTCCCAAATTCGCCCAACGAATCTCTCTTCTAGAATTGTCAAGCCCTCATAGCCATTTGAGATGCTATTGGACCTAGGAACAATAGTAGGAAACTTCAGAGACAAAGCGGAAGTAAACGTGACAAGTCGGGATGAGAAATCACCACCTCCTAAAAGAAATCCGGTACCACCGGATTCCAAAATCTGGTACCACCGGATTCCAAAATCTGGTACCACCGGTTTTTTCTGCGCGTGTCAAAGATCTAAAGAAAAGTGAAACTCGATCAAACGATGTCCAAATCACGTGAAATTTGGACAATAGCTTCGCCCAGATGTAGTGAGTCTTTGCCCAAAATATATCCTCAAAAAGATCAAGACTTCACCACGAATTTTGCAAATTCGTTCAAGAACACTAGATAGGAAAGATTTCGGGAAAACTCAAGATTCATGGTGCTCCTACATGGATTTAGTGGGAGATCACCCTAGATGAGTTTGCACATGTCCCAGCACCAAATCCCACCAAGAAATTCGAACCAAATTGCAGTCAAAAGCGACTAATGAAAATTCACCCTAAAATCACCCGAAAATCACAGAAAAAGAAAAACACAGGAACTTCAACACATGTACTCAAATCTTCAATCCCGGAGGACACAAGGAGGTTAGGGCCTCCATTCCCATGAAGATTTTGGTACAAACACTAATCCAAAAATTAGGGAAAACAAAGAGTAAATGAACTAGGGTTTCAAAGGGTTGGGATGGCAACTAGCCATGCCTGTTTATTAATGGACCTCTACGAAAGATGAAAATATCCCGACCCTAATAACTAAGATACATGCCCACGTAGGGGCAAAATAGTCCAACTTTTTGTAGAGCCATCGGATGGACACGCCGCCTTCACGACTTTGCTTCGTCTGGACGCAATCTTTGCGATGACGCCACGTGTCCTCCATTCCAGTCAATCCGTCGCACCGGATGCGCCCTCGGTTTTGAGGCCCAAACCAGGAAACCTGCCTGTATGGTGGTTTTGAAGCCCAAATCACCCAAACCGTCCATCTCCGCTTGGCCGCTACGTGACCTCCTTGATGTTGACGCGTGTCCGACCTCCCGCCGAGCCTTGACGTCTTCAAATCTTTCGCGCTCCGCACGGGCCGCCTACTTGACTTGTCGTCGCCTTCCCGCTCGACTTGGTCGACGTCGTCTCCATTCGTCGATGTACTCTTGCTCTTTAGTGCATCACGTGGATCGCCCGTGACTCCGCTCGGACTCCTCCGGTCCCTCGGTCCAAGCCTACTCGCGTTCATGCTTCACCGCCCTTGGTCCATCGGCATGAACCTTTCACTTGACCTTTGCCTCATCCGCCGACCGCCACGTCGCATCATGTGCCTGCACATCACGAGCCAAGAGACATCAAATTCACACGATGTTGTCAATCACTCATCACTTAGGGTTGACCACCATAGGTCCTCAATCTCCCCCTTGATGTGTGCATTGACAACACCCAACACAAATTCATGATAGAAAAAGATTAAAGAGAAAAGAAAGATAAAAGAAAAATAAAAGAAACTCATTCAAAAGATCCAAAAGCGAAAGCCAAGATCTCCCGAAATAATAAGTCTCAGTCCCCAAAGACAAGGGCAACGACTCGACATGACTGAGACAAAAAACACGTGATCCCTCAAGAAGAGGCAGAAAAGGGCTCAACACCGATCAAGTGCAACTCAAAACTCATATCAAAATGTCGGTTTCTCAAGAAGAGGTAAAGGCTCAACACAACTAGCACAAGAGCAAAATGGCGTTAAAAACCATACAAACTCCCCCTAAAAACACACAAACTCCCCCTGAAAACATGGCACAAACAAAAGCATGTACAAGCATGAATTTGCATAACCTTCTCCCCCTTGTTGACAATGCAAGCATCAAGATTTGCAATAAAGCACAACAACATGTCATGAAGTGTACAATCTACCAAGCTTCTCAGATATATCACAAAGCATTTACAGAAGCTACAAGTGAACTAATACATAAGCAGGTAGATCATAGATAGCAAAAGCAGTCGGCAACATGAGAATATTATGATTTGAGCATAAGGTGAAGCATGTATTCAAGTTTTAGGAGATTTCAAAAGTATCACCACATGAGCAGCCATCTAGTCAAGGACTACTCAAGCCAGAAGTAAACTAGATGATGAAAGCTCATACGAGGAAGATACATTCTCAACAAGAGGTCATTGTAAACACCCTATAAGCATCACAAGTCATGTAAAAGCTTGTTGAAACCAAGTGCCTACTTCTTTTGGTAGACATCATCTAACAACTAAGCAACCAAGTATATCATCATTAAGCACAAAGACTTGATAAAAGCATTTTCATCATTGATCATTCAATTTTTTTTGTTCTTATGCAAATTAACCAAGTTACATGAAGTGCCTTTGCGGCACAAAGAAGCCATAATCCCCCCTTGGGTGCATCATGGACTAAACATTTGCAATGACACCTAGATCATAGATCCAATTGGAAAGAATATGAATTCCAAGCAAAAGCTAAACATGAGCTAGCATTCAAGCAAACGCAATTCCGAACCAAGCAGTTACTCATGGGTGATAAGCATTTCAAATGTCATAGATCAGATTTTATAATTGATTCAAAAAACAATCATATGACAATATCATCACGAGCATAATCTACATATAGCCACAAGATCACCAACATATGCACTAGTTCACAAATAGCTTAAGAAAATACTCAGGATATATAAGAGAAGCTCATCTAGTGCATATTGTACAAGGTGCAATATGATACAAATGCAAACCAATGAATGAAAGTCTATGATACAAAGACAAGATCAAGTGCACAAAACCAAAACAAGAAGAGTAGTGTACAGTACAATATAAGAACCAAGAAGCCAAACTCAAAATGGGAAGCAAACACTAAGCTCTCCTCTCAAACGAGCAAAGGTGGATTGATCCAAAAGTTTGGTGAAGATATCGACAATCTGTTTTTGGGTAGAAACATGGCGAAGCTCGATATCCCCTTTCTCTTGGTCATCTCTTAGAAAGTGGTATCTGACATCAATGTGTTTGGTTTTTGAGTGAAGCACGGGATTTTTGGCAACGCTAATAGCACTTGTGCCTATCACAAAAAAGAGACACTCTAGAAAAGCTCAAACCACAATCACGCAAGGTCTAAGTCATCCACAAAAGCTGAGAACAACAACTAGCATCAGCAGCATATTCAGCTTCAGTAGTAGATTGTGCTACGCTAGACTATTTACGAGAAGACCATGAAACGAAAGACGAACCCAAAAACCGATAAGTACCAGAAGTAGACTTTCGATCCAAGCGACATCCAGCAAAATCAGCATTGGAGAAACCACAAAGAGAGAGAGTAGAAGAAGAGGAGTACCAAAGACCAAACTCAGGTGTGAAACGAAGGTACCTCATAATCCTCTTCACTACCTGTCGATGAGAAGTCCTTGGTGAAGCTTGAAAACAAGCGCACAGACATAAGGCGAAGTGGATGTCTGGCCTCATAGCCGTCAGGTACAGGAGGGAGCCAATCATGCTCCGGTACTCCTTCTGGTCCACTGCCTCTCCATCTTCATCCGCATCCAATGCCGTCGTCGTCGCCATGGGAGTTGACAATGGCTTAGCGTCTTCCATGTCGAACTTCTTCAGCACGCCGTTCGTATACTTGCCTTGATGCATGAAGGTGCCTTCCTTGCCTTGCTTGATTTGAAGGCTAAGGAAGAAGTTCAGCTCCCCCATCATTGACATCTCAAACTCCCTGCTCATAGTATCTGCAAACTTGGCAACAAGAGCATGAGTAGAACCACCAAAGATGATATCATCCACGTAAATCTGAACAATTAAGGTGTCATTGACTTGCCTGAGGAGAAAGTAAGTTTTATCAATCGACCCCATTTCAAAACCTTGTTCAAGAAAAAACATTTTCAAACGAGCATACCAAGCTCTAGGACCATGTTTTAAACCATAAAGAGCCTTTTGAAGCTTGAAAACATGGTCGGGGTGTTTTGGATTTTCAAAACCTGGGGGTTGCCTCACATAAACCTCTTCCTCTATGAAACCGTTTAGAAAAGCACTTTTGACATCCATTTGAGACAGTTTAAAACCTTTGGAAGCCGCAAAAGCAAGAAGGATTTGAATGGCTTCTAGACGGGCAACAGGGACAAAGGTTTCTTCATAATCTATTTCTTCTCTCGGGCTATACCCCTGGGCCATTAACCTCGCTTTGTTTCGAACAACCAAACCATCTTCACCCTATTTGTTTTTGAAAACCCATTTGGTTCCTATGGGATGGCAGTTTGGTGGAGGTTCAATTAAAACCCAAACACGGTTTCTTTCAAAGTTTTCTAACTCCTCATGCATGGTATTTACCCAATTTGGATCAGAAAGAGCGTGTCCAACATCTCGGAGTTCAAAAGAGGCAACAAATGCAGAATGTGCAAGGTATGATATTTGCCTAGATGTGTGATGTGCCTAGTGGTGCGTTCATGCAAGTTACCGATCATTTGTTGAGGTGGATGGCATCGCTGGATGTGTCGTGGAACTGTACGCTCACGCCTCAAAGCTTTCTTCCTCCAAAAGCAAAACTCCTCAAGGTGACCCTCTCGGTGATAGTACTCACAAAGGAACCTCACAGGTCTCTCTGGCTGTGGATTAGCTCTCACAAACTTCACGGGTTGTGGTGCTTTGGCTTTAGGTTGTAGGTTGCGCTCTTTAGGTGGATTTGGAAGTGTGTCAAGTTTGTTCCTCAGGTGGTTGAGTTTTTCCACCCAGACAGCTCTCTTAGGTGGTTGTGTTGGTGGCTCAAGAAACACTCCATCTTTGGGGTTATACTCGGGGTTGGGTTTCTCTTCACTCGGCTCAGAACCCTCAGGTGTGTTGGAGATTGTTGGTTTCTCACTGGACTCGCCGGGCAAGTGAGTGAATTTTCATATTCACGGCAATAAGTCTTGAAAAGACGTGCTTTCACCTGGTTAGTTCCCTCATGAAAACTCTACAGGCAGGATCATATCCTATGAGCAAGGGTAAGATCCTCAACCCGATCAAATTCAGCACGACACAAGCTCGCAAGAAGGATATTGTTGTTGTAGTACTTATCCTTGTCTTCCTGACTCACACGAACAGCGGGAATAACATAGGTAGCATCCTGAGTGATTTTCCACACACCGGCTCCTCTACTATTGAGATGGGCTCTCATGCGAGTTCTCCAATATCAGTAGTCACACCCATCGAAGTAAGGAGGAGCGGTGGAAGAAACATGTTTCGAGCTCGCCATTTTGTATCATAAAGATAGTTAAGGTGGAGTGATCCTAACCAGAGCTCTAAAACCAATTGAAGGACCGAACGGGCGACTAGAGCGGGGGTGAATGGGAGCCTTAAAAATTCTCCTCAATGAGAACCAAGGCCTATGTCCCAAATTCGCCCAACGATCCTGTCTTCTAGAATTGTCAAGCCTACATAGCCATTTGAGATGCTATTGGACCTAGGAACAACACTAGGAAACTTCAGAGAAAAAGAGGAAGTGAACATGACAAGTCGGGATGAGAAATCAGCACCTCCTAAAAGAAATCTAGTACCACCGGTTTTGAAATCCGGTACCACCGGATTCCGAAATCTAGTACCACCGGTTTTTCCTGCACGTGTCAAAGATCTAAAGAAAAGTGAAAGTCGATCAAACGATGTCCAAATCATGTGAAATTTGGACAATATCTTCGCCCAAATGTAGTGTGTCTTTTCCCAAAAGATCTCCTCAAAAAAATCAAGACTTCACCATGAATTTTGCAAATTCGTTCAAGAACACTAGAGAGGAAAGATTTCGGGAAAACTCAAGATTCATGGTGCTCGTGCATGGATTCAGTGGGAGATCACCTAGATGAGTTTGCACATGTCCCAGCACCAAATCCCACCAAGAAATTTGAAACAAATTGCAGTCAAAAGCGACGGACGAAAATTCACCCTAAAATCACCCGAAAATCATAGAAAAAGAAAAACGCAGGAACTTCAACACATGTACTCAGATCTTCAATCCCGGAGGACACAAGGAGGTTAGGGCCTCCATTCCCATGAAGATTTTGGTACAAACACTAATCCAAAATTAGGGAAAACAAAGAGTAAATGAACTAGAGTTTCAAAGGGTTGGGATGGCAACTAGTCATGCCCGTTTATTAATGGACCTCTGCGAAAGATGAAAATACCCCAACCCTAATAACTAAGATACACGCCCACGCAGGGGCAAAATGATCCAACTTTTTGTAGAGCCATCGGACGGACACGCCACGACTTTTCTTTATCTCAACGCAAGCTTCGCGATGACGCCATGTGTCCTCCACTCCACCAATCCGGCCGCACCGGATGCGCCCTCGGTTTTGAGGCCCAAACCAGGAAACCTGCCTGCACGGCGGTTTTGAGGCCCAAACCACCCAAACCATCCATCTCTGCTTAGCCACTACATGACCTCCTCGACGTTGACGCGTGTCCGACCTCCCGCCAAACCTTGACGTCTTCAAATCTTTCGCGCTCCCGCCGCACGGGCCGCCTACTTGACTTGCCATCGTCTTCCCGCTCGACTTGATCGACGCCGTCTCCATCCGTCGATGTACTCTTGCTCTTCAGTGCATCACGTGGATCGCCCGTGACTCCGCCCGGACTCCTCTGGTCCCTCGATCCAAGCCTACTCGCGTTCATCCTTCACCGCCCTTGGTCCATCGGCATGAACCTTTCACTTGCATTGACCTTCACCGCATCCACCGACCGCCACGTCGCATCCTGCGCCTGCACATCATGAGCCAAGAGACATCAAATTCACACGATGTTATCAATCACTCATCACTTAAGGTTGACCACCATTGGTCCTCATTTTCAGAAAGAGAAGGGACCATTCTCTATCTTTTGTTGAAATTGAACATGTTTGGGTACAAGATACTGGCGACCAGTTTCTCAAACAAAAGCACAAGAGTACCATAATAGCTAAACTACGAGAGGCCTGCTACCTAAGCGAGATCTTTCACAGTGGCTGAAAATCTCTAGCTCGTTATAGTTCCTTTGCCACTATCTTCTCCACCTTCCATTCTGTCAACGAAAAAGCTCAGCAAACAACAGCAATAGGCTGGCTAGGGATCGAACTTCTTTTGGATTACCATCTAGGCTTATGAGGAATCCAGTCCAGATAGGCCCTTCCAACCAAAGATGTCCTGCAGCATATACCACACGAATGTTGCAATGTGACATCTAACATATAATAAAATGATCAGCAGTTACCATAGCGCCACACAGGATACAACATTCAACTCTTCCTCTCCCTCCTAACAATAAACAATTTTAGTCAGCAGATCATCGCACTGCCGCTTACTCTTCAATGGTGGTTTTATGAAATTGTTTGTTGTAAAGCATCAATCATACCATACCATGTCGACACTTGACAGTTCTGATCGCTATAGGACGATAACTCGCTGGTAAGTTAGCAACCAAATGGTTGTGCATATAATTGAAGTATTATCAGTACTTACTTGACTGGCCAAGAATATTCCATCATCAATTACATACATATAGACCGACAAAGCAAGCCATGCATCATCACTCTGCACCCAGCCGAAGGATAAAAATAAAATCTGCATCGATTATCAAAGAGAGAAAGAATGAGCAGGTTAGCGAGCAATTATGGACGGCCACGCTTTCTATTCTGAAGTATACAAACATGGCTACCTTCCAAAGGAGATGAGCAGTTGAAGTAGAATATCTTGGGCGGCCAGTGGTTATATCACTGGAATATTTTTGTATCTGTTCTCAGACGAGCTTTCGCAACCGTTCAGTTGATGCACCCACATCTCTTAGCTCTTTTACTTGTTCTGTCCTTCTCCTTGAGGATTGCTGATGACTCCGAAGCTTGCCTTTTCCAATGTTTCAATACTGTGTTAGACCCGTGCCTATCCATTGGTACCAAAAGGTTTTTGGATCGAAGTTTTCTAGCACCAAAAAAAGTTGGATGAACATTTCAAAAGAAGTCCCAAATGCTAAGTGATCGTGATTTCCAGTTCAAAATTTACGACTGTAAGTTCAAACCTAATTCAAAGTGGTTGTCTCGAGTACACAATGGCACCATTTTGCTACGCGCAACTCATGGCAGGGGGGGACTAAAAGAGAGGGAATATGATGGCAGACCTGACTTCATCTAGGAATGCATGCACAGGTCTGAGGTAGCTTGGATGCTTATATGTGGTCTTGTTCAATGATTGAGCCCAACCCCAAAGGGCAGTACAAGCAGAATAACACATAGCCACTTCATTACAAAAATGGAATCATGTATAGCACACATGCCTCTGCAGTAGGCAGGACCCATCCTGTGCTACAGTTCCAGATCATATGGATTCTTCAACGTTCTCTCTATAAAAAGAATCACTTTTGGCCGGATCAGATCTCCAGTACAAATGGTAAACTCTATCGTTTAGGAAACTACTGGTAAAGCCCCTTTTTTTTCTCCAGTTCAGACTTTACTGAACTACAATGACTTCAATATCAGACCGGATGTCGCAACAATTAAGTAATGCTCCCCCTTGTAGAAATAAAACTACAGTTTCACCTGTGCTTACACGACACGATTCTTACCAACCACCAACCACATGTCTACGAGAGGTTCGTATACATCTAGCTGCACAATGAAAACTAGTAACCAAAACGTTCACGAAGCGTGGTATGATATTCAACAAATAAAGCAATAATGGCACCAAATTTGCAACTAAACCATCAGATCTGCTAGCACACTAAATATAGCAACCAATGGCCCTAAAGCCCTTTCTAATTAGTAGTGTAGACAAAAGGCGCGGTTTCGGGGGCATGGCAAGCTATCACTCCCCAAGATAGACCTAGCTAGGTTCCATGACCGTGACCGGAAATAAACAAACTTGAGTAGAAGAGCAAGCAGGTACATCCCTTGGCCCCTCCTGTTTGGCCTCGATAGGATGCCAAATGGAGCTTTCTTGTGTGTGTTTATCAGGCAAAAGATTGTCCCACAATTTTTTTAATCTGTTAGCATCATCCATATGGTTGCTTACTTGCATGGTGTGTATATAAGTTGGCCAAGGGGTGGCAAGAGGACGCCACTCCACAACATCTTCTCCAAGCCTTTGAGAGAGTTGATAGGCTGTAGGCATGGAGATTGAGAGGGAAACTCCGGGCAACGAGAGAGCGAGAAGCTGGAGAGCTAATGCGCAGGAAGACTCTAAGAAGCTCAAAGACAGTGATCAACTGATCAAGGTTACTTGTCTATCTGCATCCATGTATTGCTTTTTTTTCGACGAACATCTATGTATCACTTCAATCTTGAGTTTCTAGAACTAGAATATAATGGATGGATGGGAGTTTTGAAGTGACGAGTGATATTATTGTTGACAAGACTGTAGGAAGTGCCCTCTGAATCCTTATCACGCTTATGCTCCTAGATAAGCAGATGGTCATTTCGCTTGTTCAAAACTTCTTCCCTTTTGTTCTGTGTAACCCAGGAGCCTGCATGGAAAAGGTTCCTGGCTCATGTCGGACCAGGGTTTATGGTGTCATTGGCATATTTGGATCCTGGGAACTGTGAGTCTCTCTCTCTCTCTCTCTCTCTCTCTCTCTCTCTCTCTCTCTGCGTTTCTCACAACCTTTTCCCAAACTGAAACAGTGGAAACGGATCTGCAAGCTGGAGCAAATCACAAATATGAGGTACATTTTCAGTGCGTTTCCAAAAGCAAAGAAGATTTTGTTCCTTCCTTTTATGATTCTGTGCTTTCCTTTTCGCCACCATTTACTCTAGCAAATCTTCTGAACTTTTATTCCAGAAGATTGCAAAACGGTGAACCTAACTGAATGTTTGCCTATTGCAATTGCCTGGTTCTCTTTGTGTCATCTTTAGCTCCTTTGGGTGATTCTCATTGGTCTCATCTTCGCATTGATCATACAATCACTAGCAGCTAATCTTGGAGTTGTGACAGGTAACTAGAAGGCAACGCCTCCTTTGTCATCTCTGCATATAGAAATATTAACAATTTGGAACTAATGGTATTCATTTTAAACCAGGGAGGCATCTTGCTGAGATATGCAAGAGTGAGTACCCAAAGTTTGTGAGGATCTGTCTATGGATCCTTGCAGAGGTAGCTGTGATTGCTGCAGATATTCCAGAAGGTTAGAAGAAAAAATGATAAGCCAAAACTATAATATTCTGCAATGAAACAGTAATCACAAACTATAAACTTCTGAAGAAAGGCCACATTTGACCTTGTTCTAATTTAATTTAAGCTGACTGAGAGGAGCAAAAAAGCATATTTATATTACTTCCAACGTCTGGGCCCACATTCTAATTGTTAATCTAAAACTAGAGCAAGTTTTTTGTTCTAGTTTTTTGTCTATAGTCCACTGTTCCTTAGAAATAGTTTTATCACATCCCTCACAAATATTTGCGCTAAAATCAAGATAGTTTTAGGATGATGCAAGTTACTATCATACAAAATGTAATCATCCAGTGGCGTGTTCGATTTGCCTTATCGTCGAATAGTGGCACTGGAAGAACTTGCAAGGACCTAGAACAATACTCTAATCAATCCTTGTTTCTTACTAACATTTGATGTCCTACGTTTTTGCAGTTATAGGGACAGCCTTCGCTTTCAACCTTTTGTTTCACATCCCCGTGTGGGTTGGGGTTCTCATCACCGGCTCCAGCACTCTCATGCTTCTAGGCCTGCAAAGATATGGGGTACGGATTCATGCGTTTACCGTGCGTGGTTCAACTGTTACATTTTTCAAATATTGTTGTGGACATCCATGGATATAAATTTCAAGATTTGACTGTATTTAATTTAAAGAAGGCCCGATCGTTGCACTTTTTAGTTATTAAAAAATTGCAACAAACCTCATTTCAAAAAAAACAAATTGTCACAAACCTTTCTTTCTTTAAGATAAAACGTGTTAACTAATTAACTAGTTGCTTAGTGTGATGGTATTGGGGTCTTTTTTTTTTGAACTAGGTGCGGAAGCTGGAGTTTCTAATCTCAATGCTGGTGTTCGTCATGGCGGCGTGCTTCTTCGGGGAGATGAGCTTCGTGAAGCCTCCGGCGGTGGAGGTCCTCAAAGGACTCTTCATCCCTAGGCTCAAGGGCCCTGGCGCCACCGGAGACGCTATTGCCCTCCTTGGAGCTCTTATCATGCCGTAAGTAATTGATCGAGGATTGCATATGCTAGCTTTAAAAAATACTGATTTGTCCATGGCAAACGAGGCAGCCAGCAGGTCAAGGGATTATGAAAAATGGGAGTGGTTGGCCATGTAGTATCTGCGTCAGAGCTCCACATGCACATCAGCAGTAGTTGCCACGAACATGTTTTGTATATATAACTTGTTAGCTGTTGACTAAAACCAAAAGAAATTCTTCTTTATTTGAGTAAAAAATTAGTTTGGCCTTAATCAACTTATTGATTGCAGTCACAACCTGTTCTTGCACTCTGCACTAGTGCTGTCGAGGAAGACGCCCTCATCGGTTAGAGGAATCAAGGTAAGTTAGTTAACTCATATTGACTCGCTAAACATATTGTGTTCAAGGAAAAGAGAAGGAAATGGTACTCATCATGTGCCATTCAGCTCACTTCTGCACATGCATGACTTGGATCAAATTCAGGACGCCTGCAGGTTCTTCCTCTACGAGAGCGGGTTCGCGCTGTTCGTGGCCCTGCTGATCAACATCGCCGTCATCTCCGTCTCCGGGACCGTCTGCTTCGCCGACAACCTCTCGCCGGAGGACGCCGAGAAGTGCAGCGACCTCTCACTCGACTCCTCCTCCTTTCTCCTCAAGGCACGGCTACTCGCCAGCAGTGACCATCATTTACAGCTAGCTGGGAGAATTATTAATTGCTCGAGATACTGAATAAGTTTTTCTTCGTTTTATCTGTGCTTCGATCAGAACGTGCTGGGCAGGTCGAGTGCGATCGTGTACGGCATAGCGCTCTTGGCGTCTGGGCAGAGCTCCACCATAACAGGCACTTACTCCGGCCAATACATCATGCAGGTACCTTTCACCATTATTAAAAAATGATTAAGTTAATTATGTAATCTATTAAGTCCTTGATATTTACGACATGCGGTTTGACTTGTCATGGTCTATAAGACTAAACTTATTTGACCATTAGTTCCTGTTGCGCTTTTTTGGTCAATAACTCAAACTTATTTGAGTTACTAAACCTTCTCATCGTACTGTTTTTTCAAGAACACCGATTTCTCTTTTTCCAAATGTAAGGTATACTATTTCTAGTAAATTACTAAAACCATATGTCGTTCAAGAATTGATGGCCAGTTTTTTTTCAAATCTAAAATCGTGTGGGCACCTTAGCTTTCAGAGCTGAAAGGATCCACCCTTTCTCCGACAAACCAAAGAACCATCGCATTCTTCACACTGTTTAGATATACAGCTCATGGAGAGTCAACTGTGGAAATCCTAGTAGGATTTCACCAAGAGTGCTGCAAGCTTTATTTTGAGCCTTGTTGCTTTATTTGTTCCCGTTACGTTTATATATACAGGGGTTTCTGGACATCAGGATGAAGAAGTGGCTGAGGAACCTGATGACCCGCTGCATCGCCATTGCGCCGAGCCTAGTCGTCTCCATCATCGGCGGTTCCAGTGGCGCCGGCCGTCTCATCATCATCGCCTCGGTGCGTCACATTCCACCTCACATATATGGACCACTAGTGGCCCGTCCACTACACCCATATATAGCACCTGGTTAACCCTAACTGTGGCTTATCAGTAATTAGCAAGTGTTTATTATCTAACAAAAGGGCACTAATGAGCATGTGATCTAAAAGTGCAAAATAATTAAGTGCTCCTTCTAGACCATCTAATAAATAAACCAGGCCAATGATTGGTGATTAATTTGCCTTGTGATCTTCCCCTGCAGATGATACTGTCCTTTGAGCTGCCATTTGCCCTGATCCCACTTCTCAAGTTCAGCAGCAGCAGCAGCAAGATGGGGCCCCACAAGAACTCCGTCTACGTAAGCACTCACTGCCTCAGGGAAAACCACGTCCTTGTTGTTGCTTGCTCGTGTCTGCACTTTTTTATCAACCTGTGACTGTGATGCCTACCATGGGCTAGCCTTTGCACAAGATGTTCTCAGCACAGCCTGCACCCCATGTTCTGGATCCATATATGATATATACAAAGCTCATCACATGCCAGCACTGGCAGTGTACGTCCAAGACGAACGAAACAAACAAACCGGTTGCATGAACCAGATCTAGCATCTGCAGCAACCAGACTGGAGGCATCCTTTCCTGCACAGGAAAAGATCGGTCACGAGAGCAGCTCTTTTATTAAAAAAATTCTTTGAAAAGAAAAAAAAAGGATAATCCAAGAGTGGTTTTACTTTTACCAGATGTTAAAAAGAAGAGCAGTAACAATAATGTTATTATTAACCGTATGTGTTTATGTGTTTGCAGATCATCGTGTTCTCGTGGTTGCTCGGGCTGATGATCATCGGCATCAACATGTACTTCCTGAGCACGAGCTTCGTGGGGTGGCTCATACACAACTCGCTGCCCAAGTATGCCAACGTGCTGGTCGGCCTCCTCGTCTTCCCCCTCATGCTCATCTACATTTTCGCGGTCATCTACCTCACCTTCAGGAAGGACACCGTCGTCACCTTCGTCGCCGACTGTGCCCAAGTCGACGCCGAGAAGGCCAAGGCGGCCGTGGAGGAGGAGGAACAGGACCAGCCTGTGCCGTTCCGGCAGGACCTGGCGGACATCCCTCTCCCGGAGTAGAAAGGCTCTAGAGTCTATATCTAGTATATATAGTATATATGTTAATTCCACGCATGTTCACTTATAGTGTATTATTAAGAGCGAACTAGTATGAATGTAAATGAATAGTGGAGTGGTAATTCTATACAATCTTGGTGTGCCAACCTTTTTGTCAAAAGTCGCCGTCACGATGGAGTCCATCCAAGCACTCAATCAGATGTGTAATACTGCTGCTGATAGCGATGCGGACCGCCCTTCTTCATTTGTTTGACATAGAGTAGCATATATCACTAAAAAAATTAGTATATTATTGGACGTCTTATATGAACAATTTTTCATTGTTGGAATCTTAAGTAGTACAAGATAATTTAGATGTCATGATTCTATTTGTCTAAGATCAAAAAAAATATAATGGCCTGCCACAGAATAAGGTCGAAGTAGGCGTTCATACTCGTCTACGTTTCTTTTGAAAGCATCTAGTAGCCACATTATTATTTCGTGTACTACAGCCATTTCGTTCCCTTCTCCTCATGACCCTAGGTCGCACATTAGTTGGGACTTATCAAACCTAGAGCCAGAGGAGGTGAAGAGTCGCAATGGAGAAGGAAGATGAAGATGACGTGAAGCGCATCTAGGCCGATAGATGCTAATGGTGAATTTCGGTGATTAATGACAACCGTATGTGACTAACGTGTGTTTTGAAGGAATTATCACCAAATGGTTATGTCGCATATGAAATATGAAAGGAGACCCCTCAATTTCCAATGAAATACGTGTCAAGTACTCAATCATGAAGATTAAGGACCTTTCTAGTGTCAAGTGTCACAAGGAGATGAAGGACACTTGATTAGATTAGGTTTTATAGTTTTTAGTGGTTGACCGTACTATTAAGAGGGGTTGTTAAGTTAGTAGCTTGACTAAAATTGAGTTGGCCTTAGAAATATGCACACCTGCTCAATCTCAGCTCAAAATAACTCAAAGAAGTCGTATGAACACTTGGAAGAAGAAGCAACTCAATACAAATTCAAACCTCAAGTCAAGTGATCAAAAGCTGAAAAGTTACAAGGGACCGGATGATCCGCAGGCAGCGTTGGAGCATCCGTCAAGTGACCGGATGAAGCGTCGGAGCAATTCCAGGGGCCAACACGATCATGTTAGGTTCTGTCCAGTGTGACCGGATGATCTGTCACCTCTTGGAACAAGCGTCGGAGCAATTTTAAGACATTTTCCAATTTTAGGACATTTTCCACCAGAGAGCATGTTTTCTTGGTCTGCAAAAACTGCTTCACGATCGGATGATCCGACGGCTTATAAAACAAGCGTCGGAGTAATTTTGGAGCTTTTCCCACCAGTGAGCTTGCTTCCTGGTCTGCAAAAATGTCTTCACGATCGGATGATCTGCAAGGTACCGTCGGAGCATCCGACACTTGACCGGAAGAGGCGTCGGAGTAATGACGCCAACAAAAGCGGCACTGTCAGCCCCAACGGCTACTATTTGGTCTCAGAGTGTCCGGATGATCCAACGGCCCCGACCGGAACATCCGACGTCATGTACATTTTTGGAAACAAAGTACAAACGGCTACATTTTGAACTCAAGTCTATATATACCCCCTCCCCCGGGTCTCTTGGACTGCCTTTGCCATTCTAAACATCTGAGGCCACTCTTGAGCTGAAGAAATACACTAGAAGTGAAGAGGAGAAGAAATTGAGCTTTGAAAGTTGATCCAATCAAGAAGAAAGCAATCCTTGAAGTAGCAAGTGTGCTTGAGCTTAGAGCCAACTTAGTGTAGGTCAAATGAAATCTTGAGACCTTGTTACTCTTGGTATTTGACGGCACCTAGACGGTCTTGGTGATCGTTTGCTCTTGGTGAGCTCTTGGAGTTTGTGAGAGCCCCAAGAAGAAGAAGTTGTATATGGTGTGAAGCTCGCCATTCCGGAGATGGAGAAGGAGCATTCTTAGTGAAGCACTTGCTTTCTCGGTTATGCAAGGGAGCCATACCCTTAGTGGGTGCTCCAACGTGGATTAGGGGGGAGCCTCAACTCCTCGATACCACGAGAAAAATTAGGTTGTCTCGTGTCTTACTTTTACATTCAAGCATTTACATTGCTCGTCTTATTGCTATCCTTGCATGTCTGCTTGTTTGTTCAATTAGGATGATCATATGTTAGTATGCTCTTTTGACTAGATCAATTGTTGTTAGTGTGATCTTGGAACTAGAAATCATGAGCATGTTAGTGTGTTATCCTACCTAAGGACGCTCAATTTAGTGTGCTCTAGCTGATAGGAACAAAATTAGTAGTTTAGGCAACACTAGCATAGGTTAAGGATTCGATAGATTTCGCAAAAGTCCCAATTCAACCCCCCCTTTTGGGCCTCGATCCTTTCATGACGCCATCCCCATCACTGAGCAAGAGAGGAATTATGAGGAATTTAATTATCAATAACCTCTTAATGGAGGGCCATCATAGGCGCCGAGTTCAGAGGAAGACAAGAGAAAGGAACTGTTGGGGAATTAGTCTAGCTCGATGCAGCCCCTTGGACCGTTTCACAAGAACACCTTTGTATTTGGACACAAAGGAACATGGTGACGAATCGAGCGCAGGTCAAGGATGGACATATCATGCAGAGCGGAAGAGCGAAGCTAGAACGTGTGCTAGAGCGGCCGGGCAAGTGTATCTGTCTTGGGAGGGCGGGGGAGGGGGGGGGGGGGGGGGTGGGGGATTAGGACACTTGAAAAGTAAACTCCCAAGCTTCAAGTAAAACATTAAGTTTGCCAGCTTGATTTTTATGGGAAAAAAATCAGTTTAGCTCTGTGTAAGTCAATCATCTGAAGCACACCGAAACAGTTTAATTTATTACAAAGCATAGCGTAGATTTTTTTTCCACCATTTTATATTTATTGATTTATTTAAATGACTCGCATGTGCATAAGTTGAACGATGTTCATGTAATATACTTTTATTATACCATTTCACACTTTAGTGAAAATAATTTTGATTAACTATGTGCAAATGATTGCAAATAGATATTCTTTGTAGTTGATAACATCATTTTGTATTCCTACTACACCTTATCGGCATCAAACACTGTTGTAGTTCATATGACGACATGGAAAATTACATTTTCTTGAAGAGATATGATTGCAAGAAACATGATTTTCGCCACACAATTCATTTAAGATGAAAAATCAGTTTATGTATCTGTAAATTACCTCATTCCTTTTTAAGACTAAATTGTGGCCTTCCGAATTCTATAAGTACTTTCCTATCTCGCACATATGAAAATTTTGACTTGTGCTTAAGAAAAGTTCAGTTACCTTATGAATGGACACTTTAGTAATATAAACTAATAGACGTACAAGAAAGATGGACCTAAGTACCTGTAAGTGAAGCTTTGAAACAAATGAAAGCTTCTCAACAAATCAACCATTTATGGTGGGACATGCTATATCATAATGCATACATGTAACACTCCATCCGCGAAAACCGCATTGCTTACACTTTTGTTCTCATTTTAAGTAAAATGGTTAACCCGAGGGTGCTATATGGCTGGAGGATAGGCTTATTAGTTGGTTCCACTCTTGCTCAACTAGCAAAGTGATACAAACCTGTGCAACCACATCCAAATGGGCCGAGTGTCAAAATACATACACAAATAAAAGAACTAAAAATGATATTCCAGATTGAAACATGCTGCTTTAATACAATAGCAAATGAAAAGATCGGCATAACAATAAACATGATATGCATTGTACTTTGTTGATATGGAATCATATACTTTACTGCTCCATAGTATATATTAAGTTAAAAATTGATTCAGTACATTCCATAATGACCAAATAATTAAGTCAATGATTCCAATAGAAATGAAAATAGTACTCTAGTTTCTAGATAATGTGAAATTATTTTCATGCCCCTGCATCAACGGACACGCACAACCAAGAAAATTCCAGTTTGGGGACTATTCTTTTTTTCTAAAAAAAGAATATTCCAGTTAAGAGCCACATGAAGTAAAAGAACAAACTGTAGATATCCTCCATCTCTTTCATTTTCAAGATATTACAGCACCTGATATATGTCATGATAACCAAAACACGTAATATTTCATTTATATATATTGACCATTACTCATCACTTAGGAGAGCCCACATCCAACTAACTGATGATATATATATATATATATATATATATATATATATATATATATATATATATATATATATATATATATATCCAGCTTGTGATAGAAGCAAGACGCCTGCTAAAAAAACTCAGCACTTTAATAAGATCATCTGTTGACATGGTACAATTTAGATAGATCAAGTCAGAGATATATATAGCAGCCCTAAAATTTTATTTGGCTACACAAGTGTAATGCAACTATACGTTTTGGTTCTTCAACAGGTTTACATATACCCCGCGTGCATGTATGTGTGCAACATCTCTCAAATATTAACTTTAATCAATCCAAGAAGTCAGAGTTAATGGTGACATCTCTGTAGGTTATTTGTGCATGCATATATGATTCCTAGGGCTAATATTTCATGAGTATTTTATGTCTATGATGATCACATCGTTGTGTATATATATTATCTTCATTCGCTTTGTTTTCACATATAAATACGACACAATGTGACCTGAAAGAACCGATAGACTAATATAGCGGCCAGTTGCTGCATTTCGCATCTTCTTAATTTATCGGTTGTCTTACTGTCTCGTCACCATCATCTTAAATTTTTTTTTTGCTGAGAGTCGTGTTGACACTTGGCAAAGTCTTTGCCGAGTGCCCGGCATAAAACACTCGGCAAAGAGCTCTTTACCATCAAAATCTTAGCCGAGTGACCTATATGCCGAGGGTGGCACTCAGCAAAGGCTTTGCCGAGCGTTTACCAGACTTTGCCGAGATCTCCTGAATCCCGTAGTGTGTGCAAAATGAGCTTGACTCTGTATGTAGCATATGCCATCAACATGCATGTAAGCAGATTAGTTATGCAAAAGTCAATGCTGATCCAACCTAGTGGAGGCCACAGCTTAATTGCCACATGTTCTCTCATCTGCATGTTAGTGGATATATAGGCCAAAATCATAACAACTAAGCTAACCACCTACAAATACATAACTTGCCATTTTATTAAGATGGTCCTTTGTTAATGGTGCAAATTAAACAATCAAGTCAGCGAAATATGGTAGCGAAGAAATGCACTAGTTAAGTGCACAACAACTATGTGGTTTCGTTCATCAATGAATTATAGTGGTGACATCGTCTCATTGTTGGAGCTGGATGCATTAGGGTATTTGTGCATATATATAATTGCTGCCAGCTAGTTGCTCCAAAAGTCTATCGGTACGTACAGGGTGTATTTTGTTATCTCAGTCGTACTGTTTTAATGTATGCATGCGACAGGATGTGACCTGAAAGAATTGTTATTATTAGGGTAATATATACCGGCCATCAGTTGCTGCATTGGCATCTTCTTCCTTGTCATCGTATCGTGCAAACTGATCTAATCTCTGTAGCTTATCGTATCAAATTGCCAGTTTGCAGTTTTAGTTGTGCAAAGTCAATGCTGAGCCAGAGCCTTGTGTGGTGGAGCCACGTGCTGTGCTGATGAAGATGAACTATGGTGGACAACGTACGTACGCATGGGGTTTAATTTCACTCATGATGCGTGCTCACTAAGACGCCAAACGACACTGATATCCTAAAACTTGGATCCAATATGAAGATTAAGATTATATTAGAGGTGGGCGGCCCCTCACATTACACTAGGATATCGATGTCATTACCACGCTAGTAAATGAATGGCCTATTGGAAAGCGTCAATTAAAAGCTCTCTAACTTTAAGCGCTGATTCAAGAAAGCTATTTGACATTTTGATATGAACATCTAGATTTGACATTTAGCATTTATATATAAAAAGTGTGATAAAAATGATATTTATTGAGATGGAGTAAACTTTGAATGCAAAATGTGATGGGCATGTTTAATTCTGAGTTTGGTGTTGAAGTGTAAGTGAATTGTCCATATTTTCTATCAACTTAAACTTTTTTATTGGACTGGCCAATCATGCGTGCAATTTAATATGGTATGAAGGACAGAGGTCTTCAATTCAAATCCTGGCAATCGCAAACTCCTATTTTCACATTTGAGGCCTGAGAGAGGCTGCATGCGAGGAGCGTTGAAATATGATGGAATTATCCATTGTGATGGGGAGTATCGAAATAAAAGTACCAAAATTAAGGTTTTGGGTTGAACTAGTACGTAGGTGCATGCACCTTAATATTTACAGATGACAGTTATGTGTTTTCACCTATATAAATGACAGTTACATATTAAGGCAGAAACTAAGAGTTTACAGAGAGAGAAAAATGGGACACAAAAGGGGAATAAGTGCCACGTTGAGCCGTGTAAAAGGAGAGTAGACTTACTGAAAATGCTACTACAGTATGTGTGATCGTGTTCTTTGAGAGATTGGATTCTCCAAGCCTAGCTGTCCGTAGCAGTGTAGCACGGTGCGGTGCCACATACTTATACCGTACCCACACTAGAGTTTCAGTTGCATCAGCTTCTCAGATTTTGATCGCAAATGGTCCCATGTTTTTGTTTGAATCTTAGAAATCAAGAATAGTTATCGTCGCGGTTCGTCCACTGGATGATGTAGCCATCCGGCAGCATTTATATTTCCACCTAATTTAAGATTATATTAGACGAGAGTCTACTTTTCTCCCACTTGATTCCACAATTCATTGCAAGAGAATTCAAGAGAGTTGACAATTCATTGCAGAGCATCTTTGTACAATTTTTAGGGATTTTTTTTCTTTTTACAATGTAATGAGGCCAAAGGATTAATAAGGTTATTATCATGCATGTTCCTGTGTGCTATAGGAATGTCATTCTCTAGTCCAGACACTACACTAGGGTGTTACTACCACCGCTAGTAAATGAATGGCCTATTAGAAAGCGTCAACCGAAGATCACTAACTTTAAGCATTGATTTAAGAAATCTATTTGAATTGATCATATGTAGCACTAGATTTATTTGTTGTGAAAAATCAGGATATGTTACTTTTACTAGTATTTTCTGTCAGCGTTTATGTATAAGAAGGTAGCGACATCCTCTCCAAGGTAAATTTCGACTCATTTAATCTGCCCATGGTCGATTCTGCGTCTCTTGATTTTTGCTTCAGTGAAGAGGAGGTGTGGAAAACCATCCTTGATATTCCGGTGGACAAGGCTCCCGGATCAGGGGACTATTTTACAGATTGACATGGCAGATTATTAAGGCTGATGTGATGAGAGCTTTTCATGCTCTTTGGGCCTTAGATGGGAGGAGTTTATACCTGGTAAACCAAGCTTTCATGGTGCTCTTGTAAAAAAAAGAAGGACGCCAACTCGGTGGGGGATTTTAGACTGATCAGCCTCATTCATAACTTTGCCAAGCTTTTCACAAAAGTTTTAGCACGCAGACTGGCCCCTCAAATGGATAGGCTTGTGCAACCAAATCAAAGTGCTTTTATTCGAGGCCGCCTCATACACGAGAATTTCAAGGCTGTCCAGCTCACAGCCAAATTATTGCACCAGAAAAAAGAAGCCGGCAGCTCTCCTGAAAATTGACATCTCAAAAGCTTTCGACACGGTCAATTGGAGATTTCTACTTGACTTCCTTTAGCATATGGGGTTCTCTCGGCGTTGGCAGAATTGGATATCTCTGATTTTATCATCAGCAAGCACTAAGATTATTGTCAATGGGTCTCTTGGTCGCCGAATCTGCCACGCAAGAGGGCTTCGTCTGGGCGACCCGCTCTCTCCCCTGTTATTTGTCTTGGCCATGGAGGTTCTAAATTCCTTTCTGAAAAAAGCTGATGCGCTTGGCCTACTGCTCCCGCTTGATAATCGTGTGAAGGACAGTCTTCCTCTATGCCGATGATGTGGTATTATCCATTCGCCCACACCAACAAGACATGACCTTGGTCAAAGCAATCTTGGAGCTGTTTGCGCGTGTCTCAGGGCTGAAAACAAACATCGACAAATGTCACTTCTCGCCCATTCAATGCAATTTGGAGGACACTGTTACTTTGCTGTGACACTTCCCTGGTAGGATCGAAACCTTTCCGACAAAATATTTGGGCATACCTTTGTCCCTCAAAAAATTGCGCAAAACAGACTTGCAGCCACTGATTGACAAGGTGAATGACCGTCTCCCCTACTGGAAATCCAGATTGCTTAACAAAGCAGGTAGGGCCGTGCTGGTCAAGTCAGTTCTAACGGCCATCCCCACTCATACTGCTATGGTTGTTGACCTTTCTCCTTGGGCAATCAAGCAAATTGACAAGAGGAGAAGGGCTTTTCTCTGGAGGGGCAGTGAAGAGGCGAGGGGGGGGGGGGGCACTGCTTGCTCGCCTGGCCTAAAGTATGCAGGCCACCAGATCTTGGTGGTCTTGGTTTTCTAAACCTACGGCTATTTGGGTATTGCCCTACCCATGAGATGGTTGTGGATAAAGAGGACTGATGAAAATAGGCCTTGGTCTAACCTTCCCGATAAACAAGACAGTATAGTGCTTGCCATGTTTCAAGCATCCACTTCTGTTGAGCTAGGAGATGGCTCTCGCTCATTTTTCTGGACGGAAAGATGGCTTCACGGGCAATCAGTGAGAGACATTGCCCCCTGTCTTTGTGATGCAGTGGGTCCTCGTATCCAAAAGACAAGAACAGCTGCGGAGGGCCTTCAAAACGATCGCTGGATACGAGACATCTCCGGTGCACTCACCGTACAGGTTCTGCTTGATTACCTCCTGATTTGGGATCTCACCAGGGACATCGCCCTGCGCCCTGGGGTCACTGATCGTCTCATATGGAAGTGGACTACCGATCAAACCTTTTCCACGGCATCGGCATACAATTCTTTTTTCATCGGGCAGCACTCTATCCTGGGAGCAAAAATTCTAGCAAAAACAAGAGCTCCTGGCAAGTGCAAATTTTTTGGATGGCTGGTACTCCATGATCGATGTTGGACAGCTGCCAGGAGGAAACGATATAATCTTCAGGACGACGACAACTGCGCTTTCTGCTGCCAAAATGCAGAAACCATCACGCACCTCCTCATCAGACCTTCGCCAAGGAAATTTGGTTTGGAGTGATGCGGCCCCTAGCCTAGCATAACCTGCAGCCGGGCAGCAATTCATTCAACCTAGCTGATTGATGGGTGTCAGCTCGCAAAAATCTTCCAAAGTCGGACCGCAGGAATTTCGACTCCATGATCCTTCTGGTTTCTTGGCTGATATGGCTGGAACGCAACAGGAGAGTCTTTGACAATCAGTCCAGATCGACACAGCAACTTCTCAATCTTGTTGCTGACGAGGCTCTCCAGTGGTCACTCGCAGGCTATAAGCAGGTCGCTGGCCTTGCTGCAGCTCTTGGTCGCCCATCAGGTCGCGTAATCGAGTATGTAACTTAGTATCTTTTTTATCTTGTTGTTGGGTACCTACCTTGGTCACCCAACAAACTTTGAATCGTTGTTTCTGTGCAACAAACTGCTGCTTCCCTCTTAATGAAACACGCATTCAAGCGCGTTCTCTAAAAAAACAAAGTTGATATTTCAGATGGAGTACATTGTAATTGACTGGTGATGATGGACTGAGACGCCACAAACATGGAACTCTGCAAGCTGCAACTGCAAACGGACAAGAGAAAATATTGTGTCTGGAATGCAGATAGGATTTGAAGGAGACATATCGCACATGAATGAATGATGGGGCCGAACAGCATCCGTACAATATATCCACATGATGATATTGCAGCCTGATTGCTAGGTGCAGTTCAAGCATTCGAACCGTTGTGTTTGTCACTGCGCGTGCCTTGTTTCTGTTTGGACGTAGATATGTTGGAATATGCTGTAGGCTGGATCTAATAAGCCCAAAACAACCTTTTACTTAGCTTTGGTATGAAATTGGTGTTCTTGTTCGCGGTATATTTGGAGCGCTGGAATCCAATGCCAGGAATAATAATCCCAAGTCCCCAATGTGGATCTAATACACCTTCAAATCATAATGCACTGCCAGTCTTCTCTATCAATATGGTTGGGGCATCATGTAGTGCTTGCTCTATCTGCACAGCATACTCCATCCCAAATTATAGGTTGTTTTAGTATTTATATGTATATAAGTTTTGTTATGCACCTAGATATACAGTATATCTAGATACATAATTAAATGACATGTATCTAGAAAAGATATAATGGTATATAATTTGGAACGGAACGATACAATGTAAAAATGTGAGAGGGATGAGCATTGTGTTGATATGACAAACTTTGTGCAGCCTTACGACTGAGCAATTTGATTTCCATGTCAAATATACGAATAGTTAATGAGATGGCAGGCAAAAGATTTCTGCTACAAAGTCTGCTGATTAGCTTTGCTATTCCAAATAATACAGCATACAGAATTTCTCATTCTGCCACACTGGAGGTCCACATCATCTCATTTTACTGTGATAGGAGAACGCTCGGTGTTGCTTGACATGTTTGATTCAAAATATGAAAAAAAAATTACAAAATGCCACCTAGAGTGTGTGATTGACATGCGGACCCCATCACCTGCATGTTGCTCCCAGAACCAGTTGCTTCTCCTTTCCAAATTGCTCAGCTGACCAAGTCAAAATATTCCTACTCTAGGTCATGCTATCAATTGTGAAGTACTCCCTCCGTTCTAAATTATATGTCATTTTAGCATTTCTAGGTGTATAGTTTTTGCTATGTATCTAGGCATAATATATATCTAGGTGCATAGTAAAAATTTTGCACTTAGAAATACCAAAATGACCTATAATTTGGAACGGAGGGGGTATATCTGTTTCAGTTTGTTATCCGAACACTCTGTTGCTTCTCCTTTCTAAGCTGACCAAGTCACAATATTCCTACTCTGGCTCATGCTATCAACTGAGAGGTATCTGTTTCGGTTCGTTACCCGGACACCAAGAGTGTCTGGTGATTCAGGAAACAAATTGCTGTGGTTTGTCGCAATCACACTGTTCCCAGATGCTAAATTAGGTGGGCAATCCCCCATCTTCTCCTCAGAACACCGCTGTCTTCACGCACCATTGCGAATGCAACATTGGCATAGCGAACCTTGATCTCCATCCAGCAATTGACCTCAGCAGGGCTACCAATCAGTTCTCTATATTAGTCAATAGCAAAAGCCATTAACCAGACCCTCCCTCCACTGAGAAAAGAGCAAGAGGTCTCCAAACTACCTTTGCTTTCATTCTGCAGGGTACATAGCAGACACACTCAACTCTCATGCACTGCACAGGCCGTCGTTGTCCCAGAAATCACTAATGGAATGCAGAAGCAGCTACCGTTCGTTCTCTGCTTAGTAACAATGGGACACCTGAAGAGCGTCACTCATCCACTAAAAGTGACAGCAAAAGGCATTAACAAGAATGCTCCCAGCAAACGGTACTGAAAAGTTAAAAGCACATAGTGCAGTCCTGTTTTCTTCCATCAAATTTCTAGCCTTGGGTCCAAAAGAAGCTACCAAGTTGGGCAGAATTATCATGAGTTGTCGGTATAAACCCTGCGCAGTATGGAATCTTCAAATCCACAAATTTCAGAACACTCGGACTCCATTGAGATCAATGGCAACAGTTCAGAGGAATTTTGAAACTAACTCAAATTACAGTAGATGTAAATTTTTACCACCATAACAGTTCTTGGTACTTCAGCATGCCTTCAAAAATCATTCAAAATCCTCTACTAGGAAAGGTCGCTAACATGGAGCACAAATACAGAACTAGTATTAGGGATCATGCATTGTAGTCAAATGCGATGCCACAACCTTGAGATCATTTACAAGTGAACTAATGTCTATCTCCTGACAGACAACATCCTACAGATGGCAATCTAGAAACTAAAGAGCAGACGGTTTTGGAATATGGTAATTTGTTTCACAGTAAAGAAAACTGCACGAATTTTGAAGAAAGTAAGCTGAGCTGATCTAACTTCAGCAGTTCTTGGCTATGGGTTAGTCATAAATTTGTGCAGTTCTCTTTCAGCAGGAGAACATGAGAACTGGTAACCTAAAGAAATATTAAGATGCGACCTTTCCTGAAGTCTTGGATTCCCTACAACTATAATCCCCACCATGAAACAGATGGTATTGTCCATCACAAAGTCAGTGGTTTCAAACCAGATTCAGACAAATGGCTGCCATCGCGGAGGAATACACCCCCACTGTGAGGAAGCAAGATTTGTGGATTCTTGGCTTTTGCATCAATGTTTTGGGCTGGTGAAGCTTCCTTCAGTTTCTTCACATATTCAAAAAATTTAGCAACTTGCAATGCATACCTTCATTAACAGGGAAAACTGAATTAGTGTTGTTTGTGTAAAATAAAATTGTTGTCAGGAGCATTATGGAACCATAATTCTTTCAGCAAGCACTACAACATGATAACTTTTATGTGACTACTAGCCGTTAAGGTTAAGGGTTATCCAATGGTTGAACAACTCACAGCAAGGCAATCTTTTGCAAGCAAAACAGTATGATTCAAATATTCTAAAAAAATTGTTTGCCTTTGATAGTCAAGCAGAACCTCAGAAAACAAGAATAACAGATTTAAAGAAAGTTGCAACAAAGTCAGTTAGACAAATGAGTTTATGAATGGGTGATTATTACACTTACTTTCTTTTAGCTTCGACATCCCAGCTAAAATCAATATTTGGTTCGCAGTCCAGTACAAGAGCAGGAACCTAAGTGGCATCTATGTATCAGTTTTCAAGGATCAATAACAACTTTTCACAAGAAAATAAACACATGATGCTTACTTTCTGGATACTAGAGTGCACATGACTCCCTTCTAGATAAAACACTCTGTCTTTAATATCAGGGTGCAAGGAGTGGTCCATGCTATACGGCAATTGGCTTGCTGACAATAGTCTGTGATCCCCATGTTGAGAAGGCAGTAACCAGCATTCATGTTTCTCATGCAAATCTTGCAGGTACTGCAGTGTGACACTTCCTTCTTCAGATCTACTTCGAAGCATCATTCTCTTGTGACAAGTATCAGGGGTAGCTCTAAGATAGATAAATCCATCAGGGATAAGGCCAGGGAGAGATGACAGCACAGGGTCAAACCAAGAGTCATAAATGCTAAGCTCCATCCCATTCAACCAGTTAGCTTCATGAACAGCGCGAACAAATACCTGCAGAAGGGCGTGCACAAAAAAGTAACTCCATTTGCACAAGATAGAACAGGAAATGAGTAAAGACAAATAGCAAGATTTCTTACAGAACTAATTCCCGAAGAGGACAGCATTATGCATCTCCATTTCTTTTGAATCATTGATTAAGTAATAAAAGATACACATCACTTTTGACCTAGGAGCATAATATGTAAGGTTGCTGGTTATAAGTCTACAGCACATTAAGGAGCCAAAAAAAAAAGGCCATACCATTCGATCACTGAAGATGCTCCGTTCCACCAATCTGAGCGGCTTTATTCCTCCACTGGACTCCTTTTCTTGCATGAGCCTTGTTACAAACACATAGTTTTGGAATGTGTAGGCATACCTCTGCGGTTCAGCATAAAAGGCGCCCAAAATATTGAAATGATCAGGACCGACATCCTGCCATTTCGAGACTGGCTCAGGTATAATCTCCACAAGATCACGCAGCTCAACTGTGTCATTAGCAATCTTCTGTAAGAAGGTAGACTTCCCCACACTGATGTTTCCCTCAACACAAAAGGTTATTCTCCTGTCCTTAGCTGGTTGCATGACAGGCACCTCACTCTCCTCTTTCAGTTCACGAACAACATTGTCTTTCACGAAGGATGCTATGCTTTCTGCATGGCTCTTATGAACGATTCCAACAGAACTTTGCAAAAACTGAACCATCTTCTCAGTAGACCCACCCACAAGCTGCAACGATTACAGAAAATCTGTTAGAGCTCTCAGGAGACAAGCAGAACAAGAAACTTTTCAAAAGGTATCTATTCAGCCACACATTTATGTGCCCAAAACATGATATAACAGGCAGGACATACCGAGCACGTCATTCATACAGTTTGATTGTTTAACAGTCTGAAGCCAACTCCTGAATATTCCTAGCTTCCTAATTAAGTGAACCAATTGGACCTTGAACTAACTCTGTGATCAACCTCGACAATCCCAGCCAATGAAGTGGCAGGATTACACAATGCAACAAACGATCTTTACGCCTTATAGTTGAGATTTTAATTTGCATCCCGGAACAGAGAACAGGCACCAAAACTTGATAGGAGAGAGGAACTCCTGATGTTAGGCACTGAGCACCTAGAAGCTCTTATAACTAACCTTTAAGTGCTGGGCTCTCCATGGGAATTTACTAAAATAAGCATTAGGAATCATACCAAGTTAAGGCAATCTGAACTTCCCAGTGCCACATGCCGAAATAAAATACAAACCCCACCAATAAAGGGATCAATTTTGGATTTCAGTGTGTCACACGCTGCGGCCACTGATTCGACTATTACCACACTACCGAGTATGAACGACAGGAGATAAAAAGTCAAGTTCCACCTGACCACGCATGTTTTCCTCATTCCCAAATCAACATCTCCAGCACAAGGACCCCAATCGCAACCTCACATTGTGTGGTTCTTCCCATTCCCAGGAACCCGGTTAATAAAGCCCCCCGATAACTTAGTAACAAGGGAACCCTGATATAATAAGGAAATCAAGGAAAAAGCCAGAGATGCATATACCTTATCCGTATACAGCTGCTTGAGCCGCGCGAGATCCCTGAACCCGCCGTCGACGAGCTTCCTTAGGTTCCGCGGCCCGACCCCGGGGATCACCAGCAGCTCCGCGCTCTCCCTCGCCGGAAACCCCGCCTCCCTCCCGCCGGCGGCCGCCGAAGACGATAACCGTCTCCGCCCGAACCGCAGGGACCCCGCGAGGGCCGCGGCGGCGGGGAACCGGAGGGGCGGGGGCGTGGAGGTGGAGGTGGAGGGGGCGACCGGGCGGAGGGCGGGCGACATCGCGGACGGGTCGGAGGAGCTACGGGCGGGGGCGGCGAGGCGGCAGCGGCGGAGAGGGAGGAGGCGGCGCATGGCCGGCGGCGGCGGGGGGCATTGGGGTTTAGGGTTGTTGGTTTTTGGCGGGAAGGGGTTGCGGAGGTCGAGGAGACAGGGCTGCGTGCTGCGGGTGCGGCCGGAGCAGAACAGAGCAGCCTGCGGCGATGCAGAGCAGGGGACTTTCCGCATGGGCTCTGCACTAGAAAACCAGGGCTTTGCCAATTCCCTCGATTCCATCGAAATTTAAAATCATCCCTTGAATGCCACTGAATCCACATGTCATAGACACAAAAATTATGTACTAGGATGGCATTCAAGGAATGAGTTTAAATTTTCAATGGCATTCAGAGAATTTATCTTTTTTTCTCTTTTTACAAAAAAAACAACCAAAAGATGGTTTTACTTTACACGTCCGCTATTTCTCTTAAACACCTCTTCATCATAATGGAAATGGCTAAGAGGTTATTTCAAAAAAAGAAATGGCTAAGAGGAAAGCATGTGAACAGAGGTTTTATGTTTCCTTATTTTCAAAAAGAAATACCCATAAAATCCTTCTACTCTATAGGTAGAATATTTTGTGTTACATTAAAAGAATCAGATCGTCTTTAGTTTTAATATGTACGTCTATTTGGTAGGCAAATTTTGGCTGATTTCGGCTGATTCTGTGAGAGAGAATAAGGCGAAAGAAGCTGAAAGAAGCCAAAAGTAGATAAGCAAGAGATATAATATAGAAGTAAATTGAGGCAGATCCAAAAGGCAAACATTTAAAAAATGAGGGAGACATGGCGTCTTATTTTATTAGTGAAAATTGAAAACTATTCGACTTCATTCAAAATTCCAAGTTCAAAGTTTGGGCCGAGAGCTGACTCCATGTAAATAGGGTAACGGCCCTCGAATGGTTTAGACCCAGCGAAATATTAGTGGGCTTGAAACCCGAGCCAGATTCGGCCCAATGAATCCCGCAACATTTTCACGGGGGCCCCACCCCCCTGGAATTCCGAAATTTGAAATTCCCACCTCCCCAGCGCCTTTTCGGCTTTTCGCTCCCACATCTTCCCCCCTCTTCCCTCACCCCAGCGATGCCGCCGGCGACGACTCCCCGCGGCGGCGGTGGGCGGGTACCCCCCGCCGGAGACGCTCGGAGCCCGGCTAAGCGGCCCCGCGACTCAGACGACTCCGGCTTCGACGGCGACTCCGATTCGGACTGCGACGGGGGCCTCGTCAGGTACCACCTCGGGCCTCGGCGCCTCCCCTCCCACGCAGCCTCGCGTTCTGGGATATTCCTTCTTTCGATTCGGCTCGTTGGGTGACGAGAGGGCTTGTTCTATTCATTACTTGCCTAATTTGTGATGTTTCGTGTCATGGGCGCGGCGGAAGCGACTTGAGGGAGATCGTGTGCCTGCTGCGGCTCATCAAGGGCGGGGCCAACAGGGACGGCCAGAAGATGTGCCAGCAGATCATCGCCAGGTGAGTCTCCACCCGGGTGGGCTTCGGAATTCCTCGCGGTCGCATCGACATTTGTTAATGTCAGTGTTTTGCATGATGCTGTTGGTTTGCGGTTGCGCCGATTGCTGCCTGCCTGTATTGATTTCACTCATTTTCAGGCAATGTTTTATGCCAGCTATTAGATTCGCAGTTTTCACACAACGTGAATTGGTGATATTAGCATTATCTGTAGTCCATGGAATCGTGCTACCTTTTAGGTTCAATGTAAGTTTTGGCAAGCCTACTTGAGATAACTCACAATTTGCGGTGAAAAGAAGGCAAATACGGCAGCATATGTGACAGATGCAATACCCTCCTCATCGTGTACTGCCGTGAAACTTGCTGTTTCTGGGATTAACCTTGGTCTTTTGTTGATATCGCGGTGCCACATCATTTGTAGTCTGAATTTTCTTCCTAGTATTGTTCTTGCGATGGCCTGCTGGATTTCGCTGTTATGAATTTTCCTGTTCCTTCTCAGGAAATCAAGATAGCTTTCCTTTTATGCATTCACAATCATTACTATTATCTTCCTATTCTATTAAAAAAGCAGCACTTCAAAATTGTAGACAACAGGAGTACAGACAAGATACTTGTAGAGTCTCAGTCGAAGAGTGAGTTTATATATGGGATTGATCATATTTTTCCTCATCCTACTGTGTACGCTAACTGCATGACCTGTTCAAATCTTTTAATATGTCTTTGATCTGTATGACTAGAGTTTTGTTGTCAAATCGTTTTCTTAATCTGTAGTGTCGCAGCGGATATTCAGACTATGCTAGAAGAAACCCAGCTGAAGTTTGAGATGGAAAGGTATTTTTCTCGCGGGCAAATTTGTGTTCCATAAACTCTACTCTTCTTTGAGTGTAAAAAAGTGTTTAATCTTGGCAGTTAGCTGGAGCACTGAAACCAGTTGCAGAGAGCTAAATAAAAATATTCATCTTCACTGAGAACACACTAATCTGTGTTCCTATTTACACATGCAGGCAGAATTTATTGAAAGTACTGTCGAACACTTCCAAAGAGGTATTCATACATAATTGTCTTTGTGGGTATCATTTTGTACTAAAATGACATGAGGTTTGTACTTCAGCAGTGTGAGAATTCACTGAATGAAGAGTACAGCAAGTTTCAAGAAACATATGATATGTTTTGTAGAGAAAAGGATGCACACATGCAAACTTTCAGAGGTAGGTCAAATAAGAGGTAGCTGCCGTTTGTGATGGTTGCTTCTCACTGATTTGTCCAGTTATGTATCAAGTGTGCCTCTTTTTTCCTTTTAAAAAAAACTAGTACGGAGAGAATTTACTCCAGGATGCTTGATTTTGTCACTGCATAATTGAATTTAGAGGACAATTTTGAATGAACTGTGTGCTTGGTTGCTACTTACCTGGATGAATTGTAATGTTGTGCCTGTAGAGAGCATGATCTGGCAAAAAAATATCATCCTATCAACTGAAATCTTTATATGTAATGTGCAGACCTGTTCTCAGAAGTTGAAGTTGAGAAGAAGAAATTGCTTGAGCAGTACGAACATCATAGTAAGTAATAGGATCATTTGCCAATTTTGTGCAATGGATTGTTGTTTACCTGACTATCATTCTTTCAAACAGAGAAGACGGAGACCACCACGTTATCAGAACTTGACAAAACATTCTCAGAGAAGATAACAAATGCAGAACAATCTGTCAGAAGGATGAAGAAGGTACATCTTGCTCATATATGTACTTTCTAATGTGCGGTTGTACTTTTATTTATTTTGGAAGTATTCAGAGATGGAGTCTTCCTCCGTCTTTATTCGTTTACACATTGTGGGGGCGTACTTTTATCTGCTTTCTCCTCTTATGCCATATCTTCCTTTGGCAATCCAAATTTCCCGAGTCGGGATTCCAGTAGCGATTGCACATTTCAATTTCATGGCTTTTGTTTACGCAGGATGACAAGTCTTTTATCATCTTTCGCAAGTCTATTGGCTCATTTCTTGAGTGTGGCTCCGATGATGATTTTGACCTTGACGACGAGTGAAGCCACTACTCATAGAATAGACAGTAAATGATACGAAATTCCTTCGTTACTTCTTGGCCTTTGATTCTTTTTCTGTGCAGGTTTATTATACTTTAGTGGTATGCAGTTTGTAAGCCCATTGTATTAGCTTCTTCCAGATGAGTTTGTTGCATCAACCTGATCGTTAAGATTCAGTAAAAACAGAATAAATCGCAATTATATATTTGGTCTGGAGCTTGTTGCATATGTACAGATGGGAAATGCAATCTTGTTATTTTTCCTCTTTGAAAGCAGAGGGTCTGTTACTTCTCAGCCCAACAATGACTGGGAAACGCTCTGGAAATCCAATCGTTGGCATTTTTAGGACTTGACAGTTGACACCATTATCGCACTTATATGTGGCCCACATGACATGTTTTCTTTTTGAGCTGCTCAGCATTTAAATGGATAAAATGAAAATGCTTAATGCTGGTGTGAACAACTTAACATTTGATTGGAACAAAGCAAAGTATGTTGTTCAAATGCAACAAAACAAATCAAAATCAAAATTTTTTATTATTAGTCAACACAAACAAACAAAACTGCGATTGATGTCAAATCAGCACATTGAAAATATATAAATGTATTCAGTAATTTGAGCACCCAAGTTCTCCATTACTCCATCTATACAACACCATCAACAGGTTCTTCAATGCTAAATGTAGAGAATAAATAAACAAGGCAGGCTAGCAGCTATATCGCCTGCATGTAGTCCACACTGTGAATATGTAGCAAACCACACTGTGAATATGTAGCAAACTATGTAATATCAATACCGGCAGCTCTACAAACATGAAACACAGAAAGACTTTAACCAGATCCTAAAATTGCATTCCAAGGTTTAAAAAATCCTCCCACTAAAAATGCTCCAAGGTCAAAACAGGTCCATGTACACCCGCCGCCTTCAATACACTCCATCAAAATTGAGGTTATAAATGCGAGTAAGACGATTAACCCAGCCAGTCAGAATGACACCATCTATACTTTCAAGTTTCCTGTAATTACAATTCAGGTTGTCCTGCTGATGCTTCGCGAGCAATGCTTCCTCATGCAGTTGATTCTACAAGGATTCAAGAAAATAAATAACATAAGCCCAATGCCTAGAGAAGGCAACTAAAAGACGCATCGCATGCAAGGACTGACGTGACTGAGATAACAGTCTTTTATTAAAATCTTACTTCTGTAAAAGTTCCTGAAGTATGAATTTTAGAGACATGTTCATATTTATATTCTTCTTTGAGGCAGAATTATAGCTATTCAAGTTCATAGAATTTGGAACTAAGGGTCATAGAATTACTGCCAACAAGAACAAGATTTTACCTTGATTAATGCTAAATTTTCCACCTCATGTCTCTTGGACATTAACTTAAACCTTCTGACATCATTGCAAGCAGGATCTGTAGGGCCCACCCAACAGAATTCTAACTTTCTACCAGGTTTCCATGGACGGTCATTGAACATTTCTGCTGTGGCTCGCTTCGCCCTCACAGGCCTTGGCATCCCAGACATCATGAACGGGAACTCATTTAGCATGTTGACCACATACTCAGCATCCTTCTCAGTTTCCATTTCTATTAATGCAGATTGAGGAATATCAAATGGAACTGTGTAGTTGGTCAGAAAATTGACATTTTTTACATTCCCAAATTGGTTCAAAGCCATCGTTATCACTGCATCAGTAGCTAGGTGAGACATGTTGTCAAGGTATACAGTTCTCTTAACCTTCTCCTCAAACTCTTTATACTCTTTTGCGGCCTCCAAGACTGCAGCACTGGTACTTTGTTCCACATCCGGGCCAGCAGAGGTAGAAAGTTTCATTCCAGAAGGGTTGTGGCTGGTGCCAGTAGCATGTACCGGAGATGGGCGCAGCTTTTTGCTAGATTTCTTGTCATTAGCTGGATCAGCTGGTCTTCTGCTTGGGGCACAGTTTATAGCCTCAGTAGACAGCTTCGCAGTGGTAATGTTCTTTCTAGATTCTTCAAACAGGTTATTCCCTAGAGTTTTGTCATTTACCTCCACACCCTTCACTGCAGATGTTCTCACATTTTTCCTTGAGTTGTTGATCTTAGCCTCTACAGTTACCCCCTTGCTTGAAGAATTGCTGTTTGTCTCATAGAGCAGCCTCTTGCTCGGGATCATGTAGCTGGAGTTGTTCTTTTCCACTTCACCATGCACGCTAATGATTGACTGGTTCTTGCTTGGGGCATTGTTGATAGCTCCTATGTATGATTCCTTCCTAGGTGTATTGCTGCTGTCCTCAAGAGGCAGCCCCTTGTTCATGATGAATTTGTTTCCCTCTTCACACAGCTCCTTTCTTACAGGGTAACTGAATTCCTCTTTAACCTGCACTTCAGTGGCGGTTGTCAGGTTCAGACTCGAGACAATCAAATTAGGCTCTTCAGGTAGTGTCCCGTTTGACATAGTTGTGATTAGATTGTTGCTCTTTGCCTCTTGACACTGTCCTTCTCCTATGTCTTTGCCGCATACCTCCTCAGCCTTCACTTTATTGTCCACAAAGGTCGTGCTTGGGGTGTTGACATCAGTATGTTCAGATACTTCCTTAGCCGGGTGGTTTTTAGTATCCTCAGGTACTACTGTGCTCGCGGTCTGAACACCCTCATCCAACCTCTTTCTCGGTGGCAGGCGTATACGAATTTTTTTCCCAGGTGGGGCAATTTTCCTGGCGCTGGTGTCCTTGCTGGCTTCAGCAGCCTGGTTTTTGCAGGCAGGTATTTCCTTGGCGCACAAAATCCGCCTGCAGTTTGTGAATTGAAATGATATAAATGTTAAATAATGCAAATAACAACAATATTTGTCAGGCTAGATGCAGAAGACAAGAAGGTCCCTTTTAACTTGTCAAATATGACAGAAAGTCTGACAACCTAAACAGTTAGCACACAACGCATAGTCATCAAGCATCATCTTCAAAACAAAATAACAATAAGCATCAACAAGCAAGCACATAGATAAGAATTTTCGATGATACCAACCAGGTACATTCAAAACAAACGTGATGGTAACAGCAGCAGGCTGGTCAAAACATGTCAGCAACTCAGCATGGAAGATGTGTATCTATTCTTCAATAAAATTCCAGTAGGGGCATGCCATTCCTGATTCCCTCAAAAAAATATCAGTGTCAATTGCCAAATGGTTGCTTCTGCTGAATATTTTGCCAGGCCTAGCCTTGGTCTCTTGCACAAAACGGTTTTATCTCAGTTGTTTAGGGTGACAGCTAAGCAATCCAAATCCTAGTATCTTATTATTCAATTGCACAGAACCAGAAAAGATGATCAACAGGGTTTCACAGTGTTAGAGAGGAAAAGTAAAATATCATGACTGTTAGGTTAGTTAAATATAACTAGCAATCATAATACAGATGAACATTGCGGGAACCGAATTTTCTAAAGATGCACAAAACACTTCATAACTTGGTGAAACCGTCATGTGATGGGATCTAATGTGTCCTGCAGAAATTCTGCTAAAGCACAAAATATCCAGTCACCTACTCCTAGGGAAGGAGAAAAGCAGTGATGAATGCACATCAGAGGCCCACACCAATTTCACAGCAACAAGCAGCTTTGCCACATAAATTTCAGAAGCTACTTTTTTTCCCATTTCGCAAAATCGAATCCAAATTTCACAAGCTATCGCCCGCTAGAAGTGCACCGATCCCCGACCACACCCCCCCCCCCCCCCCCCCCGCACAAGAGCTGCAGGAGCTCCGAGATTCTGACGAGCCACCGCTCCCGGAACAGAAATGCAGGTTATCTCGGCGGACGCAAAACCCTAAACCCCAATATCGGAGCCCGAGGCGCACGGGCCGAGAACCGCGCCCCGCCCCCGAGCGGAAGCGTCCGTGGAGCCCCCAGAGCAGCAAGCCTACCCCCGATCGTCGCCGCGCCGCACGGAATTGGACGCGGATTGAATGCGCAGCAAGTAGGGCGAAGTGGGGGGCGAGGGCTTACCCTGGAATCGCCGCGGCGGAGGAGGAGGATGAGGAGGGGAAGAGGTCGCTGCGGGAACGAGACATCTGGAGAGCCGGCGGTGGCGGCGAAGCTCGGCGACTCCGGCGGCGGCGGAGGGAGGCAGCCCGTGCTTCCGCCCAGTGGCCACTGCTGTGTGCTGCTTGCCCGATCGGAGGAAGTGGGTGGAGGCTGCAGACAGGTGGGCCGGGGCCCACAGCGCAGTGACCTAAGAGAGGTGAACGGGAGGGGGAGGCCGCACGTGCGCGGACACGATCCTCTTTTATTTTTCGACAAACTTCCTTTTTCTCAAGCTGTAAAATCTCCTCGAATTGAACTTATGTCTAGAACTAGCCTGTATGATTCGGACAAACTTCGGTTAAATTAGTTGATATGTAACCTATCTATATTCGTAGCAGCGCGATTTGAAAATGATACAAGTTTGAAATAAAACACATTTTTTCCGATGGACAATAAAACATATTTCCAAGCGTAAGAAGGGTAAAGTTGCAAATTGGCATTCTCACAGTGTTATTGGAAGTTTTGAGTTTCACTTGAAATAGCTAGAAAAAAAGTGTCGATGAGTTAGGAAGAAGATATCATAAATTTTCTGCAATGGTCCCTCCCTTTAGAGCCTATTTGGTAGGGCTCCGACTACTTTCGTGGAGCAGCTTCTCTGATGGAGCTGAAGCTGTTTTGAAAAAATATTTGGCAAAACAGCTTCATCTGGATGGTAAAATACAGAGAAAGTGAAAAATAACATGATACCCTTCCTATTTATTTTCTTCCCTTCCCTCTCCACCTTATTCTTTCTCTCCTTCCCTCCGCCTCGCATCCTCCGCCGGCCTCCTACCCCGCCCGACGTCCCACCTGTGCCCCGCCCGGCCTCCTGCCGCGCCCAGGTCACGGGCTCCTGCTGCTGCCGTGCCACGGGGCACGGGCTCCCGCCTCGCCGACCGCCGCAAGCAGGCGCCGCGCACGAAGAGGAGCAGAGCACGCGAAGCTGCGGACGGGGGGCAAAATCGTCGTTTTGCAGGGCCTGCTGGGTGGAGCCGCTCGGAGCCACATTTTCATGGCTCCACCTCCTATGTGGAAGCCGTCGGTGGCTCCAGGTGTGGCTCCATCCCTAGAGCTGCTGCAAAATACCCCGTTTGGCAGGACTCCTGCTGGAGCCGGCTTGGAGCCGTTTTTGGAGCCCTGCCAAATAAATCCTTAGTGCTAAGCTATCCTGTAATTTAGCGTGCACCAGGGTTCGGCACTACGGCCCCTAGGAGAGCAACAATAAAATCTTTTCCCCACTCGATTATTTGGGAAAGAGAAATATATTAACAAATAAAGAACTAATAGCATTGTTTTTTTTAAAAGTAGAGGAACCTTATAATGACATGGCAACCCGAAATTTACCATACCATATCACAAACAAGCCCCTCGTCAAGCTTTTGTACATGAAAAAGCAAAAAAATGTGAAATTTCACTCTAGGGGCCAAAAACTACTTGACATTCACACGCACATTCTGTACTCCCTCCAGCCTCGAGACGACAAGCAAAAGCAGAACAGGCCAGCGAAGAAACGGCAGCACACGTACATTGCAGTTGCGCGCAGCATTCATGGAAGAAGAGCCACGGCAAAGATCGCTCCGACAAGGCCGCAAGCCATCAGAGAAGAGTGCCCAATAAGGCCGGCCCTGCTCGCCGCGCCATTGCGGTGGTGGCTCCTGGCGTTGAGGTTCCGGGGGTCGACGACGGACCCCGCGCCGCCCTGCTCCGGCGTGCCGCCGTTCGTGTGCCCGCCGCTGTGGCTGCTGCTGTACCCGTGCCCATGGCCTGAGCTCCTCACCGTCACCGTGACCCGCTCGCCGCCACCTGCCGCTGCACACGTCAGAGCTAGCCGCTGAGTTTCAGCTGAATTCATGCTGTTCATTTGAAGCTGGACTTCCTTTTTCAAACATTTTTCGCTATTTTTTTGTTGTTGGCCGATCAGATCATCTGGTATCAAAGTATATCTTGTTTGCGTGAATAGTACAATGATGCCGTTAAAGAATTGGTGCGTGATCGCTTTCTGATAATATCACGAGGAACGAATATGGGTATCCTTAACGTGTTGTGCGTCCTGTTGAAATGCAGGGAATCGTATCTTTTCCCCACACATGGACAGGGCGGACCGACAGAGCATATGTGACAGGGAAGGGAAGGGGCCGGCCTCCCATCTGCGTCTGCACACCTCAGATCAGCCGCAGGGTCCAAGAAATGCTTGTTTTCTTCTTCTTCTGGCTGCTATCTGGAGTTGCTCAAATTATTCAGAGCCAGAACTTTTTTTTTGTAGGTTCTGGGAAACCACTATTTTATATGCTAAATTCCTTTGGTATATAGAGTTGTGAATCTCTACTCCCTTCAGAAACAATCAGGTGTGTTATTTAAATAATCAATGTCAGGTGTTGACTCAATTTATTTCACGTATTTATCATCATTATTCTTAAGGTGGTGCTCTTTTAGCTTGCAGACTCCATTACACAGGGATCCTAGCATAGGGTGAAACGAAAACAGGGGGTAAATGCACCTATGTAGCAAAATTCACATGTTAAACTTCCATGGTATGACTAATACTACATAGATACTTTTGGGTTAAAATTTCAGCACCATGTCACTGAAATTATTTTATTTACAATGCAACACTTACCCGTCCACAAGACTACATCAGCATTTCATATTACTTGTGTTCTTCCATAGAACAGACCACTTCACTCGCTGTAATATTATTGCTTAATAACAAAGCAGATGTGGTTTTAGAAGATGGAATAAAAACAAAACCCAGCCTCTGCGCAAACAAAGCACATGTGGTTGTCCAGCCTAGTTTACAGTTCAGCTGGAGATATTTTATTAGCGAAACATAAGTGCGTTAATTTTCTATATTATGTCGCCAATTTCCTAGGCCAGCCATGCTTTGGGCACATTCCTGAATAACTGAAGAAAAAAAAAGGATACTTAAAGCTTCAGGAACGAGCAGGGCATTGTCTCTTTAGAACTGTCTACTTGTGTTTCTACAACAAAACCACCATTCTCGGGTTCAATTAAAGTTTTTTCTTTTACTTAAATTCAAACCCAAAACGCTGGTACTGTAAAAACACAAGGAAGCCAAACTAGAATTCAGTTCAGATTCTTAGTCTGAGACAAGCTGAACCGCGTACCTGCTGTGTCCCCGGCATCCGCAGGCTGAGCTCCATGGACAGCTGAAGCAACGAGCAAGAGGAAGAGAAGGGAGACGAAGATGGAGGGTTTCCTGGAGCTCGCCATGGCTGCGCTGCAGGGACGACCAGCAGACCAAGGCCACGAACTGCCACTACCTCTCTGCGCCGCTCACTTATATCCGGCCTGAGAGGGTGGTGGAATAAGTTCCCCAGGGAGCTTTCCACGTGGTCCTTCCAAAGCTGGTCACACCTACCTTATTGTTTATCTCCTTGTTTGTTTGGTTACATTACCTTTTTATAACAGCCAGCACTAGCAAATGTCTTTCTTGATTTTGGGTTGGTTAATGTTATCATTAGTACTTCTTGTTAAGCAATAATACAACCAAAGTGGGTATTCAATGGTTTTGTTGTGTGCACCAATAGTTTAGTTTTTGTAAAAGCATGATGCACATTACAAATGTGGCATGTAGGCCCAGTTGTTTTATGAATCCCAGAGTAGGGACATGTAGACTGGTTTAGTTTGATGCTTCTGCGAGGGGGTCCTCCATGGTGAACAGACCATGAACAGGCTGCAACATGGCGTGCAGAACTTCATCAATTTGCAACTCTGCTATTTCCCCATTGCTCTTGTATAATAGATTTCTCATATTGATTTTTGCCAAAAAAAAAAAATTTTTTGAAGAAAAGATTTTTGCCAAAAAAATCAATAAAAATAGTTATGACAAGTGTAAAATATTCATGTTTGAGACGACAGGATCCATGCATGCCCCAGATGAAGCAAGACAGAAAAGACTGCTTTTGCTAAAGTTTCAACCTACTAACAAATAATTTTAAATTTTTAACTCTGTCACTGAAATTTGAGTAGAACAATCATCAAAACACCTACTAGATGCTAGTCTCACACTTGAAACTAAGTCCGAACCAGCCATCCAACGGCGGCTGACACGAGCACGACGCCGGTGGCCGCCGTGGACCCCGGGCGCGGCGCTGCCCCTGCGCTGGAAGCCGGCGGCCCAGGAGAGACGACCCAAGGGTTGGAGGCGGCCGGCGGCCCCCACGCGTGCCGCCCGTCACGGTGGCCGCCGCCGTCGTAGTGGCCGTGGCTGTGGCAGCCTCCGCCGTCCCCGCTGGCGCCGTGCGTCGTCTCGTTAGTTCCTGCGCGCATATGCATCCAGGCAGCAATGTCAAAAAATCGTGCGATTTGGAGCTCGAGGAAGAAACGAGAGGACACTTGGCACTTGCCTTTGCCATGGCTGCCATCTGCAGGGGCAGGGGCAGGGGCCCCTGCGTCGGCGCATGAGAAGGCAACGGAGAAGAGGACGACGAGGAGGAGCAGAGGAAGCCATGGCTTCTTCCGTCGTTGCTCCATGGCGATGGTGAGCATCGTCGTCTCGGCGAGTAATAATGATACGAATATGATGTCGGCGGCGTGGTGCAGGGTATAACAGAGTAATTCCGGCATCTGATCACGGCAGCTGGTCGTTCGTTTAGCAATGGCTTGATTGGGTACGGGTTCAGATCTTTCCATAAACACGCAAGGATTACCTTCTTTTTTTTTCTTTCATGCATCGCGTGTCTGTCAGAGCGAGATTGTTCGTTGTGCTTTCCATCATCTTCGCGAAAGCTCAGGGACGTGTCAACGCAGCATGCGCGAGCAGACCGAGCCACGCAAGAAAGCGTTCGACATCCATCGCCGACCTCACCAAAAACTACTAGAATGGAAATACGAGATCAGGCATCAGAGGCAAAGCAGCAGGACGGCCGCCGCAACGAGCACGGCGCGCGCGGCCAGCATCCGGGCAGGGCCCGGCGCTGCTGCCGTGGTGGTAGTTGCCGTTGCCGGCGACCGTGCGGGGGTAAAATACGCCCGGCGTCTCCGGCGTGCCGTGCCCGCGGCCGCGGCCGTGACCACCATGCCCGCCACCATGCCCGCCGCCGCCGCCTTTCCTCACGGTCGCCGACCACCGCCCGGCGGCCACCGCGTCGCGCGTCCGCTCGTGCTCGCCCACCCCTGCAGCGCAACCAGAACCAAGCATGGAAACTTGTCAGTTGACGTGGAAAAGCAAAACCCGCCCGCTTCCTTAAGCACGCCGGCCCAAGACGAAGACGAACTCAAGGCAGCTGCTGCAGGAGGGAGCGAGGCGCGGACGGAGGTACCTAGGCGGCGGTACTCGCTGCCGCCGCCGTCCGCGACCGCGAGGTGGCGGCGGGCTCCATGGACTCCGGAGACCAGCGCCGCCGGCAGCAGAACGAGCGCAGCAAGGAACAGGAGGTGGATGCGTGGCGCCATGGGCTCAGACGTCAAGCCATCCACCGACGCCGCCGACGATTAGCCGCGGCTAATGATGACCCCGCGAAACAGTAATCGCGTTTACCATTAACACCGTCTTCTCATCCCTTGCTTTTATTCGCCTTGTCCGGGTGGATTGGAATGTGGAGGAGCGTGCGGGAAGAAGAGAAGAATACTTGCGGAGGCGGGGATGGAAGCCACTCATGGGCCACCGGGACGATAGACACGGCAACCTGCGGCAGAGGGCGGGCGGTGCGACACGCGCCCACCGGCACCGGCGTGCGGGCACCTCGGAGACGGGCATTTTTCGTGGCAATGGCAACCCAAGGTGGACAACTGGACCAGACACTGACAGCGTGCTTTGGCTCCGAGGAGCGGAGGAGGCGACGGAAGACAACAAACACATGCGGACATGGCTCGATCGGGGACCCGGATCCGAAACCGTACGTGAAAAAAATAGTATTATCATATTCAGTTCCCGAATTGTTTTCTTTTTTTCGCGCGGGAGCGCTGCTTCTCTGATTTGCTAAATTATTTCAAATGTGGAGCGGTTAGGGTAGTAGTAGCGTAAATAAAGCGGCATGACGTACTTCCTCCGTAAAAAAAAATGCAACTTTTGCTTTCCGAGAAGTCAAACCGATTTTAAATTTAATCAAATTTATACAAAATAGTATTAACTTTTACATTATGAAATGAGTATCATTATATTAATTATTTAATATATTTTTATACTAAATCTATTTGGAGATATAAATATTAGTAATTTTTTGAACAAATTTAGTCAAATTTGAAATCATTTGACTGCTGGAGAAGGGAGAATTGCATTCTTTTTGGGACGGTGTCACACCCGGTTTTGAAAGGAAACCGCATGCATTCTCTATTTGCGCCAAGATCAAGTTTGCACACATATGAATACGTCAATGAATACCAACACAATGTCATAACGATAAGAGAGTATTAAAAAGTACTTTATTACATGATCGATAGTCTCAATCTTAATCAAACAAATAAACGTCTTAAACTAGTAGCGGAAACTCCATCTTCACAGGCAGATGACTGGGGGACATACGCCTAGAAATCCTCAAAATCTTCTGGAAACTCCGGACAATTATCTTGTTCTGAGCAGCATTGGTTTTAATAAAGCAAGCGTGAGTAAACTTATGGTTGGTACACAACAAGTGGAGTAAATTATATGATATGCAAGGCCAAGATCAAGGAATAGCTGACATGGTTTAACTGCGGTAAGCACTTTTATTTGGTCAAGTTTAATTAGCAAGCATTAACTAAATACTAAATGTAAGTAAATACCATTAACCCAAAAGTAAAAGAATAAGTAACAACAGCATAAAGTAAAGAACAACAATTTAGATCATCTTCAAGTTCGTTTATCATGTGAGGGTCTAAGCCGCTCGTAACCGTGAGCACCGCTGATATATCAGTTTTAGATACTCTGTAGACGTTGTACACTTTACCAACAATTCGCGTAAAAGTCCAAAGAGACTTTAAACCCAACCATGTTGCGCGGGCCAGACACAATATCACACTTCCGAGGTGTGATTGCATAGGGACGCTACGAGGCCTTTACAAAGATTCCCCAACTCATGACAATCCGCTAAGATTTGAGGCCGAAGTGGTCATAACACTCCCTAATGGTTAGCACCTTGGCAAAGGCTACTACCCCAAGAGGACCGAGCTATACCCCATCAACGCACTCCCCTCTTGCCCTTTCGGTAAGACCATCATAAGCTAGAGTTTCTAATTAATTAGCCAAAACCAGAGCCATGTGGTATTGTGGTTGTAATGTTTTTCTGGGTGGTTCTCCATATTCCAATTAATGCAATGATCTTATAATTAAAGTATGATAAAAAGGTATTCCAGAACATGAAGTAAAACAGCTGTAGTCTTTGATTCAAGTTAACCAACCAATAGACCAAAAGTATGCGCAACTAGCAAGACTACCCAACAATAAAGTAAATACCCAGGTTTGATCAAGGAAGTATATGGAAACTAGGTATATCCTTAATTTGGGACCCATAAAATTATAGACACATGCATTGCATAAAGTAAAAGTGTGTATATTGAAAAGTTATTGGGACCGGAGTATGATCAAGGACCACTTACCTTCTTCAAAGTATTGATGCTGCTCAGAAGGATCTTGAAATCCTTGCTCTTGCGCTCCCACGAACTGCTCACCGTCAATCGCACCACACAAGCACATACAAGCAAGCAAGTACAATAAATAAGAAACAGTACACCAAACAATGTGAACAGAACAGAACAAGGTGATAAAGCTACTGTACACGTTGCAAGGATGGCGTGAGCACAAGAATCGATAAAAATGGAGTTAAAACGAGAATGTTATGACTAAAACGGGGTTTCAGGGGCCTATCTGCGAGAAATATGAAAGAACAGGGGCTCTGACTGAAGAAAACTAGGGCTAAAGCGTAAATAAACCTTAAAGCTAGGGTCTAGATTGAAAAACAGAGGGGCTAGGATGGCGGGTTCAATTTTGTAAAATGTCCGGGGCTAAAACCGAAGAAAAACGACTATTCTGCAATTACTTTTGAATTGAGGCGAACTGCGGGTTGATTTTCAGAAACGCGAGGGCACTTTTGCAAAAGGGGTAGGGTTGAACGGTCAAGGCTGGGTTTGACTTCGATCAGATCGAATCTGGGCCATCGAGATCCGACGACGGCCGGCGGGGCTGGGCATTGCAGGCGGCGGTGCACGGCGGCGAGCGGCGACGGGGCTGCCGGACTTGGCCTAAATCGGCCGTCTATTGCTCTTTTCGAGCGCGGCTTGCACGGGGAGGACGAGGGCTATACGGGCGATGCATCTAGGGGATCGGTTCGGGGAGAAGGTGGCCGAAAGGGGGTCGTCGGCGGCGAGCGGCGCACTCCGGCGACGAATTGGAGGCGCGAGGGGGCGAGACAGAGGGAGACAAGGGGCCGGCGAGGGTCCTTACGACGACGCGAAGCTCCTGCGGTGCCTGGCCGTTGAAGTGGGGTGGCAGAACGGCGGCTCCGCGGCGGACTGAGGTGCGGCGGCGGCGAGCTAGGCGCGGCTAGGGTTTGCGAGGGCGAGACGCGGCGGCTGCATTTCGGGTCGATGGGGGGTCAAGGCGGGGTCGGCGGCCTTAATACGGGCGGACGCGGGGCGCCTTGGCGTCCGGGTCGGATGCGAGGGAGGGCGCGGGCGCCGGCCGGACTCATTCTTGAGTCCGAGCCTGGTGCGAGAGGTGGAAGGTGGATCCGACGGGCGGGGCCCGCCTGGCGGTGAGAGAAGAGAGGGGTGAGGTGGGGCAGGCCGGGAGAGAGAGATTGGGTCGCGGGAAGGGCCGGCCTCTGGGCTGCCGAGGCAGGAAAATAGAGAAAGAAAGGAAGAGAGAAATAGAGAGAGAAAGAAAGAAAGTGGGCTGGGCCAAAAAGAGAAAGAGAGAGGGGAAAAAGAGAGAGAGGTTTTGAAATTAAACAAACAATTAATTTGAATTTAAATTAGAGAATTTAAATTCAACTGAAGCAAACATTTAAAACAATGCAAAGCAGCATGAATGCTCAAAACCTACCTTCCTTATATTTCTTTTTAAGGCTATTGAATTTACTTAATTCACGATAAATGCTTCTAAAGTCAAAATAAATTAAATAAAACCTTATCGAACCTACAACAATTCTACAAAATTCATTTGGGTTCCTAAATTGAAATTTAGGGTGTTACAAACCTACCCCCCTTTAAAGGAATCTCGTCCTCGAGATTCGGCTGGGCTAGCAAAGAGGTGGGGGAAATCTGCCTGTAACTCATCCTCCTGTTCCCAAGTGGCCTCATCCTCTGCATGGTGACTCCACTGAACCTTACACATCCGTATCCTCTTACTCCTGGTGATCCTTTCCAAGGTGTCCAGAATTTTGAACGAGTACTCAGTGTAGGTCAAATCATCTTGCACATCCAACTCCTCTAGTGGCAACTGCTCCTCAGGTACCCTCAAGCACTTCTTCAACTGTGATATGTGGAACACATTGTGCACGTCTTATAGTCGCGCACGTAGCTCTAACTGATATGCTACCTCGCCCTTGCGTTCCAAGATCTTGAACGGGCCAATGTAACGAGGCGAAAACTTCCCTTTGACCTTGAATCTGCGCAAACCTCTGATAGGTGACACTTTCAAGTCAAACTCTCCTTCTTCAAAGGTCAACTCACGACGTCAAGTATCTGCATAACTCTTCTACCTTGACTGTGCTACTTTCAGATTCTCACGGACAACCTGCACCTGTTGTTCAGCCTCCTTTATTATCTCAGGACCGAACAACTGACTCTCGCTTGTTTCACTCCAGTACAATGGAGTCCTGCACTTTCTGCCATACAAAGCCTCAAACGGTGACATCTTCAGACAAGCCTGATAACTGTTGTTGTATGAGAACTCTACAAACAGCAATCTCTTATCCCAACTGCCTCCATGCTTCAGAGCGCAGGCCCTAAGCATATCCTCCAATACCTGATTGATCCTCTCTGCCTGCCCATCTGTCTGTGGATGATACGCTGAGCTGAAATTCAACTTTGTGCCCATTGACTCATGTAACTTCTGCCAAAACCGAGACGTGAACTGAGTGCCTCTGTCAAATACTATCTTCTTGGGTACCCCATGCAAACACACTATTCTGGAAATATACAGCTCTGCAAGTTTTGCTCCTGCATAGGTAGTCTTTACTGGAATGAAGTGAGCTACCTTGGTCAACCGGTCCACTATGACCCATATCGAATCATAACCATCCCGTGTACGGGGCAATCCCACAATAAAATCCATATCGATTTCTTCCCATTTTCATTCTGGCACTTTCAATGGTTGCAACAATCCTGCTGGTCTCTGATGCTCTGCCTTGACTCTCTGACACACATCACATATTGCCACATGAGCTGCCACATCACGTTTCATCCCACACCACCAATATCTTCCCTTCAAATCCTGATACATCTTGGTACTGCCCGGATGGATAGAATAAGTTGAATCATGAGCTTCCTGCAGAATTTTCTCACGAAGGTGATCAACATCTGGTACACATATCCTCTTTCAAAACCACACGGTTCCTTGTTCATCCTCTGTGAAATCAGGTGCCTTGCCTGCTTCTATCATCTCCTTGATCTCCTGAATCTTTGCATCTTCAAGCTGACCCTTACATATCTCTTGTTCAAGAGTCGGCTCCACTTCTATTATAATCCCTTCTGTATGAGCAACAAACCCAAGATTGAGTCGCTCGAACTCCTCATACAACTCTCGGGGCATCTGACTAGCCATTGTCGCATTCACATAACTCTTGCGACTCAGGGCATCGACAACCACATTGGCCTTTCCAGGGCGATAATGTATCTCCAGATCATAGTCCTTGATAAGCTCTAACCATCTTCTCTGTCTCAGGTTGAGGTCATTCTGAGTAAAGATATACTTGTGACTCTTGTGATTGGTGTATATCTGACATTTATGTCCTAGCAAGTAGTCTCTCCATATCTTCAAAGCATGTACAACTGCTGCCAACTCTAGATCATGAGTGGGATAGTTCTGCTCATGTTTCCTCAACTCACGAGACACATAAGCAGCCACATGTCCCTCTTGCATCAACAAACAACCCAATCCTTGCTTAGAAGCATCACAGTAGATATCAAAACTCTTGTAAACATCATAATCAACACTGGTGATGTGGTCAACCTCTTCTTCAATTCCTCAAAGCTGTCCTGGCATGCATCTAACCATACAAATGGCTTTCCTTTCTCTAGTAGGGTTTCACTATCTTAGAGAAGCCTTCTATGAACCTCCTGTAATATCCTGCAAGACCCAAGAAACTGCGAATCTCTGACACGGTTGTCGGCGGCTCCCATTTCAGTACATCTCTGACCTTCCCTGGATCCACTGCAATACCTCCATTAGTGATGACATGACCAAGGAAAGATACTTCATCCAACCAAAACTCACATTTACTGAACTTAGCATACAACTGATTCTCCCTGAGCTTCTGCAAAACAAGCCTCAAATGTTCCTCATGTTCTTCTTAACTCTTGGAATACACAAGTATATCATCAATGAATACCACCACGAACTTGTCAAGATATTCCGTGAACACCTTATTCATCAAGTACATGAAGTAAGATAGAGCATTTGTCAACCCAAAAGACATCACTGTAAACTCATAAAGCCCATATCTGGTAGTGAAAACTGTCTTGGCAATATTTGAAGATCGAATCCTCAACTGATGATACCCTGATCTCAAATCAATCTTGGAAAATACTCTGACTCCTCTCAACTGATCAAACAAATCTTCAATACGTGGCAACGGATACTTGTTCTTGATAGTGACTTCATTCAATGCCCTGTAATCAACACACATCCTCTATGTCCCATCCTTCTTCTCAACAAATATCATTGGTGCTCACCAAGGTGATGAACTAGGACGAATGAACTTCTTATCTAGCAACTCTTTTAACTGTTTCTTAAGTTCCTCTAATTCACCAGCTGACATTCTATATGGCCCCTTAGCAATGGGTGCAGTATCAGGTAAAAGATCTATAAGGAACTCAATATCACGTTCAGGTGGCATACCTGGCAAATCATCGGGGAAGACGTCTGGGTACTCACACACCACTCTGATGTCATCAATTGAATCTGCCTTTAGCTGGTTCACTGCACAATCTGCTGCGGATGGAAAGGTTGCAACGAACTCAAATTGTTCACTGGATGAGCTTGTAAGGATCACTGATCTCTTGGCACAATGAATGACTGCATCATACTTGGTCAACCATCCCATTCCGAGAATGACATCAATACCAGAGGATTCTAGAACTATAGGATTAGCATAGAATTCCCTGTCCATGATTTGTATTTTCACCCCAAGACAATGGTACACAGCCCTCATATTCCCCCCAGGTGAGTTTACTAACATGGATCTAGGCATGGTGCATAGGGGAATAGAATGTTTGGCTACATAATCAACAGAAATAAAGGAATGCGATGCTCCAGAATCGAATAAAACTGATGCAGGGGCTGAGTTGACTAGGAACATACCGAACACGACATCTTGAGCCTCCTGTGCGATCTCCGCAGCTTCATGGTTCACTCTCCCGCAGACGTAGTTTTGCTGACCCTTGTTACTCTGTGGAGTCTGGCTGTTGTTTTTGGGTTGCTGCTGCTGTGAATTCTGCCGCTGTCCACTGTTGTTGAACTGAACTGGAGTGTTCTGAGCATTTCTCTTGGGACAGACGTTGGCATTGTGTTCAACCTCACCACACTTGAAACAAGTGGTGCCACTGGTGGGAGTAGAGGTAGTGTTCCTCATCGGTGTGCTAGTGGGGGTGTTCTGCCGATTCTGCTAAAAATTGGGGCGCTGCACTGACTGTCCAGGATGCTGCATCTGCTGATTCTGCTGGTTGGGGCGCTGGTACTGATTCTGGCCAAAGTTGATATTTTGACCTATTGGACGGAATGGTGTCCCCTGTGGTGCCACGAAGCGGGGGCGTGAATTGCTGCTGGACTGTCCTGGTGACTCAAACTTACTTTTCTGCTCACCCATCTCCTTGCGAGCATGCTCCACCATGATAGCATTATCCACCATCTTCTGGAAGTTCTCAAACGTGTGGCACATCAGCTGGTACTTGATAGGACCAACCAACCCATTCCTGAAGTGATCCTGCTTCTCCTCATCGTCTGCCACTTCTGCGGGGGCGTAGCGAGACAACTGAATGAATCTGTCCCGGTACTCACTCACAGACATCCATCCCTGCTTCAATGCAAGGAACTCCTTCTTCTTGAGCTTCATCATACCCTTGGGTATGTGCTGCTCCTTGAACTTGGTCCTGAATTCCTGCCAAGTGATGGTGTTGGGGGCATCATGGGCTGTTGTGTATGCATCCCACCAATCTCCTGCAGTTCCCTCCAGTCTGCCTGAAGCATACAAGACCTTCTCTCTATCAGTGCACTGGAAAATATTCAGCATCTTCTCCACAATCTTGAGCCAATCATCAGCTTGCAGAGGATCAGGTGAGTGAGAGAAAGTAGGGGGCTTGTGACTCATGAACTCCCTGTGTCTGTCTCTAGCTGGTGGCGGTGGCGGTGGTGGAGCTTGATTCATCTGAGCCTGCATGTTGACGATAGTGTTTGCCATGTTGGTCAGCAACTGTGTCTGGGCTGCAAGAAACTGCTCCATCCCTGCTGGTGGCGGCTGGTTCTGGTTGTTCTGTTGGTTCTGCATGGGAGCTGAGTTGCTTCTTCTCCCTCGTCGAGGTACTGCTGGTTGATCGACTCCTGACCCGGACCTGGTGTTCACCATCTGATCGGTTAGACAAGTGAGACTCATGAAATAAATCTTGGAAAAATAGGACAAGAACAAGGATAAGATAAAGGCAATAAATAAAATAGATAACCCACAAGCTTTACTAAGCTAACTAACTTCATTAAAATTTGATGAAATTGCGGTCATCACTCCACAACTCATCTCAATCATTACAAAGATGCAAACCATATTGTTCTCACAAAACCAAGCACACAAGCACACTGACTAAGACTAAACAAACTCTTAAAGAACGTTCGTGCTAGCGATTACAAAAAAAACTCTCAAACTCCTAACAGACTCTTCTAACTTAAACTCCTAGAGCTAGCAACTCTATAGGTACTGGGTGCGGCAGCCTGGCTCTCCATAGCGAACACGCTTGCGAACAGGTGAGTTCGCCCAGTGGTCTGCCTCCTCGCTGCGGGTGCCCAATGGGGGCGGCTCTTGTGCTCCCTGAAGACGGGCCTCCAGGATCTCCTTCTCACAGCGCAGTTGTCGTGCCTCCTCCCTAGCCTCCACGATCTCAATTCTAGCAGCGTCGAGGTCGGTGGCGAGGGCGGCGACGAGCTCCTGTGTCGCGTCCACGTTGGGTTTCCTCTCCTCAGGGGGCGGTATCGGGACTCTGGCATTAGGAACACCCCTCATGCGACGCGGGAAGAATCTGAACTTGGTGTCGCGGAGCTCCTCCCTGCAGGTGTGGCAAAGTACTAACAGGGCTCTTCTAGCAGCTTCACTGGCTCCAGCCTCCAAAGAGCTTCGAGGTACGTTGTCCTGATGAGTGCTGATCTCCCTTCGAGTGTCGTACCTCTCATCTAGAACGGTGATCACCACTGACACAAACCACTCCTCCCTCTGACCAGGGGTTTGGTGCAGGACAGCCTCAAAGCGTGGCCTATGAGAAAAGCCTATCGCCTGCATGGCCTCCCAGAGCACAGCTGGCATCGGACCTTCAGCAAAGTCCAAGTAGTGGATCTCCTTCTCGGGCTGGGGCTCTGGCGCTACTGCAGCTGTTGCGGCTGGGTCAGGAGGGTCTTTTGGGTCTTCATCACCACCATCATCGTCCTCATCATCATCACCATCATCTTCAACATCCTCCTCCTCATCATCATCGTCGCCTCCTCCTGAGGCGTCAGGGCTGCCTCCTCCAGCAGCGTTCTGGCCACTGTCTTCCTCATCTTCATCATCATCATCCCCTCCAGCATCGGGATGATCAACAGGCAACTCCATGGATTCCTCCTCGGTTTCTGTCTCCACCCAACCTCTTCCATAGTACCCCTTGTAGTGTAAGGGGTCGCCGTCCTCCGAGTCATCCTCTATCTCTATGATCTCCGGGGGTGGCCGCACCTCCTCCTGCACTGGCTCCTGGGGGTGCTGGATTCCATGATGAGGTCCTCGGGCGCTCTTGCGTGCAGTCAACTTGGTTCTGGCCATCTGTAGCAGTGAGAGGACAAAACAAGATAGAAGATACTCAGAAGGGGTAGAAAGAGTTTTGAAAAACCAGCAAATACATTTGAGAGACAAGTATGAAAACAAGGGTGAGATGGTAGTAATAAAATAATGAAGTAATGAAATAAAAATAATGAAATAAGCAATTTTCACAAGCAAGCAAGCAGAAGTTGGGTTGCTAAGCAAGATAAGCCATAAGTTTCAACCATTACTATCTAGGCTAACGTCCTACAATCAACATAACTTTGATACCACTTCGGTCACACCCGGTTTTGAAAGAAAACCGAATGCATTCTCATATGTGCGCCAGGATCAAGTTTACACACATATGATAGACATCAATGAATACCAACACAATGTCATAACGATAAGAGAGTATTAAAGAGTACTTTATTACATGACCGATAGTCTCAATCTTAATCAAACAAATAAACGTCTTAAACTAGTAGCGAAAACTCCATCTTCACAGGCAGATGACTCGGGGACATACGCCTAGAACTCCTCAAAATCTTCTGGGAACTCCGGACAATTATCTTATTCTGAGCAGCATTGGTTTTAATAAAGCAAGCATGAGTACACTTATATTTGATACTTAGCAAGTGGAGTAAATTGTATGACATGCAAGGCCAAGATCAAGAAATAGCTGACATGGTTTAATTGGGGTAAGCACTTTTATTTGGTCAAGTTTTAATTAGCAAGCATTAACTAAATGTAAGTAAATACCATTAACCCATAAGTAAAAGAATAAGTAACAACAGCATAAAGTAAAGAACAACAATTTAGATCATCTTCAAGTTCGTTTATCATGTGAGGGTCCCAGCCACTCGTAACCGTAAGCATGGCTGATATATCAGTTTTAGACACTCTGCAGAGGTTGTACACTTTACCCACAATTCGCGTAAAAGTCCAAAGAGACTTTAAACCCAACCATGCTGCGCGGCCAGGCACAATACCACACTTCCGAGGTGTGATTGCATAGGGACGCTACGAGGCCTTTACAAAGATTCCCCAACTCATGACAATCCGCTAAGGTTTCAGGCCGAAGTGGTCATAACACTCCCTAATGGTCAGCACCTTAGCAAAGGCTACGACCCCAAGAGTACCGACCTATACCCCATCAACGCACTCCCCTCTTGCCCTTTCGGTAAGACCATCTTAAGTTAGAGTTTCTAATTAATTAGCCAAGACCAGAGTCATGCGATATTGTGGTTGTACTGTTTTCCTGGGTGGTTCTCCATATTCCAATTAATGCAATAATCTTATAATTAAAGCATCATAAAAAGGTATTCCAGAATATGAAGTAAAATAGGTGTAGTCTTTGATTCAAGTTAACCAACCAATAGCCCAAAAGTATGCGCAACTAGCAAGACTACCCAACAATAAAGTAAATACCCAGGTTTGATCAAGGAAGTATATGGAAACTAGGTATATCCTTAATTTGGGACCCATCAAATTATAGACACATGCATTGCATAAAGTAAAAGTGTATATATTGAAAAGTTATTGGGACCGAGTATGATCAAGGACCACTTGCCTTCTTCAAAGTATTGCTGCTGCTCAGAAGGGTCTTCAAATCCTTGCTCTTGCGCTCCCTCGAACTGCTCACCGTCTATCGCACCACACAAGCACATACAAGCAAGCAAGTACAATAAACAACAAACAGTACACCAAACAATGTGAATAGAACAGAACAAGGTGATAATGTTCGCGTTGCAAGGATCACATGAGCGCAAGAATCGATGAAAACGGAGTTAAAACGAGAAAGATATGGCTAAAACGGGTTTTTAGGGGCCTATCTGCGAGAAATTTGAAAGAACAGGAGCTCTGACTGAAGAAAACTAGGGATAAAGCGTAAATAAACCTTAAAGCTAGGGTCTAGATTGAAAAACAGAGGGGCTAGGATGGCGAGTTCAATTTTGTTAAAGGTCAGGGGCTAAAACCGAAGAAAAAGGACTATTCTGCAATTACTTTTGAATTGAGGCGAACGGCGGGTTGATTTTCAGAAACGCTAGGGCTCTTTTGCAAAAGGGGTAGGGTTTTCCGGTCAGGGCTGGGTTTGACTCTGGTCAGATCGGATCTGGGCCATCCGATTTCGTTCGGACGGCGGCTGGCGGGGCTGGCTCTCGGGCGGCGGCGCTGGGCATTGCAGGCAAGCGGCGGCGGGGCTGCCAGACTTGGCCTAAATCAGACGTCCGTTGTTCTTTTCGAGCGCGGCTTGCACGGGGAGGACGAGGGCTCTACGGGCGATGCATCTAGGGGATCAGTTCGGGGAGAAGGTGGCCGAAAGGGGGTCGTCGGCGGCGAGCGGCGCACTCCGGCGACGAATTGGAGGCGCGAGGGGGCTAGACAGAGGGAGACAAGGGGCCGGCGAGGGTCCTTATGACGACGCGAAGCTCCTGCGGTGGCTGGCCATCGAAGTGGGGCGGCGGCGAGCTAGGCGCGGCTAGGGTTTGCGAGGGCGAGAGGCGGCAGCTGCGGCACGGGTCGATGGGGGGTCAAGGCGGGGTTGGCGGCCTTTATACGGGCGGACACGGGGCGCCTTGGCGTCCGGGTCGGACGCGAGGGAGGGCGCGGGCGCCGGCCCTAACCCTGCCTACCTCAATTGCCACCACAGCTGCCGGCGGTCTCGCCGGCGGTCTCGCCGGCGGCTGCTCCCCCTACCTCCCACCCCTCACCGGCGGCCGCTCGCCCCCCCCCCCCCCCACAACCTTCCACCCATCGATGGTGGCGCGTGCAGCGGCGGCGGTCCGAGCCAACGAAGGAGAAGGAGATCGTGCAACCCAAAGGGGGCGCACGAATCTCATACACCAGAAGCCCCTTAAGAAACGGGCTTTCGGGCGGTAGATAGGTTCGGCGGGGGGTTAAGCGCATGGGAAGATTCAAAGGATAGGTTGGGTGGGCTGGTTCAACAGTATTTTGTGAGAGAGAATTAAGTCAAAAGCAGACAAGCCGGATAAAGTGATAGGGATTTTGGCCTCCAGATGAAGTGTTGCAACGTCCTGACTACAAATTTACAATTGATAGCATCTGGTTCTAGATTGGCCTGGTTTTTATGCGGCAGGTGTTTTTTATACACACGATAAACTATTTCTTCCAGTAAATATTTACTGTGGCAGGTGAAATGATACCTTTTTGGAAGAATAAAGAACGTGATACACAGAGGATGCCAAAAAAAGGGAAATAGATCACGCCAAAGGCTGCAGGCATCTACGTGGAGGCGAAAGCCTCACGGGCTCACGGCGGCCCACTGGTGTTCATCTGCGGCGGGCCAGCTGGGCCTCTTCTCCGCCTCGGCTTTTACCCATCCTGCTTTTCTGCCGGCTGCGTCCCGCCGGCCCGCGCGGCCGAAAATTCGCAGCAGCTGGATGGCGGGTAACCCGCTGGTCCCCACTTTGCCCGAATTCGCGCCGCTGCAGCCTGCCCCGCCGTCCCCGTGACTCCGCTGCGCCCGGCGGCTCCGACGACGGGACAGCGCCAGCCAACCGCCTCGGGCCATGCCCTGCCGCCGCGTGAACCAGGCGGCCAGGTGGGCGGCTTCTCACGTGCACGCCGCGACGACGACGACGCAGGCCTGGCCAGCAAAACGCGGCTGCTTTCGGTGCCGTGCCCTGGCCGGTCTCGCTTGGCGGCTTGGTCGGTCGCGGCGCGGCAGCGTGCCCATGCCATGCCGCCCTCCGTTGTCGGTGGCAACTGGCAACCAGCTGCCTGCCATCCCCCTCCAGTCCACATGCCCCACTCCACTTCAGAAACCAGTCAAGAAGCACAGCCAGAAACAGACAGCCACAGCCACAAGAAACATGAGAAATTCATCACGGAGCAGAACAGCAGATGTTCAAATCTTTTCTTCTTTCAAAATGTCAATAAACAGCAAAAGGGGGGTTTCTATACGATTACAGAACAAAACATCGCTGCCCGCCCACCGCGTGTTTCCGGCGGAGCAGGCAGGTCTTACAACAACACAAGGAGGGTGGCATTGCTACCAAGTACCAAAGAATCAACTCCTAACAGATCATCTGTTCTCTGCTAATGTAACAACTGTGGGGGAATGGGATGGACAAGACATACTCTGGAATGTGCATGGTATATAACTTAACTTTAATAATTTACTCAACAAACAATCGCCGTCGTCCTCCTGCTCCGGTGGCCACCGGTGGATCGATTGGATGCGGTTTCCTCGGATAAATGAAGAATGCTGAAGAAGAGCTGCACAGGGATGTCACGGCCTCGCCGCCATGGAACAGAAGGAACGCCGGAAATGGGGGGATCTGTGTTTCTATCTACAGGAAAGAATTCCAAAAAATCCAGGGCGTAATTCGCCTGCGGCAACGGGGGGGGGGGGGGGGGGGGGGGGGGGGGGTTTCTTCGAGCGCGCCTCGCCTCTTCCTCAGTTGCAGTCCAGGCCGCACTCCTCCAGGAGGGGGCCGTCGCTCTTGGCGAGAAACGGGTCGACGCGGACCCACAGGAGTGAGAAGATGGAGGCCAGCAGGATGGACCAGACGATGACGATCGTCGGCGTCCGGTTCTGCCTCCCCACCAGACCCTTGAGGAACGGGTACAGGTGGACGATCACCCAGAACGCGAAGAATAGCTTCCCGAACAGGGGGCCCCACGACTCGTACCCGTTGTTGATCGCATTGGAGATCCCGGCCACGACCCCGATGAAGTTCAGCAGGAGCAGCGTCGTTGGGGGGATCAGCAGGGTCGTCCATTTGAAGGTGTACAGCTCTGAAAACTCCTCGTCATCCCCAGCCTTGGATGTGACAGTGAAGCTGGTGTCGATACCGGCAAGGACCTTCAGAAGGCCTTGGAACACGGCAAAGAGATGTGAAGAAACACCTCCAATGACCCAGAACTGCTCGTTTCTCCACCAGTCATCGATGGCCACACCACTCCATCTCATTTCAAGTATGCCGGTGATAAAGATGCAGATGAAAAGCGCCATGAACCAGATACTGGCAGCATTGGTAAGCTGCAATTTGAAATAATAACGATGGTAAGATTCACGAATAAACCCATAACATTTCATTGTTTTTGTTGGTAAATAGGTTTTTACCTCTGGTGTGATAAATTTCCCTGTGAGCAAGCATATGGCAGGCAATGTACAGTAAGCCAACAGCGGAATGGATGTCCAGGGGTATACGATAGAGTTAATATAAGAGAACCTCTCCAAAAATTTTAGCCCACCACCATACCCATACCAAAGTGGGCAGTGCTTGCTGAAGAAAATTTCAACAGATCCAAGAGCCCACCGAAGGACCTGGTGAAGACGATCAGAAAGATTCAGAGGTGCAGAACCTTTGAATGCAGGCCTCTTTGGGATGCAGTAAATAGACCGCCAACCATGGCAGTGCATCTTAAATCCAGTCAAGATATCTTCTGTAATTGATCCATAAATCCAGCCAATCTGCAAGAGACCATGATCTAGTTAGCAAAATATATCTTCAGTACAGCAGTCACAAGTCTTTGAGTCAGGTTATCTGTATATACCTCTTTTCCCCAGTCAGTCTTGTCTTCATAACCGCAGCTGATAACATGTATAGCTTCCTTCAGTAGAGAAGCTGGACTTGCACTCTTCAAGGTCCCACCATTCTCAAGAAGTGTTGATGCAACAAATACAGAAGATTGCCCGAACTTCTTTTCGAGCTTCTGTTGATTTACAATTCCAGCCTTCTCAACGTCAGCACCTGGTGAACAGTGGAATGTTATTCACAAGTGTCAAACAGAAATAGAAATGGTTCCGTTCTTTCAAACAACAGTTAGTCAAAGGTACGAAGATAATATGAAATGGTTGCACAAAAAACACTGTCCTGGTTTTCAAAAATCTAAGGACACATCTTTGGACTTTAACGGTGCTGTCAAAAGTTATGTTCGAAAGGTTGGCATTTGGCAATACCTGGAGCACCTTCCTCAATTTCACCCAGGGCGTATGCAGGAGATGGATTTTCTGCTTTCTTGAAAAATAATCTTTTCTTCTTCTCCGTTTTTGGTTTTGTAGTCTTCTTCTTATTCTTGTTTCTGCTGCAGCAGCAAGAGAGGCACCACTTGGGCCAGCAATTGCAAGTTCTTGATGGTGGCTTCTTGGTTTTCGGAGCATCATAACCATACAGTGCCTGCCGTCTAAAGACACATCCAGTACCCACATAGATGGGTCCTTGAATACCATCCAAACCTTTCATGTTGATCTGTATGATGCAAATGTTAGAAAACCTACATGGGGATAATGACAACATGGATAGGTTAACATGTTGGGGAAGCTGAATCTTACATCAAAGAAGACAACGTTCCTGTTAGCGTATCGATCATGCCGGTCAATACCATCAAACCTCTGAGGGAACTGCACATAGCACACTTTCTTCCCCACCAAAGGATCCATCATGAAACACATAGCCTCTTTTATGGCCTTGCTATTGTTGATGTAGTGATCACAGTCCAAGTTCAATAGGTATGGAGCATTTGATAGGACAGCAGAGACACGAACCTATTGGTTAACAAAACAGAAAGACAACATCAATCATGTGCTGCTATTAGGTTACAAGAAGAATCACAGAAGACATCAAGTTCAGAGCTTTTACCAGTGCATTCATGGCACCAGCCTTCTTATGATGGTTATAGCCTGGCCTCTTTTCTCTCGAGACATAAACGAGGCGAGGCAGCTCATTTCCTTCCACATCATGACCACCGCTTTGACCAAGGAATACCTATTGATACATAATTGTGAGCATTTTGAGGTGAAGTAGAGCAATCTTTTGGTTCAAAGAGAAAAACAAAGAGAGAAGTATGACAATGACAATGACAAACTGTACCAGCGTTTAGTATAACACCAAGGACTATAAAGGCCTACCTGAATCATTCCAGGATGATCGCGTACGTTGTTTCCAGGCCAGGGGCTTCCATCCTGCATTGTCCATCCTTCCTCGGGAACCTTTTGGGCTTTCGCAACCAAGGCATTGATTCTTACCTTGAATTCCTCATATTCTCTCTGGATGAAAAATTAAGGTCCTGTAACTAACCTATTCATACAAATTAAGAAATAGCACAGAAAAGCAAAACAACACAGGCTAAACGCTGTACCTTCATTGCCCTCCTGTCCCTAACAAAGGATGCGGCAACCTTGTCTTTCAGGTAGTCTATCTTCTGTTGGAAGTACCACTCAGGAGCACGAGGCTCAATATTAAACTTTTTGCAGAAAGGAACCCATTTCTTTGCAAATTCTGATGTTTCAGACAGTGCTTCAAATGTAAGCATCGCAGCACCATCATCAGAAACATAGCAGGAGACCTTCTCAACTGGATAATCAACAGCAAGGATGGAAAGGACAGTGTTTGCTGTGACCAAGGGAGGCTCCTTTGAGGGATCAACCGTACTGACAAAGAAGTCAACTGGAGCAAGTTGAGAGGGTTGGCCTTCCTTGTCAAATCTGTACAGACAAGCAATGAACCTCTTAGCTTTAGAACTTCAGAAAGAAGATAGGGCAAGCATTTATTTGATTCACCATGTAACCAACCTTAGTGACAAACGGTCCAGGTAAGTCTCTCTCTCAATTGGAAGCCACTTTGGGAACTGATCAAGAATCCAGGACATGGCAAACCAGATCTCACAGATTACAGATATGAGCCATAAAGCAAATGCATCATTCACCGGATGCATCACACGGTAGTGGAAGAAGAACCCCAAAACAACCAACCGGATAACGATAATCATCCTGTAGGGGTTAATTCGGCTTGATGGTATCGGAACTTTTCTGGACAATGGCTGTCGAGCTTCATCCATTCTGGTCAGGAAAATTTACAGAACAGTTTAGTGCCACGGGCTAGTAACGCTCAATGAAAAGAAAGGGCAAAGATTTTGTTAACAAATACTACATTGCATATTATGTCTTAAAAGATAAAGTTGAGACCTTAGGATATAATGCAAAATTATCTACACCAATATGTATGTTTCTATGAATATACAGCTATCAGGCATGAGGGAATGGGAGCAAGCATACATCGCACAAATAATTCCATATAGGTGATCTACCACCATCTTATTCTACAAATTCAGGCATTCAGCACTGCATAAACATTTGAGCTTGCATTCCGGATTCTCTCCAGCTATAAGGCCATGCAGCATCTATCAAGTAGATAACATAGCTACAAACGTTCCTGCAGATTTTCGGAAATATTGCGATTAAAAGCCCTTTACTGCGTAGTGAAAATGGATATCACGTTTATGTGTGTTTAGCTGGAGACTTGCCGTTTAATAAAGACTGGCGTTGTGCAGTTAAGTACGGCACATTAAGTGCTAAGCGGCTACCATCCGCTAACTTCTGTACTACTAGTGATACCAATTCTAGTGCACCGTCAGCGCCGAAAGAAGAGTAATCAAAGCAGCAGGAAGCTAGCGGTCAACAGACAAGCGTGGATGAGCACAGCACATACAGCGGCAGATCTGCATCGTCGCCGTCCCAATCACCGCCGCCCTCGCTCCTGGAGTGCTGCAGGCGCTCCTGGTTCTTCTTCCAGCGCTCCATCCGGTCGCTCCAGGCCACGCTGCCGTAGCCGTAGGCGGCCAGATCCTTGGACGGGTCCATGGATCTCGGTTGCACTGCGACAGCAGCCAAGCAATTGAGGACGGAGCTAGAGAGTACGGTGGCGGCATTGCCAGATTCCAGCATTGGATTGTGGGGTCACGCACCTGGAAGGCTCGGATCTGCGAAGGGGAGCGGGTGGATCCTCTTGCCGCCGCCGCCCATGTAGGACGGCACGAGCGCGTGCTGCTCCGGCGGGATGTCGTCGACCTGTTACGCACAGCGAGCACAACCGGATTGAGTTTCGATCGATCCAAAGCAATGCGAGCAGCAGCAGGATTTGAATCCGTCGGTGTACCATCTGGCCGTTGGTGAGGAGCGGGACGTTGGGGGCGACGGCGCCGAACCCGGGCGGGTGGCGCGCGTCCCCGCGGCCGTAGCTCATGTGCGCCCGCAGCATGGAGGCGGCGACGTGCTGGGGGTCGTCGTCGCCGCCGTCCCCGGCGTGGCGCAGGCCGAACTCGCCCTCGAGGTCGTCGACGCCGTCCTCCTCCTCGTCGCCGGCGACGCGGGGGCACCCCTTGAGGCGCCTGTACCGCGTCCGGCACTGCGGGCACGCCTGCGAGCCCTCCCGGCGCTCGTACTCGTAGCAGGCGCGGCAGACCGGGAAGGCGCACTCGTTGCACGCCACGAAGGGCTCCCCGTCGAAGCCCACCCCGACGTCGTCCCCGCATATCTGGCACGGCGCCTCCGCCCGGCGCGCCGCCGCGGCCCCGCCCCCGCCCCCGCCCCCGCCGGGCTCGCGGCGGATCACCACCAGCTCGTTCCGGTTGTGCGAGCCGGCCACCAGCCCCGCGCTCGCCTCCATCCCCGGCGGAATGCGTCGTCCCCTCCCCTCGCGGCGCCGGCTCACATGCGCCGGCTCTGCGCTGCTGCTCGGGCGTGAGCTGTGGGAGGCGTGGCGTGGAGGTATAATAATGGGCGCCGCGCCGCGCCGCGCTGGTGCTTCCAGCTAGTAGCTCGTGCCTGATTATTTTTCCTTTTTCTTTTGCATAGAAAAAGAGAGAGGGGGGGGGGGGGGAGGAGAGAGAAAGTGTCGGTGTCGGCGCCGGCGCAGAACCGAAACGGCAGCTGTTGAGGCGCATGTGGAGGAGGCTCTGGAGGTGTATTCATGTGGGCTCCGGAGGTGCCAGCGTGGCCGAGAGAGCGCGACAGAAAGAAGGGCAAAAGCAAGGGAAGGAAGGGACTGTACAGAAACTAACTGACCGGCGTATTGATCTTGATCGGTTAATCCGGAGCTCCAAGGGATTAGAGAAATGCGGGAGGCGTAGCAGCAGCGAGCACGAGGATCCCGTGCCCGCGCGACACGGCGTGAGGAGGCGCCCGCCGGCCGTCCGATGACACGTCCCTGTCCGCAGGAGGAGGAGGGAGTGCGGCCCCACCAACATGTGTGGCGCTTTCAAGTGGCCGTCTCGCTCAGAAATCAGAAGCGAGCGCCCAAGCCCGCCGACACTTCCCCCCTCTCTCTCACTCTGCGGCCAGCCCACGCTAACAACCATCGCACTAGTGTGCTGGCTCCAGCTTTGTTTAGGCCAGTAGTAAGGTCTTGTTTAGATTCTAGGCGTAAAATTTTATTTTTGAAATATAATCTTTTCACGTTCGAAGTATTAAATATAAAATAACTAAAAGACTAACCGCAGATTCCGTCCGTAAATCGTGAGACAAACCTAACGAGAATAATTAGTACGTCAGCAGCATATGTTTACTATAGCAATTTAGTGTCTAATTATGACCTAATTAGGTTTATTAAATTCATCCTGTAATTTACAAGCAAACTATGCAATTAAATTTTTATGTCATCTAGATTTAATACTCCATGCATCGAGTCGACCAACACAATCTCCGGCCGGTCTCCCCTCGCCTTCACCGACTCTTTTGACCCTCGGGTAGATCAGGTTCCTCGATAGTCGGTCAACAGAAAGTTTCCTTCTTTTTCCTTGAGAAAAATGGTTGCAAGGACGTGCTCGGCGGCGTCTGGTGGGCTTGATTATCCCGTCACTCGTCGTCTTTGCACTTACTTGTTCATACGTCAAATACCAGGCCCGGCCCGGCCCATGCATCTGGCTCAGGCTTCGCGGCCATGTTTGGGTGGATGGATGGATGCTTTTGTATGTCGTGTGAATGGGCCAGGTGCTCCTCTTTTTTCCTGTTGATGCGGATCCCAGCTCCACGGACCAAAATGGGGTAACTAGGTTACATATTGCTCATGTAAATTCCAAATACTACTGCGCCACAGGAATAAGTTTTTTTTTCTTATTCACCACACATGGGCTCACGTTATGGGCACTGTCAAGCCGATAGGCCTGCTGGCCCAAGACAGGGCTCTCGGCTGGCCCTCGGCTGGCTGACAGGCCTTTCCGGGTCGACAACCCATCACATCATTTCCACGGTCCCCCTCGGCCATTCCAGGCCCATCGAGCCCTTAGATTTGCAACCACTTCATATTTGTCTCGACTGAACCCTAGCATCCTTCGTATTTTTGGCTTATGCTTAGGAATTAAGATGGGCGATCAAATGACATTATTACGCCTCCGTGACTGCAACAAGCGAGATCATCTTTACTCTTGTTACCTACGTGCAATTTATGTTTCGACCGAGTCTTAGTTTCTCCACATACCAGCTCGAGAATTTATTTCTGTTATTTGTACAATTTCTTTTATTGTCCATCCGGACCGAGAATTTATCTTTTAGACGATACAACATTACATTGAGTCATTTAAATGGATCGAGTTGTTTACTCATGCACTTTTTACTTACCTGCCATCTCCATGGATTAAAGGTGAGTGGATCTTCAAAAATCAAAGGATTTAAATGCACAACCATCCCTCCGGAATCGTATAGCCTGAATCATGAAAATATTAACATTCAAATGATTTATGTAAACTCATACTGGTGTTATATATAAACAGTAATCTTTGGCTAATGAAAATAATGAATTAATAATGTCTATGCATGTAAGACAAGACAAATACCATTTACATGGACATCCTTCAACGTCTTTCTAAAAATCCCGGGACCATGGCTACTTACACGAACCATCTCATTAATAACCTTCACACGGAAGAAATTATCAGATTAAGTTAAAGAAAGTGTTTAGCTGAGTAGTCCAATGTGAAATTGTAAAATTTAGAAAATGTGGAGAAAAATAACTGAGCGTAGCTATTGTGTGTTGAGTGTTTCGACACATGTAAATATTAAAGCTCACTAGCGTGGCTTGCACGTACGCGCCCTGTGCACGTAGGAGCGCTGCTATTATGTATGATACTCTAAGCACATGCTCCCTCCGTCCCACAAAGATTATTCGTTTAGCCTTAAAATTTTGTCCCACAAAAACTGTTTGTTTAGATTGTAGTAAAGTCCATCTAATTAAAGTAATATCAAATATCAAGAAATACTTGCATAGAAAAGGGCATGGAGCCAATCAAATGCTTAAGTAGATGTTACTTTTCTAATTCCAATGCATTTGCATTTATTGACTACCTAGGAAACCAAATAAATAATGCGGTCTTCAATCACAATTGCTATAATTAATGGGGGTAACATGGTCATTTTCTACTATTACTAACATGTCTGAAATTTTCTAAACGAACAGTCTTTGCGGGACGGAGGGAGTAGACTTGTATGTGTGTTATTATTGTAGGGTACTATGCATCTTTGATTATATATATATATATATATATATATATGTGTGTGTGTACGTGTTGAAGCATTGAAAATGACATTTAACAATCGTGATTTATATGTACATAAGGGTTGATAATAGTATATGTTACATAAAATGGATCATTTGCACCGCATGTACGGTCTCTACTTCTTAATTTGTATGGCATTTTGGTACAATGGACTTGAGTGTAGAATTGTTGTTGGGAGAACGGATCATTGCCACTTCTATTAGATGGGATAAGTATGGTATAGTGAAATAGGTCAATGAGAGCTACACAACAGTAGAATGGTAAATGACACAACGTTAGACGGAAGGTAGGACGATGCCACACGGAAAGTAGGAAGGTATATAGGATAATGACCTAGTTATTGAGGGCGTCCCGTAAGAAAATAGTATGTTGTGACACTCGATCCAATTTAGGTGTGGCTCGGTTGTGGTCTATGGGTGCTTAGTGCATATATTTATTACAATCTTTTTAGTTGAGCATGAGTGTAGCTAACTTATTATTAACTTATAAATCTTTGCCCTTCAGCCATAACAACTTCAGGTTAACCCTTTTACTGAAATGAGAATAAAAATGTAAGTAGGGTACTATGTGTATATGGGTCCACCCTCGGAAGAGTTGGTTAGTGCGACTTTGAAGGATGGGGTGTTACAAACTTACATTCTTACAGATATGAGGTAGAGGTAGCTATGCGAGGCTCCTTTTATAAAGTGCGATTGCGTGGACTGTGTGGAGAATAAGGTTCTATTCAGAAATTTCATCTGTAAAAGTTGAAGCTCGGGTTGACTCAAGGGAACACTAGAACCTTTTGTTTCAAAGTAGTCGGTCGCATGGACTGTGTTTTAATTTTATAGAAGCTCGATTGCTATTTTGCAAAATTACTGAGACCTATGGTGAAGTTGTGACCACACAATATGCATCCGAGGGCCAAAAAATTTGAGGCATCATGGATTCCACTACTAGTCATCGAGCCACACGGCTTTCGTATATTAAATTAAAAAAGCTCATAAGTTTCAAGGAGCCACTATTACTTTGACGATTAAAGCTTGCTCTTTACGACCGGTGCATCTAGTTTTCGCAGAGCATTGAAGCATTACCGTTTACATTCTTTGTTGATCCTACATAAAGGTCTACAAAATACCATATGGCGAGAATATTGATGCTTTTCAACGGCTTAATAATTATCTGATCCAAATTAGTACTCCTCAAAAATCCATGTTTGTAGGAGTAAATTTTTCATTCCACTAGATAATACTAACTTATTAACCTTACAAAAAAAAGAAAGTTGTTAGTTTATGAACCTTTATGTAATGTGATAAAATATCCCAGGAGCATCTAGCTGAACATAATTATGTTAGCTGCTGTCAGCGGAATATTAAATACATCCATGATAAAATTAGTAAATTACCTGATTAGTGAATTTCATATACTTGAACTCCTCCCATGTGATTCTTGAATTCACCACTTTTCATTTTTTCAGTATTGCGTCATGCTCCTCCTATAAAAGGGGACTCTTTATATTGCTGCATACGCCGTGTACAAAAATTATCCTGATGGATATTTTACACTGGATTGGTGCTCGTGTAGTTCAACTTTTAAAATCTTCTGTTGTTGACATCTTTAGATTGGAAATTACTCTAAATTGTACACTCACAATTGTTTGTATCAGTAGTTATTTTTGCAATAGAATGCATAACAATGCTGTATTATGCTAATACCAGCTTTCAAATAATCACTGTTTAGTGCCCGGAGGGGGGTTGGTGAGGGGGGAGGCACATAATAGATTCCTCAATGACTACATACATATTTTTTTGAATCGCATCTAGAATCTTCATGATAATATTTTAATTTTAATTTTGAAGATGAAATAGATTCCCCAATGACTACAAAAATATTTTTGTTTACATCTAAAATCTGCGTGAAAATATTTTTTTTATCTAATTCTGAAGATGAAATAGATTCCTCAATGACTGTACATATATTTTTGTTTTACATCTAAAATCTGCTCAAAAAATAACTTTCATCTGCGTGCACAAGACTTTTTGTTGTTTGATTTGCTTTTGGCAATTATAATTGTTGCTATGAGAAGTCCTCCACAAGGAAGCTACGAGAAGTCCTCCACAAGGACTGCAGTGCTCTTCATAACAAAAATAATCCCGCTATAGTCAAGAAATTTATGTTTTGAGGTGTTACCTCCATTTTATCACCCCAAATCCAAATGACACTCCCCGAAAAACAAAATCAACAATATTTGCAGTTGAACTACATGATAAATATACTAAAACCTCTAATTTAAATTATTTTTGACACCTATGTTGTGTAGGAAATTGGGATTAACATGTTGCATGATAGATGATTGATGAGATTATTTGATTTTGTTCTTTAGGTAATGAAAAATAGAAGTTCTTCCTAAACAGAAAGTAAACGTTATTTGATGTCTTACCGACTTGTACAATATTTTAAACTATTGTGGGAATATTTATTATAAAAAGGAATCATGTGCATATTTCATTACAAACTATAAAAGATTATATGGCGAAGAAACACAAGCATGCATTTGTAACACCCCGTATCCAAAATCTGCTTTCGAGTTTTAGCCAGCTCCTAACGTGAAATAGACTTGCATTTATATAGCATCCTCTAACACTTTCGTCCTTGTTTTGTATAGAAGGGATAACCCAGATGTGCTATCTTTCAAACTGCAAGTATTATAAGCTGGCCCTCACCTCCTAAACTTCTAAGCTGGTACTAAACTCATCAACTACAACAATTTAGACCACATGGGCCAATAACATATCCTACAATGGTATATTGGACTGGGCAATATAGTATTATAGAAAAATATTGAACTTACATCGGTCATGGCCTCCTTCACCTCGATGTTTGGATTAGCAGCCCATGTTCTAAGGGACTCAGTGATGATGCTCTCCATTTCAGATACGAACCCTTCCTTAAGGTTTTTTGGTGCATAGAGTGGAGCTGCTAAGTTTCGGAAGTATTTGTGATTGGAACCATAGCATTCAGAGATGATCTTCTTGCCAAATATACTATTCATCTTGTCAAGGTACCATAATTGGAACAGCTTGTCATTATGACGAAATACAAAACGATTGTACTCCATGTCCATTGAGACAACCACAGGCTTCACAATCAAGCTGGTCTTGAAGAGATGGCCATACCTGAGAAAAGAGATGATGACTAGTTAGTATCCCAACGAATAATTTGCTTGATCTTGTATACGTAGTTGTAGATTGGCACATAGAGAATGCAAAAAGGTTTAGAATATCTTAACTTAATTAGGAACAGATTAATGCTTTTGGAGGTTTACTTTTAGGCATGTGATTGGAGGCGCACTTGTAGGTATATGAGTGTGGTTTGTGCGTGATTGCGTATGTGGTTGTGTGTACATATGTGTTGCCCTTGTGATAATGGAAAAAAAACAGCGAACATCTTGCTTTTCCTTCAGTTTGCTCTTTTGTTATGCAGTTTAGTTAATAATAATAATAATAATCAAAAATTCACAACACTCATGTTATAGCTTTTAAAAATACGTCTCAACAATCAATGCAACCAGGAGGCAGAGACTCAAATTAAACACATGATGCATGGTATCTCGCCCATGGTAAGCTTGTATGCGAGTTCTACACTACGTATTTCTTTTCAAAATAATGGCATGGTTGAGAATTATTTCTCTATCGTGTATATAAGCAAAGAGAGTGAGTTGAATTTAACCTATCACCTTTTCAGCCTCAGCTTGTAGAAGTCTGGAATGTCCAATGAAGGGCTTGACTTCAAGAGTTGGAGTGTCTCGCCAACAATAGGTAAGCCCAAGGAGCCAGGAGGAAGTCTCCCATTGCATGCAGGGTTCATCCACCGGTTGATCAAGTGAAGAAGCCATCCTAGAACGAGTGTAAAGACGCCATAGAGAACAACATCCTGCACTTGCAGCTCCATCATCTCTATGATGATCAAATTCAGTTGTGCTTTATTGGCGAATGAGGAAGATGCATGGACCCATATATATAGTTGCTGAAATGTTGCATTGTAAAACCATTGAGCGAAATTAAATGATTCGGTTGAGAGACCTACACTAACACCCCTTGTCGTGAGGTCTGAAGGGTGGATACCGCACGCGCACGTATTTTGCGTGAAAAACACGTGACTTGTGACGCGTGAACAACGCGCGGCCGTGAGATAGCTCAGGGGTGGCCCTTAAGGCCTCGAAAAATTATTGTCACGATTATCTGAACCAGCACATATATGTGACTTATTTATTTTTATTTGCAAAATCATGTCCCGACTATCTGAACCAGAACATATACTCGCATTTGGTGCCAGCACAACAGCCGGAACGAATACGTGTTGGCGTCGTGGTGCGTCCCTATAACTGGCATGGACGTGGTTTTTGCATGGATGTGGTTTTTGAACCGGCACGGATGATATGTTGTGCAATAGTAAAAGTAGAGTCGATGATTTACTCACTTATTTATAAACTTTGGTCTTAATTACATGTATTAATTTTCTAATCTTGATCAAACTCTAGTGTGCCAAATTACATCACTTGTACTATTGGCACATTAGTAGCTATCGTTAGAGCATATCCAGACAACAGTGGGCTGGCACATTGTGCAACAGTGCAATTTGGTGAGCGGGTCCTTTCTGATGGTACTGTCGCTACATCTTCACATTCCATTAACTATTTAGAATTTTCTGATAGGGCTGCCATTTATTTTTTTTAAGAAAGAAGAAACCCTATCCTTTTGCATCATGTGTTATGAGAATTCAAAGCTCATTTGTACAAAACTATATACGACAATAGTCAAATATAAGGACTTTATTACTAGCACACAAAGAGTCTTCACCAACGGTTTGTAAGTTCCCATTTGTGATGGTTTCACAGCCGTGAGCAAGAAAAACTGCTTCAGAGATGTGGCCATTTTTTTATACCGTACCATGGATGAAAAATCCAAGATACAAAACTGTGATAGATACTTTGTCGCTCACTTGCTCATACCTGGAAAACTTAAAAAAAAACCTTTATCAGCATTAAAAAGTTAAAAGTTTCATGTGGCCTAAGGCTGGTCCAATGGTTTGGATTATGAGTAATAGTTTTTGAATCTTGATTGAACTCTCTGGTGTTCCACATTATATCAGTTAAACTTTCCGGATGTTACCATCACTACTATTGGCATATTATTAGTACGAATGTGCTGGCAAATTATGTGTGCAACAGCGACATAATTATGCAATTTGGTAAATAGACCTTTCAGACACTTCATCCTCATGTACAACAGTTCCATAACTAATAATTTTGTGATGGACCCATGACAGAGAATTTGTTGCTCATATTGAAAATAACTTATTAAAAAAATACTACCTAAATCAGCAATAAAAAGTTAAAATTTTCATGATGCCTAGGACTCGGGCAATACAATGAAATTCTTTCAACAAATCAAATGCGGCGCAAGGCTAGTTGAACCTGATACGCTAGGTCCCAAAGAAGGATGTAGACTGACCTAGCATGTATTGTGTAGTGAGATGTCAAAATATATTCCTTTTCAACTCTTTTTAATGTATTGATCCATGGGCTAAAGTAATATCAAGCAGCTTCACCATTCCACTATGGCTAACTAATAATTTTACAGAAAATATTATCATCCAGATCTATCTAAAAAAGAGCTTGGACGCCACTACTACTAACTAATGGTCATCATCTAGATCTCTTACTCGTCCATGTCCCCCTCGCCATCCGCCATCCGTGTGCAACCACCCACGTGCCGCTTCTTCTGCACCTCGCCACGTGCAACCACCCACGTGCACGCCTCTCCTACTCCTCGCAGCAGCATGACCACGACTGCATTGTGCATGTAGCGCCATCGACCATTGCACGCGCCCATGGCAACCTCAACAGGAATTATTAAATGTTTTGGAGCAGGGGGCGGAGGGAGCAGGGCCGCGAGCAGGGGAGCCGCGCGCAGAGGCTAGGCCCGACCAAGGGCGCGAGCAGAGCCCAGGCAGCAGCCCCGCGCCGGATCGAATCGAGGGCGCCGTCGCCGCCGCCTCCTTGACGCCGCCGGCCCCGCTCCCGATCGGCCACCCGCGCCGCCGGAGAGAAGGGGAGGGAGAGGCCACGGCGCCGCCGGCCGGGGAGGCCGGGCCCCCCGTCGTCGCCTCCACCACTGGAGAGAGAGGGAGGGAGAGAGAGAGAGGGATGGGTGGCGTCGGCCGTCGGGTGAGCGGATAAAGGAGAGGGAAAAGAAAAGAGAAAAAAAGGGAGAGTAAGAGAGAGAGAGAGGAGAAAAGGAGTAAAAAAAGAAAAAAAAAAGAGAAAAAGGGAGAGAAGAGGAAATAAAGCGAGGATAAAAATAGGAAGAAAAGATAAAAATGAAAAATGTGTTTGTTAAATTGAGATGGTAGTTGAAGATGGTTAAATAAAAAATATGGCAGTTGGTATAGAGTATGAGATATAGAGTACGAACGGGTGCGGAAAAACTGGGTATAAAGAAGAGAATCTTGATAACCGGGACAGAATATTCCTTTAAAGGATGAAAATAGAATGAAAATAGAGTACCACGAGTACGGACAGCCTCAGTACTGCCAACTGCCAGCTAGTATACTGTTATACTATTCGGGACTGTTTGCTTCATGGTGGACTGGAAAGCTACCTGGGATCACGATTGTTTTTTACGCCTGTAGCTGGAGTTGCTGCCTTGCTTCCCTCTTCGTTTGACATAATTGCACGGGGCCAGCTAATAAGTGAGCGCGCCATGAGAATTCGCAACAATCGATTTCCGACAGGATAACATTTTCCTTTTCCAGTAAACATGTCATCCGATAAAATTTCCTTTTCCACGCCCGCCCGCCGGCTAGGCTAATCGGCGCGCGCCAGGAGGTTACGAGTGCACGATCTCGGACAGCATGCCAATTTTCTTTTTTTCGAAAAGTTTCTTACTTCACGATTTCCTACTTTTAGAAAGTCATTGCTTATGTACATGTATAACTTCTTCTAGATAACTATTAGATGATATCTTTTCAGCATAACTCTTAGATGATAATTTCTCCGTACATCTTTTATCCATAATTTTTTCCAATCAAATTTTATAGGATAACTTTTTAACACAACTTTTACGACACGTACAACTTTCTCTCGTAACTTTTTTCAGCCTACTTACTGAAGGATAATTTTGAACATAACTTCTATGTGAATGTTATCAGGAAAAATCTCACACAACTTATATGCATAAGTTCGGCATACATGTGTAAGAAATACAACTTCTCGAGATAACTTTTTGACATACTATGCAAAAAAAAACATCTCGGAAACACAACATAAAGAAGGTAAGCAAAAAGATTGAAAAAAAAGAAAAGAAAGAGAATACCAGGTATCACAGAATGTAAAGGTAAAAGTTTAGAAATGAAAAAAGAAAAAGTAATTGATACCAGGCACGTCACATTCACTACCGAAAACGGCTAAATTGCCGTGTGCCAACAATAAAGCACACGGCAAACATGTGGCACACGGCAAGTGTGCTGGTATTACTTAACAGGATTTTAGTTGATTACAGAGTTCGAATACATATAAATTTGTGGCTTAGGCCCTCACGTATGCAACCGGTATACACACATATGGACTCCAACTAGACAACGAGGCTCTCATACGCTCCGTATCCTATACATGCACGACAAGCAACGCGCGTGGGTAATTGGATCCGAGGGAAGAGATAAAAAGGCAGTTGTAGAGCCCACGCACATGGAAGGGCAACAGTGATCGCACGCGGCCGGATCGGTCGCTGGGAAGCTCGCTGACGCTCGCTTGCAGGATTGGATTTGCGTAATTGCACCCCTCATGTATGATTATATCATTGGACTGGGCTTACTCCCTTGCTGGGCTTTAGAAGTGCAGCGTCATGATGAGGAGGGGGGGCGGATGAGTTAGCCGGATCGGTGTGATAGCCGTCAGATCAGTGCAAGCAGCATATGATGGTCTTCGTCACTTCCTTGTCAGTGAGTCAAGGTTTATTGGCCAACCAAGTTTAGCTAGGTGATGGAGGTGTGTCTTGTGTGGTTACGGTGTTGCAGGCGTACATGCTGGCATCATGTTGTGGTCTAGGTAAGTGGCAGATGGTGATGCTGCGGAGGTGCAGAGGCCGCAATATGATGGTGGAGGCCGGCTAGCGAAGCAGCAGAGTTGTAAGGCCGCAGTGGTGGTAGATGCATGTGTTGGGATCATTGTACTGCCAGTAGTCTAGGCAACTCTCCTACCCGGTTCATTTCGAAAAGAAGAATTCAGATTTTTTTTTTTCTCTGGATATCAAGGGCTACCTCGTGAACGATAATCCCTCTATAATATTTACAAAATTCTTTACTACTGGTGGCAACACATCTGCAAGCCTATCTGTAACGACGTAGTCGGTACTTTGTAACCCATACTTAAGAAACTAATAGACTTAAACCGGTTTTATTGTTTTTTTATGGAACGGCAGGGGTAGATCCCCTACAGGTTATATATATATACGTGTATATATATATATATATTAAAAAAGCAGAAACAAACTAGAGTTCAACAGAGACCACGAATAAAAAAGGTAACAAAAAAGATAAAAAAGATTACAATCGGGCTTCTATCCATGATTCCACTGAGGCTGGAGTCGGCTTGCTCTTAGAATAAGTAGAGCAAACTCTTTACCAAAATGCTGAAAACACCGACTGAGCTGGGCTGGGCTCCTTGAAAGGTGGTAACGCGATGAAGCATCTCCATGGATGTCATGCCGTTGTTTGAAACCATAAAAATCCTTCGAATCCCTAGAAAGCATCCTAAAAACTGTTCATAAAATTAAATGAGAAACCCATGTGGACTAGTGGCTTTGTTGTGCTCCATAGAACGGAGGACACTTTTTTGTTCCTTGCATAGTGAAATCCTTACTTGTGTTTGTCTTACTCGTCGGCAGCTATTTGTGCTTGCATTGCTAACTAGCCTTAAAGATTTTTCTAAGAATTGAAAATTTGGACTCAAACAAAGCTTGTGGATGGAATCTGAGCAGACCGGAACCTAGTTTGGTCCTAAGTGATTCTGTTTTCTAACTCGGTGATCAGCCGGCGAGCCTTCAGCATATGTCCAAAACTATCTACATAAGAATCTGCTAGACGAGCAGAAACAACGGACCTTCCAAGATGCCAGTAATATGGGAATTTAACGGCATTCCCTGCTGTTGCTTGGAAACCATCAAAATTCCTTACTATTATATCTTGCGGATCTACCATTATTCCTATCTTTCTTGTACTCCAGTTAAGCACTTCTTTGTTGGTGTTGCATCGAAACTAACAAAATTATTTTAGCAAGTTGTTGATACATTAAAAGGATCTCTGATTGTAGACTCGCACCTTATAAATTGGCTGTCAAAGACCCTGTGAACATATAAGCAAGCTTAGTGATTGATTAATCAAGTTGTGTGAGTATTATTTACTTGAGAGTTTTGAACTCCTGATGGAGATGGATTTTCCGACTCCAAGCAGCAGCGAAAGCGGGTGGTCTCGCATGGCTTCTTCGCTCCCGGTCAGGAATGTGCAAGATCTCGCAGCCAGTGGCGAAGAGCTCGCACCCGAGACTCTTGTGAGGTACATCCGGGTGGACATTCAAAACGGTGATGTCCTCGTCGAGCCATCCGGTGAGGTTCCTGTGGTCGACCTTGGTAGGCTGTTTGATCCTCAGTTTGCAGAACAGGAGGCAGCTCACCTCAGGTTTGCTTGCGAGGATTGGGGTTTCTTTCAGGTACGCTATTTTTCAACAAGGTGAAATCAGTGTTAATATGAACACCATAATTTACCATTTTGTCCTCAAAGAAATTATTTTATTTATCAACCTTTTGGAATTTACAGCTTGTGAATCACGGAATACCAGAGGAGATAATCACGAATGTAAGAGATGACATCCAGAAATTCTTCCAACTCCCCCTTGAGGTAAAGAATGCCTATGCACAGCTTCCAGGAAACATTCAAGGTTACGGCCAAGCATTTGTTATGTCGGAGAGTCAAACACTTGACTGGTCTGACATGCTTGGCATCTTAACCCAGCCACCTCAGGCCCGTGACATGAGATACTGGCCTTCTGATCAGTCTCATACTTTCAGGTTAGAGTTTACACAACTGCAGCAGTCCACAAGCAAATACAAGCAAGTTATCAGTTGACATGCATCATGGATACAGTTTTCTGTTTCGGACCCTCTAAGGTCTAAGCTATTAAACTGCCAAATCCAAGTCAGTAAAGGGTTCGCATAGAACTGGCACAAAAAAATTTATAGAAGATATTGGGCTATGATACTAGGTTTTTATTATTAAATAAAAATGTATTTTTGGTTATTTTGGATGTTGTACTACCATCTCAATTAAGCAAATGTGCAAAATCTGCAGTTACAAAAACTGCATCTAGATTTTACTTATTTCTATTTTGAACCTTTTGCACTCTTACATATTTGTGACACACTATACTTTTGAACCACTAAAAAGGAATTCCATTCCTCTATACATTTCAATAAATTAATAGAGAAGCTTCAAACTCAAGCATATAAATTTATACCTTTATCCCTGCAATGTATACACACTCCATTTTTCCTCCTTACTAATTAAAGAACCAGAGAGCACATGTTTGAACACTACAGTGCATACTGTCACTACTACATCAATGCTCTTTAGGGGCAGGTAAAACACCATTTGCAAGGACGGGCATTTTTTCGCACCTAAAACTAGAGAAGCAAATGCGTTTCCAAGGAGGGGTGGCTAATGGCTTGGCCTGCCCCCTAGAAATGGATTATAATATGCACTGTACATCAATTAATGTTGACTAATAAACGCATATAAATGATGATAACATTATTGAAAATATATATATAATGGCAAATTTTTCACCAAGAATACACTTCACCTTGTATCAATACCTATAGCAATGATAAATATTTGTTTCTTTTGTGATATCAGGAAATCTATTGAAGACTATTCTTCTGAGCTGATGAAAGTTTCTCACTCTATTGCAACCTTTATTGCAAAAACACTAAATATTGATCCCAAACTGATGGAAGACAAATATCTGTCACAATTTTTGAGGATGAATTACTACCCACCGTGCAAGGCCATGGCTGACAAGGTTTTGGGATTCTCGCCCCACTCTGATGCAAGTTTTTTTACTCTCCTTTTAGAAGTTAATTCAGTTCAAGGCCTTCAAATTAAAAGGCATAATGCATGGATCCCAGTGAAACCAAACCCTAAAGCATTGCTAGTGAATGTGGGTGACTTTCTTGAGGTATGAAATATTTCCTGCAAATTATGCTCATTACTGATGTTTTCAAACATGATCTCAATACAAAAAGGAACCATGGCCAACAATGTAATCACATCCAAGAAAGAATATTATCATGATTTTTGGGTATAAGTCACTGTTTAAAAGCTTTGTCTTGAAAACACTTTCTTAGACATTGATGCATGTCCACTATGAGTACATATCGATGCGCTAGACACAAATGTCCTTTTATGGTTATATTCAGATTTGACTTCTGGTTCCTTTTTGTCAAATTTTTATTAAAAAAGTGTTCTTATGATCTTTCAAAATGTACGTATAACAGAAATTTTAATTTGATACATAGTACCAAATTTTTAGTTCCTATGTTACAATTGGCAGTACCTCTTGAAAGACTGTAAAAAGGCTCTTCTGAGAATGATTTGTGTACTAGCCTTATAATGCTTCGGGGAGATAGTATCAAATGACTATTGTTTAGGAATTTAGGTTTCATCAAAGGAAGTTTCCATATTAACATAAGGAAGGGGGGTTCTTCCTTTATGCATAGCCGATCCCCTAATAGTCCACCGTTCAAGTATATTCTCTTTAGTTGCCCATTTAGATGAATGGCTATTTTTTAGAATATGATCTACTAAGATATAAGAATCAACTCGATATCCTATTTGTCTTATTTTAACCCTTTTGTGTTCGTAGATCATGTCAAATGGAAATTACAAGAGTATTGAGCACAGGGTTACAATAAATACCAAGCAGGAACGGATAACTGTATCGGCATTTCACATCCCATCACTTGGTGGAGTAATTTCACCGGTTACTGGCATCACAGAAGAAAAGATCCTTTACAAGACAACAGGAGTAGAAGAATATGCAAAACTTTATATGTCAAACAAATTGGATGGGAAGAGAGCCTTGGACCATGCCAAGTTACTCTAAAAGAATGGAGATTCATTATGCCGTCCTGTTGTGTCCTTCTAGAAGATCGTCTAGTATTCATGTTCCGTATAAATGGTGCATTCTTAGTAAGAAAAAGGAATCATGATTTACATAGGGATCAACCTCCGAAGTTGTTGCGTGTTGTTTATTGTACGTTTGGTTATATCTTAGAAAAAAAACATGATTTGCATATCGTTAAGATATATATACCTTCCATGTGCTATTCTACACCTTAGGTGTAGCAGTTTATTCTACACCAATAGCTAAACTGACCAGAATTAATGAACAATTTTTCAGTAATTCAGTAACCGGCGAGCTATTACTGAATAATGTTCAGTAACTTGGTAAATTTAGTTTAGTAATTTGACTATCATTTTTGCTAATTGTAGAAGGAGGGTGTAGAATAGTGCTGTCGTACCCAAATGCTATTCTACACCTTAGGTGTAGCAGTTTATTCTACACCAATAGCTAAAGTGCTCAGAATTACTGAACAATTTTTCAGTAATTCAGTAACCGGCAAGCTATTACTGAACAATGTTCAGTAATTTGACAATTATTTTTGCTAGTTATAGAAAGATGGTGTAGAATAGCGCTGTCGTGTGTGTGTGTAACATCAATGCAGTACTTTGTTGTGACAATCCGCTGTCCCGATTCACTTAGTAATTATGCTGATAAAGTGAGTTGAAATTGATGTCCTTGGAGGATACCAAGCTGTGCAATTTTAGGGAAAGATATATATAAAAAATATCGTTTTGTCAGTTCAGTGTTGTTTATCATTCATGGTGAAGGGATACATCATTTTGAAGGGAATATTAATACAATATGTAAGCTGGGTTTCCTTCCAAATCAAACAGCTAAGAAACGAATTTGTGTTTGGTGCGTGCAAGCAGCAGGGAAGAATGGATGCCGACACACTAGTCTACAAGGCAGATCGAGTCCAACGACCACACACAACACACGTGAACCAATGCAACCACCCATTAGTGGTTGCTCCCACAAGCAAGTTATGGTAGCTCTCAACTCAAGGCAAAAATCTATACTGGATTCTCAAACTGTGTGGAATGCCAGCTCTGATCCTTATAAGCATTGGTTACTTGTTCAATACTATTGACGGTTGAACAGTTACAGCAAAAAGTTGGTATTTTAACAATACAGGTTTTGTCATTTTTTTAGAAAAGGAAATGTCTCCGGTCTTCACGACTAGGTTATATCATCTACTTGTATATATACGTACTTTAATTTGTAAAGCATTATTTTCAATGGAAAAAACTTGGGTATTTGAACCATCAATGTGTCGGTCAGCACAGCAGTCAACAAGATGAGTGGTGCTATATATTAAAACGATGCAAGTTGAAAAATAAAATAAATAATAAGGAGCAATCGATTGATTCTCCAAAACGAGAGGCGGCAAAGCAAAGTTCAACACTTGGTTCAGTTGCAAAAGTCAAAAACATTGAACCTGAGAAGCCAATCGGTACGGTAGTTTAGTTTGTAGTCCTAGGAGTATGTCTCTCGTGGAGTACAGGGTACCGTACAAAAGAGTCTAAAGGAAAAGATCTACGGAAGAGTCTCTTGATCCCTAAAAACCAATAATGCAGCGGCGAGGGAGCGTGCATACGAGGCGTGGCATGTTACATAATCTTCAATTTTACGTTTGAATGATCTCCAAATAAACATATTGACAACTAAACATCGTAGGTTACCTATATGCTATTCTACATCTTAGGCGTAGCTACATATATCTTACTTTTTAGTTGTTTTCTATTTTTTATATGCTTTTGAATTTTCTAAATCAATTTTTAGGGATAGAAATTGCACAAGGGATAGATTGCTCCATTTCCAAAGAATTATTAGTTTCATTCTTAATTCTCTCAATTTTTAATTTGAGCTCTTCATGCTGCTTGCTAAGCAATTTGAATTTGCACAATGAAATCATCATAATTTGTAGCAATAGAAGCATTAAGATCATTGAAAGTATTAAGTTATTTAATTTCTTTAGCTTGTCTTTTCATGACTCCTTGTTGCTCATGGATTAAGTCAAAAAATTCTTCAAAGGAAGGAGAGTCGGATTCATCATCACTTACATTGTTTTCACTTTCCATACTAGGTATGGTCATAAGGCATATGTTTGATGATGATGATGATGAAGCGCCCTTAGTGATGCGGGTGGTGAATCTTTTGGTTGACTCATCGTTTGAGCTTGAGCTTGTGCTTGATTCCTCACCACCGCTCACCCATTCTCCAAATGTAGCAGAAGCTTCATGCTCAGCCTTCTTCTCTTTCTTCTTCTGCTGCTTCTCCTTCTTGTACTTGATCTTCTCAACCTTCACCAGTTAGTAATGTGATCCATCTTTGAGAAAGACAATGTATCCTATGATGCTGATCTTCTTCAAGCTCTTATTCATGATCTTGGTTTGCTTGAGAAGCTTGGGGTTTATCTCTTCTTTTTCATTATTTGAGGAGCTTGTGTTTGCTTCTTCTTTCTCTTCACTTGAGCTTCCTTTGATGGTCAACTTTTTCAATATCTTAGCTTGCTTGCATGCAGTGGCGGAACCAGAGGGGCTAGCAGGGCCCACGGCAACCCCCAATATCGTAAAAAAATTTAACCTCCCCTCTTCTCTCTAGCGAGGCAGCAAATACTAGGTAATTTTGCAGCAAGTCCAAATGCCCACTAATAGCCCACGTTGCATTCTCAGTCAAAACCTAGTAAATAGCCCAGCAGCAACGAGCAACAAACAAGAAGTATTGTTCAGAATCGTTTCTTCAATAGACAATAGTACAGTAATAAGCAGACAGTTAGATTGTGCGGACCGCAGAGACACGGCCGCCGCGGCGCAGCCGCCGCCGCCATGGCTATCGGCTCGCCCTCCCCGCTGCCTAGACTTTTCTAGGAAATCACGACTAAACTTAAAAAGAAGACACAGACATTTCTTTCCTTTTACAAGAAGGCTCAAGACACAATTGTGGATCTTTCCCTACACAAGACTTAGCAACAAAATGGAAGATGGATTTTTAAGATATTTTCTGGCATGTATACATGTCGATCTTGGCTTCCCGAGCACGCCTTATAACGTTTTCTGGCTCCGCCACTGCTTGCATGCAAGAGCGCTATGTGTTGGTGAAGAAGGTAACTCTCTTAGCTTGATACCGTTGCAAAGCTCATGGGCGACCACCTTGTTAAGGACTTGATTTAGAGTTAGTATTAAAGAACTTTTTCTCATAGATGATAGAGGTCACCAAATCATAGTCTGACCTTATGAGAGAGTGAACGATCTTGCGAGAGAGCTCAAACATGAGTACATGTATGATGCATACTCATGATTTATTTGCTTAAAGTAATTAAGCTTATTAATGAGAACATGATATCTTTCATTTGCCACATTCTTTGTGCCCTCATGGTTATCATTGATAGACTTTCATAGCTTTTAAAGAAATTTTCAGAAGCAAACACTCTATTCAAAACATCATCACTAAGGAAAGATAAGATTATACTTTTTGCAATCACATCATATTGTTTTTCTTGCCTGCCCTTATTTTTCATGCCTTCATTCACAACTCTCTAAACATTTAGACCCTTAGCTTGGAGAAAAACTCGCATTAAAACCTTCCATCGTTCGAAGCCCATGCCATCGAACCATGGAGCCGATCCTAGGTTATCCATCCCTTCCCGACGAGCTAACTCACTAGGCAGTGAAGCCTAACCATTATAATGAGCCGGTTTTCGCAATTTGTCAATTGAATTGGCGTTTCTTTGTGAAAGAAGTGAGTCCTGGCTCTGATACCACGTGTAAGGAATTCTGCTCGTACCCTAAGAGGGAGAGGGGTGAATTAGGCATACTTAAAATCTAAACCTACGGCTCAACTAGTTTGCACAAAACTTAAACTAGAACATGGTATCTAGATGTGCAACTATGGTTCTTCTAGTTTGAAATCCTCATCCCAAAAGAGTTGTGCAACCTATAGTCCATCCTAACAAGATACTACACTAAGAATGTAAAGGAACTCAAGATTGCAATATAAAATACGGAAGCTTAAAAGTAAGGGACAAGGGGAAGCAAACTCTCGACACGAAGATTTATCCAGTGGTTGGGTTAGGTACAAAGCCACCCCTAGTCCACGTTGTTGAACCACTCACTAAGAGTATTGCTTCCCGGCAACCAAGTCTTTTCCGGGACTCTTCTTGACTCGCCACCAAGGCTATGTCAAGTCACCACGGTCACCTTGATCTCGCTTTCCACTAAGGAGCTTCTGCACTAAGGAAGATGGTCTCCACATCCCCCGCACAAAGCCGTCGCCGTTCCACACCAAGCCGGAGGTCGAAGATTTGCCGGCGAGCCACCAAGCTCCAAGGGGTCGGCACACCGAGATACAATGGTGGTTCACTTCTTGAACCAGCACACAAGTCCCAACACCTTGCTCTCTCACTCTCTCAAGAGCTAATCCTAACACTAACTCTTACAGGGCTTGTGCTAAATCTAAGGATGTGATCAATATGCATTTGGATGGTTTGAAGAACTTCTTCAGTGTTTCTGTAGCTTCTCACGAACTCCAACAGCCTCCAATGACCCGAGGTGAGGCCTTATATAGGCTAGAGATCCTCTACTTGCCGTTTCATGCTTTTACCCTGAAAAGCACGCAAGCGTCGGTTAAACCGATCACCATCGTCGGTTTAACCGGTCACACTATGCATGTATGCTAGCCGTTGAACTCCAACATCTTTTTTTCTGCTGATGTCATTGCGCTGATGCATGCATCGATGCTTTCTTTGTCACTATCGGTTCAACCGGTCCTATAGGGTGCTCAATGCAGCACCAAAAACGGTACTAAGTAATAGCAGTACCAATGCACCGATGCTTCGTATTTTGGTCATAACTTTGTACTCCGAACTCCGATTTTGATGATCTTATATTCTATGGAAAGCTTGTAAGATGCTTTACAAGATTATTTTGAAGTCCACCTCATTAGACCACATTTTAATACCGGTTAAATACCAAAAGACCGACGCTGCCTCTTTTCTCTCTTTGTTGCCTTTTATTTTGATCATAACTTTTTACTCGAGACTTCGATTTTGATGATCTTGGATTCTATAGAAAGCTTGTGAAATACTCTACAAGATTCTCAAGAGATATAACCCATTTGATCAGTCAAAATATAAATGTGCATGGGACACTTCCAATTTATTCCTCCATTGTCCCATCTTTGCAGGTTTTCTTTGTGTTGCCTTTTTGGAACCTATAAAACCCTACAAATATTCATTATTGACACACATATTAGTCCCAATGACTATGTTGTCACTCAATCACCAAAATTATAATTATGGCCTTAATGGGGTCATGATCCTTACACACGGTCACACTGATAGAATAATTAGTTAAAGATTAGTAAACTTGAAATAGATGGATAGGCTCTACCACAAGGAATATAACTCGACTTAACGAGAAATGTATCATCTACTTGTACAGATATGTCCTTCGGAAAACATGGTAATTACAAAAAAAATTGGATAAATCAATTAGTCAACCAGCAACAAGATGAGTTGGGGCGTGTTATGCAAGTAAACAACCTAGGATAATTCAAACCAATGCAAGATCAGCAACGCCTTGCACCTGGAGGATAAGATCAATGAAAATCTAAAATTATTATGGAACGTTGTCTTTGACATAAAAAAGAATTCAGTTGCATAATTGTTCATTAAAACGTATGAAAATTGCAAAAAAAAAAGTTCAATAAAGGCCAGACATTTGAATGCAAATTGCAAACAAGCAAGATGCAATATCATCTTCAAGCTGAATCTCATTCCCCGGTATCATATCATATATATGTAAACAAAACGCCAAATAACTTAAGGGACCAAGCATCAGACCAAAGGAATATGCACGGATAAGACAATTATAAGAACACTATAAAAGCAATGCTTGGGCCTGTTGGGGATTGCACCCTCCGAAGGACGCGTCTCGTGAGGGTCACACAACGACGGGCGTGGGGTATTTGTGTAAATATGTAACGGGGAAGGGGTATAAATACCCCTGACTTTTACTGTAATCAGGTTGGTTTTTCGATAATTGAAAGTGCCCATTGTGATCCCATTTCGTGTTTATTCCTACGCACTTTCATCATTCCCATTTCTGTTTGGAGGTCAAGTCCATCGGACACCAACAGAGGCGCCCACCGTGTTCTTAGCTCGAAGAAACCACCCTCGATGGCACCACCGAAGAAGAAGCCCACAGCCGCGGGGACAAGCGCTGACCTAGAGCATGCAGCCTCAAATGCTCCCAGCGAAGGAGCCGCACCCGAAGATCAGACAAATCATGCCCTCACAGAATCTATCCTAGAGCCCACTCCACAACCCACCACTGAGCCCCCTCAACCACAAGTCGAGCTTACCCTTGGGCAAGTCCTAGCTCAAATGAAAGCAGTGGAGCAGGCAAAAGGCAAAATCTTTGCTCAGGTAGTGGTGAAGCAGAAAGAGGCCCAAGAGGCAAAGAAGCTGGCAGATGCAAAGTGCAAACTGGCAGCCATGCAGGCAGAGCTCGATGAGCTGCAAAAAGTTCAGCGAGAGTTCGAGCAGGAGCAACCTATCTCCTCAAACCAAACTGGCAATCACACGGACTACCCATTCCATGGCAGAGAAGATTACATTCAAGCTTACTTTCGCAGAACACGCGAACCATCACCACCCCCACAACCCTTCGACCCAGCATCACCACTATCTGTGGCACTACAGCAACTCCCTTGGCCCCGAAGCTACAAACCTATCCAAATCCCAAAGTACAACGGCTCTGTAGACCCAACCCAGTTGCTAATGACCTATGAAGCTGCAATAGCATCTGCAGGAGGAGATGACTTCATAATGGCAAAGTCGTTCATTATGGCTTGCGAAGGTCCGGTGTTAACTTGGTACTCATACCTAGTACCTGGATCAATCAGAAACTAGGGGGATATGAAACTCAAACTCAGGCAGGACTTTCAGAGTTTCAGAAGAAATGACTTTGACGCCGTGGAAAACTTCCAGTGTTACCAGAAAAACAAAGAGCCACTCTATGACTATGTTCGAAGGTTCATCCAGAAAAAAGCACAAACTCCAAACTTCTCCGAAGAGAAGGCCATCAAAAAGTGCATGGAAGGCCTGCTACCAGGCCAGATAGCATCTCACTTGTCCTGAGAGCCCCCAGCTACCCTCAACGCCCTCTATGCCGAATTGGAGAAGTATGCAAGATCCGAAGCAGACCACAAAAGAAAGGTTGAGCTATGAAAAATCATGAGACAAACTGAATCAAGCCAACAAGGCTGGCACAACCAAAATTACCAAAACCCAAGACACCAAACCCCCCAGCTCGTCTTGCCTGTCGAGCCCAGACAGGAGGATGAACCTCAAAACCCAGAACCATTTATGACCCCACCTCAAAACAACCAAAGCCAAACCCTCGGTCAACCTCTGCACAGAGGAGGTCGGAACAACAGAAGGGGCAGAGGCCGAGGCCGAGGCCGCGGTCGTGGTTACCAAAATCAAAACCCAAACGAGCCAAAAAAATTCTTCTGCCACTTCCATGGCCCTGACTATGACTATACAACCAACTTCTGCCCAGAGAAAAATAAAACCCTAGAAAGGATGGAGGCAGAGAAAAATGCCCAAAAGCTTGTACACCACACCTCCTGGGCAGCTCAACCAACAAACCAAAACTTTGTTCCCAACCCAACCTTCGCCCCCCACCCAACCTCTGCCCATCCAGCAACCTTCGCACCCACACAACCCTTCGCCCCGGGTCCAACTTTCACACCAAACCAAAATTTCCACTACCAACCCCAAGCCTTAACTTGGCAAAACACCCACCAACCTTCGGCATCGGCACCTTCGCTGCTAACAAACCATCTTCCGCCCCCTCCACCAAAGGAGAAACTACCTCCACCTCCACCTCTCCGCACACCAAAAGAGGAAAAACCAAACCAGTCAGCACTGCCTTCCTTCGGCATGATAATGCCCATTGTCGGCGGCTCGTCTCTCGAATTCGAGAACAAGAGGCAGAGACGTGATTACTTCAGGCAAGTACACAGCATCATGCCAGATGGCCCAATTGTCAGAACCCTTTGGTCACACATGCCAATAACTTTCACTGAAAAAGATATCATGCTCATTTGTTATCCACACACCGATGCCATGGTCATCGAGACAAATATTCAGGGGTGGACAATCGGCAAAATACTAGTTGACACTGGCAGCTCCGCAAATATAATTTTTTCCAACTCCTTCGACAGAATGAACATTGGCAGAAACCTTCTACAGCCAGCAGAAGTACCATTGATTGGTTTCGGAGGCAAAAGGGTCAATGCATTGGAAAAGATCACAACCCGAGAACCGAGGGTTCATAAACAAGTTCGAGGCCATTGTGCACCAAACCTATCTGTGCATGAAAATGCCAGCAGCCAAAGGTATCATTACGGTCCATGGGGACCAACAGCTGGCTAGAGATATAGAGCGTGGCGCAACCCCAGGTCACAAAAATGTGCACCATGTCGAAGCCTTCATCCAGCCACCACCATACAAAGAGCCTACAAGGGACAAAGAAAAAGAAAACTTCCAAGAGGATTGCCATGTCAAAAAAGTCCCGCTTGACAAGCATCTGCCTGATAGAACGGTAACAATCACTGCAAACCTTGGGGAGGCAGAAGAAAAATAACTCCTCGAATTCTTGTTCAAGAACCAAGATGTGTTCGCTTGGTCCGCTAGTGACCTCCGCGGATTCAGCAGGGATATAATTGAACACAGACTTGATATAGATCCTTCGATCAAACCAAAAAAGCAAAAGCTCCGCAAAATGTCCGACGATAAGATTGAGGCTATAAAAGCCGAAGTACAAAGACTGCTAGATGCAAATGTCATTAGAGAAGTGAAATACCCAACATAGCTAACAAATACAGTACCAGTCCAGAAAAAGAATGGGAAATGGCGCATGTGAATCGATTTCACTGACCTCAACAAAGCTTGTCCAAAAAACGATTTACCACTGCCGCGAATCGACAAGGTAGTTGACGATGCGGCAAATAGCCAAATGATGTCGTTATTAGATTGCTTTTCCGGGTATCATCAGATCTGGATGAGAAAGGAGGACGAAGAGAAAACAAGTTTCATCACACCCTCGGGCACCTACTGTTTTGTCAGAATGCCCGAAGGTCTAAAAAAATGTTGGACAATCATTTTCAAGAATGTCAACGAAGGTTCTAGGCCCCCAACTCAGAAGAAATGTACTGGTCTATGTCGATGACATTGTTGTATTCAGTGCAGAAAGAGCAAACCATGTCTCAGACTTGGCAGAAACCTTCGCCAACCTCCGCTCAGCAAACCTGAGTTTGAATCCAGAAAAATGCATCTTCGCAGTCCACAAAGGAAAGGTACTAGGATGTCTCATATCAATAAAAGGCATCGAAGCTAACCCAGACAGGATAAAGGCTCTAACCAATTTGGAAGAGCCAAGGTCCATCAGAGACATCCAGAAATTAATTGGTAGAATCGGAGCACTAAACAGATTCATCCCTCGCTCCGCTGATCGAAGCCTAGCCTTCTTCAAAGTACTTCGCAATGCAAGCAAGTTTGAATGGGGTGAAGAACAAAACAAGGCTTTTCATTCACTCAAGGCATAGTTAACCAACCTAGCCAAGTTAACGGCCCCAAACCCGAAGGATACACTCTTATTGTATACCTCAGCCTCACAGTCGGTTGTTAGTGCAGCTCTGGTAGTTGAGAGGGAGATCGAAGGATCAGTAAGACAAGTTCCAGTATACTTTATCTCAGAGGCACTATCGGGATCCAAACTTTTCTACTCTGAGCTAGAAAAGATTGCATACTCGGTCATCATGTCCTCCAGAAAGCTTCGCCACTACTTCGAAGCACATAGAATCATAGTAATCACAAGTCAATCAATAAATTACCTCTTCAACAACCGAGAAGCCTAAAGCAGAATAAGCAAGTGGGCCTCAGAACTCTCTGAGTTCTATGTAGACTTCGAGAGAAGAACAGCAATAAAGTCGCAAGTTCTAGCTGACTTCATAGCCGATTGGACATCACCTACCATAGCAAAAGAAGTACCAATTGAACCATGGGTCATATACTGTGACGGAGCATGGTGCAAAGCAGGTGTGGGGATCTCAGCAATAATCGAGTCACCTTCGGGAGCGAAGATGAGATACGCAGCTCGCCTAAGCTTCGCCAAGCCAGACCCATGGACAAACAATACAACCGAATACGAGGCTTTGCTCTTAGGCCTACGCAAGATGAAGGCATTAGGGCACCAGCACTTCACATTAAAAACAGACTCGAAGGTCATCTCTGATCACATTGAGAAAGAGTCAGACGCACAAGGTCTTGAAATGATAAAATACCTGGATGCCGTGAAGCAATGGAAAAATATTTTTCGGGTTTCTCAGTCGAGCATATCCCTAGAAAAAAAAATAACAAAGCCAACAAGCTAGCAAAAGCAGCAGCCAACAAAGAGCCTTTACCACCGGATGTCTTCTTCGAGGAAATCACCGCACCTTTGACACACCAAAAGAAAGAAAAACAAATAAATGCTATCTTTAGTGAAGACTGGAGGTCGCCAATCATGACGTACCTTCGCGGCCATTTTGAGCCAACTGATGAAACAGAAGAGAAAAGAATGTTCCAACGGGCAAGAGGTTATTTAATATCCGGAGGAGACCTATACAAAGCAGGAGTAACAACTCCGCTGCTCAAATGCATATCAATCACACAGGGGCAGGAGCTATTGAGCGAGATCCACTCAGGTCTCTGCGGCTCACACATTGGCATAAGGCCACTGGTAGCAAAAGCCTTCAGGCAGGGTTTCTTCTGGCCCTCGGCACTAAAGGACGTAGAGCATCTTGTCAAGACGTGCGAAGCATGCCAGATGATGGGACCCAAATCAGGAAGTCCCTCACAACCTTCGCAGCTAATAGCTCCTGCATGGTCACTTCAAAGATGGGGCATGGACCTTGTCGGCCCACTAACCACAGCACAGGGAAACTACAAATACGATGTAGTCGCAGTGGAATACTTCACAAAATGGATCGAAGCTAAGCCGTTGGTAAACATCACATCAGAAGCAGTAAGAAAGTTCTTCTGGCAAAACATAATTTGCATATTTGGTGTACCCAAAGAGCTGACCGTTGACAACAGGAAGCAATTTGACTCTGATCTATTCAAGCAATTCTGCCACAGCATAGGCACGAAGGTCATGTTTGCATCAGTGTATCACCCGCAATCCAACGGAGCAGTCGAAAGAGCAAACAACATCATTTTCACAAGCATCAAAAAATGCATGTTCGATCAAAAGAAAGGCAAGTGGGTTGATGAGCTCTCGAAGGTTATCTGGTCCCATAACACCTGTGAATCCAGAGCAACAAAATTCGCACCATTCAGACTCCTCTACGGAGTCGAAGCTATGAGTTTGGAGGAACTCAAAAACAAGAGCCTGCGAGTTCAGGCGAAAGAAGAAGACTCGCACCCGGCAAGCGAAGCTGATCTTGTCGAACTTGACATTTTGCAAGCCGCCGACAACTTGAGCAAATACCAGCAAGAGACCAAAAAATGGAGAGACAAGAAAATCGTCAAGAGAGAGATACCAGTAGGAGACTGGGTCTTAAAGAGAAAGTCAAACGCCGAAACAATCGATAAACTGCACTCCAAGTGGGACGGGCCATTCCTTGTTGTGCGAAGCAACAGACCAGGATCATTCTACCTGGCAGACAGCAAAGGTCAAGCGCTGCAGCATTCATGGAATGCTGACAGCCTGAAAAGGTACTATATGTAGAAAGTAATGTAAGAGTCGGACTGCAAAAATATAAGCAAGGCCAGTTCCCATAGTCATAGCTTTTCCTTTATCTCTTCTATGGAAAACTCCTAGGACCGTACTCTTTTCCTCACAAAGGGGACTCCACATCGGAGGTGAGGTTTTTAACGAGGCGGATCCTTTGTAATAACTCTCCAAATGAATAAAGAGTTGATTTCCCCAAATTCTTGTTCTGGGTCGAAGCAACCAAGTGTTGTGAAAATCGACCATCGCCCCCCAGGGACTGCTTTTATTTAAGTCAGCAAAATTTACATTCCGAGCAAACTTTGCATACTTATCTATAAAACGTGCAACAAGCACTCGAACGCCAAGGGGCTATCAACCCTAAGGGGCTGCGAAGCCAAAGAACCTTCGGCAAATTTAAAATATATATATATAATGTGCAACAAGCACTTGAACGTCAAGGGGCTGTCAACCCTAAGGGGCTCCAAAGCCAAAGAATCTTCGGCAAATTTAATATATATATATATATAATGTGCAACAAGCACTCGAACGCCAAGGGAAAACCGACCATAAGTGGCTTCGAAGCCACGAAACCTCCGATCGATGAAGGAAAAATCTCATCCTCCGAGTCATAAAGACTAAGGGGGGGAGACGTTTTCTCAAAAAACAAAAAGACTAAAGTCTTCATGACTCGAAGCAACCTGGCGATGCCCAGGGGCTTCGAAGCCACGAAACCTTCATTCACTGAAGGAAAAATCTCATCCTCCGAGTCACAAAAACTAAGGGGGGTGATGTTTTCTCTGAAAACAAAAGAAAGTCTTCATGACTCAAAGGCACCTGGCGATGCCCAGGGGCTTTGAAGCCACTAAACCTTCGATCACCGAAGGAAAAATCTCATCCTCCGAGTCATAAAGACTAAGGAGGGAGACGTTTTCTCTGAAAGCAAAAGGAAAAAAGTCTTCATGACTCGAAGCTACCTGGCGATGCCCAGGGGCTTCGAAGCCACTAAACCTTCAATCACTGAAGGAAAAATCTCATCCTCTGAGTCATAAAGACTAAGGGGGAGATGTTTTCTCTGAAAGCAAAAGGAAAAAAAGCCTTCATGACTCGAAGCTACTTGGCGATGCCCAGGGGCTTCGAAGCCACGAAACCTCCGATCAATGAAGGAAAAATATCATCCTCCGAGTCATAAAGACTAAGGGGGGGAGACGTTTTCTCAAAAAACAAAAACACTAAAGTCTTCATGACTCGAAGCTACCTGGCAATACCCAGGGGGTTCGAAGCCATCAAACCTTCGATCACTGAAGGAAAAATATTTATCTCCGAGTCATAAAAACTGAGAAGGGAGACGTTTTCTCTGGAACAAAAGGAGAAAGTTTTTTATGACTCGAAGGTTTTTAGCGATACCCAGAGGCCTCGAAGCCAAACATCCTTCGCAATACCAAAACTACGGGAGATGTTTTCTCAAAAATACAACCACGAAGCGTCGTCAAGATCGCAAGCATAATGGGAGACGTTCTCTCCAAATCACAAGTATATAAGCATTAACATGGAGACCATCAAGATTCACACATGTGGATACTTACAGCTACACGAAATCGCCGAAACCCCGATGGGCAAAAACATAGAGTCAAACAAAGTTCATATCAAAACGCGATTGAAGGATCTTCCTTACATGCAATCAGAAACTCAGCGCCACTAGCTCCGGGATGGGTAAAGTTGTACCATTCCCAAGCACTCCCAGGCATGATGAAACCCTCGCATCCAATTTTCATGGGGGCCACATCAAACACAAGCCTCGCAACCACGATCGCCTGCCCAAAAATAGTAGGAATATTACATTCTTAGAAAGTTCCTTCCTTCACGAGAAAAATTCAAAAAATCGACTCCCCCGCCAGACACGCAATTTACACCTCTTGATCATCACCGCCAGCCAGCTCCGCTCCAGAGGTCCCCGCACCTTCGGTCCCCTCCAAAGCACTCTCTATCTCTGCCTCCACAGCCTTCGCCTGAAAAACAGGGATGAGAAAAAATACAAGGCAGTTGAAGCAATAGGTTCTCCGAAGCTTACCGCTTCCAAACGACTGCGAGCAATATCTCGCATGATCTCTCGACCGGTCAACTTCCAAAACTTTCGAATGAAAGACTTTTTCACAGCTTGAACATTCTCAATATTTTGGCCCAACTCTGTGTGCGATGGATATTCAAAATCCTTAGAGCTCAGCCGTTTCAACTCTTTACACCCTTCGTGATCAAGGATGGCCAGAACACTTTCGTAGGACACAACTGCTGCGTTGTCAGTTGTACTGCACAAGAGCTCCGACAGTGCAGTGAACTCACCAAGAATCTAGTTCAGCAAACCAGCCACGCCCCCCTCAGGATCTTCAGGAATGGGGGATGGCTCAGCGCCGAAGGCCGCCAAAGCATTTTTGTATTCTCCATAGATTAAATCTCCTTGTGACTTCATTTCTTGGATAGCCACTTCCATGACCTTACAGTCTTCATCAGCTTCTGCGATCAAATTTTCTATAACCTCGTCTTTACGGGCAGCTTCGGTCTTCAATTCTCTTTCCTCTCGCTTAAGAGCTCCAATCTCTCTGGCATCCTTCTCCACGGTGTCCCGAAGGTTCTCCAAAACCTTCTCATTCTCAGCAACAGTCGCAAGCAATTTTTCAGCTATCTTCTCACACTCCTCTATTTTCTCCTGCAACTTCTCTACATGCTCAGACTGTAATACTCGAAGGTTCTCCAAAACCTTGTTCTGATCTTTCAGTTTCTAATTCTCATTACCAACACAAGGTTCTCGCCAGATTTCTTCAAATGAAATTCTTCACCCTTTTTGATCTTTTCAGCAAGGACCTTGTTTGCCATCAATGACTGCAGCAAATTTACTATTAGCTCTGTCATCACGAAGGATAATACGAGGGATATGAAAAAACCTCCCACCTTCAAACTCAAAAGTGCGGCAACGCGCCCAAGCGGCTCAGCACCGTAATCTGCGAGAGTTCTTCCGAACTCTGTATAACAACCAAGCTCAGGAACAATACCAAAAACAAACTGAAAGTGCATTGGAAAAGTACTATCCTTCAAAACTGAAGTACTCGGCTTCGGTCGAGTCCGCTAGCCTGAGCTGAAGTCCCGGCACCCGCATTTTCCTTGGCTCCTGGCGGACCTCCGATCAACCCACCTAGCTCGGTCATTAGATTTGCTATATCAACTTTAAGAAAATAACGAATGAAAGGGTCATAGGGGTCAAAGTCAGGACCTTCGAATGGAAGGCGAGGTGCAAACAAAGATTTACCTAACTCATTAAACCTTGTAGAGGTCCCCTCCCCTTCCATTTTTACTGCACCGGAAAATACGTCTCCGGCAGTTTCCAGCTTCGTAGGAGAAACCACCTTCTCAGAAGGAGGCGGAACCTCGAAGGAGGGGGAACCTCGCCCGTCGCCGGTGGAACATCACCCTCCCGCGAAGCTTGGGGAGCTGCGTGTTCCATCGACACCTTCAGCGAAACTTTCGGTGAAATCACCAGCGCCTCCAGGGAAGCCTACGACGTCTCCTCATCACTGTCATCTTCAACAAGATTGAATATGCGCTTTACGCCACTCAGTCCCTAGTGTAAATCTATAAAAACAGCGCCAACACTGTCAGGGTTCGCGCGAAGGGAGCCAAATTGACCAATGTATATGTCTACAAGTTGACCCCTACCGCTTGAGCCCCTAGGCACAGAAAGCTCAGTCGCCCTCAAAGCCTTCATGAAATCAGGACTGCCCATGTTAGCCTTGGCTATTTGAAATGGATACTTAGTTGCTTCAGCAGCTTTCCTTTTCTGTGACTCTGCTCGCCCAGCCGCAACCTTCGAAGTTGGGTTACGTGGATGCTTGCCAGCCTCGATCCGGGCCGAAGGTTTTGAAACCTTCGTCACAGATTTAACAGGCACCGCCAGCCCTAAGGAACTTCTAGCCTTCGCCGAAGTTTTACTTTTCATGCCGGCGGGCTCAACAACCGAACCACTGGCAATACCTCGACCCCTTTTCGTAGGTTCTGGGGGGGGGCGGACGGTTCTCATACCTCATGCCCATCTCACGCAAGCTCCGGTTGATCCGGTCCTCGTGACCATAGCACTCGACAAAAGCTTTGTGCTCTTTGTCATTGTAAAAACCCAGCAAATTGTTGGCCTCCCTCTCCAGCTCAAGTACCACCATCTCATCACTCCTAGTGGGGGGCCCCTGAAGCCCAAAGTGAGGACTAGGAATTTCCATCTCCAAGGATCCAAACTTAACCTTAGAAAAAGACGTCGGCGCCCAACCAGACGTCAGTGGCCAAACCTTCGCCGCCAAATATTCTTCCACAAAGTCACGACCGCTAATAGACTTCGCGACCAGTCTAAATGCAGCCTCGCACTCCACAAAGCCAGGCGACAATGTGCCAAAGGCAGCCTGGTTGCGGTGTGCAAAAGGCTCAATCTTCGATTCAAGCAGAAAACCTCCCCCAGCACCTTCGGCACCCGAAAAGTCCACCTTCGCATAGAACCAGTACTGACACCAGTCATCGTCCCACTTGTTCTTCTGACTGAAAGAAATCTCGACACAATCGAGATGTAAAACCTTGTTACCCTTTCGAGGAACGAAGGTGCAACAGCTGCTCTGTGCGCTATACAACTCTGCATCATCTTCGAAGGATATCTTCCGCCCCTGAGGATGCAACTCATAAAAGCGGCAGAAGGTATCAACTGACACAGGTGCCTCGAAGGTCTTCACCACCCAAAAGAACTTAGACAGTTGTATGATAGCGTTGGGGGTGAGATGGTGCATCTTCACATTAAACCTATCCAAAATCTCGTGGAACTTCGCATCGAGAGGGAAGCGAAGCCCCGCAGTAAAAAAGTCGCGAAACACCACACATTCCCCCTCTTGAGGATTGGGAATTTCTTCAGTCTCTGGGTAACCTTTGAGGCCCCAAACCTTCGAGGCCCCAAACCTCAGAGTCGGCTCTGGCTTGTCTCGGGCCATGAGCTCCGACGGGCTTGCTTGCACATCAGAAATATCCTCTTCACAACTTATTTGCTGACGTGAAGCTTCGTCGACGACAACCTCCTCCAAAGTATCCGCAAGTTTTGCAGTCAGTTTGACACGGGTCATCCCTATAAAAACTAAGTAAGCCACCGAGCTGAACACCGCAAAAAACAACAAGAGAAAACAACTCTGACAAACACTTACAAAGACCGAAAACCTCCTATCGAAGTTTCAACAAAAAACTTTCTCAACGAAGGAAACCTCGAAAGCAGGTAAGCTTCAAAGAACAAGACGAAGGTCGCAACTGCTCTAAAGCGCGAAAGCGGCACGGGTACCCCCCCCCCCCCTATATAGGGGGGTAAAGGGCACAGTAGCGCCCGACGGTAAAATCGAGAAGAATACCAACGGTCACCCAATAAAAGGCCGACACGTAACCCTCGTCTCGCGCCATCCTCCGACGATCGGGAGACGTTTTCTCGGAGGGTGTTCAATACTTGGACGTCGAGGGTTCGGACCGTCGGAGTCAGACCTCGCCCGCGAGGGGCTACTGTTGGGGATTGCACCCTCCGAAGGACGCATCTCGCGAGGGTCACACAACGACGAGCGTGGCACTTGTAAAAAGGATGTAACCGGAGAAGCTCCCGAAGGTCCAGGGAGGACGCACTCGAGATAACCCTCAACTGTCGGGAGGAAGCCGACGGTTCCATGAAGGTTCCATGAAATGCCCGAAGATTCTACCAAGAATCCGAAGGTTCCATGAAAGCGGCCTGAAGGTTCTATGAAGGCTGAAGGTTCCATGAAGGCCGAAGGTTCCTTGAAGGCCGAAGGATACGGACTGACCTTCCAGAAGCACGAAGAAAGCGTGATCCTACACCCGGGGGCACGCCAAACACGCCTAGCCTGTATAAAGCCCGAAAACCCCGATTATTCGTAGAATATTCGCGGTAAGCAGGGGTATTTATGTAAACATGTAACGGGGGAGGGGGTATAAATACCCCCGACTTTTATTGTAATCAGGTTGGTTTTTCGATAATTGAAAATGCCTATTGTGATCTCATTTCGTGTTTATTCTTATGCACTTTTATCATTCCCATTTCTGTTCGGAGGTCAAGTTCATCGGACACCAACAGGGCCAAACCGTTGCATCTATGCATGCTTGCGTTCTCAACGAACTGAACATCCTTCCGGCAAGCAAGACCATGCCTGCCATCCCTCTCCATCTGCTGTTCCTTCCACCCTTGGCCATCGCCGTCATCTCCTCGACCTACTTCGCTCGCCGTGCGCGCCGGCGTGCCGGCCTCCGGCTGCCGCCGTCGCCCTGGGCTCTACCCGTGATCGGCCACCTGCACCACCTGCTGGACGCGCTCCCCCACCACAAGCTGCGTGACCTTTCCAGGCGCCATGGCCCACTGATGCTGCTCCGTCTAGGCGAGCTACCCGTCATCGTGGCCTCGTCGGCCGACGCGGCCCGTGAGGTCATGAAGGCGAACGGCCTCGCCTTCGCGACGCGGCCCATCGGTCCGGCGACGCGGCTGGCCCTCGCCGACGGCGCCGAGGGCCTCATCTTCGCTCCCTACGGCCACGGGTGGAGGCAGCTCCGCCGGATCTGCACCGTCGAGCTGCTGAGCGCCCGGCGCGTGCAGTCCTTCCGGGCCGTCCGCGAGCAGGAGGCCGGCAGGCTCCTCCGCGAGGTGGCGGCGGCGGCGGCGCCGGACCAAGCGGTGAACCTCAGCGCCTGCATCTCGTCGTACGTCGCGACTCGGCGGTGCGGGCCATCGTGGGAAGCCAGTTCCAGGACCGGGCGGAGTTCTTCCGGCTGATGGAGATGGGGATCGAGCTCTTCTCGCGCCCGAGCTTGCCGGACCTGTACCCGTCGTCGCGCGTGGCGATGCTCGTCAGCGGAGCGCCCGGCAAGATGAGGCGGGTCCGGGAGGAGACGATGGCGTTCATGGACAGCGTGATCCAGGAGCACCAGCTGTGCAAACCTGACAACAACGACGACGAGGACCTGCTCGACGTGCTTCTTAGAATCCATAGAGACGGCGACCTGGAATTCCCCATCTCCATGGACAACATCAAAGTCGTGATCGCCGTAAGTTCATCATCAAATGATAGTCAATAATAGAGAAAACTGAACCAGTCGATCGGTAACTTTTTCCAGCTCAAAAAAGATTTTTTTGTCAATTTCTTGCATTTCAGGACCTCTTCCTGGCCGGCAGTGAGACATCTGCGACCACGCTGCAATGGGCGATGTCTGAGCTCGTGAGGAATCCACGGGTGATGCGAAAGGCGCAGGACGAGATCAGGCAGGTTCTCAAGGGCCATGAGAGAGTGTCGGAGGCGAGCTTGGGAAAATTAGACTACTTGCACCTGGTCATCAAGGAGACTCTCCGTCTACATCCACCAGCACCGCTTCTTCTGCCAAGGGAGTGCCGCAGCCCGTGCCGAGTATTAGGGTTTGATGTCCCAGCAGGAGCCACCGTCTTCGTGAACGCTTGGGCGATCGGCAGGGATCCGATTCACTGGGATGCGCCGGAGAGGTTTGGACGACATGGAAGTGGTATCGACTTCAGAGGCACGGACTTTGAGTTCGTACCGTTCGGGGCAGGACGGCGGATGTGCCCGGGGATGATGTCTGGGCTAGCCAGCGTGGAAGTCGCGCTGGCTAGCCTCCTGTACCATTTTGACTGGAAGCTGCCACATGGAATGGCGCCTGCGGAGGTTGATATGAGGGGAGTAATGGGGAGTCCATGCACCCGCCCCTTAAACGAGAAGCGGGTACATGGACTAGGTCCATGACCACTTGACCAATTAACCATTAGCCTTCAACGAGGTTGGCTGTTCGACAATTTACTTTCTTGGGGTTACAGACCCTTGCGTGTGTTTACTCGTCATTTTGTTCAATGATATGTTGTATGTTCAAGTTACAAGTGTCTAATATCTATATGCCTTTATGTAATTTTTTTGTTTGGTGTGGTTGAATAACGAGATGTTAATAGAAATCAGCAAAATATGCTGAGAAATATTTATGCGACTGAATTTGATAAAGTTAAGAGTAGTTAACCGTTGCGTGCACAAGTTGTATTTCTGCTAACAAGTAGGATCAACTTCTTATTCTGCCCGTACCCCTGTTTATACTACATAGGAGTATAATTTAAAACTAGCCACACCGGTACTCCACTGATCTCTTAGCATTTGAGCATACGCGTGGCAGAATTCTAGGACAATCAAATTCAAGCACTACCGAGGGCCTCATCACCTTCATGCTTCCGCTGCCAATTGCCTCTGTCCTGGTTTCCTCCATCATTTGACGACCGCTCACACAAGAAAAATAAAAAATATATATAGTTACATTTTTTATTGTTTTGAACCAATTTGGTTCTGAAATTGTGCACGAACATACATGTCTAAGTATGACCAAAATGGTGCCCTCAGATGTACAAGGTAGCACAGTCGTGGGTCGGCCAAGTATCACCAATCCACTTCTTTGAGGAGGAGAAGTGGCTGGCCTAAAGACACGGTAAACAGTGGACTGAGTTAGTATCTTTACCAACTAACATTGAGATTAACCATTTATCAAAAAAACATTGAGATTAACCATCTAATAATGAAGCATGGAAGTAGGGGATAAACACAACGATCCAAGATTCTAGTAGGATTTTGATTTTCAGTTTGGTGGCAGGCTGCATGGCTTGATCCACTGCCACTCGTCCACTCCGAAGGCGCCTCCGATCGACTCATCTCCTTCACCATGGCCGCCGCCTCTTGCCTCCTCATCCTCATCCTACGCCTTCTACTCTGCTCCCACCTCTCCCTCGCCTCGCCGGCGGCGGCCCTCGCGGCTGAGCTCCTCGGAGACGCGCGCGAGCCGGGGTTCGCCGCGTGGCTGCGCGGCGTGGGCCGGCGCATCCACCAGCGGCCCGAGCTGGCCTTCCAGGAGCACCGCACCAGCGAGCTCGTGCGCGCCGAGCTCGACGCGATCGGCGTGCCGTACAGGTGGCCCGTCGCCCAGACCGGCGTCGTGGCGACCATCGTTGGCGGCGCTGCGGGCGGCGGCGACGCGCCCGTCGTCGCGCTCCGGGCCGACATGGACGCGCTCCCCGTGCAGGTCCGTATGTTTCTCATCGGTTCTGATCCTGCGCGCGCTCGGATGGCAAGACGATCTCTCATTCTCTCTAGTGATACTTATTAGGAGAACTTTTCACGCTTCCATGTGGAAATTGCTTTTCTCTGAACTGTAGAGTCTGCTTGGAGCCTGAATCAGTTGACTTGCATTGCAAGATGATGCATCAGTTCCATGAAAATAGGATCACAGAACATGATATTGTTGGTTTCATTATCAGAACTTTTTGAATTTGTAATCATCTGAAAACTTTTTATCAAGTGAATTGAACTATCTACCACCACATTCTCTCTATACATCGAAGTTAGTTCATTTGGTTTTGTTCTGCAATCTATCAGATAGAATAACAAACCCAGGCAACACGCAAGTAACTGCGTCATCTGAACAAGATTCTCTTGGCAAGACAACTCCCATGGTAGTGTACCAAATAAAAAATTGCCAAGGTCAACTAAGAGGATATAAAAAATGCTTGGACCATTGAGACAGCTTGCATTGCATTCATGAATATAAATTCAGTGTATTCTGTAAGGCAAACAAACAAACCCATCATTAAATTATTTAATTAACGTTTGCGGAAAACATACTACTTTAGATATATTTGTTGGATTATTATCATTGGCAGGAATTGGTAGGTTGGGAGTACAAGAGCCAGGAAAGTGGGAAAATGCATGCTTGTGGACACTGATGCGCACACAACAATGCTCCTAGGAGCTGCTAAGCTACTTCAAGATCGGAAGAGTGACTTGAAGGTATTACTTATTGAATGTCTGGTTAATTTTGAAATGTTGCAGAACATTGCCAGATTGTTCTTTACTATAGAGACTAATAGGAAATAAAGTCAGTATGTGATGGCACATACTCCCTCCGTCCCAAATTATTAGTCGTTTTGGCATTTCTAGATACAATAGTCTTTGCTATGCACCTAGATATACGCTATGTCTATCTGCAAAATAAAATTTATATATGTAGAAAAGCTAAAACGAATAATAATTTGGAACAGAGGGATTATGACTTATCCTCGCCAAGGTTTTTTTTTTGTTTGTGGTTATTACTAGATCATCTATGCACAACATGCTCATATAATATGCATGTGTGGATCCTGTTCTGTTCATTAGGGTACTGTAAAGCTTGTATTCCAGCCAGCAGAGGAGGGTTACGGTGGGGCCTACTACATCTTACAAGAAGGCTGGCTTGATGACGTGTCAGCCATATTTGGGTTGCATGTCAGCCCAGACCTTCCCCTAGGTGCCGTCTCATCCAGGCCAGGACCCTTCGCTGCAACAGCAGCTCGGTTCATAGCAACTGTTAATGGAAAAGGTGGGCATGCTGCAGCACCCCATCAGGCCATCGATCCTATTGTAGCTGCGTCCACTGCCATCCTCAGTCTCCAACAAATTGTCTCCCGGGAAACTGATCCGCTCCAGAGCGCAGTAAGTGATCGGCTTTACTTACAATCCTGTAGCAACAATTTTATTTATTTATGTATGAATTGTGTATAGATGCTGAAAGATAGGTGCCTCAGCTCCTTGCCGTTGAAACTTTCAGGTGGTGTCCATCACCTTTCTGAAAGGAGGAGAAGCTTTCAATGTTATTCCAGAGTCTGTGACCTTTGGTGGCACCCTGAGGAGCTTGTCAGATGATGGTTTATCACATCTGAAGAAGAGGATCAGAGAGGTAAACTCATCTCTCAAACCTGAACTGCGTAGGTCTGCATGCTACACATACAGTTGATAAGTGCATCTATGGAAGATTGTAGAAGGACAGTCAGCGGCGCATCACTGTGCTGCCTCTGTGGACTTCATGGAGGACAAGATGAGGCCGTATCCTGTTGTGATCAACGACGAAGGGATGTATGGTCATGCTAAGGCAGTGGCTGAGAGCTTCCTTGGTGAAGGGAACGTCAGGGTTTCTCCCCTGGTAATGGGTGCCGAGGATTTTGGGTTCTATGCTCAGAGAATGGCGGGTGCCTTCTTCTTCATTGGGATCCGCAACAAGAGCGCGATGGCAACAGTCCATAAACTTCACTCCCCTTATTTTGTGATTGACGAGGATGTGCTTCCCCTAGGAGCTGCATTCATGCTGCCGTGGCAATTGAATACTTGAAGAAGCATGGATCAACATGAAACAGAATAGGAAAATATTGGAGCTCTATATGCTCTTCATTCATGCAGGTGACTTGAAGTTTCTTTATCTGGATATCCTACTACCTAATGATCTGTGAATGCAGAATGCCACTTTCTTATTTTAGTCTCTTTTTTGCAGGTTCGTCAAGGATATTGAGTAGTGGACACGTTGAAGACGGAAGACCTAATATTTTCAAAAATGTAAATAAACTTTAAGGAGGAAGAAAATTGGTTGCAAACAAGGATATTTGCATGCTGTTGAATCTTGTGCGTAGAGTAGAAACGACCATTGCTCAGAGTTTTGGCACAAAGAAGGAGCTAGCTGTAAAAGAACAGAACCAACCCACTATATTTTACATCCTTGAGTTAATTTTGAAAGAACAGGAAAAGTCTATGTGAATATTAAAGCAAAAAAAATATGGATCTTCGTTTTATGTAGCAGCACTTCACACTAGATACTTGGGCGCGTTCCTTCAATCCGGTTTGAGTCCGTGAGTTACTTTACGGCCCTGTTTTGTGTTGTGCGCTTAGGACTCTTGTCTAGGCTGCTTGGCAGGGGTGGGTGGCCCCTTTCTCCTTTTGACTTAATAGGTTTATACCCGTGCGTTGCTACGGGCGGCATAAATTTTTTTTACCGCAATACACGAAGTTTGAGCAACATGGTGTTCATCTTAGCAGCTTGATGTTTTGACCAAACTGAGATTCAGAAACATCCGACAATGTTTACCGGAGAATAATTTATCTCCTACTCCAATACTTAGTAGCCAGTACATGCTTTACACAGAGTATCGAACTTTTTTTTCTAAAGCTGGATTTTACAAAGTGAGTAAATGAAAACCCTCCAAAACCGGACTAACAAATATCAAATTCAGGATACACTTATGCTGGGTATAAAGGAGCAAAAGGATAAGTAAAGATGTCCTTGCAAGTGACTCCAGTGAACTGATGCCATCTCTCAAGTGACTTCAACCGCTTAATAAGATGTAGGACAGTAGAAGTTTGGTTCTCGGCCTAAAGCAACCAATACTTAATTAAAACTGCTTAATAACGTAGAAGTTTGGTTCTCATCCCCTTTAGCTCTCTCCTCCACTCTGACTGAGAAATGCAGCAAACCATAAAATAAAACAAATTAGACAATGCACCTTCTTTCCAAATCATATTCTACCACTACAAAATATAAACATAGCATGTTGTGACATTTCATTTCGGTAATCAGCGGGGCCAAAATCTAAAGTCCAAGAGAAAAATACCTTTTTTATATTATGGTCTGAAATGAGCTCTACTCGGCAACCAACTCTGAAGATAACCCATATATCTCAGATCCTGATTAATCTTTTAGTGGATAACAATATCGTTGATCACCTGAAAGCCATAGGTCTGCAACAGCACCTGCTATGAGCCTCATCCAGAATTCCAGATATGTGTAAGCCTGTTTGGCAGAATAAGGAGTAAATGAATATGACCAATCCACTTTGTTGATGAGCAGAAAATAATAGTTTATTTGCCACTTTCAGATTAGAAGCAATGTAAATTGTCAAGGATACACATGTATTCTTTCAAAAAAGAAGGATACACATGTATTCAATATTTGTTTGAATTAATAAATGTTAGGAACTGTACCTAGACCTGATCATCTACGTCCTGAAACTATGACAGAAAAAATTATCCTAGTGCTCCTTTAGTTTAGTTAAGTCATCATTGGTTTCTCAACACATCACCCCTCTCAACACAATCTGCATCGAGCAATACGAAGAAAAAGAGCATGTCACTTCACCATCCTAAAAATACGCAACAATACCTAGTAAATGGGAGGCCATGATATCATTGTCACCATTATCGGGCTGGTATGAATCGTTCCTATGGATAGTGTCAAGACATGCATGCATAAAAAGCAGCATTCTGCTATATAAATGTACCAGAAAAATATGGTTGTTTTGACAGCAACAATTCTCACAAAGGCTTGGTGTATCTGTTTACGTGCTTAAAAACAGATGCAGGTAACAGCTATTATATATAGCCATTGGATAGTGTGTGAACTCTTATTTGGAGGTCATATTCATGGTCAGTACACCAAGTCTGCAAGCAACTCAAAGAGAAAGAAATTACTGCAATTTAGTTCAGATTATTCATATTAGGTCGAGCAGAGGTAAAATGCAAATTAAGCTCATTGGCCTTACCTGTAGGGAAGCAACCACATATGGTTGTCTGAGATTAACCTCTGCAGGTCCGAAACCTGAACTCATCATTACCAAAGAATAAATAAAATGTTCCGTATTTCTAGTTCTCCAAGGTAGAAATACTTACATGCTATATAGGTAACAAAAAGTTCTTGTTGTAAACATTTCTAGTTCTTCGGGTTGTTGAGATTGGAAACCACTTCAATCCAAAAAATCCAGTCATTGTTGAAACAATGTTATGCAAACTTAAATGGAAGCTAGGAAGCCCCTCCGTATCCAGCCAGGTTTGGAGAAACAAGGATACATACATACAATTATTAAAAGCTTGAATCAACAAGTACAAACTCAGCAGCATGTATCATCATTTGCTTGGGATACTAAGAATGCAGCAACCTTGTAAGGTCACAGCAGAGCATAAGGAACAAATTAAGTTAGGAACTCTTTACCTTGTTTGAGCTATTAAGCTTTGATGGCCTGTGGGAGTTGACAGAACCATGGCCACCATCTTTTTGCTTCTCATCCTTGTTCAGGAAGCTGATGACGGCCTTGGCACCTTCATGACAAGGAGCACAGATAGCGTTCCTTGGAAGCCTGTACATGGTGGCCATTGGGCTGCAGATGCAGCAATCCATGATTCTGCTACCTCCGCAGCCTCCTCCTTGCCTTCTTTTGCTTCGTCGTCGTCGTCCTCCTCCCTTTGGTTCTGCAACTGCAATGATGCTAACAACAAAGTTGTTCTCCATTGCTTTGCGTTGGGTGAGGGTATAAGAATGAAAGGAGGAAGAGGCAGCAGGATGGTGTGCTGCTATTTCTTTGTCCAGAACTGGTATGCGGTGGTTGCTGACTGAGACAATAATGGGAATAAACATGCTTTAGTGCCTAAATACCTGGCTGAGGCAATCTGTCGAGCACTTGGTGGGCGAGGTGGTGAAGAACTCACGGAGGGCAGGACGGCGTCGCTGGCGTGCTCGGCGAGGAGGAATGCGTCACTGCAGACCTGACGATGGTGTGCTGGCGTCACTCGCGCTCGCCGCCATGCAGGCCACCGTCTTCTCCGGCCGCGGGCTCTGCCTAGGCGTCTCCGTCCACCACGCCGCCTGCGGCGACGCCCCGATGACCTGCCCGGGCAGACGCTCGCCGGGATGACGCGACTCGCCCCTCCTCCGCCGCCACACCAGGAGCAGGAGGTGGGCCGCGACGAGATCGACAAGCACGCCACGCGACGGACTCCCGGACTCCCCATCTATCCTCGTCGATCCAGGCACGCGACAACACCCCATCAACACGACGAAGCGGCCGCGCGGCATAGGGCAGAGGCGACGCCGGGACAGAGCAAGGGCGACGCCGACGCCTGGGAGGGAGCGGCCGCGCGACGTAGGGCAGGGGCAGCAGCGACGCCGGGATGGAGCAGCGGCGAGGACGGCAGCGGTGATCCGAGGCGGTGGCGGTGATCCGAGGCTGCGGCGGCAATCTGGGCGCGGCGAGGATGGCGGCGCGCTTGGTGCGGAGGGCCGGAGGCGAGCTGGACGTGGCGAGGACGGCGGCGTGGAGTCGACGGCCGCCGGTGCGTCGCGGCGAGGACGGCGGCGTTGATCCGAGGCGGCGGCGGCAATCTGGGCGCGGTGAGATGGCGGCGCGAGGGGGGCGTCGGGGGAGGGAGGCGACGTACGACGAGGGTTTTGGGGCAGGGTATCGCGCGGCAGGCGACATGATTTCGGGGGAGTGGGGCGACGTACGACGACGACGAAAGATCGCACCAGGGGTGCGTAGACAAAAAAACGTCACCTTTATACCTCCTGCCTGGTTCGTTCAGGAAAAAAACAATAGATGGGGTCTGGACACTTGAAAGAGGCGAACATATAGAAATAATTCTGAAATACCTAAGGTATAGGAAATGCCTTCACAAAAATTATTTTCTACTGCAAGAACAAGACGAGGATGCTCTCATAAAATAATGATCTCTTGGACATGAAAGAATCTCTCAAAATAAAATTATGTACCGTGTTTTCTGTTACAGTGTGTTCAACTTCAACCCTAATAAGGCCATCAGCAATGGACGGTTCTAGCCTGTCTCCATACATTTAATGCGCGAATAGGAGCATGTTCTGTACACTGCATGCCCGGTTCTATAAAGATGCAGGTGCTTTCCATGGAAGCGGCTCCCATACAATAAAAAAACACACTTGATCTGACACAAGAATAGTGCACTGGTACAAATTCAACGACTAGATTGAGGAGCTGAAGATTTTTTTTAATTCTGTGGGCCTACATATAGATGCGGCCCCTGCTTCTCTACACTGCGGCTCTATAATCAGCTGGCGTCACATCAAAAATGGGCCCACGTTTGGACTCGGGGTTGCATCCATGGACTGCGGGCGCCCTAAAAGTTCTAATAAGTGAAGCCATTATTCGAGAAAAATTCCCACATACCATTCTCATGCTCAATTTAAACCTTTGCTTATGAGGAGTTGAGGACATTACAGGTCAATATTAAATATTTTTGGTCAGGTTAATTGTGAAACATTGCTTATTGAATAATTGGAGAGAATAGTATTTGGTAGCAAAATAACTCGGTTACACACTATTAGGATTTCAATATTTCCCAACTGATTTTAGAAATATTGCTTATTCCACAATTGGGGAGAATAGTATTTAGTAGCAAATGGACAACAGTTACTGGTCTTTTATAATTTTCTCAAATACTTATAGATTTTTAGTTTAATTAAAATATTTTCCAAGAGTTATTTACTAAGTGATCAACTATTCTTTTGAGAAATAATTGTTTGGCTTCTTGGTTGCTGAGAAAAATTATAAGAACAGCAAAAACCATCGGCCTCTAAGCAAAACACCCAATAAATTACTACTAGAAATTCATATTTTCATGACTTGCGCCACATATGTGGTGGCATCTATGTACATTCTTGAAAAAGTTTTGAAATTCAGTAGATCTAACTTTGATGTAGTTTCAAGGCTAAGCAATCACCAAAAAGTTATTCCACACGTTAGCGGACAAAGAACTATGGTGATTATTGTGGCAGTGTTGCATACGCTAGCACAGTGTCCAAAAACTATCATCCAGCGCATTGAACCCGATGTTGAATTTACCGTCGCCCGGACGGAAGCGCATTCACGGTCGATTTGACCATCCACTTCCTTTCCTTTAATGGAAATGCACCTCCCCGGTTTCCTTTCTTTTTTTTAAACTCCCGTGCCCCACCGCACTACTGCCCCGCTTTCCCACGCCAGTCTCTTTTTATTTTCATTTTTTAAAAAATTCTACTCTAAACTAGGTACTAAGTTTTGCTTCAAAATTTTTTTATTCAGATTTTTTCTAAAAGTTGCTTTTAAAATCTTTTTTTGTCTCCCAAATTTAATCTTTACGTTTTTGGCTTCCAATTTTTTTGCTTCTAAAATTTTTGTTCCCAAAATTTGTTCTCAAGTTTTTTTGTGTTTCCAAATATCTTTTGCTTGCACATTTTTGCTCCTAAATTTTTTCTTTACAAAAGTTTTGCACCACCACTTTTCTTTCCAAAATTTATCGATCCAATTTTTTATGAAAATTTTCTGTTAAGAATTTTTGTCTTTCATTCTTTCCCAAAGTTTTTGTTCACAATTGTTTGTATAAGTTTGGTTAATTTTTTTATTTATATATTTTATGCTAGTTTTTTTATAATATGAAAATATGTCATAGTAGATTGTTTCAATTGAGCGGGGAGCGAGACGTGATGACATGAAGGTATGGGACTAGCAACAGTGGGGGCGTATGGGGGCGTTCGTGTGTGCCGCTTTTGTTATGTGCATTAGCGGCGCATGCATGGGATAGGAGCCTGGCGCGGACCACTTGGCCACGTGGGACGTGTCGACCGTACGGAGCCGAACTTATGGGCGCCCGTAAATTAGCGGCTCCCCCAATTGAATCGTGTTTTGCAAAGAGAGGCAGTCTCACATTAATGATCCAGAGAAAACGTCACATAACTATGTCCAACAAGAACACTATCCTGGATAATAATGCAAGCAATAAATGTATGCAAGATACTAATAACAGAAACCAATCTTTAACAGGATCCACAAGAGAAGCCATTTGAGCTCAAACCATGCAATATATTTTGTTTTTATTTGAATGATATTTTATAGATTAGTATTTTCTATTTTGCGCATCTCCAACAGCCAATCAAACCAACTTCATTCTAGCTTTCCCATCATCATACATGCGAACTAACGAGGTGTCCCGCGCAAATAGCGCGGGTACATAGTTTTTTTCAAATATTTATTTTTTATTAAAAAAATGAATGCAAATAGTTTTGTTTAGTTATATTTTTGTAATTATTTTGTTCTAATGGTCGTGATCCAGACACAAGCGGAATGTTTATTTTTCTTTATTATATTTTGTGGTGTATTTTTGGATAATAATTTTGGAGAAAATGAATGCTTCATTTTTTGGGTATTTACTGAAAGTAACTAAATATCTATATAATTATTTTGACATGAATATTACCTTTTAAAAAATATTTACAATGTATAACTTTTCTTGAGTGTTCTACTTATTGTGCATGATAAATAAATTATCCCTAGACTTGTAGAAGAAGATTTAAGTAAGTCGTTCAATATATATACCACCAGAAGTATAATATATTTTCTATTCATTATCCTCCGATGATCTTTTGATGTAGCCACGTAATGCATACTCTTATATTATCTTAGGTATAGCTATCTCCATTATGCTCCCAAGAATCTTTACCCGCTAAACCATGGTAATCAAAGATAAATCACTGATAGTGCACGTCATCACCTTTGAATACTACCCGTGGCTTGCTATGGACGGGTGATGGGGGCGAATATGGTAGGTGCTCCCAAAGATAGAAGTCAAGCCCGGCATCGTCCCCAGGCCCACCAAGCGTAGACGGGTTGATGGCCCGAGAACGGCCCAGTGGCGTGCGGGCGGCGCATGCCACTGGAAGAGGGCCCACTTTGCCTGACCCCAGCAGGACGGCTCCGCCTCGTCCGACCCCCGTGGGAGGGCTTCACCTCGCCCGACCCACGCAGAGGACTTCCGCCTCGCCCGACCTCTGCGGACGGCTCCGCCTCGCCCGACCCCCGTGGGAGGGCTCCGCCTCGCCCGACCCTTGCGGAGGACTTCCGCCTCGCCCGACCCCTGCGGACGGCTCCGCGTCGTCCAACCTCCGTGGGAGGGCTCCGCCTCACCTGACCCTCGCGGAGGACTTCCGCCTCGCCCGACCCTGCGGTGGAGCACGAGAGGAATGAATCCCGTCGACTGGAGGTCCCACGCCTGGATAGGGCGGCAGGCCGATCCCGGAGAAGCCGGGCACGATCAGGAGGCCGCTAGGAGCAGTCGCGTCATAATAAAGGGCACTGCTGGCATCACAAGTCGGGACGCGCCCCAAAGGACATCGAGCTGACAGATCGCGCACGGGGGAGGGCGACATCCAACCACTCCTCCCGAAGACCATACCGAGAGGTACATTGACCGACGGGACGGAAGGCATGCCCTGGTACACGCCGCTTACCGCGGGCAGCATCATCCTGAACAGGTGGTCACTGCGACACACCATGACTAGCACAGCGCCAGGGATGGGGAACAGACGCCCCCGTCAACATCGGGGGCCCACGCAGCCACGGAGCAAAAGTCAGGGCAGACCTCTCTCTCTCCTCCTGCTAATGTAACCGACCCCTTCCTCCCTTGAGCTAGAAAAGGGAGAGCCCATACAGGGGGACTTCTTGACACTAATGCACACCACACTCGACACAGAGACTTGGGACTTCACACCCTCTCTCGTCTGTTTTGTAACCCATACTACAAACCTAGTGCAAGAACACGAGCACCATGAACTCGACATAGGGACTTTCAGCCCGAACCAGTATAATCCTTGTGTCTTTCCTTGCATTACCATCTGAGCCTAGATGCTCAAATAAATTTACTAGCCGGTGATCCGATACACCGACAACGGGTGTGCAGGTCAAACATCAATTTTCATGTTGCTTTGTTCTAGATCTCATATCATCATTCCACGGTGGTTGTATCATCTATCGTTTCTTCTTTTCTATTTTATTTCTATCTCTCGATCATCAACAAATAACAATGCTACAAAGCAAAACATCACTATCTCGGTTCTTCTCGTTGTCGCTAGTGGTTATCGCCGTGCTTTCGTAACAGAGACAATGCAATCCATGTTAGAGTAATCGTCAATTTGATGACCGGGCTAAGTTTGTGTCGTGGCTACAACATGGTTGCACCATGGTTCAAGCATTGCTATGCCACTAATTTTGCTACCTAGTTACCTACTCCCTCCGTCCCTAAATATCTGTGGTTTTCATTTTTCGAGAAATAACTTTGACTAATTATATATTAAAAACTATTAATATTTAAGGTACATAATTAATATTATTAGAAAGATCATTTAATCTAGTTTTTAATAAATTTATTTGGAGATATAAATATTGCGCACATTTTTCTACAAATCGAGTCAAACTTATGACACGCACACCAGCGACGATGGTTATTTAGGGATGGAGGGAGTATGTGTTTTTTTATGTCTAGAGACTCTCATATGTTCATCATTTTTCAGATCAAAATCACTTCTTAGCAGCCTTTCTATCTTGTAATTATGCAGAGTCCACTACTATTTGGCTAAGCTTCTTCATAGCTAACTCATCGATTTTCTGTTTTTTTATTAATGCGGTAATTTCTAGACCATCTTGGCAAATGTGATGGTCTCTTTTAGCATTTTGTTCAAAATCATATACAAATTAACTACTAATTTTATTGATTTCATTTATATCTATCTAGTTATTAACTATATTTGACATCAAATGTTTGTGAACTTATTATCCCTTTTTAACTCAAATTAAGGTTTTTATTATTTGCATTTGGTCTGTACTATTTATTTAGCTATTTTTCATTTTCATTTGCCTCTTAATCACTATACAAAATAACTACTAATATTTTTTCCATATTTTAATTCTTGCATCTATCTATTTATTGGTTATGTTCGACATGGACTCTTTCGTCAATTGGTAAATTTCTTATATTTGTAGTTTTGAATTTAGCTATTTCCCTAATAGTAACTCTTATTTGTCAAGGGCGAATGCTAATTTTCTATTTTTATAATTCTAAATTTAGCTATTTATGAATAGTATTTGATATGGACTTTTTGGTTAAGTTCTAATTTTTTATTTTTCTAATTTCAAATTTAGCTATTTACTAATCATATTTAGCATGGACTCTTTGATTATATCCTAATTTTTTTTAATTTTTTAAGTCCAAAATTGGCTATTTATTAATCACATTTGATACGGACTCTTGAATTAGTTTAGACCATTAGATCTTCGAAAAATCAACAGTGCGAATCCTTCAATTTTTAGATTAATGTGAGAATTTCTAGACTCTTCTGACGAACATGATGATTTATTTTTTTACTAATTGTACTCAGGATGGACTCTTTGATTAAGCTCTAATTTTTTTTTGAATTTACCTAGTTACTAATCATATTCGGCAATCGGTATGGATTCTTTTGTCGTGTCCTTATTTTTCTTATATTTTTAATTATGAAATTAGCTATTTATTAGTTACATTTGACATGGACACTTTAGCTTGATTTCATATATGGATTCTTTGAGCTATTTATTAATCGTATTTGGTATGGGCTCTTTGATCGTATGCTATTTTTTTCTTATTTTTTAATTTTAAAATTAGATATTTATTAATCGTAGTGCCTTTAATTAAGGGAAGGAAGATGTTAAGATGGAGGTGCTTGTCCTGCTGCAAATCTTCGTTGCGATGGCCTAAAGCGTCATATCTAGGCTCTGGTCGCTTGCTTGATCGTCTAGAATTGGTGCCGACTACCGAGCCACATACACGTCTAAAGGTGTTTGATTCATTTGATTGTTTCTTAAAGTCATTTCTAACGTTGTCGTGTTGCCAACACATCCACCTTGAGCCCTTGATACATCCAGAACTGGTTACGACAATAGTTAGCTGCCCCAGAGGCCTTCGCTCAGCTTTTGCTGCATCTCCAAATCCCTTCCCAGTAACCAATGCCAAGGTGGAACGGTGGATTCCATGTGGTTCGATGCACCCGTAACCCGTTGTCCCGTTCCTACCCTTGGCCCATGTCATGGAACCCGTCTCTTCCAGTCCCTCTCCTCCCATCGCTAAAAGTGTCCAAGCAGCATGCTCCTTCACGTTGTCTTGGATTTGAGCAACAACGGTTGGAGTCCATGGGCGGCGTGCTGCCTTGGGGCTAACCATGGTGGCGGCTCGTGAGGTGAGGAATGGCGCCTGGAAGCAGGCGGATGACGGGCAGCAAAAGAAAAACAAATACAATGTTCTAGCCAACATTTAATAGTCGTATTCAATAAGAGCTCTTTGTGTTAGTCTAGACTGTTTGATGTTCATAAAATCTAACGGTGTATATTCTTTTATTAGTATTTTGATATGAATTTTTTGGTTTAATCCAATATTTAGTAGTCATATTTGATAAGGGCTCTTTGAGTTAGTTTAGAACGTTAGATGTATATTCTTTTTCCCGATTAACGTAGAAATTTCTAAATTTATTGTGGTGGCTTCTTTTAATATTATTATATTAAGATAATAATAATAGATAATAGATTCGGCCAACCAGCGCAATCGCCGCATGAACATTGGAATCAGGCCGGCGGCAACACAACCGCCCGAGCATTCTCAGCCGTCAATCCCGGCCTTCTATCTCCAGGACTCCAGGAGGGATCCGATCTCCAGCGGGGCACGTGACCTTGACACGTCGGCACGTCACGTGATCCCCGACGCCGCCAACAACATTCCGTCCCGGATCTCGGCTCCCCCTTTTCTCGCCTCCCCCGTTTCTGAAAAAAGCCCCCCCCTTTTTTTTATTTTCCTCGTCCTCTTCGTCTCGACTCGCCGCCCACTGCGCCCCCCCCCTCCCCTCCCCTCCAATCCCTCCGATCCAATCCCCAAACCCTAGGCAATACGCCACCAGAGTGCCAGGTCGTCTCCCCCCTTCCCCCTCCTGCCCCTCCTCCACCCGCGGCGGCGCGGCACATGGCCCACGGCGGCGGCGCCGGCGGCGGGAGGGCGAAGGTGACGCCGAACCTCGCGGTGGACGGCGAGGGCACGCGGACGCTCAACCTCACCGTGCTGCAGCGCCTCGACCCCGCCGTCGAGGACATCCTCATCACCGCTGCCCACGTCACGCTCTACGACTTCGACACCGACGTCAACCAGTGGGTGCGTGCCCCCCCCCCCCCCCCCCCCCCCTCCTCCGCCGGATTCGGCTTCACCCTAAGCCCCTGTGTTTCGTGGGTGGGGATTTTTCGATGCTTTGTTGGTTCACCTCCTGATTTGTGTGCTTGTTGTTGGGTGCTGTGTGCAGAGCCGGAAGGATGTCGAGGGGTCGCTCTTCGTCGTCAAGAGGTTCGTACTCTGTGTCCGGGCCTAGCGCCATGAATGAACTGCATAAAAATCGAAACTTTTACAGTTTGTCAAATAATCAATGTTGTTCCACTGTAGCAATTTATTATATAACTAACTTAAATATAGCATAAAAACTGGATTGGTTGGTGGTCATAGGAAACCAATAAACTGATTACTTTAGTGGCAAAGTTTGTGCAGTTGCGCTGGCCATTGCTTCTTTCTGTTTTCTAGATGCACAGCATATGCCGTTAAAGTAGATGCACAGCATATGCCGTTAAAGTAGATGCACAGCAGGGCATATGAGCACGGCAGCCCATAAGAACGAAATATGGACAATTTGATTGAGGTGTAAAGATTGCAGTTATTTGGTTAGTTATGCCGCTTCGCTAGAGACAGATGCCCCAGAATTGTCTATTTCGGGGTTCGGAGCTGCAATTTAATGATTACCAGATATGCTACTTTAAGAGTTAAAAGCAAAAGCTCCGTCAGGGAGAATTCATTCCCTGTAAGTGCGAGCATTTGCGTATCCTAGCATTGATCTATTGACATGTGTCCATATTTCTATCTGTTTACAGTCTTCCACTTCTAGACGTTCTCTGTTATTCTAGTGATAACTGAAATGTTGTGGGCCTTATAGTGATGAAAGTTTAGCACTTCGCATTTGCTGCTTGTGTCAGATACCTTAGTATGTCTCTGACAAAAAGGGTATATTTATTTCAGGAATGCCCAACCCAGATTCCAGTTCATTGTCATGAATCGTCGGAATACAGGTATTTTAGCATGTAATTTTCTTGAGCTTATTTGATCTGGTAACTAAGTTCTCATGATCGATTATGTCTATCCTTTGTAAGAATTGCACATGAGAATAATTCAATCATGTGACATGCATGATGATTGGTATCAACCTGGCAGTTCAAAACTTCAAGTAGCATATTGCTGAACTATTTTTTCTGTGAACAATTCTGATCTTTGCTAACTGCTCTTTGCTCCTGCCATTAGGAAGTAGTTGAGATTTTAGATAATTTCATCTTATGAAGTTCGTAAAGATTCAGCTTTTCAAGATCAAACAAATATATTTCTTTCATCATTTGTTATTGGATTAATGTTTCGAATTCCTCCTGCCCCCTTTCGTCAATACTTTTTCAAATCTAGTTAAGCGGTATGGTAATGTTTGCTTTAAAATACTTCTCTGGCTGAGAAAGGGGCATGCAATAGTCTTATTTATCAAATTAATAGATGATAATTTGATTTGCATTTCACCTATTTTCTATCCTTTTATCATTGTGATAAAAACAAAAAAAGACCTTTAAGAGCTTTGTTAGTATTTTTGTATTATCTGTTCCATACAGTCCACATTTATACTATTGAAATAAAACCTACAGGCAAAGGAAGATATTTTACTTATTATATGGCATCCTGTTTGAAGCTGAACTCTATAGTATGTTAGATGCTACTATGGTTGATAAAATATTGGGAGAAAACATATTCCTTGAAACTGGCTGGTCATCAAAAGATCAGTTTTGGATTATTCTTCTCAATTGGATCGTGATAAAAGCTTATTATGTTTATCTTAAAAGTTATGGCCTTCTTCTATCTTTACATCCCTAGTAATTTTTTTTTCATATTTCTTTGGCTTCCTCTTGTTAACAGATAATCTAGTTGAAGATCTCTTGGGTGATTTCGAATACCAACTCCAAGTTCCTTATATAATGTACCGCAATTCTGCACAAGAAGTTATTGGAATTTGGTTTTACAACTCCCAGGAGTGTCAAGAAGTTGCAAATCTTTTTAGCAGGTATCTTGTAAATTTGTAATTATTTCTCCTTCCTTTGCCTTTAGGGTCTTCTTCCCTTCTGTTCATGGATATTTATCTTACTCCTTTTCATGATTTGGGATAAGCAGAGGCAGCCTGATCAATATGTTAAGGTTTTCTATTTGTCTCATATGGGTATTGCATAGTCCAGTTATGCCTTCCCCACGAAATGTCAGTTCATTGATGATATGAAAATAATGGAACTTTCTAACTGGCTAATGTTTATCATGCATCGTTATAAGACATGCGTGATTAGTGTCTGTTCTAAATTTTGGTCAAAAAGATTTGCTGACTCCCTGCTAAAAAGGACCATCTTAAACGTTGAAATTAATTCTTTCTTTAGAGTCCCCAGCCTTGTATAAAAGCACCACTCTGGTCTACAAACTTCAAGATTTAGTTGGTAGCCCCCTGAACCTGTGTTGTGCATGTGAGTTATGAAAGTGATCAGGTTGAGTTGAAAGTGTCCAACTGGTGTCAGTCATTTGGATTGATGATTTCCAGCAATTTGAGGGCCACATTTGCATATATGATCTCCAACAGTTTCATACCATTATTTCTTTCCCACTTTGGCACTTTATCTTAGTTTGCCAAACTGGGGCTTTTTCAGTTTCCTCGCAATCTTTCTATTCCTTTGGTGAACAATACACTCTTCGATTTTGCAGGATACTGAATGCATTCTCGAAGGTGCCTCCAAAACCGAAGATTCCCTCTGTCCAAAGGTACTTGAGATATTGTGCTAATCAGTTGGGGACACAAAATATTGCTTTGATTTTGTATGGATCTTTCCGGAACTTATAGCAAACAAGTGCTTATCATTTTTTTTATTCGTGACGATTGGATGCTGAATTCATCAAATAGATATGGTGAAGAACTTGAAAGTTACTCAAGGCATATGCATACGATTATGTTACTGGATAGCATTTCATTTTCTTGTTTGCACAGCATCACATGAGAAGCAATTGCACTCAATTAGTATATTATGTGAAAACAAGCAAGTTATAGTGGTGTTGTTTTAACATGACTTGTTACTACCTTTTCTTGTTAGTTTAACACTGCACATCACTACTGTTTGATGTTACATTATTCTAATATTTCAGCATTGCTGCCATAGTGTCGAGCCACATCATCTTATAAGATAAAGTTTTTTTGGAAAAACTGTGGCAAATTTTACAATGTTGATCCTGTTTTAGTGAATTTGAAGAGCTGGAAGCAGCACCCGCGTTGGTTGAAGGTCCTCTGGAACCGCAAACATCAAATATCATATCAACTACTACCCACGTTCAAGAGGACCCCTTATCTGCATTCTTCAGTGTATGAAAACTGTTCTTCTCATTATACTAGTCCCGTCATCTCAATTAACTTGTAGCTGCTTTTCCACCTAAGGTTCACTACTTTCTCCAAAGTAGTAGCTGTAACTTTTATTCTGTGTTTAAACGTGCATCTATGGGAACAGGCAGCTGCGAACGCTGGTGGCACCGCCTCTGTAGCTGTTGCAGGACAGCCAAACCAATCTTTCGGTGCTATTCCTTTGTCACACGCGCCTACTAGTACAATTACATCGCAATCGCCGGGTTTGCATCATTTGCTTCCTTCACAGGGCTCATCAGTTTCTGGCATACCTACTGATGTTCGTGGTGGCACTGGTCCTATGGTGAGGTCCACAAGCCTTGTAAATCCATCACATTTCTCACCATTGACATCTTCGCAGACAACAATGGTGCGCAGTAATTCTGCAGTACCAACTGCTCCACCTCAACATCCTCGTGCTGCTCAGCAGCCGCAAAGTGCTCCCTTGCTTCAGCCTTTTCCATTACCTACAGCTTCACCTTCTCCACCTTATGGGACTCCATTGCTTCAACCGTTTCCACCACCAAATCCATCACCGTCTCTTGCATCAGCTCCAGTCTACAACCCAGCACTGTCCAGAGAAAAAGTTAGAGATGCGTTACTGAGACTTGTGGAGGTATGTTCTGTTAATTTTATTTCTTGTTGAATTTGAATGCATCCTTCTTTTTTAGATAGCAAGGACGATACACATTATCGTTGTTGTTGTCAGGTTTGAGTAATATTTTTTTAGATGGCATAATAGGTATTAAGACTGGAGTGGCAGTCGAACTGGTTGCTTCTGTTCGATTGTTTACTGGTTGAACCTGCGGTTCAATAAAATTTCCAGTACTTGTTAGACTGATTAAGGACAAGTTGGTTTGTTCATTAATAGGCAATCGGATGAATTCGTTCACGGGTGTAAATACAAATAACCTTCTCTACACAAAGTTCGGCTAATCGCAGCACAACTTGTATTATGCATTTTCTAGCCTTTGAGCATGAAAAAACATTAGCCAAAAGAAAGGGGGAAATTGCAACCTCCGAAAAGGTAAATCAGTGAACATACTAGAAGGAAGCAAATCTCCTGTCAATACACTATCCCGCACATCGCAGCCAGTGTCATCAAGACCATGTACCAGTGCTGCCTTTCCATCCTCTGGACCGGACGGGAACTGCAAATTGTAATGGCTGACATCGGTTGCTGCTCGGCCACTGTGTAGACCCTCACTGCAGCTCAAGCGAAGCTTGGAGGCTTTGACCTGCCAAACTCGAAAGTCATGCAGCCATTGCTCTTCCGGCTGAGAATAGGGTGGACAACCAGGAACAACATGTAGATCAGCCATAGAAGCGTCTGGGCCAAGCTACAAACCATGTTAGCTTTGCGTATTTGTTGATTTGGTGATTTGCTTGTTTCTTTGGGAGGAAGAGATCGGTGGGAAAAGGAGCCCTAAGATGAGAAGGGATTGTTGCAGCAGGGAGCTACCGTCAGCATCCTCCCACCAAGAGAAGGGTGCATGGGCACACCGGCCGTGTTCAACCGAAGCTGCCTGGTTGAACGGTCCCATTAAATGATTAAAATCTCATCGTTCTGGGAAAAAATGATTAAAATCTGGACCATTTATCCAGTTTTTAGTAGGTTGCTTGCGTGGATGGTCTTTGAAGGGAATTAAGCTGCAGTAGTCTTCGGTTTATGTTTTTCCTGTCCCAACTGCCAGTCATGTTCAATTTCAATAACTATGCGTAGTTGCACATAGATTTTGCATAATTGCACATCAAGTAGAACATTCCTGTTGATACTTGTATCTTTCTCTTGGTTCGCTGGTACTCCACAAATTCCTGCATCTAAGGTACAAAGTTGTTTACTGTTTCTTGCCAGAATGAAGAATTTATTGATTTGGTCTACCGGGAGATCGTGAACAGACAATAATGAATATTGAATGAACAGACCTCTCCAACAGTCTGGTTGTGTTTGGACTCTTTTGTTACCTGTTGTGAAGCCTGTATAATTCAAGTTATGATGTAAATTCATTGGTGAAGTCCATCGGTTGGCGAAGTTTGTATTAATGTACTTTCTACATATCTGTAAATGCTTACGAAATCTATCTGCTCCGTGGAATGCCATCTGCTGTATTCGTGGTGCAGAACAGTTTTGTTCTGAACATATATCTTCACTTTGGGATCTGATGAACGCTATACATCTAGAGATAGAAAAGCTACATATCTAAGATGGACAAAACCTCACTGTACTAGTGTAGCTCTCATGTTCTAGTTTTAGATGTACTTATTATAATTTGAGAGTTTTGAAATATGTTATAAAATTGGTAATTCCTTTTGACACCCAGTTTGAGTGTATGTGATCATGTATAACTCGTGACTTGATGATCCTGTTGAAATTGTGCTGGTGGAGTTTGGGACTAAATTAGTTAAGCCAGGCCGATGATTCAACTCATGGCATGTTTTAAATAGATTCGATTTGGGCAGTTTGTCATATAAATTGTAGGTGATCGTATAAAAATATGGTTCTCGTGGCAAAATATGCTCTAAACTTACGAACACCTAGCTAGTAACAAAAACTTACGAACGTGGCAAAATATGCTCTAACCTATAGTCTGTTAAAACAATAGTTATGGTTCTCGAAGATGTATGTCCATGTTTTTTTAAAAGAAAAGGAAAAGCTGCACCTGTTCATCTCGAGGTTCGATAGAATTAATTAGCAGGGTGGCGTCTTTTAGGACCGTATGCTAAGCATGATTAGGATCGATCCTTATGGTCGTGCCCGTGTATAAGATTAAAGTTCTTCGCGGGCAGCTCTCTTTGCATGCATGCTCGTGCATCATCAGAAGACCGTACGTCGGCGACCATATGCTAAGCATGATTAGGATAGATTCTCACTGTCGTGACCGTGTATCAAATTAAAATTCAAGGCAAACAGCGGCGACTTGTGCCTGTGGGTTGCATCATTAATAATTTCATCTAAAATCATATAAAATGGCCTGGTTGAGCCTGTAGACTGACTATGTCCTTGCTTGGTCATCTGAGGCACGCACGACGCACGTGATACACGCCAAAGCGCTCTTGATCGAGATCGATCTGCGAATTAGAGATTTAGAGTAAGGGGAGACATTGCCTCGTGCTGTACTTATTTCTCTTATTGTTTTCGGATGGGATTTTTTTTCTCCACCCTGAGACACATATGCTCATATACATAAACACACCGACGCATGCATGCATGCACGTACATGCTCCTGTAATAATAAGGTGCACGTACATGCTAATGATGGGAAAGTATTCTATTTACATCCTGTCGGAATCCAAGTGCTAATGGATGAAAATGCTAAACTTTAGCACTAGCTTATTCAGACGAGACTGCTAATACGGTGGGCAAATTTTAGCTAAGATATAAAATCTTTAGCACATACCAATATATGCTAAAGTTTAGCAGTCAACTTTAGCTCTCCTCTAAACAAAGCTAGGCCTTTAATCTGAGAGAGAAACTTGGGATTTCACTCCCTCAATTTGGTTTCTCTGGTGTGGCGATGCACCTCCGTAATCGACACCGTCACCTCATCCATGCTCTGAATTGCTGATCTATTTAGCAGCGAGCTTTAGCATGTGCATAGTTATTCACCGTTGAGGCTGGATTTGTTTAGCTTTTATTAGCATCTCTACCACTTTGGTGTTCCAGATTGGGTCCTCTTGTTTTTCTTCTTGTCAGATTGTTGATAGGAGCAGGGTTTGGTGCCGCCTTTTTCTATTAGCATCGCTATTACTTTGGTACAGGCTCAGTTTTCCGAAAGTGCTCGGAAGAGTAGTATTACGTGCATGTATTTATAGGAGTGATTGTACATGCATGTATACGAGGGTGTGTATACGAGGGTGTATGTATCTTCACCGTGTTTTGAAGAGAGAGAGAGAAGAAAACGATCCTACTAGAATGCTAAAAAAGCTTAAGAGGTGGAGCCAATGAAGCCGAAATGAATAGTGGGTGTGGCTCTACCGGCTCCACGCTGATTAATTTGAGCTAGAGAGATAGAAAAAAATAGCTTCCTGCTATAGTGGTGTGAACAATATAATGCATGTGCAAGTGGAATCGGAGCTGCTTGGAGCCGCACTAAACGTGCCCTAAGACCAATCCTGCCTGAGATCCCGATAGATCCTCTGAGCTAAGTGAGATGATCTTTGTACATGCATTATTCATATCGTCAACTTGGCAGGGGCGAAGCTAGGTAGAGCACCCCTAAAAAATGAAAAAAACAGTGATTATGTATACTTGCATCCCCTTTCACTCAATTGTACGCATCCACGAGACAATTGCACCTCCCTTCAATTCCATTTGCTCCAGCTTCGCCACTGCAACTTGGTGAGACAGAATCAATTAACATCGCATGTTTGTGGATCTCCAGATGCTCCACACCGTACACACCGTGGAGTCCTTGAGCCTGCCCCTATAAATAGAGCCCCTCCCTGCCCAGCTTCTCTCACACACAGCACAAGAGAACTCCTCCAGCTCGAGTCTCGATCGAGTGCCACTAACATCTGCAGCTATAGCTGCTAGCTCTTGCTTAGCACTAGAACTCTCTCCGAGCCTACGACAACCATGGCGACCAACGCCTCCAGCCTCCAAGTGATCACCCCCTGCGCCGCGCCCACCGAGTGCAGCGAGCTCAGCTTCCAGGGCCTGTACCTGTTCCACACGCCCCTGGGCCCCAAGGCCAACCAGGCCCTGATCATAGACGGCAAGGGGCCGATGGGCGCCACCGCCGTCAACAACTGGGCGGTGTGCGACGGGCCGGGGCCGGACGCCAAGGTCGTCGCCCGCGCGCAGGGCCTGCACATCCAGGCCGGGAACTGGCTCAACTCCTTCAGCCTCGTCTTCGAGAACGAAAGGTTTAGTGGGTCCACACTTCAGGTGATGGGGATCACCGTCGAAGCTGGGGAGTGGGCGATCGTCGGGGGCACCGGCCAGTTTGCCATGGCGACAGGCGTCATCACCAAGAAGTTCCATGAGCAGAGAAGCGACGGCAACATCATAGAGCTCGCTATCCGGGCCTTCTGCCCACTGCTCAAAGGGACAAGGGTGAGAAATTAAGCCGGCCGCATTAGCCAAATCTCTTTCCTAAAAATTCTTGTGGGTGTCTCTCTCTCTCTCTCTCTACACACACACACACGCACGCACGCACGCACAAGAATACATATATGTATCTGTTCAAGTCAGTAACTTTGCTCGCAAACATATATAAATGCAGCAGCACCCTGTCACGAAGATTGGGACATGGGGTGGGAACGGAGGGAACCCTATGGACATCACCGAGGCGCCCAAGCGTCTGGAGAGCATCACCGTCCACAGCGGCCCGGGCGTCGTCGCCGCCATCGCCTTCTCCTACGTCGACCACGCCGGCCAGAAGCACGCCGCCGGTCCATGGGGCGGTTCCGGCGGACAGCCTCACACGGTATATATGTAGTTAACAATCTAACAGCAGTGGATTACTGTGGAATGGTGTAATTCGATCTCTTCCTCATCCTCACCTTAAATGTTCGACCGTGCAGATCCAGCTCGGCGAGTCCGAGGTCGTCACCCAGGTGTCCGGGACAGTCGCCGGCTTCGACGGCATCGCCGCCGTGGTAACCTCGATCAAGTTCGTCACCAACCTCGGGACCTACGGGCCGTGGGGGGAGGAGAAGGGGACCCCGTTCGCCGTCCCCGTGCAGCCGGGCAGCGGCATCGTGGGCTTCTTTGCGCGCAGCGGGATCTACCTCGACGCCATCGGCGTCTACGCGCGCCCCCTCTGAAGAAGCAGCTGCTTCTTGATCGATCGGTCGGCTTGCATGCAGTTTCCAATTCGGCTTGCTTTCGTTTGACATTCCTCTGATGTAGAACGAACTGAGAGTTGGGGATCCTCCACTCTCGGGTGATTCGTTTGTGTGGTGTGTTTGCTTCTGTGTCTTGTTTGATTTTGTCAAAAAATAAAGATGTCGACCGAAGACTCATTTATCATTTATATCTGTGTCCACAACTTTTTAGGTGAGTGAACTAATTTGGGTTCCATTGTTTGTTTACAGTATCACCAAGTGATGTCACTTTGAGATACAGACATCTAATCTATGACTCTGACGAACCGATATGAAGCCACAAATACTCCACGCTTTGGACAAGATTTGACCATGAATACAAACTTATTTTAGATGTTCTTGTTAAACCATGCATCGAACAGCCCAATAAAACACAAGGATGAGAGAACTCCAAATATTCAAATGTTCCTTTAATTCCTTCTCCGGAAACCGTGCACAAATTCAGAGGCAACCGAAGTACGAAAAGAATACAAAAGGCGAAGCTACAACTTGACCTTCAGTATCCTAATCTGTGTACACAAGTAACGAAGCAACCAATCACATCTCCAAGTTCAGTTCACCTTGCCGGGGCCGCGTGTTTATTCAGGTACTCGATCGCCACGGCAGCGTGGATGACAGCTCCTACCGGCAGCACATCCTCATCGATCACAAAGTGCGGGGAGTGCAGGGGATGCATCGCCTCCATGGTCTCGTTGCGGACCCCGATCATGAAGAACGCCCCCGCAAATCTCTGCGCGTAGAAGGCGAAATCCTCGGCGCCCATGAACGGGGCGCCTCTCCTCACATTGCCCTCCCCGAGCATGGCCTCGGCCACTTCTCTGGCGTGGTGGTACATCCCTTCGTCGTTTACAGTTGCTGGATATGGCTGGAGCTTGTCCTCCATGAAGTCGACCGTGGCGGCGCAGCGGTGGACGGCGGCGTGCGCTTCTATGATCTTTGGAAGAAGTACAAAGTTACCATTTGCAGTTATATGTGCACCAGAGGAATGTAAATTTTGATTGATCCCTGCTACAGACTGATAGATGCTTTCCCTGGTTTCAGGTGAAATGGAGATATGGAGTGATTGTTTCATTGTTTACCTCCTTGATCCTCTTCTTAAGATACGAAAAGCCTTCTGTCGTCAAGCTCCTGAAGGTGCCTCCGAAGGATACTGACTCCGGAATGACATTGTGAGCATGGCCTCCTTTCATGAATGTGACTGAGACCACCTGACAGTCACAACAAAGAGGAGCTTGTGGCATTATCAGAGTAGCGTCTGAATACGTGATGAACACATAAGATGGGCTGTAAAGACATAGGTACAATACAATGCAAGCATGGTAATAATCAAGCTGGTCACTTACTGCAGCCTGGAGGGGATCAATTTCCCGGGCAACAAGCAGCTGAAGGCTGACGATGGCAGAGGATGCCGCGACGATGGGATCCACAGCGTCGTGCGGCGCCGCAGCGTGCCCGCCTTTCCCGGTGATGGTCACCAAAAACCTACCTGATGCTGCAAGAAACGGCCCTGGTCTGGACGCAACGGCGCCTACAGGAAGGCTTGGATCAACATGCAAGCCGAAAATGGCCGACACATCGTCCAGGACACCTTCTCTTAGAACATGGTAAGCCCCGGCGTAACCTTCTTCTGCTGGCTGGAAGACGAGCTTCACAGTGCCCTACAAAAAAGCCAAACCACAAAAAGATGATCAAGTCACTGGACAGAGCCTGTTTGAGTAGCTGATGATTCCTCTTCTTGTTTTCTTTCTTTTGGGCATGGAGGACTTCAATCCAAGCTCACAGGTTCTGGTCATACCTTCAAATCATCCTTCCGAGAGTGAAGTACTTTAGCTGCTCCAAGAAGCATGGTTGTGTGAGCGTCATGCCCACAAGCATGCATCTTTCCACTTTCCTTGCTCTTGTGCTCCCAGTCTACCAATTCCTGCCAAATGTATCACAGAGAAATTAGCAAAGAGACAGTTTTTTTTTCCAACCGACGGGCCTTGGTTATGTATTTCAAAAAGAGAGGAAAAAATCACTGGCCATGCAAAAAGCAGTAGAGTTACTAATCTAGCAATTAGCAAGAGCATTTTTTTTAGGATATTGCTCCACAGATGCCGGCTAGCCGGTGATGGAACATGGTGCCGGCTAGCCGGTAATTCTTTTTTTTTTAAGAAATTGCGGGAGCTCCTCTTTGTCATTTAAGGAGACCGGCTAGCCGGTAATTCTCCATGTAATCTCCCCCAGTACCCTCTGTTATCTCTGTAAACTGGCCTTAGCAAGAGCATTTGAATTGGATTGCTGCTTGATACGTCACAGGAAGCACTGCATCCAACTTGCCCCCAAACTAAACAAGTAAACGGTTTCATTTCACAAATGAAAACAAAAGCAAATTACTCTCTGTCCATCTTATGTTTAACAAAGCTCTGGCTCTGCTTTGATTAAAACAAGTAACAAGCCCATGACATGATTCTGACAAGGTATAGAATCCAAAGCAGAGAGTATCCTAACATAATTGAGATGGCTAAGATGATAATGGATTTATAATGGCAAGTGTGCATCTAGGTTGGTGTACCTAATTGGATCGATTGCCGAAGTCATCGGTGGATTAGATATTTAATTAACACAAGGCATCTGAAGTCAAGTTAGGAGACAGAAAGAGGGATAAGAGTTCAGAGATACTGAAATTAAAAAAAAATGTCAAGTAGCAACCAAATAGAACTGTGCAAAAACTAGGAAAATTTGGTAGTTGATCAAGTTATCTGTAATGAACTAATCCGGTTTGTCCTTCATCTAATTTTTTTAATGAACAAATAAAGTGAAGCTAAGTACACTTGAGAAGTCCAAAATAGATGGAAGGATAAGGAACATTTTATCTTTGTGCCAAGAAATTCAGTTGGAATCCAATACGAGAGACGTGATCGATCGAACTCCCAATCGACAAGGGCGCGGACCTGCAAGGGGAGCGCGTCCATGTCCGCCCGGAGCGCGACGACGGGCCCATCGCCGCCACCGCCGGCGATGGTCGCCACGACGCCCGTCTGCGCGACGGGCCACGCGTACGGCACGCCGATCGCGTCGAGCTCGGCGCGGACGAGCTCGCTGGTTCGGTGCTCCTGGAAGGCCAGCTCGGGGCGCTCGTGGATGCGCCGCCGCACGCCGCGGAGCCACGCGGCGAAACCCGGCGCGCGGGCCGCGCCCAGGAGTTCGCCACCGAGACCCGGCGACGACGACGCCGCGGCGCGGGGCGAGAGGCGGGGCGACAGGACGACGAGGAGGAGTAGGAGAGGAGTCGTCGCGAGGAGAGACGGCGGCGAGGCCATGGCGCGGCGAGCGGCGAGCCGGCGACACGTCCCGAGTGACGGCTGAAACGCGCAACCTGTTGTGTTTCAATCAGTTGGATAGCGCATCCGGCAAGTGAGCTGTTTTCAGCGCTCTCTCAAGAGGCCTTTTCTTTTTTTTCTTTTTTCCTTTCTCGTCGAAGCTTCAAACACTTTTTTCCACTTTCCCTTCGGTCAAAAATACTTTGCATCCTTCTCAAAAAATACTTTGCATTTTGCCATGTAAGAGAAAATAATGATAACACTCTTTTTCATTAAAACCGAGACACTCTTATTAATTCGTTTCCTTCTGCATAGCAGCCGATATATCTAGCTTCGCAACCACTTTTCTCTGACTTTGATAAAGACGCCAAGCTATAGAATTGGGCCAAACAACCAAATCTCACCTTTTTTAGAGAACGAACAACCGAATCCCATAATATGTGATTCTCTTGAAGTTGACTTTGTATCGTTTTAGCTTAGCAGAAGGCTATGATCGATCGTACTTGAAGAGTTTCATTTCATTATTTTTTTAAAGTGCCACATTATCTTAACTATGCTTCAAGTGCACCTTCAACAATAACATGTACTATAAGGTACGGAGTAGGTTTAAGAATCCACAAAATAGTTTTGCTTACATGGAAAAAAGAACAAATGAAGAGATATAAAAAGGAATCTACTATTTAGCAATGCGTCTATAACAGCCTCTAATCGCATTAGCATTTCACTCCCCTATTACAAGTGGACCAATAATAGTTTTGAGGAATGTGCTATAGCTTCAGAACTGGAGAGGTTATCTATTGTGATATTCATTAATAACATGAATAACCGTATAGCTACTAAGCTAACTTTATTGTTGGAGATATGATGCTCTGGGTTAATGAACGAAAAACCCTAACTAATGACATTCTTAGTTCAAGGTTTTCTTTTGTGGCTTCCATGAGTGCCATATATTTGAGTTGATGAATGGAAAAAAAATCTCCCAACAAATTTCATTTCACAGTTTCGTAGCCTATGCTAAGGATCGTAACTCCGTTAACTGATAACGCTCTTGATCTTTTCGCACAAAAAAGAAGAGAAAAGGTAAAAATATGATACAAATTTTGACAGAAAAAACAATTACTGCACATGCTTGGTACTCAGCAAGTTATGACAAACATGTCTTTCAATATACTACATACAAGGTTTGCTCTTTTTCTTTGCATTGCAAAATCTACATGGTTTGGTATCAAACTAGGAGAATTTGCATTTCCTTCTCAGGAATCCATGCGGCACCTTGATCTGACCAAATGAAAAGAGCTGCTTACTTTGAGGCGCACTGGTTTTTGTTCAGATACTCAATTGCCACGGCGGCATGGAACGCAGCTCCAATCGGAAGAGCGTCCTCATCCATGACGAAGTATGGCGAGTGCACCGAACGCACCCTCTCCATGGTGGTCTCGTTGCCGACGCCGATCATGAAGAAGGCGCCCGCCGCTCTCTGCGCATAGAGCGCAAAGTCCTCGCCACCCATGGTCTGGGGAGCAATCTTGACATTGGCCTCCCCAAGCATGCCCTCGGCTACTTCTTTGGCATGGGCATACATCCTCTCGTCGTTGACAGTGGTCGGGTACGGCCGGAGGTCCTCCTCTAGGAAGTCAACTGTGGCGGCGCAGCGGTTCACGGTGGCTTGGGCCCCTATGATCTTCCAAAGAAGCATCAGATTGTCGCTTGTCAGTTGACAGTGTAGAAGTAAGGGAAATTCAGATACGTGGAACTGAGATACTTGTTTACCTCTTTTACCCTCTTCATGAGATATGATAGACCTTGATCCGTCATGCTCCTGAAAGTGCCACCAATTGTCACTGATTCGGGGATGACATTGTAAGCTTCACCGCCTTTCAGCAATGTGACAGACACCACCTGAAAGTCAGCAACCAGATTATGAAGATTCTTCAGAATCACAAGCAAAAAAGGTTTCAGTTACAGAGCTAATCCAACTGAATGTCTGATAACATACAGCAGCTTCAAGAGGGTCGGTTTCCCGGGAGCTGTCTATACTCTGACTCTGCATTCAAATGGGGGTTCTAATTTAGATTCTTAACCCGATCCAATTGCAGTCTGAAGGCCGTTATTACAACCTTATTTTTTTATGTCTAAGACAAAAAGCTACGCGCAAATTCTCATTGGATCTCGGTTGTTCTTAACAGCGATGGCTATTCATTTAAGTCTTCGGGTAGCACCACCAGATCTTCAACAAGGTGGAAATTCTCGTATTTCGTATGTACATGTTCCTGCGGCTCGGATGACAAGTTGCTGGAGGCTGAGGATAGCAGAGGACGCAGCAATCACAGGATCAATGGTGTCGTGAGGGCCGCCGGCGTGCCCGCCTTCCCCTGTGAGTGTTGCAGTGAACCGAGCTGCAGCTGAAAGGATTGGTCCTGGCCGGGATGCCACAACGCCTACCGGAAGATCCGGGATGACATGCAAGCCGAAGATGGCTGAGACATCGTCCAGGACACCTTCTTTTAGAACGAAGTAGGCCCCAGCATACCCCTCTTCTGCTGGCTGGAACACAAGCTTGATAGTACCCTGAAGATGTGTGATCAGTATCCAGAAACCACAGACACTCACCTTGATTTGTCGTTCTCAATTCATTATTTCTAAAAAAAGATATAGTATGCTGAAGGGAATGATTTATGACCCAACAATGATCAAACTCATCTAACAATAATTTTAATTTACACGAGTGCATTATTAGTCAGTACATCATTAAAAAACAAGGTTTTTATGTTCTTGCCCCTGTTTTGTAGTGCAATTGTAGTTTTTCCCTCATTTTTTAACTTTGTAATTTTGCCCTTTATTTTTCACAAATCATTGTGATTTTGCCCTTGGTCTTTGGGTATTTGCCCTATTTTGAATGTTGACTAGGGATAAAATCGCATTGACTTGTGAATAGTAAAGGGTAAAATCATAAAGGTAAAAAAATGAGAGCAAAACTACAATTACACTTCAGAGTAGGGGTAAGAACATAAATGCCCCCCAAAACAATGCACTTTATCTTAGTAATGAGTGATTCATTACAACTAATGCAGTTCATGTGAAATGTTGAGCAACGATTTAATTTGGATTTCTTTGTTGTGGAATTAAAATTGTTTTTGGGTAAGTTAGTTGCAGAGTACCTTTAAGTCGTTTTTCCGAGATTGAAGTAGCTTAGCAGCTCCAAGAAGCATGGTGACATGAGCATCATGTCCACAAGCATGCATCTTTCCATCTTCCTGACTCTTGTGCTCCCAATCCACCATTTCCTGCCAAAGGACCACATCATTGTCAGGAGAACACCCGCACAACGACGACGGCAATATTAGAACCCTTGCGGCGCAATCACCGATTCATTTCGTGCACGCGCAGATCGAAATATGATGTGTTCAAGCTAGGATACAGAGTGTAAACTTTTACCGTCGTTTTCGTTCTTAGCATGTACACCATATTTGATTGGTCTGACTCTTAATAATGCGGTGCAAGATGTCACCAAACAAGACTCAGATGTTTTGTTTCTTGTTCTATGTCATTTTCATTCTTAGTATTAGTATTTACATCAAATGCAATGTCACCCAAGGGAAACTATGCTGGATTCGTCTAAAGTCTCTACCACCTGATTTTGACTATTTAATTAAATTGGGTTCGATGATTGCAAAATTCAATTAATTCAAAGGTGCTCTCAAGGCAAGACTTCCTGTTTGGCTGATGCACTGATTTTCTTTTTTACAGTAATACTTCAAGCCTGGAGGATGAACATTTTAATTTCAGAATTATGAAAGATTTAAGTTTTACCTGTTCAAATGAAGATTGAAGCGAGCAGTCGCATGGCAAGCGAATGGAAGAAAGGTTGGGAGCAGCCGAGCAGGGCCCAAGACTGACGTACCTGAACGGGCAGCGCGTCCATGTCTGCCCGGAGCGCGACGACGGGCCCGGCGCCGCCGCCGCCGGCGATGGTGGCCACGACACCTGTCCGGGCGACGGGCCAGGCGTAGGGGACGCCGAGCGCGTCGAGCTCGGCGCGCACGAGCTCGCTGGTGCGGTGCTCCTGGAACGCGCTCCGGGCGCCGGTGGATGCGGCGCCGCAGGCCGCGCATCCACGCGGCGAACCCCGGGGCGCGCGCCGCGCCCAGGAGGTCGTCGGCGAGGGCAGCCGACGCCGGGGTAGAGGCGGCGGCCGTCAGGTGAGGCGCGAGGAGGACGAGGGCGATGACGACGGCGTGATGGGAAGCAGACGGAGCCATGGACGCGAGCGCTGCGAGGCTTCACTGCACGAGACACTTGTCTGCGCAAGGACGCTGAGGACAGCCAGCGGAGACTTTGTCAGATACTGTTAACCTGGAGAGTGCAGGGTTCCCCAATTCCTTTTTTATTTGATGCCCTCAACGTATGGGAGACAAAAAAAAAATTTTACAGACTATGGTAACTTGGATATAATTACAATTTATTTTAACTTTATTACATACATAAATTTTACTATGCATCTAGAAGTAGTGTATATCTAGATATATAGCAAAATATAGATATCAAAAAAATTAAAATAAATTATAATTTGGGACGGAGGGAGTAGATTTAATTTTCTATCCATTTTCATGCTGGAAGTTGCATAAACCATACTCTCAGATCAGATCTCTCTCTGCCGAGGCATACTGCTTCTGGCCTGACAAGAGTCACATCTGAAAAAAGCCAAACCGTGTGAAACTGAAAAGAGTATGCGCGCGAAGGCAGGCTGATGAGTTTGTTCAGTAACCGTATTATCTGGGGAAAACACCAAAGGATACATCTCTGTCATGTAATCGCTTGGGTTGATTCTGTGATGTAATAGCTCAGCTCTCGAGACTTTGTTATTGCAACTTAATATAAATATGCGCAGCTCTTCCGTGTGTATTTGAGAAAAGAAAAGGATACAGGTCGATTTCTTGAAGATTTTGTTTGTCTATTACATCATTTTCTTTCTATCAATGAGAGTAACATGCAGCTCCTGACTCTTGAGCATCTGAAGACCTACTGCCTGTCTTGACTTTTGAAGAACCTACAGCCAAGAATTAAATGGAATTCTGGGTTTACAGATCCTCACAAGCCAGTAGGAGAACCGAATAAAGGATTAAAGAATACTCAGCTCACCTCCACGAAAAGCATAGCTGCAGCATGCCAAAAACATCCAAACAAGCCTATTTTTCGCATTCATTTTTTTCAGGCTGATGCATGTTTCTTCAAGTATTCAATTGCCACGGCAGCATGGAACGAAGCTCCTACGGGAAGCACGTCCTCATCAACCACAAAGTGGGGGGAGTGAGTGGAGTGGACGGTCGCCATGGTGCTCTTGTTGCCGACTCCAATGGTGAAGAAGGCGCCAGCCATTCTCTGCGCGTAGAACCCGAAATCCTCCGCTCCCATCAGCTGCGGCGCGACCCTGACGTTCTCTTCCCCGAGCAAGCTCTGAGCCACTGCCTTGGCATGGGCGTACATCCCTTCATCGTTGATCACAGCCGGATATGTCCTCATTTTGTCCTCCATGAAGTCCACAGCCGCAGTGCAGCGATGCACCGCTGACTGTCCTTCTACAATCTTCCAGACAAGCGTTCATCAGTTGTATGAGTAGCAGAGACTATGCAGTTCAGGTCAGAAAAAAAAGTTTAATTACCTCTATAACTCGCTTCATGAGATATGATAAACCTTCATTTGTCATGCTCCTCAAGGTGCCACCAAAGGTCACTGACTCCGGAATAACATTGAAAGCATCTCCTCCTTTCACGAAAGTGACTGATACAACCTGAAAGTTCAGAAGGCGGTGAAACACCAGTCCTTTTCAACAGCAGGAGAGAATTTTTGAAAGAAAAGTTCAGGATCTATCTGTCAATGAAAATATTAGCACAGTACGGTAAGCAGACAATATACCGCGCCTTGGAGAGGATCGATTTCCCGGGAGACAATTTGCTGAAGGCTGAGGATGGCAGTGGATGCAGCTACAGTGGGATCAAAGGCTTGGTGGGGTAGTGCAGCATGCCCACCTTTACCAGTAACAGTTGCTTGGAATCGACATGCTGTTGCAGCAAAGGGTCCTGGCCTTGATGCAACGACGCCTACTGGAAGGACTGGGTCGACATGCAAGCCAAAGATGGCTGACACGTCATCAAGAAGACCTTCTTGTAGGACATAATATGCACCGCCCTGACCCTCCTCTGCTGGCTGGAAAACAAGCTTTACAGTGCCCTAATGATTGAACAAGAACAGCACAAATTATAAATATGGAAGGCGTAATTGATCTATTGAACTGACCTGAATCATCCAGGAACGACAAAGAATAGTGAAACCTATGATATATAGGCAGTTATGTGATATATCATGATGTGCCATGAATACTAATTAACATAATCCTAATAGCATAGGAAAATCTGCTGATGTTTTACAACATTCTAAATTTCATCATAACACTATGAACTGTCTGCAGGTCCATCAAATTGGTTAAAGAATACCTTTAAATCGCTCTTGTGATCTTGAAGTATCTTAGCAGCCCCCAGAAGCATTGCTGTGTGTGCATCATGTCCACAAGCATGCATTTTTCCAGTTTCCTGGCTCTTGTATTCCCAATCGACTAATTCCTGCCAAAGAACAATACACATTGTGGAAGATATGGTGATCTGCTACGAATTTCTCGATAAACTCATTTGTCCAAACAATTTGGATAAAAAAAACATTTGCAAAAATCTAGTTTGGCTGCTGCAATTACTTTTGTAGATAACAGGAAAAAAATTATCAACTAGCGGTATAATACAGAATAATGTGTCATTTCCTTAATGTATCAACTTAGGACCCTCAAACTGCTTTTCCTTCTTAACTTATTATAAATCTTCTATTGTCTTTCTCATCTCCATGTTACGACTCCGTACAATCATACTAACCTTGCATTATTACATCCTCCCAAAAATAAACTGCATTACTAGACAAGGAATTCATCAGATCAGTAGATCTCCCATGGTCAGTAAAAAAAAACTGCATGGTGCAATATATACAGGCTTGGTCTAGGCATTGATTTCAGGCCCAAAAATTTTTGGGCTTCCTTTAGGCCCGGCATGCAAAATGCTTGGGTCTAGGATACATGTCCTGTTCCATCCTATTTCCTGAAACTGATCTTATCTAATTTCAGGAGGAAAAAAGCTGATGTATCACTTAACACTTAACACAAATCATTTGATTCAGATTCAAATGAATACTTATGTTTTCGATAATTAGAAGTTCAGAAAAAATCCAAAACAAGAAAAAATTGTGTGGGATGATAAATTGAACTTAAATGCTAAGAGTCAGAACCCACACATTCGCCTTACCAAACCCTACTGGCTACTGCGCACAAGAAGACAAGATCATGACGGCACCGCTGCAAGATCAGCAGGGGCAGGGAAACGGACGGACCTGCACGGGGAGCGCGTCCATGTCGGCCCGGAGCGCGACGACGGGCCCGGCGCCACCGCCGCCAACGATGGTCGCCACGACGCCCGTCTGCGCGACGGGCCACCTGTACGGCACGCCGATCGCGTCGAGCTCGGCGCGCACGAGCTCGCTGGTGCGGTGCTCCTGGAAGGCCAGCTCGGGCCGCCGGTGGATGCGCCGCCGCACGCCGCGCAGCCACGCGGCGAACCCCGGCGCGCCCGCCTCGGCCAGGAGCTCCCCCACGAGGCGCGCCTGATCCGCCGGCGACGCGAGGGCGTTGGTCAGGTGCGAGCAGAGCAGTAGTGGCAGGAGGAGGAAACTAGCGGAGGCGCGGGAGGCGGCCATGGCGGGAGGAAGGAGATCACTCGGAGACGGCGTCGAGTGGTGAAGCCGAAACGGCCGAGACTAAAAAGGACAGCTTTGATCGGCTTTAGCGCGCAAAATTCTAGTGGAGGTTACCGATAAAGCAGGTTTTTTCAGATTTATCGTAATTCCATCAGCAGTAGATAAAAACTCTTTTTTTTGTCAAAATTCACAATAAAAAGGCCACTTTCTCTTGACGGTAACACAGGTTATTGTCCCCAAACCATTTATCATAGAAAGTTACAGATCGGAAGCAAGAGATTGTTATCCCCAATTCTTGTAGAAGCATTCATAGCCAAGGGCATGATCGATGTGCATGCATGCATGCATTTATAAATCAAAGTTGAAAATTTTGTATGATACTATCGGCCTAACCGGTAAAACAGAAATATCAAATTTCAGCAGGTCCCACCGGTAAAACTGAAATATCGGATTTATCGAAATTGTACCATCTTTCGTATGCGCCTTTTCCTAAAGAGCTACCTACATGGCGTCTGAGTTTGGGCGTGAGTAGAGATGGAGGAAATGGACAAACAATAGTCGGTGTCATTGCTGGCATCATCGAACAACTTTCCTGCGTTTCGTCTACGACAGCCGTAGCTAATTTCTGTTCTGCTCACATAACTTTTTAATCCTGACATAATCCTAGCTAAAAACGAAGCCTTTTGGCGAGACCACATCAAGGAATAAACAATCTCGTCCGTTGAATTTGCGACAGCTCATTCGAGGAGAAAACAAAAATGAAGTGCCCGACTACTACTCAGCCCCAACAAGGCAAGGCTGTTAGTAGGCAACTTCTCCTTGTACGAATCTGCAGTGTTCATGTTAGGTTGGTCTTTGGTTCGTGTGTGATTGTTACTCCTAACTAACGTCCCTTCACTATCATGACATCGACTCTTATGAAGTCTACAAAATGGCATACATGCTTACACAAAGCTAGTTGCACGGTAAACTAAAAGAAAGAAGTCCCGATATGTGCACTCGAAATTCTAATGTTTTGTGTAGCTCTTCAAAGTCTGTGCTTTTGATTGCTATTGAACTTTTACCTGTTGCCGGCCACTTCCTACATCGTTCACATAATAATGATACTTGGTACCTTCACATATTTTGATAAGTAAATACAATCACATCAACCGTCAACATTGTTACATCTGTACCAAAATAGGTGGCATTAACTCTATTCGGCTTGTCTGCTTTCGACTTCTTTCGGCTTATTCTTTCTCACAACCAACCAAAATTAGCCGAAATCTGCCGAAATCTACCTGCCAAATAAAATAATTACTTACGGAACTCGTTGAGCCATTACTAGTCTTTGAACCAAGCACTCTACTGACTGGCCAAAACTACTCCCAAGTCCCAACATGGTTTTCATTCCCATTAATGAATATGCCACGTACGATATTTTTACGGACTTGCTAGCGTCCGGACGTCCGACGCATTAGATGGTAGTTTAGTATTAAAAATTTCCGCCGCAACATGCATAAATATTGCATGCAACATGTAAAAGTTTCTGCAATATTTAAATTAACATATGCAACATCAAATAATAACACATGTAACATAAAAGTCACCGTTTGCAACATCAAAAATATGTTTAAAAAATTACAACATCATGGAAAAAAATCTGCCGCAACATCTATTTCATGTTGTCTGGAACACTCAAAATCTCTTATTGAAGATGCAAATACTTGCAACATATTTTTGAGACATACGCAACATCGCAACATCTAGATCTTACTTTGCAACATGCATATAAAACACTTGCAATATTCTTCTAAAACATCTCAAACACGTGAAACATACACTTGCAACATGCAGAAAAACCTAGCAAGGGAGGAGCGCTGCATAGGTGGTGGGGGAGGAAGAGGATGGTGAGCCGAGGAGCTCGTCGCCGGGGGAGCTTGCTCGGGCTAGAGCTGCGCCGGTGGCGCTAGCGAGCGCCGCCGGGGAGCTCGCCCGCGGGAAGAGCTGCGCCGCCGGGGGAGCTTGCGCCGTCGGAGGAGCTCGCATGGCGACCGGCATGGGGCGCACCACGGCGGCCGGCTTGGCTCGCCCCCTAAAAGTGAGCAGCAGCCGGAGGATGAAGGAAACGGTGGATGGGGCGTTCGATCGACCGGACACCCTATCCATAGCATTACTGATATTTTTATATTGGACCGGGTTAACGCGCGACCTATCGCGCGACAAGCCAGCGCGCGACCCCCCTATCCGTGTGAGGTGGCTACTCCCGCACGGACTGGCTTGAGGGGAGGGGAGCGCGCCTACCATCCGGATTTTTTTTAACATACAACTCCTTCGAATAAATATTATATCTCCTTCATGATATCCATTTTGAAAACCGATTGTACCATTGTGTTCTACGTGATGAGACAAATAAAACTAGATCCCACTTGAATATATTTTGAAGACGTTTTGCACTAGTAGCAACTTATGTGTAAATTTGAGCTTGATATTATTGAAGGAGTTGCTACAATATACATATATATGTTGCCACAAAAGCATAATCTGCTATAAATATAAGTTGTCACAAGCCGAATCAATAATATACATAAGTTGCCACAAATACAGGATATCATATACATAAGTAGTAAAAAAGAAGTAAGTTGTCGTATACAAATTGTCATAAAATAAAAGTTGTTACACATGTAAAATAATTGCATGTAGCAACTTATGTGCAAACTATACAGCAACTTATGCATGAAACTTATGTACAATTTAATAGACATTTTTTTATTGAAACAACTTAACAACATATATAGATGTAACGTATCAAACTTATACTTATATAACAAATTATGTTGTATGTCTATTATTTCTAGTAACAACTTTAGATAAAAATGTATCAACTTGTAAAGACAATATCATATAGTATATATGTTAACAACTTATATAGATATTTCAAGAGGTAAATAACATGCAGGGTAAAATTAATTTCTATAGCAATTTATATTCATAATTTATTGTCTGGTTCACACATAAATTGCTACACACTTAAGATAAAAGTAGCCACTGCACATTCAATATAAGTTGTCAGTTTGTAAAAGGTATTTCAAAACATATGCATCATGGGTCTAGTTTTGTAGATCTTATCAAGAAGAATATAATGGTGCAAGCGAATTTAAAATCGGAGTAACCAGAAGAAAGTTATCATATTTTTCCTGAGCTCAAACAATATAAATATAAATATACGTGGGTCACGGCAGCCTACTAGCTTCCTACGAGGGCCGCAGCAGGCTGCGTGCTCGACATAAGAGCGACAAATCGTCGGATGGATTTTGAAAATTTTGAAAATCCTATTTGGTATATGCCCCAGCCGAGTCCTACTAGCACCTGCTACCTGCAAGGGGAAGCGTGTCCATGCCGGCCCAAAGGCCAGAGCACAACGATGGGCCTGACACGTAGTAGCAGCAAGCTGGTGCGGTTGAGAGTAGTAGCAGGGGTGCACATTCTCAAAAAAAAAGTAGCAGGGGTGCAACTGCGTAGAAAAGAAACTCAATATCTTAATTTCGCTTTATTATGCATGTACCTTTTCTTACCTATTCTTTCAAGTATATTATTTTGCAGCTACCTTCTTTATGCCAAAACTTTAACACCACATTATTGCCAAAAATTTTATGCATCCATTTTTCTTTCCTCAATGATGTCCGGTTTACATATAGGAAAATGTTAGGCCTCAACATCTCTACTTCTCGATATCCTTGAAGAACCTGCATCAAAGAAGCTAAACTAAGAATAAAATAGCATTATTATGCATTCAAAGATCCTCTCAAGGCACTAGAAAAACCAAACAAAAGAAAACCAAACAAAAGAGAACTCAAGACACCTGGACGAAGAGCATAGCTCCTGTATCTTCCCATTTAGCTTCATGCTGATGCATGCTTCTTCAAGTACTCAATTGCCACGGCAGCATGGAACACAATTACGCAAATAATGAGTCGAAGTCCAAGTTGAAGCCTCGGAGGCGGTTTCGGAGTGGTAATGTAGCATGCCATGCATGCGGACTGCGGCGGAGTGATATGGAAGACACCGACAGGTGGGGCCATCGATGCGCGGGTCTGTGCGCGTACACGTGCGCGTGCTTTTCTGTTCCTAGTAGAATCTTTGGTTAACCTCGATGTTTTTTTTGAGGGAATTAACCTCGATGTTAATAGATAATAACTCAGTCCTCTATTTACCGTGGCGAGGTACTTTCTTAATATCAATCGTGAGATAATAACTGTATGTGCAATATTTCATTATGAAGTTGTGCGTGTACCCGTTGCATGTGTGCATGCTAGTTAGATGCAAAACTCATTTTTCACGAAGATTTGTATGAAATTTACAAAGTCCAGGTACATGACTTCTAGAAGTAGCTCGGCAATACTGAACCGAACCATGAATATCATGCACCGGAAGCAAGACATCCAAGTATTAAAAATCATCCTTAAATATGAACATTGTAAGCGGTCAGAGCGCAAGCCTTGCACGCCTCTTAGAAGGCAATCCCAACATTCTCTTATGACTTCTCTTTTTATTCTTTAATTGGTTAATCACTTTTGTTCTTGTTTATCGGCTTTTAATATTCTAAAAGGACGAAGGTCACCGCCGCCAGTACGGTTTTAAGGCATCACTGAGGAGTAGTTCTGTAGAAATAGATTCCTAAACATTTAAGGGGAAATGAGAAATGATTTATGTAATTATGTGATTTCGCTCTTGAACATACTAGGAATGTAGTGGTTATGCAGGAGCAGTTATCTAAATGATAATAGAGGTTGTTCACATTCTGCAGCATTTAATTGTAAAGATAGTTGAGATGTAATTCGCCCTGGTAAATTCGTGCGCTTACTTTATCTTCAATATTTTATTCTCACCTTTCAATTCCTGTTATTTAGTGCAGGTAGGGCAATTTTCTAGTCGAAATAGAGATGACGATGACATAAATTACCCAATTTCAACTCAGCACAGATTCTAACCGGATTCGAAGACTTCACCCCTTCCTGTTTAAAAGTTTTTTAAATTCCATCTCGTATATGCTGACAGCGATTATTTTTCCATAAGGGGGATCCCCGAATTTCATTACTTTCGCAACGAAATTACAATGTCTGATTTAAGTTCAACTAAACTAAGAGCAATAGCGAAAAGCAGACCAAGTTCCAGGAAGTTTAGCAAAGCTTTCAGAAAGACACTGCCACAGAGGGGCCAGCCAGCACTCCACAAAAACTTAGGGAACCTACAACGTTCACAGCAAAAGTCACAACGCAGTAACTCCAGTGTCGCCCGTCGCCCGCAGCAGCCAAGCGCGACACCGGTCTTCAGATGTGAAGCAGGAGATTCCCAGCGGCGCCTCCGTCTTGAGGGTGAAAGCTTAGTACCGTCTTCTTGAGGATCTCTGCGCCTTCTTCCAGCTTCTCCCGATCGCTCTCCTTCTGTAGTCCTGCCCAGTAAGATAGGAATGAACATGCTGAGCAAATGATCTCTGTAGAAGATCTGATGATCTTTTTCTCAAAGCAAATGCTATTTCTTGCTAGCCATAAGCTCCAGCAGATAGCTGCCAAGCCTGGCATATAGAACTTCTCCCCGAGGGGGATATACAGCTTCACCCACGCCCAGAACTGAATCATGGATGTTGGTCTACAGTTAGCCCCTATCACCATGGCCACCAGACTCCACACGTATCTTGCCATTGTGCACTCAAACAACAAGTGGTCAATTGTTTCCTTTTCACAACAAAAAGTGCATCTATCATCCCCTACCCAACTCCTCCTTATCATATTATCTTTGGTTAAAATCGCCTTATTTTGGATTAGCCACATAAAGATTTTGGTTTTCAGTGGTACTTTTGCCTTTCAGATAAACTTAAGGGGATTTTCCACCTCTCTACTACACAAACTTTTGTACATTGATCTCACAGAAAAGAGACCGGATTGCTCTTTAGTCCACTTGGGGGAGTCTGCCCCTCCCCCCACAGCTAACGGTGACACAACGTCTCTTAGCTTCCTTAATTGATTTTGGAGTGGTTCATTTAACCATCTCCTAAAGGATAGCCCCCAATTTCTACTGGCTATCTCGGATACTTTCATTTTTTTCTCATTACAGATGCTAAACAACTCTGGAAATTTTTCTTTTAAGGGAGTAATCCCACACCAAGCATCTCCCAAAAATCAGTCATCTTTCCATCTCCTATGACCATTATTCTGTTCTTCACATAAAGCTCTTTAACTTCCAGCAGGCTATTCCAAGCAGGAAAATTATAATTTTTAGCACTCAACTGGAACGCACACCCATTCTTCACATATTTTTGCTTCACAATATCTTGCCAAAGACCTGATTCTCTTTCTAGTCTCCACCACCACTTGCAAAGTAAGCTTAGGTTCATTTTTCTTAGATTTTTTGGGTAAACATATCTTACCCCACTTCAACGGATGGTATTTTTTCTTCATGTTCCCCCCTTGCCAAATTTTTTTTCTTGTTCTATCCATTCTTTTGATTATGGTTTTTGGGAGCAGATGCATTGACATACTGTAAGCCGGGATGCTACTGAGACATGCATTAATCAAGGTCAGGCGCCCCCTAGTGATAGGGCCCCTCCCTGCCAGCCGTCCAGTCTTTTCAGCACTTTCTCATCAGTGATAACCAATTAGCTACTTTTATCCCTGACAGTGATTATTTAATACACGAGCCATGAGATTGTAAATATCATATGCTGAAAAAGGAACTTTTCATTCTCTTTATAAATATAAATAATTCATTCTCTTTTTATGACTCTAGGATCATCTTCTTTTATAGATATTGAGAATAAAACATTAGACTTTTTTTTGAAAGGATATAAAACATTAGACTTGGTTATGCTAAACCCCTGTTTGGCTGAGATTGCCATCAAAGAAAAATAGAAAATCAACCATTTGTGCGGGCTGCGCTGCGCCGCTGTCCCTGCTGACTTCCGCCCGTTGCGGACACGCCCCCTCTCTCGGCAGCATCTCCTTCCCAAGAACTCGTCTTGGTCTCCTCTCCTCGGCCGCCAGTCCACGCGCTCCCTTCCCCTTTCGCTCCTCCCTCTAACGGTGCTCCTCCTCCTCCGCCTCCTCCCTGTCTCGCCCGGCAGCTCTCCTAGCAGCATCTGCATCCGCCCCCGCTCCTAGCCCGGTCGCGCCAGCCACCGCCGGAGATCCGGAGTTTTCTTGGTAAGCGAACTTACCCCCCCCCCCCCCCCCCCCCCCCCTTGTTTTTTTTTTGATAAGAACCCCCCTGGTTCTTGTTCCCGGCAAGTTCCAACCCGCCTCCTCCATCCCGCCCTCTTCCGGTTCTTGATCCCTTACCGCCGTCTGTGCTTTGGCTAGCTTCTTCGGTTCTTCTCGCGTGGTGAGTAGGTTGTGTTCTGGATTGGGGATCGGCTGGCGCGGGGATGAATACGAGGCCGGTGGTGCTCGTCCTCCTCCTGCTCGTCCTCGTCATCACGTCGCAGTTCGAGTGGAAGCAGCAGATCGGGGACGCCGCCGACGCCGACCCGGCCGCCGCGCGCCGACGCCAGCAGCTGCTCGCTAGGGAGGACGCCGTCAAGGAAAAGGTTCGTGCCGAAGCAACCTGACCGGACTTCCTTTTTGGTTATTCCCGTGGGCGCACCCGGGTTCGTGTGCTCTGCAAGGTAGGCGCATTAGCAATTGAAGCAGCCGTCATGCTTTCCTCCACTTTTTCCTCTTCTGAAGAAAGCTTGTGGCAGTGATGTCTGAACTAAATTTGGGTACACGTTGAAACTGGAATCCTCACTAAATGGGAACTAGCCAAAATGTGCACGCATTTAATTGATTTTGGTCTTTCAGAGTGGTTGACAGGGATATTGAAGATCTGTGTCAATAGATAGTAGTAACGTCTTAAACAGCAAGTTGATTTTCTGTTTTCAGTAAACTAGGAGATATACACCATTAGAAATCTACTTCAGCTGGGAATGCATTGTTAGTATATCCCATTAGATATGAATCCAAAAAATATAGAATGGGCAATTTGCCACCTGACCTCTGGCTTGCTAGCACCTATCAATTTATAGCTTGAAGGAGGTGTGGTGTGTTTGCTTACGTTACATCATATATCATGAGCCATAAATGAGCTGCAACCGGTTGCAAACCTATTTCTAGAGTAGTTTGCAAGCAGAGTTTCCGGTTACTAACAGACCTTGCTGTTACAGGCTTACAGCCAGTGAAATCACGGGAGCGATGATTCCCTTCATTTAATTCACAACTGTAGTTTTCCCCTTCCAAATAAGGTAACAGTCTAAAAATGGTACTAGCTGCTGAAGTATGGAACTTTTGGTCTGTTTTCAGTTGCAACTAGCTGGTAAAGAACCTTGTAGGGACGGATTTTGAGTATATTGGTTGGTTAGTTCAGCAAAAATAGCAGATATAAAGGAACTATCAAGCTCTTTATTGCCAAATGGGAAGCGCTGTTGTGTTCAAAGCATCACAAGAACATGCTATCAAGCTCTTTACAGCCTTATGCATGTTTGGTAATAACGCAACCTTTGAGGTCCAAGCCTGAGTTGATGTGGGACAGGATAACAATTGGATAACGATCAATTATTGTATGTTTTGGCTTCAGTATTAGGACTAAAGTTAATCCTTTGAAGAAATGGGAAGTCTTAACATGTTTTTGGCAAAATCAAGTCAGGCAACTGTTTTCAGTTACTGCTGTAATTAGTCAGTTTGACTGCTACTCCACATCATCAATTATGTTATCCATGTTTCTGCAGATTCGCATGTGCACTTATCATTGTATTTGCTTCAGCTTCAGCATCAATCCAAAAATACAAAAGCAAAAAAATCACGGATGCGGTCCATATTGGTGCATGTGCCATGTGGAAGTGAGAGAAAAAAATATTTTAGGAACACGTCAATATGTACTATGTGAAAAAGACAAGCAATATAGATTTATATCGCTCAAATATTATGTGTGCTAGCTTCTCTTTTTACATAATAAAAATATGAGGATTTTTGTTCACTCTTTTTTTTTCATTTTAACTTTTGCAAAATGCATTTGTTGTAACATGGCCTGCATATATGAAATTTGAGAAATTTTTCAAAGTTCACAATCGTGCATTAGGAGAAAATAGATCTGCTTTTTCTCTGGGTATGCAGATTAACCATCACCCAAGTAATCGCCAATACTTGTACAGACGCCTTAACTTAGCTTGTCACTTTGTAGTTTGTCCTATATTCCTTAGGAGAAATATGTAGTGGTAACTGGTAATCATGCCATGGAGTTAATTCTTAGATTCAGATAAGTGAAATGTCTAATATCCTGAACTTTCCCTGAAAAAAGGCATGGTGATGATGTATTTAAGTTTGATAGCCTTTGTTTCCTTATTATGATAGGCGTATAGGCATATTGAATTGGTTTAGGTCTCGTTGGTGAGATTTTGGAGTCCACTGTGAGTAAACAAGGATTCCGGTATTACATCGGAGCATCAGTTTGCCAAGTCTTTCTTTGGAGTCAACAAATAAAATCCATGCATTTGAATGGTCTTCACTAATGGAGGCCATGGTACAGGAATTCATAACTAACAATCATATACAGAGAATTGGTTGCTCAGTTGGTTACTTAAGGTTGATGATCCTCCTTGAAAACATGAATTGTTTATGCTGAATATATTCTGCTAAGATTAGAAACAATTGTTCTTCAGTTGCTGAACCTGCTAACTGAAGTTGTTAAAATCATGAATCTGAATCAGATCGTAGGGAAAACCGTAGAATTAATATAATATCTAAAATGTGAAATTGGTTGGTGACCAGGGCTTTTGCTTTCCTATAAGTGGAAATGCAATTACCCAACATGTTGCAATGTTTTAGAAACTATCCATAAAAAATCATGTACATAGAGATTCAAACCACATGGATGGTACTCTTAGCACACATTGAACAATGCCAGATTGTAAGCTGGTTGATGTTGTTTCTAAAAAGCTCAACCAACTTAGGAGGAACTAGGTGGCATTGTAAATAAGAAGAAATGGGCACCCAAATTCAAGTGAAAAAAGAACTTGAACCTAGGTGGTGAGAGTGTACACCTGCTCAGTTGTTACTATTTTGCTTCTTACATTTAGGATGTATTTTGCCATTGAATTTTGCAGGCTTAACTTTGTCTGTACCACGCACATAATCTTTTAACAACTTAAGCATTGCGACAATGTGAATTTACTAGTGGGGACACAGGAACGGTTTGGATACGAAATTCACATTCATTTATTTTTCTATGTGATTCTATACGACTTAAATTAATAGTTTACTCCTGCTACTCACAGATAAGTGATGTTTGAACGTGGACACCTCGAAAATATACCTTTGACCACTAGATTCTATTATAATAGATTTAAAAAGTAAAGAAAATTTGCAATATTATAAAACTACTATTTCAGACGAATCTGCTTATGTCATTTTCAAATAATTCAATCACAACATGAAATATCTATTAAAAGTCAATGTTTAGATGCTTTAGGCAACCCAAATCGTCATTTATTTGTGACCCGAGGGGGTATATAAATAGGGAGAGTTACTTATTTGCCATTAGTGTCTCAATAAGATGTGGGCCCCACATGTATCACATAGCAAATAAAGAATTGTGCAAAATTGGAATGGCAGAAAAGAAAGTACTCCTATAATTATCTTAATACCAGTGCATTTGCTAAAAGATACTTCTGTAACTTTTTTTCATACGCTATTTATGCAAATTATATTGAGCATGAATAATTGAAAAGTAAAATTGCATTAGTTGGATATATGTACAAGTAACCATTTATAATAGATCCCCCAGAACTGTTAGAGTTGGAGATAGCATTGTATGAAATTTTTTGCCAGGATGCTACCACCATTTCTTTTGTAGAACCGCATGGTTTTAAGATTCTACCAAACTAAGCAGGATGCCAAAGTGAGATTGATCTTGGCTAGTAAAGTCATAGCATTGTAAATTAGAATCGAGTCTGACAATCATGTACTTGGCATCCTATTTGATTGCCATAGACTAATTAATTATTGATGAAATGTTGGTGGCAAAATTGTGATATGAAAAGATTCAACTATGCTAGGCCTTGTTATTTAGAAATTAATCCTTTGTTCACCTCTTGGTCTAATATTTAATTCTATTTGCTGAGCATCATATCTGGAGATACCCATTCTTTTCCTCATCTAAGTTTTACGTGCCATCTGCAGATAATATTATCTCAAGAGAAAAATATCCAACAACTTAATCAGCTTATCGAGAGCCTTCAGCGCCAGCTACTACATTGCCGTGGCAGCAATAACACTGTTCATACAACCACTGTTCCCGCCACCGAAGTAGGTGAAGTTGAGGAACATGAAACCATTGAGGATGAGAACAGATGATGATCCTCTTGGCAAATGGATCTTCGATTCTAGTACAGCAGCCAGCAAACCAGACAGAGGTTAACCTGCACCTCGGATCTTATGGGATGCCGTCTAATGGAGGATTGAATCATACGCTGATTCACTGTATTGTACACTTGCCACGACCAGCTAGCGGGTTGCCACCCGTGTAAGCCTGTAGAGAGTTGTAATCTGTAATGTGCTGTAGGCCGCGGTCGCTAATTCAATTGGAAAGCTACCTGACCATTCTTTGTTCCTGTGATGGATGATTCTGCCCTCAGAGGCTAAATATATATTGCAGTGTCATTTTTTGTTATTTGCCCATGAACTTGTCAAGGCAGTGTTATGTTCACTGTAGTGTTATGCTAGTCCTAATCTTACACGTACATCCTAGTTTCTCCTGATGTTCGGATAGAGAACCCCCCTAGCTTCTTGTTGCCGACCTCTTCAAGAGGATTGTAATCTGGATTCTGAATGAATGAAGAAGCTAGTTCCCAAAAAAAAAAAAAAATCTTACACGTACATCAACCAACTCTTTATTAACTCCTAAAGAGAAAGCAAAGGGATTAACATGCAAGGAAGAAATAATAACATATCACTAATAAGACAACATGTAAGCTAGCTTGGTAGGAGCTGACCAGAAAACTAACTGATTAAACTGCTAATCATTCATCAAAAGATCAATCATGGAATTACTACCACATTGTTTACAGGAGAATGGCATTCCACATACCTGACACTTGAAACCTCGCTGGTCCTATGATGCTTACCTGCGCAAGCTGGTATTTGAATATCCCTGCGTTGGTGGGCTTGCTCCTAAAAATCTGAAAGAGAAAGCCAAGCTGCTGATGCAATCATAATTTTCCATGCTTCACTTTAAATTTGTACCACGTTGACAAGACTCGAACATTAATCGAACCATGGTTATTGATAGACATGAGCCAAGGGGTTAGCTTGTCAAACTACCACTACGGTACCTGTGCCGTTTTAGATTTAATTTCATGATTCACGGTAACCTTTGGATTAATAAAAGTGGCAGCATCAACATTATTCATCATTATCCTCCCAAGGGAACAACTCCTGACAACATTTACTTTACGCATATAAGAAATCATTTCGGTTGACTTATTCTAAAGTTATTTCGACATTTTTCATAAATCACTAGATATTATTGTCAAACTGCAGTAGAAAATTGAGGTTAAATTTGCATCTCGGAGAATTTGAAAACTGCGCATCATCATCTTTTCCGGTTGTTACAGAGTTAGCCACCTAACTGTATTAAAAATCACATTAGATTCTTTTACATTTCTATCATCTTTACACTTTCCACAAATTATCTTCACAAGTACCTATTTGTTCCTTTTATATATCAATCCTTCTCCGGTACTTAGTGTCCCGACTTCTTTGCCAGCGAATCACAAGATAACAGGATTGTATCGTAGGCAAGCTAGGAACATTCTCGAATAATTATGTACTTGAGTAAACAATATATAATAATCACAGTCGATCGTGTACATTTGCCCATCATGATACATTTAGCATTTATTTGACCAAACAAAAAAATAACCAAATCTTTCCGTATAGTTGGAAAGGACTTTCGATCCACACGCCCAAATCTTTTCTTATAGAACTAATAACTTGTGTGGTTATATATATATATATATATATATATATATATATATATATATATATAGAGAGAGAGAGAGAGAGAGAGAGAGAGAGAGAGAGAGAGAGAGAGAGAGAGAGAGAGAGAGAGAGAGAGAGAGAGAGAGAGGGAGGACGGTACACAAAGGAGCAGTGAGGATGCGGCCATTAGAGTTTCCCGCTCAACCTCACGGTCCTAGCGGCTAGCTATTTGCATGTAGCTATATGCTTGTGGTCCATGGCTCCTTGGTTTTCCATTTTTTCTGGGTTACCGCAAACAATTGTTGACATTTCAAGCATGCGCGCGCTTGAAATTTTCGAAAGAAGTCATGCGCATATTGCGTTTGCCATTGGGTAGGAAGGGCCCACGGGTGGCGAGAAAAGATGCTTTTTACCGATTTCTTTTCTATCACGCTGGCAACCACACCTCACGAAATAATTTTATTTTGTTTCGTACCAACCCGGGTTCGTGAGTTTATATAGTTGAAAAGTAGTTCCTAATATTCTTTATATATCTATGATCATCCACACCATAACTATTCATTCTTTCTTTCTGTTAGTGTGCTCTTCAAACTTAACCACCTAACTCAGAGCGAATTTTACTAGCTTTTAGGTTAAAGGCATATAAAGCAATGCAAGATAGCACTACTGGAAATCAACTCTTCCGTGACGCCCGACTTTCGTTGCTGAAAAGGCAAAATTCGTCATAAAGGGAGTCTTGTGATGAATTTGTGGCTAAAACGGGTTCGTCATAGAAATCGCGTCAATTTATTTCTACCGTCAATTTATTTCTACCGTGACGAAATCCCGAAAAACGTCATAGAAGTGATGTTTTCTGTGATGAAAAAAACCGTCATGGAAGCAAATTTTGGTTCTGTGACGAGCCGAAAAAGGTCATAAAACAGTTGGATCCATGTGTCCCGGTCCACGCTGGCACGTAACATGGCCAGCACACGCTGGCACGCTATGTGGCTTCGTCCACGCTGGCAAGTGACGTGTCGGGCGGCACGTGCTGCAAAGCCGAGCGACACGTGGCGAACTAGCATAACGCCATGTGGCACACCAGCGAAACAACACGTGTCACTATTTTGTTAGCCCACGTGTTGTCGCCCACATTTGGACATATGTCATCTTGTGTTCGGTCCACGTGTCGTCCCGAGACGTGGACACATGTCGCGTGCCTATTTGTCCACGTGTCCCTCTCCTGTTCACCCACGTGCGCTTTTCCTGTGTGTCCACGTGTCCTCTGGTTCATCCACGTGTCCCTTTCCTGTTTGCCCACGTGTCCTTTCCAGATCTGCCACGTGTCGGCTCCGTACTTGTCTAGTGTCATTTCCCTGTTCCACCACGCGTCTGTTTTCTGTACAACCACATGTCCTTTCCTAGTTCGTCCACATGTCGGCTCCCGATTCTGCCACGTGTCGGTTTCTGGTTAATCCACGTGTGCTTTTCGGGTTCGTCCACGTGTCCTTTTCCAATTTGCACATGTGTCCTTTCCTTGTTTTGCCACGTGTCGGTTTCTTGGTGGCCCATATGTCTTTTCCTGGCTCTCCCACGTGTCATTTTTTGTTATTTGCCCATTAACTTGTCAGGGCAGTGTTATGTTCACTGCAGTTGTCATGAACTCCATCCACTTTGCTAGTCTGGTGCTTATATCATGTATAGAGTATCATGCCTACGACTATGCTTGTGATGACAAACATGTAAATTGCAGGGAGGCTGGTTGACTTGAGTAGGCAGTTGATCTTTCATTCTTCATGTTCCAGATAATGAAGTTCCATTTGTTTCTCCTATTAGAGATGGAATGCTCTACTTTTGGAGGCTTAGATCTGTGGTGCAATGATATGGGGTAGGGGTCACCCCTGTTAAACGCGTTTTTTTTCGTGTTTCCTCTGATTCGCCGATCCAAAGAGCCAGCTGACAGAGCATCTATCCCGTAAAGGGAGAAGATGAAACGTTGTAAAGGCAGAAGAAAAGAAGCGAACACCACAAAATTGAGATGGGACATGTCCAACAAGGAAAATGGCGGCAGCAAATGAAGCAGAGAACAAAAACCCACAAGATGGAGTCGGACCCACAAACTAGATCTCTTAACCTACTAGCGTCTAGAATGATGAAATGCTCGATACAAATCCAGAAAGAAAGAAAGTCACACACGCCATTCTTCTCTGCCCTGCATTTTTCTAATTCACAAAGTTAAGAACAGATTGGTCCAAAACGCATCTAAGATGGATGGGTGTAGAAATTATGGGCCGAAATTTGTTTGAACAAAAATTATGCCCTTGGAGGGTTTGAGCAGGGAGGGCCTCGGTCTGGGGCGCGGCTATATATCACTTAAGTGACAGGACATCTATCCATCGCCTAAAGAACCAGCTCTACGCGTGGTGGGCCACTTTCTAGTCCAATAAATCTGATTGTTTACGTATGGAGAGAGAAAATATTTAGGCACGGAGAGAGGAAAGACATGTGTACACATGCAGAAAAGACAACACAATGACATCACCCACATGCAAACAAGTTTGAAACAAAAAAAATAAATAAATCCCAGAGAAAATATTCAAATTAAATTCTGATTGCACCATTGTATTTTTTGCGTTAGGATCTTCAAAACAAGACCACACTCGACTATATTCGAAGCATTTTATTTTTCAAACATTTTTTCTGATAAAGCTCTGTTGGCGCTAAAATCGGCCGGATAGGAATCGGCCGATGGTCTTCAGCATCGGACACACGACCCGGGAGAATCTGCTTAGCTCCTGTTCAGGTTATCGTCCTGGTGCGGTTCGCGCGGCGTGCCAGTCAATCTGACCTGTTGATTGACATTGAAATAAAGTATTAAATTCCAGGCGCGTCGATCGGCTGGAGTTCCGATCTGTCCTGAGGAACGCGTCGGCGGCGAATCGGCCGATTTGCTGTAAAGATGATCGGCTATGGATCAGCCGATAATCGTGTAGTAATTGTAAAGAAAACTGCTGGAGCGATCTAAACGATTACTACAGAGGCAACACTTGAAATAGATCTAATCGGCTGTAAGATGATGAATCGAAGAAGAACGATGACGAAGCCGATTGCTCTGATTTCAAGCTGGATAACTGGTGATAATACTAGAACAACATGTAAAACTTGCAATTCTAGTAAATATCGATAACTGGTGAATAAATCCAAACGAAACCACAGCGATGCGCCCGTAGTTAAAGCTCGGATATTACTCGATAAACGGAACCTAACAATTGGCCGGAGATCAGGTTGATGCAGCCCTGCCAATCCGTACGAACTCGTGAAGAAAGAAAAATATTGACGAAGTCGCCGACTTGAAAGTAAATTGCTGGAAAAGTAGAAATATTGTTGTTGATTGATGTGTTGATGTCCCTTGCAAGACCCTGACGACTCCTATTTATACCCTAAAACTAGGACTCCTGGTCGATCACGACTTGTTACAACCTTATTTAAACAACAGGAAAACTACTATATCTATAAGAACTTTAAAAGGAAACGGACTCCCTGACCGACTTAGCGTGCCCTGTTGACCAAGTTTTGATCAGGACCCTCCGAAATAGTCCCATCCTGTTGGCGCAGGCTGTATCACCAATCGGCCGATTTCCACCTGTTACCTCAATCGGCCGATTCCTTACTGTAGCCTTCAGATCTGCCGCATCGGCCAATCTTCTCCTCCTGACGCCGATTCAACACGTGTCAAAATCTGGCGTCAACACATGCCCCCCAGTTTCGGAGTAAAATATAACTTTTTCTTCGAAACTCTTTCTTTAATCCTTTCCTCCGAAACGGGCGCAGTAAAATCTCCTTCCGTTCCGCGGCACAATGATTGCAATTTCCTCGAACCGAGCGCGCAAAACGACCGCTCCTCTGGAACTCGTGTAGACGGCGCGGTAAAAATACCATCTTTGCCCTCGCTTCCCTGATTTTTCTTAAGTACTGGCTTTCTCCGCCTATCCTTCCCCACGAATCTAGCATTCTCTTCCATCGAACCACTGTTCGTCTTCCTCCAAGCTTTCTCGATCTCCAAGCGCTTCCCCCTTTCCGGCGATCTGATCCGCGGCCTGCTCCAACCCCCCAATGGCGTCATCATCGGCGACCGCTCCATCTACAGAGGCTCCATCGGCAACTCCTTCGGCGGCGGCGGCCCAATCGGCGGCTTCCCCAGCGGTCTCATCGGCGACGATAACCTCCATCCCAGAGGTAAATGTTCAAAATTTTCTCCTTTTCGCCTTTTTACTGCTTCAATATTTTACGGACCCTCTCTCAGTTTCTCCCCCTTTCCCATTTTTTAGGCACTTAGGCACCGAATCACTATTCCTCTCTCAGAATCCCCTGATTCCATCTATTTGGGCCCTATGGGAAACCCCGATCCAACGGACCTGATCAGCTTAGAAACCCATAGGATCCCTTTTAAGCAATCATCTATGAATTTAGATCACTGGGTAGGCACTTTCAGATCCTGGCCAAATGAAACACCCGGGTGGAGAGAATGGTACCAGAGGGTAGCCGGATCTTGGAAGGTTCAGTGGGAAGAACTAAAAATCGGCCAGTGCATAGACTTATCTTTGTCTCAGATGGAAAGAAACGAACCTCTGGTCATGGCAGCCTCTTATTTTTGGTCCGATGCACTTAATGCGTTCCTTTTCGGACACGGACCTATGACCCCGACCTTGGCTGATATTCTGCTGTTGACCGGTCTCGATGTCTCCTCCGCCGATACCCCTTTCAATTATCTGTTCAAGCCATCACATCGGCTGGAGACCAAAGGAATCGGTGGGTGGAAAGGATATATTAGCAAAAATATGAAGACCGGGACAGTTTCACAGAGGGAGCATACTGCCTTTTTGATGATGTGGCTGGAAAAGCATTTCTTCTGTGGCAGAGCAGTTGGCCCCTCTTCAAACACTCAAGCTTTGGCAGAGGCTTTATCACAAGGATCGGCCATCCCCCTTGGAAAACATTTGCTGGGATCGGCATATTACCTGATGCACCAAATCGGCACCAAGCTGTCGAAGGGCGAGCCGATCGGGAACCCTGGTGGTCCTTGGTGGTTCATCACCCTCTGGCTCAATTTACACATGAGCAAGGTTTCTCAGCAACGGATAGAGACAAAAATCTTCCCCAATATCGAGTCAGAGGAGAATCCATCAGTCCGTCGCCGCTGCAGATCTTTTGGAGAAGCGGTATCGGCGTTCCCCGGCTGCCAATTTACTGCTACCCGCACAGCTGAGTACTTCAGATGTTTTTACAATGGCCTTAGTGAAGAAACGATCAGCTGGTACCCATATCAGGCAGTAGAGCCGATTTTTGAATTACCCATATGCTACGACTTTTCCACTCATACTTTTGACAGAGAGCTTATGGATGTCTTGATCAAACCGGGGATTCTGCCAGCCAACTTCTTCTCAGGAAAGGACTCTCCCACCTACGAATTCTACAATCCATCGGCTGCGGCAAGACAACTGGGTTTCGGCCAACTGCCGATTCGGGTCTACTTCGCCGGTCAGGCGAAATTCAGAGATGGTCTGACCTCAAGTCTTGATTACAGTCGGCTGTGCGATCTAGTACCCGATTCCAGTACTATTGACCTGAATAATTGGTCAATTGCCTCTTTTGCCACCCAGCAATTCAAATTATGGTGGGCAGAATGGAAGCAACACCTTTTCTGTAAATCTCCATCGTCTTACTGCAACATTCTGGACCCAGAGAATATTGACCCAAATGCAGCGGTATGTCCTTTTTCTCAGCCGATTCCAATGCTATTTCCTTCTACATTGTCATCTTGTTATTAACTCATGTTCACCTCTTCAGTCTGAAAGCCATATCCCTCCGATGCGGAGCCGAAGCGGCCGACCGATTGATAGTCATCACCAATACACGCCGTATCCACTTATCGGCTTCCATGCTCCAACTGTCAAAGATATCTCCACTGGCCGATCGAAGCGAGCACCGAAAAGGCCAACATCAAAGATAACCAGCCGTCGGATGCGAGTTCGCATTGGATCGGCCGATCAAACGGCAATAGCATCGGCTGAAATTCCCCGTATTGGATCGGCCAGCCAGATGGCAGTGGTATCGGCCGAGACTTCCCGCTTCGGATCGGCCGACCAAGTAGCCGAGACTCCAATTCCTTTATCTTTGCCGGTTGTCGAGATGGCCGATCCTCAAGTCACTGCTGAAGTCGGGGCAGCTGCAGCATCACTATTAGTAGAAGCTGTTCAAGTAATCTTATTTATCTCATATATTTCTCCAAATCTTCCACTGACATCAATTCTATTCTTCTGCCAGGCTGCACAAGTTATCCCACCGCAGTCTCCGACACAATCGGCCACGTCCCAAGTGGGAACCAAGACTCCAACAGCTCCTATCATCGAGGTAAACGATCTCTTACCTTAAATTCTTAATTCTCAGAAAACTTAACCGATCTTGATGCAGGCCGATTTGGGTATGCCAACTACAACCCCACAACAGGCATCGGCTGGTAGATCCACAGAGGCATGGCAAATTTCTGTCACCATCTTATTTCAATTTCCCATAGCATATTCACAAGATCTTCTTTTATGTCTTTTTTAGGAAGCTGGTCCAAGCGGAGCGCTAATAACCATTGAATCTTCCTCTTCCGACGAGCCAAATGTACTAGTCCCTGAGACAAGGGAGACACTTCCAACGGCGCAGGCAAGAGAAATTCGCTTTAAGGAGGTAACAAACTTACCATCGGAATCGGCCGATTTCCTTTCACTGCTTGCCTACCCTTTACTTTATTTCCTCACAGGAGCAAGATACCCCCAACAACAGCATCTTCTCTTTTGCCGTCTCCTTGGCCGATGACGAAGAAATTGCTTCACACCCAATTCCATCGAGCTCCACCTCCGACGATGTCCGCGCCAAGCTCGAAAGCATGCGCACTCTCCTTCAGGATGACATCGGCCGATTGGTAGAAGATGCATCGCCGATTCGACGACTTTTCAACGAGATCAAAGGTCGAATCCCGGAAGAAATATCAGAAAATTTAGCGTATGCTGCCTATATAGAGGGTATGCAGATTCCGGTTTCCAGGGCGCTGCGCCATATGGCCGATCGTGCTCAGATGGCAAAAACTCAGGAGGAGGTCGATTCATACAAGCACCGGACTCAGGAAGTACACCACAGGATCAACTTCCTTGAAAACTGTCGTCCGGACATCGTCGGCGCAATAGATCGGCTGAAACGGAGGAGAGCAGAACTGGCCAAGGAGATGGAACAGATAACCAAAGAGATAGCTGCCGAAGAAAAGAAGCTCCAAGAACTCCCATCCATCATCAGCGAACTGAAGCAAGAAAGGCAGCATCTGGCCCGCGAAACGATAAAGCTTCGTCGCAGTATATCAGAAGTACCAGGATCGGCCGACGATGATCAGAGAGTACTAGACTCGGCCCATCGGATTAGACGACAAGCTATTGTAGCCATAGACGCTTTCCTTGGGCTGTAAAGAATATGTTAAACATTATTGCTCCTTCAATGTCACTGCGCCGATTTGGTTCTGAACTGCTCCTTCAGTCTGCTTTGCATTTATGTATGTATTTACTCCGATAGGACGTGTCTCACCATCCATCTACCTTCTCTTCATTTATAAGCAGACCGTTCACCATCTCCAGAGGCACACGCATTACTTATGTTCTCTCCTTCTTTTACTGTCCCAAACTGAACGGGAAGATGTCTTCTTCGTCCTCTTCATCTTCTTCCTCTGTCAACCAGGTATGAACTCCTCTTCTGCCTTTCTCTCAAGCATCTCAATCGCTCTGATGCCAGGTAACCCCTTTTATTTCTGTTTTAGCCGAAACGTCTCAGCCCCGGTCTAGAATGAGCGATAGAAATCATGCATTCAGAAGAGCCACTATCACAGGCAGACAGAAATCTGATAAGAGCTCATGTTGAGGAACTCAGAGATCATGTCCCCGTTGCTGTCCAGGAATATTCGGACCTTATAGATGCTCATTTTTTGGTCCGCAAGCGACCATCTTCCGAAAAAAGTTCTCCACTTCCTTGTAAAGCCAAAACTGAAGTCGCCATGGAAGATCTGGAGGAGAAGAAGACCCGCCTGCTGAAAGAACTTTGCAACCAAGCTGAAACTGGAGCCACTGCAGAGGACCCGAAAGAGAAAAGGCTCACCCTTATGATAGAACTGGGTCGCATCGAGAGAGAAATCCAGCGTAGGCATAGTCAGTAGATACATCGGTATTTTTATTCTAAGGGCGACTTGTACCATGTCGGCCATGTAATCTGTCATTTTCATCCAATGATGAATCCCAATGTTTCCTTCACCAGATGTGTAGACAAAAACCAATGAGAAATCGGCCATGTTATCTTGATATATTTTGTTGCGAGTTATGCATCTACCCAAATGCTTGGATAGTACCTCTTCAGATATCGCCCGTTTAAAGCTCTTGGGAATTCCCCCCCTTCGACTGTCTCCAGAATATATGCATTCCCAGGGGCACATCGGCCGATTCTATACGGCCCTTCCCAAGTAGGTGACCATTTACCGAATTTGGGATCTTTAGATCCTATCGGCAGCACCAACTTCCATACCAAATCTCCCTGAGAGAACTGCTTAACTTTGACCTTTTTGTCATACCATCTGGCCATCCTTTTCTTGTTTTCTTCTATACTAATCAGGGCTCTCAACCGTAAACCCGCTGAATCGTCAAGTTCATCTTTCATAAGAAAGGAATAGTCATCGGCCGTTAACTGATCCTGTAACGATATACGTCTTGACCCTGTTCTTATCTCCCATGGCAAGACCGCCTCATGACCATAAACCAACTGATAAGGGGATATTTTAGTGGCTCCATGACAAGCCATCCTATATGCCCACAAAGATTCAGCCAAAGACATATGCCACTTCTTGGGTTGCTCTTCTATCTTTCTCTTGATTAGCTTGATTATCCCTTTATTAGACGATTCTGCTTGGCCATTGGCTTGAGCATAGTACGGAGAAGAGTTTAATAATTTAATCCCCATATCGGCGGCGAACTCTCCGAATTCTCCAGAAGTAAACATTATCCCTTGATCAATTGTGATGGTTTGAGGAATGCCAAATCGATAAATAATATGGTTTTTAACAAATTCAATCATATCGGCCGATGTCACGTTCCTTAAAGGAACTGCCTCCACCCATTTAGTAAAATAATCTGTGGCCACCAATATGAACTTATGCCCTTTGTTTGATGGAGGATGAATCTGTCCGATGAGGTCTATTCCCCAACCCCTGAACGGCCACGGCTTAATTACTGGATTCATAGCCGATGCTGGCGCGCGTCGTACATTGCCAAACTTCTGACAGTCTTGGCATCCTTTGTAGTACTTGAAACAATCCTCAAGGATGGTCGGCCAGTAATATCCATTGTTCCGGATCATCCATTTTATTTTGTGAGCCGATTGATGGGCTCCGCACACACCCTCATGGATTTCTCCCATCAGAACCTTTGCCTCTTCTGTTCCCAGGCATTTGAGAAGAACTCCATCAATCGTCCGATAAAACAAATCATCCTCAAGCAACACATATTTTGTAGCCTGAAAACGTGTTCGCCGATCCACTTTTTGGGATGGATTTCTCAAGTAATCGGCGATTTCCTTTCGCCAGTCATCGGCCGCGAGCTCTAGCGTCATCGCTCCCTGAATCGGCCGATACCCGGAAGCATGTTGGGCCAGTCTGTTGGCCTCTTCATTATAATTTCTGGGGATATGCTCAATTATTGCAGACTTGAACTCTTTTAAAAGTTGAAGGCAATCCTCATAATATATCCTCAAGATATCATCCTTGCACTCAGATCGCCCCGTCAACTGATCCACGATGAGCATGGAATCTCCAAAAATTTCAACTGCATCAGCTCTGACTTCCCTTAATAATTGGATGCCTTTCAGAACAGCTTGATATTCCGCCTGATTATTAGTTGCGGAGGCTTCTATCGGCAGAGAGAAATTATAACTTGCCCCCCGAGGCGACACAAGAACAATGCCGATTCCTGATCCGACCCCACACAAAGAACCATCAAAATATAGAGTCCATGGAACTGGTTCAACAGTGGCGATTTCCGGTCCACAATGCTGAACTACGAAATCGGCCATCACTTGACCTTTGATGGCTTTGGCCGATTCGTACCTTAAGTCGAATTCCGATAAAGCCAAGATCCATTTTCCAATCCGTCCTTTCAAAATCGGCAATGATAGCATATACTTCACCACATCATCCTTGCATACGACTATGCATTCTGCCGATAACAAATAGTGCCTGAGCTTGGTACATGAGAAGTATAAACACAAGCATAGTCGCTCCACCGGGGAATATCTTGTTTCGGCGTCTAAGAGTCTTCTGCTGACGTAGTATACCACTCGTTCTTTCCCCTCAAACTCCTGTACCAACGCCGATCCAATAGCTTGTTCATCGGCCGATAAATATAACTTGAACGGCTTACCAGGCTGTGGTGGAACCAATACCGGAGGTGAAACCAGATACTGCTTAATATTCTCCAGTGCCTTGCGCTGTCCTTCTCCCCATATGAATTCCTGGTCAGGCTTTAATTTTAATAGAGGGGTAAAAGCCTGAATACGTCCTGACAGGTTGGATATGAATCTTCTGATAAAATTGACCTTGCCGATGAGGGACTGCAGCTCAGTTTTATTTTGTGGGGCCACCACTTTGTTGATGGCGTCTATGGTCTTGCGGTTGACTTCTATCCCGCGCTCATGGACCATGAATCCTAAGAATTGCCCAGCCGATACACCAAATGCACACTTGTTTGGGTTCATCTTTAACCCATGTTTCCTTATGCACTCCAGTACTTCCTGTAAATCGGCCAGATGATCTTGGTAACCTTTTGACTTGACTACGACGTCATCTATATAAATTTCCACTGATGAACCAATGAGCTTGTGAAAGATGTAATTCATGGCCCGTTGATACGTAGCACCGGCGTTCTTCAACCCGAAAGTCATAACAACCCATTCAAATAAACCCAGATGACCTGGGCACCTAAAAGCCGTTTTCGGGATATCTTCTTCGGCCATTAATATCTGATTGTACCCTGCATTCCCATCCATGAAACTTATGACTTTGTGTCCTGCGGCAGCATCTACCAAGATATCGGCCGTTGGCATCGGATATCCATCCATTGGCATAGCCTGATTTAAGTTCCTGAAATCGATGCACACACGTAACTTTCCATTCTTTTTGTATACGGGCACAATATTAGAAATCCATTCGGCGTAGCGGCACTGCCGAATAAATCCTGCTTCAATCAACTTTGTAATTTCGGCCTTTATATCAAGTAGAATCTTGGGGTTACACCGTCGTGCAGGTTGCTGATATGGCCGATATCCTGATTTTATAGGTAACCGGTGTTCAACAATAGACCGGTCTAGTCCTGGCATCTCATGATATTCCCAAGCCAAGCAATCCCTGAACTCTTTTAATAAACTTATCAATTTACATTTGTACTCAGGATCCAAATTAGCACTAATATACGTCGGCCTTGATTTGCTGCTATCTCCCAAATCTACCATCTCCAATGAATCGGCCGACGTAAACCCATGCCCAAGCTTCCCATCTTCTCGGACGAGCTTATCCATCTATTCTGAATCTTCAGAGCCGACTGCTTGGATCGGCTGTAGACCGAAATCGGACACTTTCAGGAAGTTAGTGTCCCAAGTCCTGCCAGATATACACTTGACGTGCTCGCAGCTCCACTGTTGCGTGTCGGCCGCCGCAACGCTGTAGACGGAATCGGCAGCGACTATCTCTGTGCTGTCGCCGACCCATTGCACAAGGCATTTATGCATTGTAGATGGGACACAACAGTTTGCGTGTATCCAGTCGCGACCAAGCAGCATGTTGTAGGACCCCTTGCCATTAATAACGAAAAAAGTGGTAGGGAGGGTCTTACTGCCGATCGTGAGGTCGACGCAGAGCGCTCCACGGGCGGGTGACACGTTGCCTTCGAAATCCTTCAGCATCATATCCGTCTTGGTGAGGTCTTCATCGCCCTTGCCTAGCTTGCGGAACATGGCATACGGCATGATGTTAACTGCAGCGCCTCCATCTACTAGTAATTTGGTGATGGGTCTTCCGTCAACATAGCCCTTGAGAAACAGCGCTTTGAGATGCTGCCGTTTTTCTTCTTCTGGTTTCTCAAATGTAGCCGTCATCGGCACCAACACTAGTTGTGCCATTTGTTCCTCCTCCGTTCTTGTCGCTCTATCTCGATCGTTGGGCGCCATGAACAGCATCGGCAGTATGAACACCATATCGATTTCGGCTGCCGATTCTTGATTACTTGTTTCTTGATCATTTTTCTTTGGGCGCCACACTCGAGACTTAACATTTCTTTTCTCTGGCACCTGCCTCTATTCTTCTTCTTGATGCTCCCATTGGCGTAGGCGTTGGATCCTTCGCTTCTGGGATCTGGATAGGCCATCGGGACACCACCTGGGATTTGCTAGTTTGGCCGATGATCTGGCGTGTTCCTAATCTGGTTCCCTTCCTAGGGGATCCTCGTCTGATACCCTGTCATCGGCCATCTCTTCCAGCCGATCGTGCGCGCTAATCCTGCCCCTCAGTCCATCCCGCTGGCCGATCTTTCTTTTTGACCGGCGGTACTGGTCAACTCTGCCCCCCAGCCGATCATGCACTGAAACGCGCTGTTCCTCTCGTCCGCGCCAATTTCTGTTGATCGGCTCTGATCCTCTGTCCCTAGGGTGTGGCTTCGGGCGATCGTTGCAGCTCAATCCGTTACACTCCGGACAGTTATCGGCAGACGGCAATCTGATGTCGTTCTCCCAGTAGTGGATGAAGAACGGACATTGCCAGTGATCTTCATGCCGGCGTATCATCTCTTCCTGGGATCTTGCCTGTTCTTGCTGCTGCCGATACTTACTGAGTAAGAACTGGGACGTGACGGGCTTGCGTGGTCATTCTGACCCCCGCCTGTTCCTTTTGATTTCTTCCGCCGTGATCTGCCTCCTGGGATCGACGGCACCGCCTCTTCTCGCCGATTCTGACGTCAGCACCCTGGTTTGACTTGAATTTCCTCTAGCATTAACCATGTTGGCCCGGAAAGGATGCTGATCTATCTTCATCGGTTTTGCCGATTTAGCCGGAGTTTCAAATTTAAGCCGCCCTGCTCGATGGCCGATTGTATCTGCTGACGGAAGACTTTGCATTCATTTGTATCATGAGAAGTGGCGTTGTGCCACTTGCAGTATTTCATCTTCTTAAGTTGATCAGCCGAAGGGATGGTGTGATGCTGAGATAGCTTAATCTGTCCTTCCTGAAGCAATAAATCGAAAATTTTATCGGCCTTTGACGTGTCAAAGCCGAATGTTTCTGGCTCTTTCTTCCCAAAAGGGCATGATATCGGCTTTTTCCCTTTAGCCCACTCTGCCAGGCCGATTTCCTCTTCCCCATCGGAGTCAAGTCCTTCCAAGTATGCCACCTTCTTTTGGAAAGTCCTCCGCTGTTCAAACGGTCGGACCTCTTGTCCTGACAATCGGTGGACGATTTGGCTCAGGCTTTCAAACACTTGGACAGCATATCTTTTTCTGATTTGTGGCAAGAGGCCTTGAAAAGCGATATCGGCCAACTGTGCATCGGTCAGAGCCAGACTGTAGCATTTGTTCCTGATTTCTCTGAACCTCTGTATATATCCCATCACTGGTTCATCGCTCCTCTGCCTGAGGCTGGTCAAATCTGAGAGCTTCATCTCGTGTACTCCTGCGTAGAAGTACTTGTGGAACTGTTTCTCCAGATCGGCCCATGTAACAATAGAATTTGGCAGCAAGGAGGTGAACCACTGGAAGGCCGATCCGGACAGAGACGATGAAAACAAACGCACCCTCAGAGCATCTTGCGTGGCAGCCTCTTCGCACTGGATGATGAATCGGTTGATATGCTCCACAGTGGATGTATCGTCCGTCCCTGAGAATTTGGTAAAATCAGGAACTTTGTAGCGGTGTGGGAACGGCAGCAAGTCATAGGCCGATGGATATGGCGTCTTGTAGGTGTAAGTTTGAACTTTTAGCTTCAATCCAAACTGATCCTGTATTACTTCTGCTATTCTTACTGTCCAGTCCACCTGCTGCTGATGAACAGCTGTTCGCGGTGCAGGCATGTGCTGAAGAGCTGGCACGGCTGGGTGATGAATCGGCGAACTTTGCTGAGCGGCCGATAGTTGATGGCGAAGTGAGTCTGCCCCCCCCCCCCCCCATCGTATGTCATCGTTGCCGCCGTGCCTCTGAATGCTTCTACAGTGCTTGCCCCCCTGCCGATTTCTGATGAGATCGGCTGATACTGGGGGACCGTCAGCCGGGCGGCCGATTGGTGCGGCACCTGGATTGAATAACTCCCGTATCCGTTCGTTGGCTCGGGAAAATACATCGGCGCCGATGTTCCCCAAGGTACCGAGCTTGTGGGCAGCGATTGCACAGAAGCAATCTGGACGGGTTGAAGCGGTGTCTGTGATGGGAGACATGGTGCACCGCTGTATCTTGGAGACGCTGGGGGCAATGGAGAGTTGTACGCCTCGCGTTGCGTTAATATCAGTTGAGGAGCCGATTGGGACGTGTATGGTAAGCTTCTGGCTGGCAGAGTGGTTGGCGGGGCATATGCTGGTCCCTGATAGCCTTGAACTGCTCCGCTGGCCAGAGAGCTGACGACGGTGTTATACACTGTGTTGGTCATCACTGAAGATTGGTCGATGAATGCCTGATAAACGGATTGTTGGATCATCTCTGACATCTTGCCCGAGTCCTCAGCAATGGTGATGTGGCGGGGAACTAGAATAGGAGCCTTCTTGACCGCCTCCCCGCTTCTGGTACGACTGAACGACTGGAGGTACATCATCTTGTAATCTTCTAGATGTTTGGCCAATTCTTCCCTCTGGTCGTCCTTGAGATCCGCTTCTGTGACCTCAATGATGTTACTGTCGGAGATTTCTGCGTTCTTCGACATATCAGATCTTGGATGGTCCCACCGGGCGTGCCAAAAGTGTGTTGGCGCTAAAATCGGCCGGATAGGAATCAGCCGATGGTCTTCAGCGTCGGACACACGACCCGGGAGAATCTGCTTAGCTCCTGTTCGGGTTATCGCCCTGGTGCGGTTCGCGCGGCGTGCCAGTCAATCTGACCTGTTGATTGACAAGGAAATAAAGTATTAAATTCCAGGCGCGTCGATCGGCTGGAGTTCCGATCTGTCCTGAGGAACGCGTCGGCGGCGAATCGGCCGATTTGCTGTAAAGATGATCGGCTATGGATCAGCCGATAATCGTGTAATAATTGTAAAGAAAACTGCTGGAGCGATCTAAACGATTACTACAGAGGCAACACTTGAAATAGATCTAATCGGCTGTAAGATGATGAATCGAAGAAGAACGATGACGAAGCCGATTGCTCTGATTTCAAGCTGGATAACTGGTGATAATACTAGAACAACAGGTAAAACTTGCAATTCTAGTAAATATCGATAACTGGTGAATAAATCCAAACGAAACCACAGCGATGCGCCCGTAGTTAAAGCTCGGATATTACTCGATAAACGGAACCTACCAATTGGCCGGAGATCAGGTTGATGCAGCCCTGCCAATCCGTACGAACTCGTGAAGAAAGAAAAATATTGGCGAAGTCGCCGACTTGAAAGTAAATTGCTGGAAAAGTAGAAATATTGTTGTTGATTGATGTGTTGATGTCCCTTGCAAGACCCTGACGACTCCTATTTATACCCTAAAACTAGGACTCCTGGTCGATCACGACTTGTTACAACCTTATTTAAACAACAGGAAAACTACTATATCTATAAGAACTTTAAAAGGAAACGGACTCCCGCAGAATCTTCCGCCGCCGTTCCCTAATCCAATCAGGATTCCCTTCAATTGCTCCCTGACCGACTTAGCGTGCCCTGTTGACCAACTTTTGACCAGGACCCTCCGAAATAGTCCCATCCTGTTGGCGCAGGCTGTATCACCAATCGGCCGATTTTCACCTGTTACCTCAATCGGCCGATTCCTTACTGTAGCCTTCGGATCTGCCGCATCGGCCAATCTTCTCCTCCTGACGCCGATTCAACACGTGTCAAAATCTGGCGTCAACAAGCTCGAACGTATGGACTGCTACGAACAAATGCATATCTCTTTGCAAACAAAATAATAAATTTGATGAACAAATAATAGTACACTATTGAACATCACGAACAAAAATTTGATGCATGCATGTTGTCACGAACAAAATAATAAACCCTACGAACAAATAATTATTTTTATGAAAAAAAATTAAACGTAACGAATAAACAATAATGTACGACGAACAAAATATTAAACATCATGAACATTTGGTTTTATAAGATAAATAATAAATAATGAATATCACGAACAAATGAGATAATATTGGGTTTAAATTTAATTTACAAAGGGAACAAATAATTTAACATCACGAATAAATTAGTTACACGTAGATAAATAATTTTATATGAAGAATAAACGCTTCTACATCGCAATAAACTATTCTTATAAGTTACATGTGCTAACACAAAGCTTATTTTTAGCTCATGCCTATATGAATTGCATAAGTATATAAAAACATAAATTATTAATAACTCTACACGTCCAAAACTTACATAAATTCTATAACATATTAACAGCTTAGTTAAACAAAAATATGAAAGAAAAACAAAAAGAAGAAAGAAAATAAAAAATTAGTACGATGAGAAAATGGAAATAAAGAAATAAAGAAAAAAGGGTGGAATTAAAATATAAAAATTAAAGGCATGGGCAAGGTAGAAAAAGGCACGCTCAATGTTGCTTCAATCTCGTGAATGAGACAAACTGTGCTGCGAAGCCGTTCCATCGGGAGGATCCACTCACTGCTCAAAAAGCACCGCAGGAGGATACGCTCACGGGACATGCATGTACCGATCAATCAGTACGTCTTTCACCTCGAAGGTCGTGCGAGAACTTGCATTGACCTCTGCTCAACAGCCGCTCCGGGTCGACCAGGCGGCCTGGCCTTGCTTGTTCAGTCTAAAACATGTGCGCCAGACCGAAATATTATCAGGACGAATTCAGCCAAATAGTCCAACTAAAATCCCTTCAAGTGATGGATACAGAATTTGTAACATAAACGATGTTAAGCCATCGTGTCGGTCTGGTGTGTCGATCGTATAGGTCCCCAAATTCTATTTATTTGCATAGTTGTATTTCTCGACTTGCCATCGTGTGCGGCTGGCTGTAGGCTGAGATAAGCTTATTAGGTGGGTCATGGGCCGTGGGTAAGCTGGGCCAGAGTAAATGGATGACTGGGCTGGTAGCCCGGGAAATCTTCCTTTCCCTCCCGTCCAACTGGAATTGGAAATTAACTCTGGGTCTGGGCTGAAAGTAGATCATGGCCCATTAGCATGTTAAGTTTTTTTTAAAATAAAAGGCAGTAGCACTGCCGCGTCATTTAAAAGGAAAACTCGCGATAGAGAGCCCGCTAGAACATGGTCCTTTTGAGGCCATTTAACCGCTGTGAAAATCAATTTCATCGAAAATACGCTTAGTTAATTAGAAAAAACTGAGCAAAAACCACACACATAGTGGTTACAAATCTAGCTAAACTAGATTTAAGCACCGCAACAGATAACCAACTACCTAGCTAAACTAAGTTTATATTGGTCGGAAGGCGCCTAGATTAAATTCAAGATTACATGCATGGATCTTCAAAACAACATCTTCAAGAAGAACACGATGCACATGTTGCCGCCGCCGCCTGTCTAGCGAACCGGAAGTAGATTTTCACCTGGAGAAATTCCATGATGCGCAGGAAGCATTACGACAACACCTCCAAGGAGGATAACAGCACCCAAAGGTGTTGTCGTCGCTCATGCCAACACAGAGAGCCGGGCAGAGCTTTCACAGATGATCCTGCACCAGCGCTTGCTCACACCAAGTAGCAAAAACAATATCGGCAGCGCAACAGCGCTAAGAAGTGCCGTCCCCAGGTCGGGCCGTCGAGTGACCGGAGTGTATCAAGAAGGGACGGATCCAAGCCACGCTGGCCCAGATCCGGCTGGCTCCAAGCATCCAGAGGTGAAGATCGCCTCGAGGAGGTCAGGTGCTCCGGCGTGCACGGCAAGGAAGCAGTCCACATGCGCAAGAGGCCGCCGCTGCACTCATGCCATAGAGCACCACGCAACCGCCGTTTTGACACCCCGCAACCCACGCCGACCTCTGCGTCTTCGTGAGTAAGCACCACCATAGCCATGTATAACAGGTAGTTAAAAACGAGATCCAGATCCGAGGAGCAAGAAAAGGGGAGGAGAAGGAGCAGGAGAGGGAGAGAGAGGAGGGCCGCCGCCGTCAGGGCGGTGTTGCCCCCGTATGGCCTTAGAGGAGACAACGCGGGGGAGGAGTTTCAGCACGTTAAGTTTAGCAAACATCAAGGAGCAGATTGAAATTAAGAGAAACCATAACGAGAAAGTGGGAAGAGAGATGCTACAACCTCCATTGCAAATTATAATTTATTTGACTTTTTTAACCTTAAGTTTGACCACTCGTCTTATTTAAAAAAATTGTGCAAACATAGTCAAATTTAAGTCATTATTAAAGAACTTTTATTAATAAAGCAAGCCAAAAAAAGAAGTGATATTTTATATAAAATTTTAAATAAGACGGGTGATCAAATTTGGAGGTCAAAAAAGTTAAACGAATTATAATTTGGAACGGAGGATGCACTTAGAGCATCTCCAAGAGTCCCAGTATCTTTGATAAGTTAGCTAAAAGAAGAAAAATTCCACCAAAAATTGGATCCAATAGTATCTGTATACTCCTCGCTATTATATCCCGTTAGCTATCCCGTCGGGCTCGCTCGGCATCTATACCGAGCCCATCCGCCTCGCCATCCGACCCCATGCTCCCTCCCTCCGTCGCCCTCCCGCGCTCCCCTAGCCATCGCGCGGCATCGCGTGCCGTCACGGGCCCGCGACGCTCCCGCCGTCGCGCGCTTGCGCTGCCGTTGTCGCCGAGCACCCGCGCCGCCGCCATCGCTGAGCGCCTTCCTCCCTTCCCGAGCTATGCCGTGCCCCCTCAGGTCCCTTTGTTCCCGCCGTCGCGCGCCGTCGTAGGCCCGCACGTGCCGCCGCCGTCCGTGGGCGCCGCCTCCGCCGAGCTCCCTCCCCAGGCGACAATGACGACGACGCTGAGCTCCCTCCCGTGGCCACGCCCGAGCGCGCGCTCAGCGCGACGCCGCCACGGCATGACGCGGTAGCCGACGGGGGAAGAGAGCGGGGAGGCGAGTGGGGCAGGGACGGCGCGTGCAGGAGCTTGGCCGGAGGGACGCGAGGCTAACCAGCGGGACATGGGGCGGCAAGATGCGACGAGGAGGTGGCCCGACGGTCGACAGCGTCGACAGGCGGAGCTCGACCCCAGGAGCCCTGCACGGCAACCAAAACGGCGGGATTAAGGCCGGAATGGGTTGAGGAGGATGAGGGGAGGCCGGGGCTGCGAGGATTCGAGGAGAAACTCAGCGGAGAGGAGGGATTTGACGGCAGCCGGAGTTGGGGAAGACAGCAGTTGCACCCGGGGATGACATTGCAAACATTAAGTTTTTTTAGGGTGCTTAGTTTATAAAATTAGGAACCTGTTTGTAAGGCTACTGTGTAGTGTGGTCTGAATTTTACATTCTCAAAATTTATCTAGTCTATTGATTTTCCCACTATTTAGGAGACTCTCTAAATTTAACTAGGAGGATAGCTATTCTTTTGGATTTGCTCTTAGTTTGAATACAGAGATGGTGACGGATTTACCCACTCTTTCTCTCAAACCAAACAAGAACGCGCGGAGCGGAAGGGAAATGATGTGTTTAGAATTCCTTAATCCTCGCTCTGATTGGCCAATCGATGAATCGAAAGCTGACAGAGCGTCGTGCGCCTGAACACGATTGTCGCGTCGTGCGCCCTCCTTCCAGCCTCTGCCGGCAAGTGGTTCGTGTCCCTTTCCTCGCTTTATTCCCAAATCCTTTTTTTCAGCTTTTTTTTTCCTATGGAAGAAGTGATTCGCCATTCCTGTCCCAGCTCGCAAGTAAAATAAGCTCGCGTCACCACTACCGAGGGCCCCTTGTGTCCAAGAAAAGAACCACCAGGTCCGGCCAGTCCAAGACCTCCTCCGGCTCGATCGCCGTCGTGAACACCCGCCGCCGGCGAGCTGCCACCACAGCTCCGTATCCGTCACCAGCTCCGGCTGCTATTATTCGTCGCCGCCATTTCAGAGCGATGCACCAACTGAAAATCTTCGCAAATTTCGGATGAAACGAGAACGAAATCAAAATTCAAAAGAACGAGATCGTCGCGACCAACACACAACACACACAAAAAAAAAATTATAGTTGTAGATCACCAGCAGTTCTTCTCCGGCTTGGCGAGCTTGCACTTGACCCTCCGGAACACGACGGCCGGCGTCCCGGGCGGCGCGAGCTGCAGCTTGAGCGGGCACGACGCCTCGACCTTGTACATGGTGTAGCGCGCCGTGTACCGGACCTCCCCGGCGACCACCACCTCCACCTCGAACGCCCCCGTCGCGTTCTCCCGCCGGAACTCGGCCTCGCCGGCGTTCCCGAGCGCGGCGAACCTCGCGGCGGACGCCGCGGCGAGGTGGTACACCCGGGTCTTCCCGGGCGGGTGCCTGTCCCCCTTGCCGGCGAGCTCGAACCGGTCGAATGCCTGGTCGTCGAACTTGAGGGCCGCCTCCAGCGGCTTGGTGCTCTTGAGGGCCATCGCCCAGTTGGGGTTGCGGACCACCAGCGTCAGCGAGAGGTTGTAGGCCAGCGACGTCACCGGCGAGCTCCCGTTCAGCTCGAAGCGGGCCAGCGAGGCCTCGTCGACGGAGACGGAGACGTGGCGGACGAAGCCGAAGGCGGCGACGAGGAGGACGAGGAGGACGGCGCCGGCCGCGATGCCGAGGCAGGCCAGGCAGTACTTCCACTCGTCCCACTTGTAGCAGCACTCGTCCCAGCAGTCGCCGAGCTTCCCCATCGCCGGCGGTGAGCTGGGTGGTGCTGTCCTCGTGGGATTCGCGTGCTGAGGAGGAGGAAGAAGGGACAAGAGGGAGCTGGCTGCTGCTGGTGCTGGGCCTATGGACGCGCGCGTTGACTTGACGAAGAAGCCGTCGTCAAGGCTGGTCGTCCATGGACACGCCTCGACCATGTCTTCAGCAGGACAGCGTCAGATGTCCTATCAACCTTGAATGGCTTAAGATCTTTTTTAAGCCAACTTAACCTTTTACCATCTTCCCACACAAACTGCTTTTTGCAGAAGGTAAAGCTAAACATTTGGCATGTACATTTTCCTATCTCCTCCTCTGAATCATGACACACCCTGAACGGTGAAGGGGTGAATTAGAGTTCCTAAAATCTGAGGCTCAACTTGCACCTATAAAAACCTACAAAAATTCTATCTAGTTGATAAGTCACCATGCTTTCATTATCACCTTCACCTCTCGTTGCATCCCCCTGTGATGAATGGAAACTTCGCTGCAAATAGTTCCTGGTTCCGTACTGTCCAATTTGTGTTTCCAATCAGCTTGACTGGCTCCAAAGATCCTTTTTAAGCCAACTTAACCTTTTGCCATCTTCCCACACAAGCTGCTTTTTGCAGAAGGTAAAGCTAGACCTTTTGGCATGTACTTAGCATTTCCTATCTCCTCCACTGGATCATGGGACATGGATCCTCTGCAGTTGGATCACTGACATGCGTATCCGACCCCACACGTTAGAAGAATCATGTCCAGATCATGACACACTTGAAGGGGAGGGTGAATTAGAGTTCCTAAAATCGAAGGCTCAATTTGCACCTATAAAAAACCTACATAGACTCTATCCAGTTGATATCCAGTGGGTAAGTCACTAGTCCTTTCACCATCACCTTCGCCTCTCGTTGATTCCCGTGCGATGAATGGAACCTTCACTGCAAATTTCCGAGATCCGCGTGTGTCATTTTGTTGAGACCATTTTGTTAACGGTCGAATTTCTCTTGGTTCGTGTTTCAGGGCTTGTTAGCGGTCATAACCCTATTTGCATTCTTGCACTGCTTCTTCACAATAATGATATGTTAACGCTGGATTATGTCAAGAGACGAACACTCAATATGACCCACGAATCCGTGGATCGTCCGAATGGCCTCATTGATCCGGTGAACGCCAAGCCTCATACATACAAAGGGTGGTTGCAACCCACCTGATGTGCAAAGCTGCAAATAGCATCTTCTTGCATGATTGCCGTGTGATTTTGTGGCCACATTGACCTGTCCAATTAGGTGCCTTGACTCTGGGGGAGTTTTTCTTTTTTTTTTGAGAAAGACTATGGGGGAGTTGGTCACTTGGATGGTGGAGGAACCCTCCAAAGGAACTAGAACAGGGGAAAAACTCTTCCTCTGTCCAAAACTACAAGCCACATTTTAGATTTAAACATTGATCATGTGTAAAAAGAAAAGTAATTTGGGCTGTATGCACCTTTACCACAGAGTAGCTAGGTAGACTCCTGGTAGGGTGAAAATTAACAGAAATAGACCATAAGAGGAGGCACAAAATCACAATATGCATCTGCTTCTGAATTTGGTCGCAAATCATCTGAATTTTCGGATAGAAACTCTCGCTACCTCCTACAAGTTCCTGGTTTTTCCATACTGTCCGATTTGTGTTTCCAATCAGCTTGGCTGGATCCAAAGTTTCTCCTTTTCTTCTACACTTAGGTGCAAAAGATTGAGGTGACAGCGCTAAAAGCAAATGGCATCGACAATATCAATTTCAGAGCAAGCCAGCGCACAAAAGAAAAGACCCAAGAACTGCACAAACATTCGTCTTCCATCGGCCGTCACACTTGCAGTAGTCTACAGTCTACCGACACGGATCAATGCAATTCCGCAAATTCAACAAAAAATTCAGAGAAACCACTTGCTGATTTCTCCAAAACTAACAAATCAATCAGTCCAAATCGCCACAGACCTCGGCCAGCTAGCACCTAGCAGTTCTTGTCGGGCTTGGCGAGCTTGCACTTGACCTTCTGGAACACGACGGCCGGCGTCCCGGGCGGCGCGAGCTGCAGCTTGAGCGGGCACGTCGCGGCCAGCTTGCACTTGGTGAAGTGCGCCTGGTACCTCACCTCGCCGGCGAGCGCCACCTCCACCTCGAACAGCCCCGTCGCGTTCTCCTTCCGGAACTCGGCCTCGCCGGCGTTCCCGAGAGCGGCGAACCTCACGGCCCCCGCGCCGAGGTGGTACACCCGGGTCTTCCCGGGCGGGTGCCTGTCCCCCTCGCCGGCGAGCTCGAACCGGTCAAACGCCTGGTCGTCGAACTTGAAGGCGGCCTCCAGCGGCTTGGTGTTCTTGACGCTCATGGCCCAGTTCCGGTTGCGGACGGTGAGCGTGAGCGAGAGGTTGTAGGCGAGCGCGGTGGCCGGGGAGGTGAGCAGCGCGAACCTGGTCAGCGAGGCGGCCTCGACGGCGACCTCCGGGTGGCGGATGAAGCCGTAGGCGGCGAGGAGCACGGCGAAGAGGGCGACGACGCCGAGCAGGAGGAGGCAGACGCAGCAGCCGAAGATGGTCTCGCGCGCGTCGTAGGAGACGCAGGGGCAGCACCGGTCGCAGAAGGAGTCGTAGCAGCCGGCGCAGCAGCAGCAGTCGTCGTCCAGGCAGCACATGGCGGCCGCCGGCCGGAGCAAATCTGGACCTCCAGCAAATCTTGGGCGCGGATGGAGGGGGAAGGAGAGTAGAGACTCGCCGCGGATTGGATGGGGGCAAGGGGAGATTGGTTTCTCTAGCAAAAAAAAAGAAGGGAGATTGGTTGGGCGATTTCTCTGAGGTCTGAGCCTATCAGCCTTGACTGGAACAACTGTGCCTCTGTTTGACTGTTTCTGCCAGTCCTCACTGCTCATCAGTGAAGTGGCTGCAGTAAATTTCTGTTTTTTCCCATTATTTAACTGCTCTTGTCCTGTCCCACTCGGCCACTCCCCGGTGGTCGCTGGTCAGTGGTCACGTGCACTGCTGCACGTGTAACTTTTTTTCATGCTTTCTAAAATGCAGGTTTTTTTGAAAAACCTAAAATGCAGGTTGAAATTTCCAATCTATGATCTTTTAAAAAATCCAATTTATGATGTGTAGAACAAGTGAAAATAATTGAATATTATGGAAATAGTTTTCTTAATTCTTTATAGATTGATGGTCAAGGTTAAAAATAACTAACAGGAATTCTGAAACGAGCTGGGCACATTCCGGACGGCAACAAGTAACAAAAGGTGACTCGTAAATGTACTCCCTTCATCTCAGAAATATACATTTCTAGTTTCTAAGGAAAACCATCTTCAGTTTGACTAAGTTTGTAAAAAGAGAACAACAATGTTCACAATATCAAATTAGTATTATTGAATCCATTATAAAAATACATTTCACATTGTACTTTTATGTGACTTCTATATAAACTATATCAACTTACTTATAACAAAACTATATCAAATTTTAGGATACTACAACCAACATTTTCGTATGTAAAAGGCTGAACGTGAATCCATTTTTTATGATGGGCATGTAAATTAAAATCGAAGCAGACTACGGGCCCTTTGGAACGTAGGATTCCTAAAACATAGGAATAAGTAAAATGCAAGATTGGAATACATATGCAATTAAAATCTTATAGGAATTCAAAACACGGGAAAGTTATAAAATATGTGTTTCGATGCCACACAGGGAGAAAACATGACTCCTAAGACAAAAAGGAAAGAAAATATGAGATCATAGCTCATGCTTATTTTCCTCCAAAAAGTCACATGGAAGAGTCCATTCTGTAGGAGTTTTAAACGAAAATTTATAGGATTCAACTCTGTATTCCAAAGGCTCTCATAGGAATATTCTCTATTAAGGTTTTTTTTTCAAAATAATTTTTTTTCTATAAGATTTGAATCCTCCGAAAATTTATGTAGTTGTCCTTTCAAAAGATAGATGTACGGCGTGCTCGTAGGCGGAGAAACTAAGGTGCAGCTTCGGAGAGTTCCAAATTGAGAAAGGGCAACGTCCCGGCTGGTGCCTTTGGCTGATATGTGGAGGAGCACTGGCGATGCCGCTCGTCGCCTGGTGTTGCTGTAACAGTCGCTTGAGTCTGACTGACGATCGATGTCTTGACAGTTGGCTGCAATACACAATAACTAAAATATAAAAAAGACAATATTTTAGGTATTACACATTACAAATGGAATTTAAAAACCATTTGCAGTAACTGATTATATGTGGATTTTTCAATAAAAACCATGTGTATTGACTATATCCATTTCTCTATTTTTTCAAACACATATCTAATTTGATCAATTTTAGATGGCCTTTCTATAGAATGTTGGCATTGTTTTTACCTATATTTCTTTCTTCCAAGACCCGCAAACCAAAAATGATTTCCTGCATAGAAATAACTCTCATTTGTACTCTGTATCTCTTGGCTGGCACTATCTTTCAGTCTCACATTCTCAATTTTTTCTCCTCATAACTTTACATGCTCCACTATAAGAACTCCAAGCTTGGATAGGACACATATATGGCACCTGAAGAGAGCGGCTTTACCCGAGTCCGGCCCGACTTAGGCGGATAAAATCGGCCTGATGGAATTACCCGACAGATTTGGACACTCATTTTAAGCCTAAAAGAATTTGATCTTTTTATCGGTCTGTGGTCCGAGCCTGACCCGACCCAACCCGACCCGACCTGTACAGTGTTCACCAGATCTGCCGTATGAGTACACAACCATAATCAAAATACACGCCAGATAAGCCCTGCGTGCGGCTCCAGTACCAACCAGATAGAATAGAAGAACAAAACGTACACCTGCTGCTTTCATGGTTGCAACCTAGTACGGTCTGTCTCCTACTCCAAGATCCAAACCAAGAACATCCATCCAGCCGCGACTGGCCCCGTCGGCGATGGGGTGCTGGGACGACTGGAAGCCCTGCATCATCTGCCTCGCCATCGCCGCCGCCGTCAGTGGCGCCGGCGTCGCCCTCGCCGCCTACGGCTTCATCAGCCACGTGCGCATCGCCGTCGAGGACGCCTCGCTGACCAGGTTCGACCTGGTGGAGGCCTCCCCGGCGGCGGCGGCGCTCGCGTACAACCTCTCGCTGATGCTCACCGTCCGCAACCGGAACTGGGCCACGGCCATCACGAACAGGAACAAGCTCGAGGCCGCGTACGCCTTCGACGGCCAGCCGTTCGACCGCGCGCTGCTCGCCGAGAAGGGAGAGAAGCACGGGCCCAGGAGGACCAGGGTGTACCACCTCGGCGCCCGCTCGAACGGCACCGCCGTCCCCACGCTGGGCTCCGCCGGCCGTCGCCGGCGCGTTCAGGAAGCAGAACGCGACGGGGTTCTTCGAGGTGGAGGTGAAGGTCACCGGCAGGTTCAAGTACACGGCGCGCCTCACCAAGTGCGACCTGGAGGCGACGTGCCCGCTGAAGCTGCAGCTCGCGCCGCCGGGGACGCTGGCCACCGTGTTCCAGAAGGTCAAGTGCAAGCTCGCCAAGCCCAAGAAGTACTGCTGATATATTTGATGGTGATTTGTTTCGATTGATTTTGAATGTTGTTATGTCTTCCCGCCCCAAGATCATCTTTTATTTTGCTAGAAATGTGAATGAGATTTTATTTTTGTAATTTGAATTGAACGAGGGGACGGAATTCCAGAACATTTTGGTAACCTTAGTGTTGAACTGTTGATCCAAGAAAAGCTACTATCACCAGCCATGGATGGAGGACACTGAATGAAACAGAATGGAGCGGATACCTGCTTCCTCCTCGATAAATAAACGAGATAATGTTTTTACATGTGCATGGGTGCTTCACCTCTGGTCCAGATGCCAACATAGGACATAGCAAATGCTTCACCACCTCGTTATTGCCTTGTTGGTCTATTCATACCTGCCACGATCATGTTGACACTCAAGTGTTTCCTCGAGTGCCATCTACACAATCAGCCAAAGATGACCGTTGCGGGATATACTGATGTGAAGTAACCAGATACCCCAAAACATGCTTTTCCTCGGTCATCAAGTTTTTTTAGATAAGAGTATAACTCCAGTATCTGCACCAACTAAGGGGGTGTTTGGATCCATCCAAGTACTAAACTTTAGCACTAGGAGCGCTAATTCAGAGTGGGCATGTTGGGGTCCTGGAACCAGGGTCCCTAGCAGACCCAACTTGTCGGAATAAGGCCGGAGCAGTTCCCTCACCTACGCAGCCTTCTCAGTCACGCCGCGCCCTTTTTGGTCGTCCAGGCCCATGAGCACCGTCTGGGGAATTCTCCTCAAAGCAGGCTTCACAGCCCACAGCGCTGAGTCCGAGTGCCCCCGCTTGGGATCAGCCAAAGGACTGCAGGCGCCGTCTTTCCCATTCTCCTCTCAGGCCCCCCGACTGACTCGGGTCAATGCCGGGAGGAAAAATCTCACTTGGTCACGGGAGCCCAGGCTTGTTCTGTAAGGATCAGACCTGGCCGTACCAAGTGGGCGCGGCCCTCCCAGGGAGGTGATCGAGCACCGCCTAGCCGTGCACCCCGACGCACGGCCCGTCCAGCAGAAGATCCGGCGACAGGCTCCGGAGAGGCAAGATTTCATACGCGAACAAGTGCGGAAGATGTTGGACGCGAGATTCATCCAGGAGGTCTTCCGCCCCGAGTGGTTGGCCAACCCGGTTATCGTCCCAAAAGCCAACGGCAAGCTCCGCATGTGCGTGGACTACACCGGCCTCAACAAAGCCTGCCCAAAAGATCCTTTTCCGCTACCCCGCATCGACCAAGTCGTCGATTCCACGGCGGGATGCGACCTCCTTTGTTTTCTGGACACATACTCTGGGTACCACCAGATAAGCATGGCAAGGGAGGACGAGGAAAAACCTCGTTCACCACCCCGGTGGGAGCGTACTGCTATGTCCGCATGCCCTTCGGGCTCAAAAACGTTGGTCCCACATTCCAGCGGACCATGCGTATCACCCTACAGGACTTGTAGTCCCGCAATGTTGAGGCATAAGTCGACGACATTGTGGTCAAGACTCGGCAGCAGGAGTCCCTCCTGTGGGATCTGTCAGAAGCATTCGATAGCCTACGCACCACTCGGCTTAAGCTGAACCTCGAGAAGTGCGTGTTCGGGGTTCCAGAAGGGAAGCTCCTGGGCTTCCTAGTATCAAGTCGAGGCATCGAAGTAAACCCCCAGAAGGTGGAAGCCATCGAGCGCATGCAACCCCCAACCCGGCTAAAGGAAGCACAATGCCTCGCGGGTTGCATGGCAGCACTCGGACGGTTCATCTCCAAGCTTGGAGAGAGGGGTCTCCCACTCTTCAAACTATTGAAGAAGACTGGCCATTTCGAATGGACCCCGGAGGCTGACTAGGCATTTCGGGAGCTAAAGACATACCTCTCCTCCCCACCGATGCTAGTCGCACCATGGGAGGGGGAGGCCCTGTTCCTTTACATCTCAGCGACCCCGCAAGTGGCAAGCGTGGTGCTGGTGGTGTAAAGGGAAGAAGAAGACCCCGGGAAATGCAAGAGAATCCCGGGAGAGAATAGCGACCCCGAGGGCGAACGAATGGACCCCGGGAGACGAGGGAAGCCCGGGGAGGAAGTTTTGAACCCCGGCCAACCAGAGGGCGATCAAGCTACGTAGGGGCAGCCTGTTCCCGACCCCGGAATCACCCCGGACGGACACGCAAGGCCACCCCGCCGTACGCAGCGACCTTGTACTTCGTTAGTGAAGTACTCTGGGCTACCAAGGAGAGCTACTCGCAGGCGCAGAAGATGTTGTACGCCATCTTGATGGCGTCCCGCAAACTACGGCATTACTTCCAAGCGCATCCGGTCACCATGGTCACGTTGTACCCTTTAGCCCACATCCTACGGAATCGGGAAGGGACGGGATGCACGGTGAAAAGGGGGATCGAGCTGGCAGAATTCGGCCTCCAGTTCGCACCCCGACATGCCATCAAGAGCCAAGCACTCGTCGACTTCATCGCCGAATGGACGCCGGTCCTCGACATCGAGCGCCCGGAGGAATCCGCCACCACAACGGTTGACGACGACAAGCCTTGGACCTTGGAATACTCGACCATGAACTTCGACGGATCGCTCACCCTCTAGGGGCCCAGTGCTGGGGTGGTCCTCACCGGCCCGGACGGTCACACTCTCAAGTACGCCGTTCGGCTAGGCTTCCGGGCCACGAACAACATGGCAGAATACGAGGGTCTTGTGGCCGGGCTCCGCACGGCTGCCGGACTGGGAGTATGCCGCCTTCTAGTCAAGGGGGACTCCCAGCTTTTGGTGAACCAGGTCTCCAAGGAGTACCAATGCGCCGACCCTTAGATGGCCGCCTACGTGGCCGCGGTGCGGCGAATGGAATGGCATTTCGACGGATTGGAGCTATGATACGTTCCTGGAAAGGAGAACGCTGAGGCCGATGAGCTGTCCCGCCTGGCGTCCTCACGAGCTCCACTGCCCCCCGGGGTGTTCGAAGAAAAGCTATGCCAACCGACCATCACGGCCGCCGACCGTGTTGAAGGGGGAACCCTGTCCTCGAGCGGGGGGAACCAGGCCCAGCCACCCGCCGAGCTAACCCCGCTCTCGGCCAGTTCTCAGGGACCCTCGTGGATGGACGACATCCGCGGCTTCTTGAAAAAAATATCCTTCCCGAGGATGATGCCGCTGCGGAACGGATCGCACGACAGTCCAAGCGCTATGTCATGGTAGATGGGGATCTATATCGGCGTGGCACAGCCGGGGTCCTTTTGCGGAGCATCACCCGGGAAGAAGGCGGCGAGCTGCTCGCCGACATCCACGAGGGCGAGTGTCGAAGTCACTCAGCTTCCCGCATGATGGTCGGTAAAGCCTTTCGGCAAGGTTTCTACTGGCCGACAGCCCTCTAGGATGCAGCCAAACTGGCTCAGAGCTGCAAGGCGTGTCAATTCCACGCAAAGCAGTCTCACCAGCCAGCACAGCCACTCCAAACCATTCCCCTGTCATGGCCGTTCGCGGTCTGGGGGCTCTACATCATGGGACCATTCCCAAGAGCCGTCGGGGGTTATGAATGGTTGTACGTGGCGATCGACAAGTTCACCAAATGGCTGGAGGTCTCCGCAGTCGTAAAGGCCAACAAAACATCAGCCCTCAAGTTCATCAAGGATCTGGTAGCCCGATTCGGGGTCCCTAAGCACATCATCACTGATAATGGGACCCAGTTCACGAGCAACCTCTTTGGGGACTACTGCGACGACATGAACATCAAGCTTTGCTTTGCATCCGTTGCCCACCCAAGAAGCAACGGTCAGGAGGAAAGAGCAAACGCTGAAGTCCTCAAAGGGTTGAAAACCAGAACTTACAACGAGCTGAAGAAGCACGGCACCGGATGGATAGACGAGCTACCGGCTGTGGTTTGGTCAAACCGCAGCACGCCCAGCCGGCGACTGGTGAAACGCCTTTCTTCCTCGTCTACGGTGCCGAAGCGGTCCTCCCAGCCGAGGTGACACTAGGAAGCCCGCGGGTACGGGCCTACAACGAAGAAGACCAACATCGCTAACGGCAACAAGACGTCCTCTACCTCGAGGAAGTTCGGTGTAGGGCGGCACTCCGGGCTGCTCTCTATCAGCAAACCCTCCGCCGCTACCACCAGCGCCACGTACAACCAAGAACCATCCAAGTTGGAGACCTGGTCCTCCACCGGTTCCAGTCAAGCGAAGGAAAGAACAAGCTCTCCCCTATGTGGGAAGGCCCCTTCCGCGTCACAGAGGAACACCGGCCCGGGGTGTTCAGGCTCACCGACAAGGACGGGATGCAGGTACCCAACGTCTGAAACATTGAGCATCTCCGTAAGTTCTATCCGTAGATAGGCGGGGGTCCTAATGTCCTGGCATGATGGCCAAGTACCCCGCGAACCTGCTTCCGTGCAATACTTGGCCGGGGGCTCCCACCTAAATACAAACACCCTTCCATTTGCAGTAATTCAATTTGAGCATCTTTCTGCATGAATTTTTTGAAGCTATTTGCTTGAATAAGGGGTCCTAATGCTCCGGCATGAAGGCCAAGTACCCCGCGGACCCGCTTCCGCACAGTACTTGGCTGGGGGCTCCCATATGCATAGTTACCTCTTGATTCAGTTTTCTTATGAATTCTGAAACTTTTTTCTTGCGAAAAGTTTTCTCTCTTGGGGATGTTTGGCACACGCCATGAGAAGAGTGAACTTGTTCGAACAACGAACTATCGGCTGGGGGCTAAACAGCCTCTTCCCGGACAACTCCGACTCCCTGCTTGGTCCTCGCGACCCCGGGATCAGTTGCCTTCCAGGAACCCTACACGCTCACTACCACACGCTCATCTCGAACAAGGGGCCTCGACTAATGCGCGGTGACTCATCCCGGGGTGGAAATCTGGGCATGAACAAAACTAAGGAAAATGTTTTCCACACGCAAAAGGCCACCTACTGGCCGGGGTCCTAGTATCACGGGGTCCCGAAAAAAGAAATTTCACATATTTCTTGGTGCAAGTACACAGATGCAAGCAAAATTTACTCTGGCCGTGGCCGCCTTGTGGCCACGGCATGGGTACATGAAGCTGCTGCGAGGATTCCCTAATCTATCGGGAGCCGAACTCAAAGCGTTGCGGCTACGAGAAGCAAGAAGAAAGGCAATGGGGAAGAATCCCTAACCTGGACCCTGAGCCGGACAGCCGCCACCTGATCTGGAACCGCTTCGAGGGCGTGGACCGGCTCGACGGCAACCAAGCAGCGGGTGCAGTCGAGCAACCTAGGTCCTCGTCCCCTGGGGCGGGAGGCGATGTCAACAACGATGACGAGGAGGACGACTCCACCACCGGGGAGCGCGAACGAGGGCGTTTTCCCCTCGGGTCGGCCGCGCTCTCCGCGGGACGTTCCGACCGACCCTCCCTGGGGCGGGGAGGGGGGAGCCTGCTCCACAGCGCCCCCGACATCTGCGACCTCCTCCGCCGGCGCCTCCGGTGCCGCGCCGCCGTGACCAGGAACCTCCGCCGCTACTGGATGCGCGAGCGCCGGGGCCAGGCCCCTGGCGTCCGCCTGCGGCATGGCGTCGAGGACGGCGTGCCTCGCCTCATCTTCACACAGGGGTCTGACCCTCTCTGGGAGCAAGGCCAGGGCGAGGTCACCATTGCCGGTCGACAGCTTCATCAGGTGCGACAGGGCGGCCTCCTCGACGCCACTCCCGGTGCCGCGTGCGAACCGCGTGACGTCGTCGTCGCCGGTGTAGAACCACGTCGGGTACTGCCGCGCCTGGAGCGGGGCGAGGCGGCGGCGGAAGAAATCGAATGCCACCATCACCGACATCAGCCCCGCCTCGCGAAGGGTAGCGATCCGGCCTAGCACCGGGTTCCACCTAGCGCCAAGCACAGGGCGCTCTCCCCATCCCGAATGCCTTTGGGGCGCGGCGCCGGGGAGCCGGAGGAAGGAGGAGTCATGGCCGACCTCCGTGTACAACCATTGCTTCTCCCACTCCTCCCACTTCCCCGTCACCTGGAAGGGGATGAACTCGTCCTGCCGCCCCTGCCGTATGCGGAAGTAGCATCTGCCACCGATCTTGGGCTGGGCGACCGCGCCGGCATCAGGGGACACCGCCGACGACTGGCAGAGGGAGAAGAAGTGGCGGAAGAGCTCCACCGAGGGCGCCACCCCGAAGAACATCTCGCAGGTGTGTGCGAAGATGGCCAGGGTCAGGATGGAGTTGGGGGTGAGGTGCACCAGGTGGACGACGTACTCCTCCAGCGCCGCTACGAAGAAGGGGGAGAAGGATGGTACCAACCCCACCAACAAGAAGGGGAGGAAGGTGACGATATCCCGCGCGCATCGCGGCGCCGGCGAATGCTCCCCGGCGCGGAGGACGGTGTTGGAGGACATGAACCCCCTCGCCCTCGCGAGTCCGGAGGCGTCCAACGACGAGGGCCCAAAATCCAGCACCCGGCAGCCGAAGGCCTGGCGACGACCGGAGGGCCGGTGGTGATCGCGTGCCATGGGAGCAGGGGAAGGCGAGCAGCGAGAGGATGCAGGAGCGGTGAGCAGAGGGTGAAGAGAGTTTGTAGGCAGAAGGACAAGTGGAAGGCACGGAGCCGCAACCCTCCCTCTCTCCGGGACTTTATACTTAATGGAAAGCGAGGGGACGCGGCGCACCCACTCCGCGGGATTCGCGCGAAGCGTGGGCCATACCCCCAACAGAAGAACCGGCACGACACCCAAAGGGTCCGGGCCGAGCAGGAAACGAGGCGTCCACTTTGAAGTTGAGGCCCCACACTCGGATCCCTTCGTTGATCCAAGCATGAGGCCGGGGGCTACTGTCGGCGTCGTGAGGACGGGGGTCCTCACGCCACCCGACAAAACAGAAGAGAAGCAGGTCGACGGGCCCATCACGAGCATCGAGGCCCGGCCCAGCACGGCGGTCGCCGGGGAGATAGACTGACGGGCTGAGTAGGGGCGCGCGCGCGGCCCCACCAATCGGGCCGGTTCCTTAGCTTATAAGGAACTACCCCAGGCTGGGATTTTTTACCGCGCCAGGCACGTTACAGAGCGGGGCCCACCACGGCGCGGCTTCCCCGCAAAAACCCCATGATTACAGAGAGCGTACGATCAGACGGCGCTCTAACCAGTGCAAGGGGTGCCCCTCCCCCCGGTCACGTCCTGTCAACCCAACAGAAGACGGCGCAGGTGGGGCCCACCATCTGGTTCCCCCCGACGCATCAGGCGGGCCACCAAAAAGGCCCCGAGCTCCGGGGAAGACGCCGGGACGATCCGAGAGCATGCCCTAAGGACCTGGTAGGTCCCGCGAGCACCCCGGGTGTCGGCCTGGCTACCCCGGGGTACCTCGGGAAGACTCCAGGAGCCGACCGGGTAGGGCCCGCAGGATAAGACGACGTCAGAAGGGCGGTGCCACTTGCAGGAGGGCGCTCTTCGTTACGACGCCACGTTCACACCCAAAGGCGGTAAAACTAAGGCAGTAAAAGCCCTCTCCCTGGGCCCAGGGGAGAGGCTATAAATAGAACAAGGGCAACCTGTAAGGAAAAGAGAAAAGAAGGTCCCGCGACACATATGTGACGAGCTCATTCGAGTAAGAAAACAAGAACACACACAGGACGTAGGGTCTTACGCTTCCGAACAGTCCGAACCTGTCTAAACTCTTCGTCCCATAGTTGAAACGTCGCTGCGTGTTACACCTCTGGCTGAATCTCTAAACGGGGGTTCCCAAGAATCCCTGCTGGTGGTAGTCACCCACCGTCACTCGCGTCCTCCTGCTTCTCGCTCTCCTCATCCTCCTCCTCCTCCGGGCACGACCACGACGACATGCCCCGCCTCTCCCTCGACTCCGCCGCTGACCCAAACCCGCGCCCACGCACAGGACCCGAAGGCGGCGGCCGTGATTCCGGCGTCGAGCGCGAGCGGGAACGCCGAGCTGTCGGAGGACGCGTTGTCATCCTCGTCATCACGGGAGTCTCCGCTGGCGGTGACCGTGGCCGTCACGGCGCTCCCATTGCTGGACCTGAGCCTGGCGCTCCCGGCCATGGTCGCCGCGCAGCCGTATCAGCTGTTCTTGGACCCCGGCAGCGATGGTGGCCACAGCGCTGGCGCTGCTGCAGTTCCTGCCGCCCAAGAGCGAGGAAGAGCAGAGCTTCTCAAGGCCTTCGTCATCTGCGGTGTTTGATGCGCCGGTGGTGAGCCTGCTGGGGCTGGACCTCAACCTGACGCTGCCAGGTGGATTAGCTCTAATTAACTCACAGATCCAGATGCTCGTCAGGTGTAAATAGGTATGAGCAAAGTTGTCCATTTATCCAAAAATTAACACAGTTTGAGAGACTTAACAGACTAAGGGTAGAGTCTGCCTTTGTTTTGAAATCGCAGGGTAAAATCACAAAGTTAAAAAAATAAAAGTAAAATTACTATTTTGCTGCAAAACAGGGGTTTTGCGTTCTGCTCCTTATTTTATAGTCAAGATAAGACAAATTGCATACCTAGTAGTAAAGTGGATCAATAATTTTATTTTGTGGTTTAAGGCAGAAATTAGATTATTGATTAAAAACACAGACACACGTGCACATTCATGCATGCCCAGGCCTAAGTTTATAGTCATGAGATGACAAATTTCTCACATAGTAAGTAAAGTGGATCGACATTTTTTTGTTTTGTGGTTTAAGGCAGAAAAATAGACAAACATACACTGACACGCACATGTAACTCCTTAGAATCGTGACATCGGGTGAGAAGTCACCACAAGAGCCAACCATGGATCAACACGGTCATCTACCTATAAAGAATCGTAAATTGTATTTAAAAAAATAGCTTATTAAGTACTAGATTGACACATGAAACTAGGGTGTTGCCGGACCATTCACGAAAAGCTGATTATCTGAGAGTAAAATGAACCATTATACTTCTAAAATTTTAAAATCATTATACACCCATAAACCAAGAAGGTGAATATACTTCCTCCATTTTCAATTATACTTTATTTTAAATTATAGTTTGTTTTGGCTTTTGTAGACAGTGGCGGAGGAGGGCTCGGTAGGGTAAGGTATGGCTGCCGCCATACCTTAAATTTTGCTGACAATATCCGCTCAACGTTGGTGTGAGTCATTAGTCCACTGTGCCATATAATACCTAATCCGTACACCGTCACTATTTCTAGATATATAATTTTTAATATATATTTATATATAATGTATATCTAAGTGCACAATAAATATATATTAGAATTAGTAAAAATAAAAGAAATAATTTAGGATGGATGGAGTATTAATAAGCTAGCAGCTCCGACATTACTTCTCATGTCAGGGAGGTACAGACTCGATAAACTGAGGAGAGATGAGGCGTGGCTACCGCAGCAGCAGCGGTGTGCTGGTGTGGCTGGTGCTCGTGTGCTCATGCTTCGAAGCACCTCGGGTTCAGGCTCAGCAAGCAGCCAGAACTGATCCGGTCGAAGGTTCGACATTACCACGCTCTACCTCCTTTACTATGGTTTTGATAAGTGTAAATGCTTGCTAGCTCAATTAATTCACTTGCATGTTCACGCGGGTTTGCGCGCGCGTGCAGCGGCGGCGTTGAACACAATCCTGGGGAGATGGGGATGGAAGGCGACGCGGTCGCCGGCGTGGAACATCAGCGGCGAGCCCTGCAGCGGCGCCGCCGTCGACGGCACCCAGCTCGACGGCCACATCAAGTTCAACCCGGGCATCACGTGCGACTGTTCCTTCAACAGCAATACCGTCTGCCACATCACCATGCTGTACGTATGCCCAGTCTAGCTTGTTCCAGTTGCGCACTAGGTGCTCGACGCCGGAACCAAGAGGCCATGCTGTCATGAGAATGCTTTACTTTTAGCGTAAGTTCTGCCAATTTGTCCATGGAAGCTTGCAGGAAGACGGCGCCGTGCAGGGACGAAGACAACAAGGGACTGGGGGGAGAGGGGGAGCCCCCCCCCCCCCCCCCCCCCCCCCCAAACCGATGCCTAGACCATCCTATATACTTGATTTATATTAAGAAAAAAAACATGAACTAGTACAGAATACACCATGTCAAAAAAGAAAATTACAATTAATTATGAGAAACGTCTTCTTTTCCACCGCACACATTACCGCCACGAGCACTCTGTTGTTCCTTATCACTATCGTTCTTGCAGGCATGGAAGAGCCGTGCTTTAGAAATAAAAGATAAAATCCCCTCTTCAGATATTTTGTGTTGTGAACCTCTTGATAAACATGTATTCACAATTCGTAATTTAACCTTAGACAGTTAGGAGGGAAATGAAAAGAAAAGAACAACTGAAACGGAAGGGAAAAACTGTTCTTCCCCCGGAAAAAGAAAAGACTGGTTGGTTTCATTATTGCTCTCACTTTGTTTGTGAAGGTTGGAGGTTACCAACCAAACTGATAGTCGGAAACGAAAACCTGACACCAACCAGTTCTTATGAACTGAAACTGTATCACCCTTTTGTGCTAGTACCAACTGAGTCATTTTTCCGACTTCTTTTATTTGTACAGGAGGGTATACGCATTGAACGTTGTCGGTCAGATACCTTCAGAACTGCAGAACCTCACCTACCTAACTTACCTGTATTTCTATCGAACTCCTATCTTCTTTCTTGATAATGAACAAATAATTCCATGTTTTAAATTCTTTGCAGTTAATGTGCTAGATGTTTCTGGTGTTGTTTCAGGAACCTGGATCAAAATTACTTGACAGATCCAATTCCATCATTCATTGGGCAATTTTCTGGAATGCAACACTTGTAGGAGTTACAATACCTCAATCTCTAAAATTCTCGTAATCTCCATCTGTTAGTGTTGTCTGAACTATCTTTCATTCTTTTCTTTAAAGGAGTCTAGGATTCAATCCATTCTCTGGACCACTTCCAAAGGAACTTGGGAACCTCACGAATCTCAATGTGCTGTAAGAGATCTCTTCTTGCATATATATAGGTGCTCGACTTTCAACTGTTGTTTTTAGCAATGTCCTATAGATTAATGATAGCCTGATGTTATATAACCATATGGCACAAACTATATGCATAACTTCTCATCAAGAAAGTAACTTATATGTTAAGAACATCTGTGTAATTTCCATTGTCAAATGGTGCTTCGTATGTTCGAGTGAGATGCAAATGGAGAATATTTGGATCAAAAGGCTCATCAGGGAAAACATGCCCCTTTTTCCACCAGTAGCATGGCACGCAAATAAATTATGTACTCCTGACCTATTTCCTTTTGTTTCAGAGGCATCAGTTTGGACAATTTTAGCGGTGGACTTCCTGAAGAACTGGGCAATCTGTCCAAACTTGAGCCACTGTAAGACGCCCCCTTTCTAATTGCCAAAACACTACTTCTAGTAGCTCTAGAATATGACTGGGAGATCTCTATTGTTGAACATGATAATTGCTGCAATAGTTACCTAACAGGTACATTGATAGTAGTGGCTTTAGCGGTCCTTTCCCTTCAACGTTCTCAAAGCTTAAAAAGCTGAAGATTCTGTACGCTCAACAACGGAGCCACAATTTATTGCTCATTGTGCTTCCATATTTTCAATGTTAAATGTTTTGTTGTGCTTGCAGGCGAGCATCGGATAATGATTTCACAGGGAGAATACCTGATTATTTTGGGAGTTTGACAAATTTGGAAGATCTGTAAGATTGGTTATTAATTCGACAACATGTCATGTATTATTCAGGAGATAACTGGAAATTGTGCAGAAGAACTTTTCTATATATGTTCTTCCCATTTGAATTAGGAGTTTAGGTCACATATCCATGTCATTAAACTGATCCGCAAAACATATGGATATAATATAGCTTGCTTTTTCTAAATTCAAAGATGGACTTGGTGTGGTCTTACTTATTTTCTGAAAGCACGAACTTGTAGGGTACTCCACGGTAATTCTTTTGAAAGCCCGATTCCAGCAAGTTTGTCTAATCTAACCAGGTTGACAAACTTGTAAGTATTTCATACTTTGGCAACATTGTTCCTGTGATAGTTTAGAAGGTCAAGCTTGTCAAGATAACTGATGTTCTAAATACAATGACCAGAATTGTTGGTGATATTGTAAACGGAGGCTCTTCGTTGGCCTTCATCAGTAGTCTGACATCTTTGAGTACCCTGTTCGTGACACCTTTAACCATAAACCTTACAGTTTTTTATATGTTAACAAAGTGGATAGTTACTGAGATTAAATATCTTTCTTACAGGATATTGAGGAACTGCAAGTTATCTGGTAATCTTGGAGCAGTTAATATTTCTAAGCTTTCAAATTTAATCTTGCTGTAAGTTTTAATCAGTGGGCCATTGTCTCAGTTTATGAGTTATTGTTTTCTTTTCTGAAATTTGATGTGAAGTGTCCACTCAAGTAACATTGATGTTGAATGGCACAGGGACTTGAGTTTTAATAATATCACAGGTCAAGTTCCTCGATCAATCCTTACTCTGGACAAACTTCTCGATCGATTATTTCCACTATACAAACACCACCTAAGCTGATGCCCATGCTTCATCATCTTGTACCATACCATTTCAGGTTTCTTGTAAACAATTGCCTTACAGGAAGCCTGCCTGATGTGAAAAGTGCTTCATTAAAAAATTTGTATGTCAACCAATTCAGCATAGAATTAATTTCCCTGTATAGAACAAATTATTTGACTAATTCAATGGTACATTCGTTATTTCACATGTAAGTTAATTTATTTAATTTGCAGAGATTTTTCATATAATCGTCTCACTGGAAGATTTCCTTCTTGGGCTACTGAGAGCGATTTGCATCTGTAAGTTAAACATTACTGAAATTTGTGTCTCCTAGCTAATAGTAAAAATTAATATACTCGCAGTTTTGTTTTGTACAAGGAATTTGGTGGCAAACAACTTCGTTCTTGATAGCACCAACAACAGGTAGGCATCTAGTTATACATCTGCAAGAGTTGAGTTTTAATAGATCTTTCTAACAACTTGTAATTTTGACTTCAATTATGTGCTCAGTATTCCACCTTCAGGACTAAACTGCCTCCAGCAAGACACTCCTTGTTTCCTTGGTTCTCCACAATGTATATTTTCACTCTTCATCAATCGTAGCAGGTAATAGGATGTCAGGGATCTTGGTAAGAAGGTTATAGTAATTATGCACATCTTAACTGCAGATTATTCCTTCGCGGTAGACTGCGGCAGTAATAGGTCTATGACAGGGTCAGATAATACTATATACGATGTAGATCCTACAGACCTTGGGGCTTCGTCATATTATGTTACCGGTCAAACAAGATGGGGTGTCAGCAATGTAGGAAAATTCAACCAGGCCCCAAATGGAAGTAACATAATATATAGCTCCAACCAGCAGTTTCAAAACACAGCAGATTCAACTGTTCCAAACAGCAAGGATGTCAGCATCGTCACTGAGGTACTACGGCCTTGGACTTGAGAATGGTAATTACACTGTTGTGCTTCAATTTGCCGAGACTGCTTATCCGGACACACAGACTTGGCAAAGCCTAGGAAGGAGAGTCTTTGACATATATGTCTAGGTACGTATAAATCGAATGCATGCATGATATAATTTAATTAAATGTTTAATTCTTTGTTTGAGAGTACTAATATTTTCGCGAACGGGTGCCTAGTCGGATTGGTTAGGTGGCCTCAGTAGCACTCCTCAGGTCTTGGGTTCGACTCCCGGTGGGAGCGAATTTCAGGCTGAGGTTAAAAAAATCCCCTCGCCTGCCTACACGCCAAAGCACATGGAAATAGGTCCCGGCCTACCCCGACCCGCTCTCACACGGGTTATGGTATGGGTTACAGTGCCCCTGTGTAAGGGTGGCGCAGGGGTTCGGGGGTTTTCTCGACCTGCGTGAGAGGTCTTCTTCTTACATTAATGCTCGGGGGGCGGCTTGCCCCTCGCAGGTCGAGTTTTTTTTAGTACTAATATTTTCATTTGCATAGGGTTCTCTTAGAGAGAAGAACTTCAATATAAGGAAGACGGCTGGTGGAAAATCCTTTACTGCAGTTAGGAAGAGTTACATAGCAACTGTGTCAAAAAACTTTCTTGAGATCCATTTCTTCTGGGCTGGCAAGGGCACTTGCTGCATCCCTAAACAAGGTTACTATGGGCCGATGATCTCAGCATTAAGCGTCGCTCCGAGTAAGCCCAGCCTAATCGTTAGGTTAACATAAAAAAGTTCATTACATTGTCTTTTGTCAGATAAGCAAAACCCTTAGGCCTCAGCTTTTTCCAGATTTTACTCCAACTGTGCAAAATGGTGTACCGAAAAAGAAAAGCAAAGCTGGTGAAATTACTGGAATAGTGATTGGTGCATCAGTTTTAGGATTAGCAGTCTTATTGGGAATAGTTGTGTTCACAAAAAGGAGAAGGCTAGCACGACAGCAAGAAGGTATCAGATATAATTACTATTTGTAGTGCATAACTCAGACATAAAAATTCTCAGATGAAATATTTTCTCATGCATGTGTCCTTGAAAAATGTAGAACTGTACGACCTGATTGGACAACCTGATGTCTTCAGTTATGCTGAACTCAAGTTAGCTACAGACAATTTCAGCCCTCAGAACATTCTTGGAGAAGGCGGATATGGGCCAGTCTATAAGGTTGCACACCTGTTTCAACTTTACAGCGGCCTAGTTGGCCTCTGGTCAGAATACACATGTAACTTTAGTAATGCCTTTATTTGGCAGGGTACGCTAACTGATGGAAGAGCAATAGCTGTGAAACAACTCTCTGAATCATCTCATCAGGGGAAAAGACAGTTCGTGGCAGAGGTTGCAACCATTTCTGCTGTCCAACACAGGAATCTTGTCAAACTGCATGGATGCTGCATTGACAGTAACACACATTTGTTGGTTTATGAGTACCTTGAAAATGGAAGCCTAGATCGAGCTCTCTTCGGTGAGCACACTTCCGCGCATCCCTGTCACCTTCAAAATTGCCTCTATTTCATCCCTACTAAGAAAAGCCTTGCTTCATCAACTCTCAAGAATTTCCTTCTCTGCATTTTTGCCATCATCTATATTTCAAGGCCTTACTAATTTCTGCATTAACAGGTGATAGTAGGTTGAAGCTGGACTGGTCAACACGCTTTGAGATCATTTTAGGCATCGCTAGAGGCCTAGCCTATCTTCATGAGGAGTCCAGCATCCGCATCGTGCACAGGGACATCAAGGCCAGCAATGTCCTACTTGACGCCGATCTCACCCCCAAGGTCTCCGACTTCGGACTGGCCAAGCTCTACGACGAGAACAAGTCCCATGTCAGCACGACGAGAATCGCTGGCACATTGTAAGAGCATTTCACCATTGCTCTTCCTAATTTCCTATGGATGTACCTTCCAACACGGAAGCTAACTCTTTAACTTCCCCTCACCATTGTTCAAGTGGCTACCTGGCTCCCGAGTATGCAATGAGAGCCCAGCTCACTGAAAAGGCCGACGTCTTCGCATTCCGGGTGGTCGCCCTGGAGGCTGTCTCTGGCCGATCCAACACCAGCTACTCCCTGGAGGAAAGCAACATCTATCTCTTGGAGCGGGTAAGCTGTTCGACGATCTTTCCATCCATCCAGGAGAGCTGATGATGAATCCATTCTCAGTGCCTACTGTTACTGAATGCTGCTGTGCGTGCCCATGTGTTAACTTGCAGGCATGGGACCTGTACGAAGGGGAGCAACCACTGCGAATCCTGGACCCGAGGCTGGAGGAACTGTTCGACGCCGGGGAAGCTCTGAGAGTCATCCGTGTCGCGCTCATGTGCACGCAGGGCTCGCCGCACCGGCGGCCGCCGATGTCGAGGGTGGTGGCGATGCTCACCGGGAAAGCCGAGGTGGCTGAGGAGGTGGCGAAGCCAAGCTACGTCGTTGTCACTGAATCGCAGCTCAGGGGCGGGGACAGTGGCTGCAGCACGAGCGGCTACTGGGGGTGGTCGACGAGTACCCCTGAGCTCAGCAGGCAGAAAGAGGTGGACCCTCTCACCCAGTCGCCGACGATCACCGGAGACAGCCACGAGATCGAGGGAAGGTGAGAACAAAGATGATCGCTGCTGAAGGTGGTCGGTTTGAGGTGAACGTTTCAGACGCTGTTAGATGTGAGTTGGAGCAGATTAAACATCTCGTTCTGAATTATTGTATCAGCTGGAATCGGTTGATCCTTGTATGTCGAATAAATGGACCGGGTTTACATGTTGTAAGGAAAATGACCCGAGTTTGGAACTTTGGATTGTAAATTTGGTGAACTTTGAATTGGGTCAAGTCATGGGGAATAATGCCAGAGTCCAGAGATGCTGATTAAATTCTTCAGAGCTCAGACATAACAAAAAAAAAGGCTGCAAGGATGCTGCATGGTACAATGCCAAATCAGATGGTGCACAGATGCAGTGATACATAGAGCCATAAACTATGCAGGATCAGGCTGCTGGAACTTTCAGGCCAAAAAATCCAGGAAGATGCATAGCACAATACCAAAATGCAACATTCAGTAACATTGTTTTCTCCATTTATTTATTACTATGCCAATATTATCAGAGACATCCAAAAACTTCAACAGCTGAATGAGCTAACTTTGCACGCCATGTTTAAGCTCAACCTAATTGATTGGCTGCCTAGGGCATCGCTGCATTCTGCGCGATAGGATATCTAGCATGATGCATTTGCTGGCTTGTTGCTCCTTAACAACTTCGAGTGCATCTGCACCTCAGTCCCCATGGGACTGACTAGTACAGTTCACCTTCCTTGTAGGTATGGATCACGCAGTCGGACCTTGGGTAGGACACGCAGGTGAGAACGTACCCCTCAGCCTGCTGCGCGTCATCGAGGAATGATCCATCTGACTGATCGACAATGCCAGCCTCAATTTTGCCAGCGCATGTCGAGCAAGCCCCAGCACGGCATGAGTACGGCAGCTCCACTCCAGCGGATTCAGCAGAATCCAGGATGTAGGTATCATCTTGAGCCTCAAACTCATGCACGTCCCCTTCTGGTGAGACGAGCTTCACCTTGTAGACAGCCATTGCAGCAAGACCAAGCTTCCTGGAGGTTTTCAGGCCAGAGGTCACGGAGGGGTGGCTGACAAAACTCACAGATGAAGGACTCTTCACTGCAGCAGTGGAGACTTGAATGCTGATGTTGCTACTGAGAGTGCATGAAGTTGAGAGTGTGGATGCCGCCATCTCAAAGTTTTAACCTTAAGCACATTTAGAAAAGCACCACAAGTGAGATCATGTAACATCATTTGACAAGAATTTCCCTAGAATAAAAAAACATTATTGAATAAGAAGACTAAATTTCAGTTAACAAGCAAGGTGACAATAGAAGCTATAAGGAAATTTAAAAAATTATGATATGCACTAAGGTACATTTCTAGGACAAAAAAAATGACACAGGTATTTCCATTAGTCAGATTTGATCGATTTGGAGACCAAATAAGCACCAGCAATTCAGCATACATGATTGTGCCTTTGTTATAGTGCAACCGATCAGGAATACCTCTTTTTTAGTATGTTCATATAAACAGAACTAAATACTGCATTCACCCAAACAGTGACAGGAAGTCTAAAGTGTACTATCTACTTATAGAAAATTAGAAAATGAATAAAGTGGAAACTTTTGAGTCACGAAACTTACTTATATCAATTACAAATTTGAAGGTAAATAATGATCATGAGGCCATGACTGAAATGTACCAAAACTACATGCCGTATTCCTCTCTGTTCTAGGACTCCACAAGCATATATATACTTAAGTGTATGTAACTTGTTACTTTTTTCTGAGAAAAAAAAGGATATGGATAACAATAGAAATTAATAAATCTGTTGGCCTCTCTTCCACTACGTACCAACCATAGATGCCTGCTAAATACTAGCAATTCTATCTTTTATTCACTCAATTAACTGTTTTGTACAATCCACCTTTTAGCTTTACTGTACGATTTTGACAAGAATGAGTAAAAGGCCAGCCTAATCAGAAAGTACCCACACCCAATTCTGTAACACCTGGAGATGCTAAAGAACCATTTCATCAAAATGGAATCACTGGATACAGAAAATTCTCAGAACCAGGTAATGAAATAGAAACTAGCGCACAACAAGACGTCAAGATCCTAATCGACAGTACCATGCTTTTTACAATTCTAACCCATGGCTGCAAAACCCGTCATAAACCCACAGCCGCAGAACCATACAGCTCAGTTCCCCTGCTCATAACCCCTCTTAACCATTTAGTATTTCCGTTTAGTGAGATACAAATCACATGATCAGTACGGCTGTACCCACGAAGCTACAAAATTTTAGGCCCGAAAGAGAAAGGAAAAACGCAAACCCCTTAGACCTCTACCCTTCCACAGATTGATTTAAATCAAATGAAGGTTATAGCACCTACACCTGACCAAGGAATCTTTTCCTACAGATCAAGAACCCCGTTTTCTTTTCTTTGATCTAAAACCCAATCATCTACCAGAATCCCTACGGCCTATTTTCTGCTTCGCATCCATCCCCAACCCCCGTGGAATCGCTGACAGTAGCTAGCACAAAGCTCAAAGCAGAGCAACAACCAGCAGCCCAAAGCTCGAAGGAAAGCAAGACAGCCACGGCTGCACAGGCCCAAGCAGGGAGCGGAGGAGAGAGGAACGTGTCGCCCGTATCGTACCGCGAGTTGGTAGTGGAGGAATCGACGGCCGGGGAGGTCGGCGGCTGCGGGCTCGGGGCGGCGGTGGCGGAGGCAACGAGGCGAGGAGGAGGAGAGCCAGAGGTGGCGTCTCGCTTTCGCTTTCGTTTGCTCGCGCACGCGTGGGAGCGCGGGCCCACTTGTAGGCTGCGGGCCTGGACCGGGCCGGGTCCGAACCTTTTGTTTCGATCGGGCTGCTTCTTATCAGACTCAGCCCAGTAAGACCGTCCGATCAAAAAGATTTAGGTTGCGACGTGCTTCACGACTACAGGTAATTTAGAGCGTGAGAGATCACAAATGTTTAATCAGCTAAGGTGCGCTTTACTTGTTGATTTTTCTTTTAAAAAGTAACTTGTTTGGTTGTTTTTTTTGTTTGGAGACACGTGAACCCGGAGAAACAAAATTATTATGGCGCATGTGGTTATGCCTAACTAAACTATCATTTTTACGGAGATATTCCATGTTAAACTATCATTTTCACAGAGGTATTTCATATTAAGAAATACTATGAGAAAAACGTGAGATGTAAATAACATAATAGCATGATGTAATATCTTCAGTGTTAGATCATTATATGATTCATTTGATTGGCTATATTTTTAGAGTATATAACATCTTAAACTCTGAATTCGGATGATCATCGTGCATCCTCTGCTCAAACTGATCGTTAAAATAGAATCATAATGAATAATCACTCGATCCAGGTCTGGATTCAAAAAAGATTATAAATTCACTCAACTATAAATACAGGTAAATTATCCATGTTAAAGTATTGATCTGCTCAATATGTTTCGAGGAGTTTCACTTCTCCATAAACTGATGTTTTATTTCCAAATTCATGTCAAGTTGTTCAAAAAAAAGTTTATATTTCGAGTAGTAGTGAAAGTCAAATACGCAAATTCACCATTGTTGGCAAAGTGTGGCTAGCAACGTGATCCATTCACCGAACCGGTTTTATGCTAGTGTCGCCGCGTCAGCGTGGCCTCCACGCGCGGCTGACAGTGACGGCGGCTGCCACCACCCCCGTCGACCGTCGTAGCCCCACCAGCGCCGCCGCCACCTCCCACCTTTCGACGGTTTGACCACGCCTCCCCTAACCCTCCCCCTCTCCGCCCCCGCTCCGGAACCCTAGGGGGGGAGCCACCGGTCGCCGGCGGCCCGCGGCCATGGACGGCGCGGCGGCGGCGGCGGAGCTGCGCGAGGCCCACCGCCTGGCGGGCCACGCCGACCGCGTGTGGGCGCTCGCCTGGAACCCCGCCCCGGGCGCCGGCCCCGTCCTCGCCTCCTGCGGCGGCGACAAGACCGTCCGGATCTGGAAGAGCGCCCCCGACGGCGCCTGGCGCTGCTCGGTAAAACGCCAAGCCCTCCTCAGTCCTCCCCGGTAGCGTCGATTTCGTTTATGAGCTGAGGGGTTTGAGCGATGCCGATTAGCTAGCTTGCTTGCTTTGATTGATTCCGCCGGCTTGGTTGGTGTTCCTTCCCGTCAGGACGTGCTGGAGGACACGCACAACCGCACGGTGAGGTCCTGCGCCTGGTCCCCCGACGGGAGGCTGCTGGCCACCGCGAGCTTCGACGCCACCACCGCCGTGTGGGAGTACAACGGCGCCGACTTCGAGTGCGTCGCCACTCTGGAGGTGAGTTTCTGAGCTTCAGAATCATGGTCCGTGCCACCACCGCTTTCTGGGTCGGGGTTCAGGCTGATGCTGACTCTGGAGCTGCGGGTGTGCAGGGGCACGAGAACGAGGTGAAGAGCGTGTCGTGGAGTCCGTCCGGGTCGCTGCTCGCGACGTGCAGCCGGGACAAGATGGCGTGGATATGGGAGGTGCAGCCGGGGAACGAGTACGAGTGCGTGTCGGTGCTGCAGGGGCACACGCAGGACGTCAAGATGGTGCAGTGGCACCCTTTGCTCGATATTCTGGTCTCCGTCAGCTATGATAATACAATCAGGGTAAGAACTTTGCCCGACTCTGACAAACGCATATGTTACGTGATTGCATTAGCTTGTCCTGTGTGTTGTGTTTCTTGTCTTCTCTTTCCTAGTTGCTTTGCTATTTTGGGATGCTATAACTCAGGAGCGGGGAAAAAAGAATGGTGGAACCTCTTTATTTGCCTACTATTAAAATTGTTTGAAATGGCAGCTTGTACGATGCAGGTCTGGGCTGATGACGGGGACGATGAGTGGCACTGTGTACAGACATTAACTGAAGCCAATAACTGGTAAGGAGCTATTTGGTATATTGCCCTTTTTGTCGCGTTGTTTATTACAAACCGCTAAATAACTAAATTCATGCTTTGTTTGCCTGGATTCGCTAAATAAATGCCTGAAATTTCATCCCATTTTATTTCTTCTTTACTGCATTGTTGTTCATTCTACAATTTGGACTAAGTTGTTGTCTATGAAAACCACCTTCAATATTTTGGCCTTGCATATTTTTAATCACTGTCTCCATTAGTTATTTCACCTGCATCTTTTCCCCTGTTCTCACTTTCCTGAAACATCATTCTGGGTTCATGGCAAGCATACAAAGTTAACAATGTGATTTTGTGATTTTGCAGTTAACTTGTTTGTTATTTTTTTCACACAGTTCCTTATTGAGATCAATTTTGTGCCACGCCTCTTACAAAATATATGACCAATATATAATTTTCTGTACTTATTCATTGTCTGTGCCAGTTATGTACTGACATTATGTTCGCTGACTTATAACAGAAGTATGGAGACAAAAATTTCTTCTAGTTTCACTGCTTGACTGCTCGCATTATGTTGTTGTTTGAATTGATGACATTTTTCTTAATTCCAGTGGTCATTCGTCAACAGTATGGGCAGTATCCTTTAACCAGAAAGGTGATAGGATGGTCACATGCAGGTTTGTACTATGGTGCTTGATTAAGATTTCTTTTGCTGGGGTTTACCGAAAGCAGTTACTAATGTCATACACCTGTTATTCAGTGATGACCGCACACTAAAAATATGGGACACCAGTGCTGATTTGTCTCAACCAAAAACTGGCGAAGGTCATGAATCTTGGTAAGATGCTATTTTTCTTTCTATAATTAATGCATACGTTCTCTGCATAAGTGACATCCTTGAAGACTTCTATGTATTTGGTAACCTGGGAACAGCCAACCTGTGCCTAAAAATTAGGCTGCAGAAGAACCTGTTGTAGTAACAATTCTATTGCCACCCCCCAAACATCTACTATGGAATATGTATCAAACGCCTTAATGTCTTTATGACATCTATTAGTTTTATTTCGGTGTATGAAAACTTTCTATTTTCTACTAATTTTGTCCCATTGCAAATGTGCGACAACTAGGATGTACCTTTTCTTTACAGGAAAATGTATGCCTCATATCATCCTTTGATATTGATTGAGGTTGACTAGCTAAGACATGCATCATACTATGCTTTGCTTAATAAACATAAGCTTACTTTAGTATAACTGCTCTAGTTCTCTTTTCAGTTCATAGTATCTTTTAGGACACCTGATAGCACCATTACATTGACATCACTCTGTGACGCTAGATGCAGAAACTCTGTTGTCTTTCTGCATTACACATCATAACAGAATGGTTTTTTCTATAAGACATAGCATAATGGTTATTATTTGATTTCAGGCGACACCTTTCTACTCTCACAGGATATCACGATCGAACTATTTTTTCAGCCCATTGGTCAAGGTCAGTTGAATTCTCATCCCCAAGATATCCTTGATAAATTAGCTTAGGCAAATTTGTCAGCTAAAATGTAGGAACAGCTTCTAAATTGAGTCCATCTTTATGAATCATGTCATATTACCTCTGGCTTCTAATAGGGTGAATTGTGCATTCCACTGTTCTAAAAATTGTGGCCCATTGTATTTGATGTTGATAAACTTTATTATGCCACACATCATGATTTTTATTAACTAGTGGCCAAAAGCTAACAAACCTGCTTAAATCATTTTTGCCTGAATCATAATATGCTGATTATAGATAGAATTCTGCCTGAATCAGACCATTGATTTTTATAGCTTGAAACTTCAAAGATCATTGCTGTATATAGGTTGAGCGTTCTTTTGCGGCCAAACTTTTAATTCCCCAGCTTCTGTGGGCACCTTGCTTTGTGTTTGAGTAATCTAACATATTACTTCCGTTCCGTGATTGTTGCATCTAATGATTTTGTGCTAATTTTTGTCGAACTGTATCTTATACTATTCTTTGGCATTTCCCTGTTCCTTTTACATGGCAGTGAGGATATTATAGCTAGTGGTGCTGGTGATGATGCAATCTGCTTATTTGCTGAGGAGAAGAGTAGCATGGTACATTATCCTTCCATCCCACATTTGTCCCCCCACCCCCGCGATTTCAGTCCTTATGTGCTACGTTTGGCTGGTCTTATTAAATTTATATTTGCGAAAATACACCATTCTAGTCATAATTTATTCAAGCTTTCCTGGTAATGAAGGTCGAGGACTGTAAATTTGGAAAGTGCACATGACCTTTGGATGGACAACTTTCTTATTTTCTCATTTTTCTAGCGATTTGGATGGTTTGGATCAACTGCCAAATGATATAAGGCTCTTATTTTTCCTAGCAAAGTGTATGACATTACTTGCAGTACGAAAATGTCATTTTCCTTTTGCAAAGCTCATAAACTTTCATACATTTGTCAGTGAAATTATTGTAGAAAAAGGGGGGAAAGATACATGGTGTTTTTCTTAGAGGATTGATGTAATCCTGATGGTGCAGGTTGAGGGGCCTTCATACAAACTAATACTGAAGAAAGAGAAGGCCCACGACATGGACATAAACTGTGTCCGGTGGTGTCCTCAGGTAATTTCCGAGAATTATCAACAAATTGTCTCAATTTATTATTTTATTTAGATGGCAGGTAATGCCTGAGAATTAGCAACAAAATAGTCTTGATTTTATTTGGCTGGTTCAATGAATTTCATCTGCTCCTACCTTGTGTGTTTGCCTCTATTTCTATCCATAATGGTTCCTTATTTTTGGGTAGAAGTACTTATCTTCTCAAACAATTTCTAGGACCCGAGGTTATTGGCATCTGCAAGCGACGATGGCACCGTGAAATTGTGGGAGCTGAGGGGGAGTGTACTGGATTGAGTTTTGTTCTGTTTACAATATACTCCTAGTTCTAGGTGTGTACCTTTATATTATAGAGCAGATCAGGCATCACCTTTGGGGTTTCTGTTTTACCGAACTCTGCTCCCTGTTTTGTTTATACTTGTATGTCAAGAGGGTGCTTGGTGATGTTCTTTGATCAGATTTACCATGCAAACTATGAACAATGCCATCCTACCAAGATGTGGAATTGTTTGCTTGTACATTATGGTCCAACCATTTTTACAAATAAGTCATCGAAGATGCAGCTCGCCTCAATGATGACTCCAAAGTACAGAATTATAGTTTCTTGTTCCAATGGTTTCAAACCTTGGTGCTGTTAATTTGGTTTACAACAAAGGGAGTTATAAGAAATTTATGCCCCTGCGCCCCCTTGGTGAGGTTGGCAAACGGTGATCGATGATGAGAAATGGTTGGTTTGTGCATGTAATTTTGGTTATGTACTCTATACTTGCTATATATTCTTCTGTGCAACTGAATTGGTTTCCTGTTAGCGTTTCACTTGAATGGCTGACAATTTTGTGATATCGACCATCAATGTGCAATGGGAACCTTAGGGTGTGTTAGAATCCTGTAAATTTTTGGACGAAATTCACTGTAGCAATTTTCAACCAAAAACTAAACATGATCTAATTATAAAACTAATTACATGGATGGACGGAAAATCGCGAGATGAATCTATTAAATCTAGTTAATCCATCATTAAAGGTTGTTTACTGTAGCACGACATTGTCTAATTATAGTTCAAATAGGCTTAAAAATTTCGTCTCACAATTACATCCGGGGTTATGGAATGAGTTTTGTCAGTTATTCACATTTAATACTAAATTCGTCTCGCAATTACATCCAGGGGTTATGGAATGGATTGGGTTATGGAATGGATTTTGTCAGTCATCCATCAGCGGTTAAACGTTCGAAGTTACTGTAGCGCTGAAAAATTAAATTTTTGGGAGTGGGGGTGGTGAACGTTTGATTGAACAGCTGGTAAACTAGTGGCTTGGAGTTCCAGGCACAAGACTCGAGATAAACCATCCTGTGGAGTTTAACATTTCCGCTGAAGCAAACAAAATGGAATTTGTTAGCAGGAACCCTAACCCAAGTGAGAATGGGCTTAACCAACAATGCCAGAAAATAAAAAACGTGTCAATAAGGAAGATGGCACCTCATGCCTTCTATTGGTCTGTCAGCTTCTATCTCTTATCAACTCAGGTGTAAGAAATCAGAAGCTGGTTGCAGTCACTAATCTGGTGGCAAACCAAATTGAAGTTCAATGGTTTTTTTTAGAACAGATTTCCACTCGTGATGTACTGTTATTCAAAACACACATTTATCTCTGTTTGTGACATCGTTTCATTTGGGGAAAAATAGCTAATCTAACACCGAAATATCTTAAAGAAGTATTACTGAATGATATTGTCATAATTGAACGCAGTGCCACAATTGGGCTGACATACAACTCATTTTCAGCAAAGAGGAAAGAAGGAATACATTTTTTGGCTACATACACAAGAAACCATATCACTTCATATCAGGCTGGGCATACATTCTGAATACACCTCATGTAGCAGTAAATGTTCCATGAAATCAAACCAGAGAGAGACGGGCGTATGTCGGTACACTTGATTTCATCAGCACAATTCACGTTCATCTCGACTCCTAGCTACCACTATAGTAGTATTCTACTGTGTTTCATGCTTCATGCAGTCAAACCCTTGACAAACGGACACCCAGACGATAAGTACAAGAAGCAAAAGGATCCCAAGAACCACCAACTTAATTTTCATGTTCTGCAACCAAGTCTTCCTACGAATTTTCACCCCTTGTTTCTTGAACTCTTGAGCCTGAATTGCACACATACAGTGCATGTTGATTATGCATGCCAGGAAGGAAAAGCAGCACAAGACTGCTGTTTTGAATTTTTGATAAGGGATGACATGTACCTGACTATGAAGATCAGAAGTTTTATCTTGGAGTTCACTCAACTTTTCTCCACGACCCAATGTCTGAAGATACCACAAGAGGTAGAAATGAAGAAACTATAATAGGGACCCAGCTCAAGCCAACAACAAAAGGAATGCTGAAGTGCTCCAGAAACCCAACAAATATGTACAAGTATGGTAACATCTCCAACTTTTTTTTTTTTTACTTTTGTTTACATGATCATTACAAGGTCCATAGCAGCCATAAGAGCAAGTTGACAATTCCCATGCAACAAACTCAACTTGTGCAAAGCCTGTAGTCCTGTACCATTTTTTTGAAGGACAATGATCGCAACTATGAATGATTTCCTGATGTCTGCATGCCATGTCTAATGTACAACTAAAGCAAGCATGATGGCTATCATACTGGCATGTAATCTTATTATCCTTCTAACATTAAACATTCTTTATTTTTTTTATAGAAAATCATGTACACTTGAAGTAACTCATGGGAACTGGGTGTACATGCTTAAATTTAAATATAAGGAAACATAAAATGTAATCAATTTACCTACTAAAGTCAGCTACTTTTATTGAAGATGAAATCAAACTAACATCTAAAGCAGGGTCAGGTAGCATAAAAATTGAGAGAAAATACACCTAACCAGGCAAATAAAATTTACTAGTGGTGCATGCTCCCTTTGAAAAAACATGGCTTTGATTGTTCTCTATGTGCTTAAGAAGTCATCTGTACTAATGAGACAATCCAATTATTAAAAAAAACTCTTAAAAATAATGGCAGTAATGGATAGTGGTCTGTCCATGAGTTATAATCGATTGGTTTAGGTGCACCTTAACCAAGGATATGGCACATTAATCATGTACCTTGGCCCATGAAATGTCTAACAACGACATATGCTCCTTTTATACAAAGGGAGAGGTAACATACCTTTTCTATATTGGCTAACATGATATTTTTAACTTCTGAAACTTGGGCTTGCACTTTCAAAGTTTTCTCTAGTTCCTCTGAATGATCAAGAACATACTGAATGTGCTGCTTTATAACTGGTCTGCATTGATGAAAAGCTCAATTTTCAGAAAAAAGATAAAACATTCTACGCAATTCTCAGCACAACTTATTACAAATTTACAAGACATACCCATATTCTTTATTTAGACTTTTTGCAAGAGCTGTATCAGCTTTACCACCTCCATATCTCTTCATGAAGTCATCTTTTAACCTCTCAAGAAAGGCCACCGAGACATTCTTTGGAACGGATTCCTTTGCAACTACACAATAGGCTGCAAAATATTCAAAGAGCAAGGTGTCAACATGAATCTACAGATTATTATATTACCATGTGATCTATAGCAGTTAAACAGTTGTGGCCGGATCAAAATCCACAACATCGCGGTTAAGCTTTTGTAGCTCCAGGAGGTAGAGTTTTGTTCCGTGTGTACACACATAAATGCCTCCTCCCATCTATGAGACTGCAGTTGTCAGAGACCGAGCTTGAGATCCTGTGTTGACAATGACGAGCATTATTCAACAAAAGATCCTGAAATGGTTTCCCTTCTTCTCTTCCATCCTCGTTTCATTGTGGAATGTTTTGTTGCCATAAGGTTCGATGGTGCCGATTCGGGGTGATCTTGCTATCCAATCGCGACAACCCGAGATCGGTAATTCTCTTTTGTTATTAACATTGTGCACCAATCGAGATTGGAACTTTGCCACTACCATTTTTAGCACACCTAAGAAGCCACACAAAAGTATAATCCTTGCCCCCCGTCCCCCACAATGCACTTCCTGCTTCTACTAGACTGCTAGAGCATTACTGATGAAAACGAGCAGAAAGCTTAAGGCATCAACTGATCGTATCCGCATCGTGCCTCACCGTAGCCGCGGTGGAGGAGGAAGTTGAACGTGTGCCGGTCGCAAGCGTAGCTGAACCGTGCCGGCGCGCCGCCGCCGCCGGCGCTGGCGGAGGAGGAGCCGGCGGGTAGCCGCTGCAGGCACTGCGCGGCGATGGCGGGGAAGTTGCCGGTGAACTCGGTGTACTCCGCCAGCACCGCCGTGCCCCGCGCCACGAAGGCGTAGATCAGCCACTCCGCCTTGCCGCCGCCGTCCCCCGCCTCCTTCCCTCCTCCGGACGCCGCCGACGCCATCGGATCAGGACAGGACCGCTCGCCGCCGCAGGCGGATCTCGGATTCTTGGCAAGATCGGGACGGAGGGATCGAGGAAAGGTGGTGGAGGGGCTGTTCCGGCGGTTTCTTGGTGCCGGGGGAGAGTATCGAGCGCGAGCTCGTGAGTGTGCAGTGACGAACGCTGTCAGTCAATGCTGGAGTAGGAATGCGTGCTGCCTGCCAGCGGTCCGGTCGGCTTTTATGGTTGCTTTTTTGTACTACTCGTGCTGGACCGCCTGGTTTCTTCCTTTGCGTCTTTTTCTTTCGCCATTAGCCGCTCTGTTTGCCGTTATTTTACGCCGCTTTTAGGACAAAGGAACATGCATTTCAGTTAAAATTTGACATGCAAACTGACTTTTCGTTAAAGCTAGTTAAATCCAGTAAAATTTTGACATGCAAACTTATACCTTGTTTAATTTCCCGTTAAAATTTCTACACATCAATCATATTAATATTTGAACACATGCATAGTATATTAAATATAGTAAAAAAAATATTACACAAATAGACTGTAAATCGCAAAACGAATCTAATGAGCTTAATTAGAACGTGATTGAATAATAACAGTAAATATATACTAATGACGGACTAATTAGGCTAATTAGATTCGTCTCGCGATTTACGGATAATCTGCAATTAATTTTTTAATTAGTATATATTTAATACTTCGAATGTGAAAAAGTTCTATTTCAAAAATTTTACACATACAACTAAACAAAGCCTTAAATAGGTGGTCTGGTTGCAACCTAAGAAAGGGTAAGGGGGTTAATTAGCGGGTATGGTCAATTCAACGTGTAAAGTGGACTTTAATCATTTTTCTAGATCAGATTGTCACATTTATAATATCACAAAACTAAAGTTTGGTGAGAAATATGCATGTATGCCTTTCCACATATCCTGCATGGATGTCCATTTATACAGAATTTTAGAAGATTTGATATACATAATTAAACATTCACTAGTTGCGATCGATAAGGAAACGGTGCATGGTCATATAAGTGTTTAGCAAAAATCAACAAGAGCTATGAGGCGTCTTTTGCTTAGCCCTTTTTTTTCGAGCGATGTGTCATCAACCCCACTCAAGTAGTATGTGTCATCTCGATATCTTGTTCTGATTTGTTCTCTCGTCCCTACATTAATCTGTTATGATTTTACTTCTACTTTGACCCTCTCTCGGTCTGCCATCGCTCTCGCTATCTCTGCTACTAGGTTGACCTTTATCGTCTTTCCTCTTTGAAAACTTGCAATCCTCCACACTCCCTAACATTAGAAAATCCAATCAACAATTCAAGCCTACAAATATTTTTATGCCTCGGCCCCTACAGATTTTTTTATGCCTCGTCCCCCGCGTCGCCTCAGGGGCGACTCAGGCGGATTGCCTTCTGTGCCGCGCCTCCCGCCCGTCGCCGCCGTCGTCTCTGCCCCCGTCTCCCCTCATTTCCGGCCTTCTAGCTGATGGCAAGGGGGCGGGGGTCCATCCTCTAAGATCTACTTCATCGTTATATTTTTTCTCAATAATTTTTTTTTCTCCAGAATAATTAGGTTAGATCTTGGATCGTCTTTTCAATATTTTTATCTGGCTTTCTATGTCGTATTGGATCTCCTCCGGAGGATGTATCGTTTCTTCGGAGACGCCGTGTTCTTCATTGAGGGATCGAGGTACGTTGGCCTAATCCTCTTTGAGGAGGGATTGGATCTGTTTTCCCCTCTGGTGGGATCGTCTTTCCGTCTGCTGGTGCTACTACTGGCGGTAGCGGATATGCTTTTCCGGCCGTCGTTGGTGATGGCTAACGGCGGCGTTGGATCTTATGTTTGGTTCAACCTTCAAAAGATATGATCGATGTGCTCTCGACGCCTTTTACTCCCTAGAGTGGTTGAGCATACATCGCCTCTTTTGCAGGCTCCACATACATGGAGTCTTCTGTTGGTGAGGACTGCGGTTCGGTTTGGATATGTTGGTGTTCCACGACGAGGGAGTTTCCCGAATCAGTGGACGGTGCGGGTGGCAAGGAAGACGAAGGGTAGAGATCTAGTGACGTGGTTTAATATAATTTTATTTTATATTGAGGAAGGGGTTATTTTTAAATAAAATCCGACCCCTTTCTAAAAAACCGTTAGAAAATCCAAATCTCGAAGAGGGTGAAGGGTGTCATGCTAGAATTGAGGAAGGTGAATATTTGTATAGATGTACTACAACTAGGAGAAATTTATGATTAAGCTTCAGAAAGAAATCGTTATTTACTTGTTGAACTCAGTGTAATTAGCTTTGTACACCAGTATCTTTTAAAAGCAGGTTTTGTATAATTCAAAAGAGAAAAAGAAGAGAATATAACCTTGAAGTCCATCGGAACAAATGGGGCCCCATTGCCCATTCTCAAGTTTCCGCGAGGGCCCAAACGGGCAAACCCGCCTTGTCCCTCAGCTAGGTTTTTCCCACTCCCCCATGGCGGCGGCGGCGCGGCGGACGCCGGCGGTTCGCCGTCCGCTCCTCGCCGCTTCCGCGCTCCTCCGCACCCGCCGCAACCTCTCGTTCACCAATCCACCACTTCCACCGCACCATCCCAACCCCCTCACCTCGGAGCTCCTCCGCCTCCTCTCCGCCGCCCCCTCTTGGACGCCCGACCTCGCCGGCGCCGTCTCCTCCTCCCTCTCTAGCGCCCCCGCCTCCGCCGCGGACGTCGTCATACCCATCCTCCGCGCCCTCAGGAACCCCTCCCTTGCCGCCCCATTCTTCCTCGTCGCCTCCTCCGCCTCATCCCCGCACCCGCTCCCCGCCGACGCCTACAACGCCGTTCTCCCGTTCCTCCCCCACGACCTCGCGGCCCTGGAGCGGGTCCTCGAGGAGATGAGCGTACTCGGGTACGGCATCCCCAACCCCGCCTGCGCCGACCTCGTCGCCACCCTCGTCCGCGCCCGCCGCCTCGACGACGCCGAGCGCGCTATCGGGGCCATGCGGCGGCTCAAGTTCCGCCCGGCGTTCTCGGCGTACACCGTGCTGATCGGCGCGCTGGCGGAGGCAAGACGGCCGGAGCGCGCGCTGGGGCTGCTGCGGCAGATGCAGGAAGTTGGGTACGAGGTGGGCGTGCCGCTGTTCACGACTCTGGTGCGGGCGCTGGCCCGTGAGGGGCGTGTGGAGGGCGCGCTGGAGCTGGTGGATGAGGTGAAGGGGAGCTGCCTTGAGCCGGATATTGTCCTGTACAATGTGTGCATCGATTGTTTCGGGAAGGCTGGGAATGTGGATATGGCCTGGAAGTTCTTCCATGAATTGAAGGCGCAAGGGCTGAAGCCGGATGACGTCTCGTACACGAGCATGATTTGGGTGTTGTGCAAGGCGGGGAGGCTAAGTGAGGCTGAGGAGCTGTTTGGTCAGATGGAGGCAGAAAGAGCTGTGCCTTGTGCATATGCGTATAATACAATGATTATGGGTTATGGGTCTGCGGGCCAGTTTGAGGATGCCTATAAGCTGCTTGATCAGTTAAAGGAGAGGGGCTGTATTCCATCTGTTGTGTCATTTAATTCGATTCTCACTTGCCTTGGGAAGAAGAGGAAAGTTGATGAGGCACTGACCTTGTTTGAGGCCATGAAGGAGGATGCAAAGCCAAATTCCTCGACATATAACATCATCATTGATATGCTTTGCATTGCTGGAAAGGTTGAGGAGGCCTATAAGATAAGGGATGAGATGGAGCATGCTGGCCTGTTCCCAAACTTGTTGACAGTGAATATAATGGTTGATAGGTTTTGCAAGGCAAAGAAGCTTGAGGAGGCCTATAAGATTTTTGAAACTGCTAGTCAAAGAGGCTGCAATCCTGATGCTGTGACTTACTGTTCTCTTATTGACGGATTAGGAAAGAAGGGACAGGTCGATGATGCTTATAGGTTATTTGAGAATATGTTAGATGCAGGCTACAATGCTAATCCTGTTGTATATACATCCTTGATAAGGAATTTCTTCATGCATGGGAGGAAAGAAGATGGACACAAAATCTTCAAAGAGATGAACCGTCGAGGATGCCGGCCTGATCTTACCCTACTCAATACATACATGGATTGTATTTTCAAAGCTGGTGATGTTGAAAGGGGAAGAGCAATATTTGATGACATCAAGGGCTATGGCTTCCTTCCTGATGTCCGGAGCTATTCCATTTTGATTCATGGTCTCACGAAAGCTGGCCATGCTAGAGAAACTTCCAACATTTTTCATGCCATGAAGCAGCAGGGTTTTGTTCTTGATGCCCGAGCTTATAACGCTGTTGTTGATGGGTTCTGTAAATCTGGTAAGGTGGACAAGGCCTATGAAGTTCTTGAGGAGATGAAGGTAAAGCGTGTACCTCCTACAATTGCTACATATGGATCAATTATTGATGGTTTGGCTAAGATTGACAGGTTAGATGAAGCTTATATGCTTTTTGAGGAAGCAAAATCTAAAGGAATAGAATTGAATGTTATTGTGTATAGCTCCCTCATTGATGGGTTTGGGAAAGTTGGTAGGATAGATGAAGCTTATTTAATATTAGAAGAGATGATGAAGAAGGGTTTGACTCCGAATGTTTACACATGGAACAGCCTTATGGATGCTTTAGTGAAAGCTGAAGAAATCAACGAAGCCCTTATTTGTTTCCAGTCAATGAAGGAAATGAAATGTTCACCTAACACTTATACATACAGTATTCTTATAAATGGCCTTTGCCGCGTACAGAAGTACAACAAGGCTTTTGTGTTCTGGCAAGAAATGCAGAAACAGGGATTGGTTCCTAACGTTGTGACTTACACAACCATGATTTCTGGGCTTGCAAAGGTAGGGAACATAACAGATGCTTGCAGTCTCTTTGAGAGATTTAAGGCCAGTGGTGGAATTCCCGATGCAGCAAGTTTCAATGCTCTTATAGAGGGAATGAGCCATGCAAATAGAGCAATTGAGGCATATCAGGTATTTGAAGAAACTCGATTACGAGGATGTAGAATCAATGTAAAGGCATGCATCAGTCTTCTGGATGCTCTGAACAAAGCTGAATGTCTTGAGCAGGCTGCTGTTGTGGGTGCAGTTTTGAGAGAGATTGCAAAGTCCCAGCATGCTTCGAGATCCTTGTAAAGTTCAGCTTCACTGGTTGCTATCTTTACAGTATTGGTGCTATGAATTTAATCAATTTATAGCACAGGACTTACTACAACATCAGCCAAAACTGATCTGGCTTGTTCATACTGTTTGACGGGTTGATAATTAGAAGTTTTGACATTACTGTGGTTCAACGTTAAGATAGTATTCTACGATTCGGTGTGAACACTTTGTCAGGCATTTCTTCCAAAAGGGGGTCTAAATCTCCAAATCTCAGCCAGGTAACTAGGAGAAAAATATCAGTGCCTTGCTCCATTGCTACTTGGTAGCTTCAGATCTACAAACTGAGGATTGTTCTCCGGAGATGTCAAAGAATCCCTGGCTCAGCATGCTGATTCAGAAGTTTAAATGAAACTTCAAGACAGGTAATTGTGTACATAGCTAGCCCTCAATCAAAGAATTCATTAACTTCCAATAATTGTCAGCCCCTAATGCTCCTTTATTTAACTTGTTAATGAATATTGGTTCATCCTTATATTTCTAATTCTTTTATCACCAGGGCATAAAATTACTGCACAAACCTTAGGTTTTTTTTGTCTCTTATTTACTTGTTCAAAGTACTCTTTTGTTTTTCTGGTCTATGTTCAACCATTTGGTCACCTGGAGTGATGACAGTTAGCCAAATCATAGTATGGTACTATGGTGACCTCTAGACTGTTCTTCATCAATGCTGTTGTTCTTTTTCTTTCTTTAAAGTACCAAGCACATGGTGTTAAGACTTCTGAGTAGAGTTGAAGTTTGCACCATTGATGATAAAAAATCTGAGATTGCTAGGTGTTTGGACAGATTTTTTTTGTCATCTATTACTACAGACACATCACTTCATGCCCAGTTCAGAAATGCCATGATGGTTTGATTTGCTTTCTTTTATGCTTTCTAAAACATAACTGCAAGATACGTTTTGTTAGTAATGCCCAGTTCAGAAATAACACAATGGTTTGATTTGATTTTTTCTGCTTTCTAAAACATAAATGCAAGGTACATTTTGTTTTCCTAGTATTTGATATTGCTGTGTTAGTTTTTTTTGTTTGTACTGATTACTGTTAAACATTAGTTACAATTTTTTTCCCAATTGAGATATTGTGAGCCTTCATCTTTTGCCATAAAAAACAAGATGCTTTTTTTTTTCATCTGAAAGAAGAATGATGTCATATTCTTTTATGTTACCCTGTTAGTTTTTTTATTTATTTCTGAGCTATTCTTAATAACTTTCCAATCTGGAATGATGAAAGTTAGCCAAATCGTATACTGACGTGCTCCTCCAGGTGTTAATTTTGTCTGTGCACTTGGTGAAAATTTCTTCTTTCCCAAGCACAAGATGAGATGACTGGAGTTGAAGTTTGCATCAGTATGTGATGATAAAAACTGAGATCGGTAACTTACTGACCAGAATATCCTGGAGCTTGAGATAAATTGTTGCCGATAGCCAAGTATGTAAGATTGCAGCCATAATTTGTTTGCTTCCATGATTAGTTTTTCCGCATGTCTTGTGCATGTTTGATCAGGAGGTATGTTTGCTACTCTGATGGCTGTCATGCAGTTGGGGCTTTGAAAACATTTTTTTTTGAAGTCCAGTTCCCACTTGTTTTTGTTGGGGTCCACTTATGCAATCACTTCTGATTTGGTAATCCTTGTGTTTTTTTATTCTAGACTAGATGTATTTCCAAATTTCCTTGTCAGATTTGTTCTAATATTAATGCAACAGAACTGAGGAAATTATTTCAAATTATAAACAGAGGAAAAACGGCACATTCATACTCAGAGAAGACATATCTTTTCCTTTTATATTTCTTGTCCAATACTTTGAGGGCATTCTCCATCTTAGGCTGTACGCACTCGTCGTACTCTATTTTCATCCTCTAAAAGAAATATTCCATCCTCGTACATTGAGATTCTCTCCTCTATACCCATTTCTCCCGCACCTATTATACTCTATATCTCATCCTCTATACCAACTACCAGCCGTGGGACCCACGCGTTAGAATTTTTTCTTTTTTCTACCCCCCGCCCTCCCTCCCTCCTCATCCCCCCCGGCCTTGCTTCCTCCTCATTCTCTCTCCCCTCGGCCTCCCTCCCTCCCCATTCTCTCTCTCCCACGACCTCCCTCCCTCCACCGCGCGGCCGTCGAAATCCGGCCGACGGGTCCATGACGGCTGGCCTTGCGCGTCTCAAGCGCTGGCGTGGGCCGGCGGCGGGGCCTCGCGCGGAGGATTTGAGGGCGGTGCGGCCCCACTCTCTCTCCCACCGGCGCGAGGAGCTGCGGTGGTGGCGGGATCCGGCGCGAGGAGCTCCGGCGGGAGGAGCTGCGACGGCCGGGTTCGGCACAACGCCGGCACGCCCTTCTCGCTCCCTCCGCCACACCGCCGGCAAGCCCCCGGCGTGCGTCCGTCCTCCCTTCCCGCGCCGACGGCCTCACCGCGCCGGCCCGCCTCCCTCTCCCTCCTTTGCCGCGGCCTCCGTTCCATCGCTGGCTGCTCCACCCCGCCGGGTGGGCGGTTGGGATGGTGCGCGGGCCCCGCGCCACGTCCGCGCATAGCGGAGTCCGCTCCCTCTATCAGATTTGGTGTGTGGGTGACCGTCCGCTAAGATAGCGTTTGGTTTAGCGGACCCCGGTGTGGTGATTTTTCCGCTAAACCGGTACTGGAGGGAGCGGTAGCGGCTCCCTCCCAGTACCCAGTGCCGACAGCCTTATTGATTTGAAGTTGAGTCAAATGACTCTGTACCATTCAATTACATCACCATTTTGTTGATGTTTTTCATCTTGGTTTGATGTTGAACTGAAATTTTAGGCGATTGCCTTTAATACGTTGCCCTTTTTAGTACCCTTTCACTTCACATACATTTACTACAAACTTTATATGCCCTCTCATTCATTTACATTCTGTAATTCGTTTTTAACAGTTATATCCGTTTTCATTCACTCTTTCCAGGCACACATTTTTCAATTATATCGGGGCTAGTGGAACACCTCAGGAGGGAAGACAGGAGACGTGTCTATCGTGTCAACTGTCAAGGGACTAAATTTCAAAAAAAAAAGAAAAAAAAGAAAATGTCGAGTCCAATGGGACATTGAAGTTAATTTGTGCTCTCTGGAAGACAGGAGAAGAGGAATAACCACACCGTCCAGCAGACTGTTTGTGGTGTCTATAGAAACACTGCGCCTTGGCAAGCAGAGGTGCTCTGAATAATCTGCTCATTAGACTCGACAAACAAAGGTTTGTATGATTATGCTCCACCTGTGTTTTGTAGCGTAGTGAGGTGAAACTACTCATGATTTGAAGATTTACAAAGAGATAGAATATAGAACAACTTTCCTGGTGACCTAACACTGTACGTGGTCACTGCAAATTGGTGTTTTGGGCTTATATGCTGAAGGGACAAAAAACATTCCGTTGCCGGGACACGAACCCGGGTCTCTCAGGGTGAGAGTCGAGCATCCTAACCAGCTAGACTACAACGGATGTGTGTTCTGCTTGACATTCAGTTAATAATTGTAACTTAATCCAACCGTTGCTAACAAAAGAACTCCATAGTTATTAATTAGTCAGGTAATGAAGAAGGTTTTCTTCACGTCTCACATTTTGTGCTCAACACGTTGATAGTCCACTTTTGGACGGTCATCTGTTGCTGAAACGTGCACGTGATGCTGGTAGTTGGTAGGATTCTTGCTTTTTTTAATAGCCGCTGCTACATATGAGGAAACGATCAAACGAACGAGGGGAAGATAGTTGATGAAGAATATGGGGATTGAGCCCAATGTTTCACAGACGATGGAGGATGTGCGTTGATGAGCTCCGTCTGCATTGTTGTGGCCCTACCTCTATAGCGTCAGGATGGCACCGATAAGGAGCAGAAAGCATAGCGGGGATAATATTGCATTACCACACCCGCATCATACTAGTTTGATTTCCCCTCCAATTGAGAGCCCCTAGGTGCCTCATAGAGATGCCTCATAGAGATTGCTTAACCACAAGATGCCAAAATATCTTTACCGCTCACCTTTGAGAATTTCATTTTTGATCTCTCTCATCCTATGAACATTCAATCTATATTTCAACTGTTTAATTTGAGGGCCACATTCATGGAATTTATTTTGATATCCTCATAAAATATTATAAATTTTGTATGTACAAACATAATTCAGTTGAAAACTTACCTAAAACACATATATAGCAAAGCTGAAATTAACATCATTAAACTTTAAACCATCGTAAAATGTAATACAACATTATTGACGCTAGAAAAGGAAACACTATTGGAAAAATAATTAGAACTTGAAATGCACCAGTGGAGAATCATAAACTCGAAGCACAAATGGAACAAACTTGATTCCCTTTATGGAATGTATTATCTAGTTGTGAAAGGTCGCCGCAAGATATTGTGCAGTACATAGTTTTTCTTATTCACATAGATTATCTTAGCAGCCCTTCATGCATTTGTCATTTGTATAGCACCACCATATTTCCCATCAACAGAAGAGCCACCAACTTTTGCATTTGTTGTATGCTTTCCTTTACGCCTTCTTGCATTTTGAGCCCAATTGACAAGTCCTTCGGATACGTTATCATCAAATATGGCTTTCTTGAATGAATTTCCCATCTTTACATGTAAGGAACAAAATAATTTTAGCATTAGATTTGGGGGCAATAATACAATATTGTTATTAGCTAGCGTTCAATATTGGCTACAATAGTTGAACATGTGTGTATGCCATACAAAAGATATAAAGGGTGGATAAGGGTCCTAAATTTTAGCCTAGATAATCCAAGGACCGGGCTCTAATCTTGTTCAATTTTGAACTAAATAAGGACCAAGTTGGATTATGAAGAGAGCACTAGGGCCATGATCTGTTACCACCCCTATAATACACTACTTAGACCAGTATCAATGGAGGATTTTATGGCATTAAATTTTATGTCACATCATCAATTCTGCTGACATAGCGAGAAGAGACAAGGATGAAGTTTCATAGGATGTGAGAGGAGTTTCATCACCATGAAACTCATCTGTCACAGTTACCTAGTTTCCAATTTAGGTAACTATGCCATAAAACTGTGCACTGAGACTGGCCTTATTCATTACTTGATGTACCTTTTCCCAAGATATTGCCCTGATACTAAGGTACAAGTTCGCCCCTATTCAATGCTTAAATCATGTGAGTTATTCTCTTAGCATGATCGGACACTAGAGGAGTATAAGATCATATGAGTTGTGCATGTAGAACATATATTTGAACAATAAGTTAAAGTTATGGTGATATTTGAGGACTTCACAGTGCCATTTTGATGTACCATTTCTAAACTATGTTAATATTTTACATATGGTAAGAATTCTTTGTAAAAACTAAACTGACTTGTTCACTAGAGATCAAGTACAACCTGAAATAGAAGTCCTTTGTGAACAATATAAACTTACATGAGAGACGATAGCGTAGAGAGGCAGCGTGCTATAACCACAAAGTAGTTGGCTGATGACACTAGAAACACACATAAATAACATATATGAATTCTTGTTTCCACATACGTCAATATCAAGTGTTATTGTTAATATAAATCTTTGTAGAGGGTACCTTATTATAAGTCGAGCAAGAGCATATCCTGGTTTTCCCATAATGCATGATTTGAATCCAAATGATACCTGAAAGGAAAATAAATGGTCTTAAAAGGAAACATTCGGTGACAGTTTGGTGTGATGTTGACATTTGACTATGCTAGTTATCTTTTGATATATACTTCATTGTTCATAATAGCATGGTGCATCAGATGTAGAATGAAGATGTACAGCTGCATGTAAACTACTTGTGACTATGAATTCTCATCACCATTTCAAATCATCAAAATTTAATAAGTAAGAGTGGCCCCATCAAGTTCATCCTTGTGTCTTAAATGCAACTTTGTCCTAAATCCAATACGAGTTGGGTTGTGGAGCTACTAGCTTTGGTGTCCTTACCCACAGCCAAAAGAAGAATGCAATCTCAAATGCATTTTGGAACAGAACAATGTGTATCAAGTGGAGGACTAATTTAGGCCGGTGGAACCAAAAGAAATCATCTGAAGGAGTGACAGCCACGCCCACGTCCCCTTCTATTGCTGTATGCTTCTGGACAACTTGGACAGCCAACTCAGTAATGATATGTTCCATCTTACTTCCAACCACAAGTAGCAACTGCAAAAATAATATATATGCTGTAATTTACCTATTGAATTGTATTAGTATATATATTACTTTTTATTATAAGGAGATCCAACAAAAATAGTAACAATGTGCATTATTTATATAGTTTTACAATAACTTGAACTCCAATAACCCTCATATGTACTTAGAACTTGTAGATGTGTAAATATTAAATTTTATCTTGACAAAGCATATTGTTTACTTACAATGAGAGGGGCCAATGATAACCATATGTAGACATACCATCCTACAAAAACGAACATAAAAAAGAGTAGCATTAATTTTCAGAATTATAAGGACAACCTACCCACTTGTAAATAGGGATAGCAATGGATCATAGCCCTAATGCTCCCTTCACAATCCAACTTAGCTCTTAATCATCCTTAGCTCCAAATTATATAAAATATGAGCCTGGCCCTTTTTTAGGCTGATCCTTTACCACCCCTACTTTGTAAGTAGTGCATAAAGTATCTATAAGGGTTTGATATGTATGTGGTGCCAATGAACCTGTAAATATGGCTTTAAGCACATAACTACATTAGATAACTTTAAGAAGATATATATGCTTGTAAATGAGCCCTTTTATACATAGTGAGAAGTCATAAACATTTACATCTCCATGTTTGCATCTAGTAGGGATTATAGAAATCAGGTAAAAGAATCCCTCTGAAATCCAAATACCCCAGATTCTTGTGCGGAGTATAAGAACTCAACCACCGAGATTATAATAACTCTACTATTGGATATAGAGAGGGGGGGGGGGGGGGGGAGACATAATTATTAGGGTTAGAACCCATACTATAATCCAAAAATACAAACGACCAAGATTATTATTAGCCAAAATCAAGATTCCTATGAGATCCAAATAGCCCCTTATATAGCCATATAATATATTATAATGCATCAGATGTGTGATCTACACTTTATAAAAGTGGATCTAAAAAATGATGTGTCTAAAAGCTATATGTTGAACTTTTAGCTATATATAGTAATGAAATTTCGACTGATATTTTGTGAGATAGGAATTATACCATGGACGTTTAATAGTAGCAATACCACTAGCAAAGCCCAAAGGTACCAACTGCAGAAGGAAATCACATTTGCATTATATTTAAACATTACTAATATACCAACAAACCATATTAAAATGCAGATAAGACAACACTAGTTCAGCCATTTACCTTATACCAACAACTTTCTTGAAATCAGCCTCGAATGCTCTAATCATGTACTTGTAAAAATTGAATTTCGGGTGCCCCTTGCAATGTTTCTACGTGTTTATTTTACATAATATATGGCATATACTATGGAATTGGTTAGGTGTTTGATTGATGAAAGTATATTCTAACTACCGTTATGAAGCCAAGCCGCATGGCTGTATAGTCCTCCTCAGTGACTGACCCGTATAATTGTTTGAAGAACGACCTCTGAATTTAAGATGTAGAAGTGTTCTTTTATTCCATTGTTGTCAAAATATATAAAAAAAATCAAGTGTTTATAGGTTTCAGGCACAAGGGAACAAATACCAGCCAGCCATGTATTTTCCAACGTTTACCATGCCCTTTAACGTGATCTCGAATAAATTTGAATTCTTGCACGTGTTTGATCATCTGGGGATCTACATATTTTGCCCCAATGGCATTATACAACAGAGTTTATATAAGTGAAACCATGAAGTTATTAATTTATAAACTTGGAAGTTTGGGAGTATGTGGTGTATCATACCACTTTCATTATTGAGTTGGATCTGTTCTTCCCACCGTCTCCAGTTTCTTGTCTACATGACAATGAAATCTTTAGCAAAGTTTAACATGATAGGTCATTATCTATCTATACCATGATACAAGTTCTGATACCTGTGCGATTCCAAGAATAGCTGTAATAGCACTGAGAACCACCTGTGTGACTGCTAAGACAAAGATGAATATGTGTAACTGATGCGTAGCTTCAACCGAGAGAATTGGAACTTTGCCCTATACACAAAATTAAAAATAAATGTTCAAGCGGAATGATGAGAGCAAGATGAAAACATGTGAGATGAAAGCAGGTGCGTTTCAACCAAATTAACAGGTAAGAAAACGTGTCACATGAATATGATATAGATGGTACCGGTTAAACTAAAAGAAGGGATAGACTAAGTCAAACAGGAGCGAGATGAACCCTAGCAGCATCAGCTCTGCATGCGCCGCCGGCCGCCGCAATTGTCAGTCTCATTATTGCCACTCACAGTGAAAAAAAAAACACAATGGGATGCATGCATGGTGCGTCCAACAACTAACCTTCTTTAATCTTGAGGAGGGCATCGTACAGCGGCTTCTTGCTGCCTTTCTTCAGCCTCTGTTCATGCATGAATGAGAGATGATCTGAATTGGTTAGTGAAAAGTGAACAGGAATTAGTGATCCAGCTAATAATGCTGGATGCAGCAGCAGCTAGCGCACCTTGCCAAGGCCGTGGAGCAGCCGCTCGAAGACTAGGGAGATGACAACGATGACGGAGCAAACAGCGGCGACGATCCATGTGGGCGTGTGCTCCAGCGTGATCTCCGCCCCGCCGCCGGCTCCCGCTCCTCCTCCGGCCATGGCCAAAGCCCAACCACTTCGTCCCTCTCTTTAATATATGTTCTTGCTTGGTCAAGAATGCCGCAAGCATGTATATGAAGACTCTGCAGCAACCTTTGCGCCTTTACTTATCTTTTATTTGTAGTGGCCGTGTCTTCCACCATGACATGGATAATGAATTGCACAGGAGGCCCAGCAATCTGGCTTATTGATGGCCACATGGATCGGGCAAAACAATGTGCATTTACTACTTTTAATGTTCCACTTGAACAAGACTTGAATTTTTTTCCCCGCAAGTCCACGGCCTCTCCAATAGGTTAGAGCTCAAAAGCCCCTAGCCATTTTGCAAGCTACTGCTCTTCTTGACATAAAGAAAAAGTAGATTTACTAAAACGAGCTACATTTTGAAACAGAGGGAGTAGTTATTTGCAGTAGAGAATATATATATTATATCTTAGTTGTAATAAAAAGTCGCTGTCTCAGCTTGTTATTTGCGTAGAATATATATTGTATATCTTAGTTGTAATAAAAAGTCGCAAGCTGTCCCAGCTGGTGCTTCTCGTGAAGTAGCTAGGTCATGTATGAATATAGTATATCATACAGGACCTAGCTAGTTAAGCAAGGGATGACTTTCGGGGGATTATTTGCATTGTCAACCAAAAGAATTATTGGTTGCTCGAGTTCAACCCGGCAGGTCACGGAAATCCAAAGCATGCATGTTACACTCGTGCCGCGACATGTAGGAGACTGCTCGTCACATGTAGCAGCAGCTACCTAATAACATGTGTTAACTGAACTGATCGGTATCAACTTGACATAAAAAGGACGAAAAAGTGGGCTTGTAGCAATCTTATAATTGCTACATACAAGGAGGTGATATGTGACCCATCCATTTCATTGCACAAACCACGATGGAAAGAAGTGAACGATCGACTGGACTATTACCATCATGTCCTCTTAAGTTTCTTCCCACAAAATACAATAAAAGCATAAATGCTCATATACAAACACACGTACTTACCTCTATGAACACATCACACATACACACTTTACCCGGTCCTATAAATGTCTATAAGAGAGACTGAATCGGAAGATTTAAAACTGACAGAGTCAGTCCTCGGGGAGGATGCAGTAGTTAACAACACCAGCTAGAAATGATTCATAATAGAGCGAATCGTTGCAATTTGCAAGTCGTGGTTGACCAATTATCTTAGGAATTTATGACTGGTCTATAGTATATATTAATTCCTCAAAAGAAAAAGAAACACAATGACTAGGGTAAGCATGTGTTGATTAAGAAGAGTAGTTCAAGGCCTGATCAGGTCTCATTAATTAAGAAGCTGGGAACTACCAAGGCCGGGTGGTATTAAACTAAACGTGAATGCTACCTCTCTTCTAGTCAAATATGGCTGGTGTAATACCCTGCTCCAAAATCTGCTTACGACCTAGCTCCTCACGTGAAACGGGCTCACATACGTATAACATCTCTTTTATACTTTTGTCATCGCTTTGTGTAAAAATCCTAAGTCTTTGTGTGGCCGTGTGGTTGTAATGATTACTTTATGTGGTTGCTAGGGTGGGCTATGCTTTTTAATCATTTCTTATCACATGATATTTTTGTGAACATATTATGACTTGCATGTCCAGGTATGCGTATGCCTGGGTGATACACTTCCTTTTGAAATCATGATCAAAAAATAAATTTACATGAAATTAACTAGGTTGGAACTCATCTAAAACACCATTGAAATTAACACTACCAAAGCATTTAAACCATTTGAACGCTAATCAACATTATTGAATATGGAAAATGAAACATTTGTTGAAAGTTGAACCCCATAGGAACATTAGTGAAACCTGAAAAACGATTGATTGAGAGCTTCCAAGTTGTAATATATTAATTGCACACAAAAACAACTTGCAAAAGCAAAGTAGAACTGCAAATACAATATATTATCCTCCAGACCAAAGACGGGTTCGATCAAGAAGTAGATATTACTCAATCAAGCTTACTAATAGTTCTTAGCTAGGCATTTAGATTAGCTTAGTAGTCCCATACTACATTGCTAAGTCTTTTCATGCATCTGTCATTTGAACCGCACCACCATGTCTCTCATCAGAAGAGGTTGCCATATCTGCATTATTTGTTTTGTTCTTCCCTTTACGCCTTCTAGCACTTTGAGCCCAGTTGACAAGGTCCTCGGATACATTATCATCAAATATGGCTTTATTGAATGAACTTCCCATCTTTATAATTAGTAAGGAACACATAAAAGTAGCATTAGCATCAGGTCTAATAAGAGAAAAGTAAATAGATAAAAATCACTATGATTGATGAAGATTTTAATAGTTGAACACATCTATAATAAAAAATATAGAATGCACTTCCTCCTAGGTTGTAGAGTTTATTCTAAAGTTTTTCACAACAAATAACCTACAACAAAAAAATATTACCCTTACTCAGAACTTTTATTAGGCTAGTTACTTCAATAGTTCAACATTCAAAGCAACATTCTATGAAATTACATGGCATAAATTTTGGATATGGATTTCAGTTCTAACCAATATAATACATGCTACAATTTGCAGGGAGTAAAGAATCCATATCTATGGACAATAAAGGAAACCAATAAAGAGGAGACTGTAAGGGAAGGATGCATGTAGACCCATTTTTTGACATTTTCAACGTCAATTCGTTATCTGCATTGTGAGTTTTGGAGATGGTTGCATGATCTAAGAGTTGGGAGGTCATAGGAGTACTGGACATGTCTCATAGTAAGTTAGAGTCACGTATTCAATAGAAGACATTATGGGTTGGTTGAGATGAGCAATCCAAACTTTAATAGCCCATCAGATTTTTTACTAGTATTGTCCTAAGTTTCTTTATTGATATTCGGATCTTTTATGGCTGCCGCTTATAGCTTGAAATGTATAGGAACCAAGAACTCAATAAATCACAATTTTGGCAATAACTATGGTTGTTCCTCAACGTATGATTTGTGATACTATAACTCATACAGTAGAAAATGATGCTATAAATATAATTGGGGTTCTTAAAATAGGAGGGAGGGAGGGAGAGAGAGAGATAGAGAGAGAGAGAGAGAGAGAGAGAATAAGTAAAAAATATTTAAATTTCAACCTCCTTGAAACCACCGAAGACATATGTATTTGTGTATTGGGGTATATAAATTTGATGCATCATTTTCTAACCATGCTATTATTTTACTGAATATATTTTAGCACTTGTATATGAGCTCTTGGTGTAACTTATAGCGCTAATTCACTGTATATCAAAAAATGGTTGAATACAACAATGCTTCTAAAAATTAAACTTACATGAGAGACGATCACATAAAGAGGTAGTGTGGTGTAACCACATAAGATTCAGCTGGCGACACTGAAAGCAATTGGATACATATAACATAAAGTTATTAATTTCTAAACATTATCTCAAGTATTGCTGCTGACATAGATATTTGTCAATGATACCTCAATACAAGTCGAGCAATAGCATGTGCTTGTTTTCCCATGATGCATGATTTATACCCATATGCTACCTGCAAGGTTGATATGGATGTCAGAGGTGACTTACTTTTACTTACACACTTATCAGTCTAAATAAATATAAAATATCATTAAAATAAGTAAAACTCTTGGAGATAATTTGATGTGATGTTTGATATTTGAGAGTGCCATGTGTCTTGAGATTGTAACTTTGTCGTTTGAGATTGATGTGTCTTAAAATAAGCTAGTCTAACATACCAGATACAGAATGAAGACAGCCTACAAATCTAAGTATCAATTGTCAATGGTGGTGATACAATAAGAGTCCTACTATATATATCTGTATATCTCTTTCTACATTTATCCAAAGATGATATATTTTGGGATACTACTTACAGTTCTTACCAACAACCAGAAGAAAAATGCTATGTCAAATGCTATCTGAAATAGAATGAAGTGGATCAAGTAGAGGACCACTTTAGGCCTGTGGAACCAGAAAAAATCATCTGAAGGAGCGACTATCACATCCCCTTCTATTGCTGTATGTTTCTGTGCAACCTCAACAGCCAACTCAGTAATGACATGCTCCATCTTACATCCAACCACAAGGAGCAGCTGCAAATAAAGGATTAATAAATACAACATTTAGGCCATGATTTTACCTTTTGAAATGGAAACTTAATTATATGTTATTATATCTACACTTGATTAGTGAAAAATCCCCAAGGATACAATAATTATGTGTAGTGTCTATGATTATTCTACATTATTTAGAGTTCAACAACCCCCATATCTGGTTAGAATTTGCAGATGTGTGGACACATGTAAATCTTGATCTCACCAATTAACGGGTATTGTTAACTTACAATAAAAGGTGCCAATGATAACCATGTATAGACATACCACCCTGTAACAACATCAACAAAAGTAGCATTAATTTTTGAATCAAGGATAAATATAATTGTCCTAAATAAATATATTGGTCAACAATGATTCTAAAATAGATAGAAATAGTTTTAGACAGTAGAGATACCACACTAGTGTTGAAATTACAGTGACGAATAATAATAAATTTGAAACAGTATTATTTATTGGATTAGAAATATACCATGAACATTCAGTAGTAAGAATATCATTAGCAAAGCCCAAAGGTACCAACTGCATAAGAATCAAACTTTGGCATTAGGTAATCAGTGGAGACATTACAAATACCATTACAACATATAAACATTTTGTGTGTCTTGACAGCAAACTTCATATGTTTACCTTATACCAACTACTTTCTTGTAATCAGCCTCAAACGCTCTAATCATGTAGTTGTAAAAGTTGAATTTTGGGTTTCCCCTGCAGTGTTTCTACCAAAAAAAAAGGGATCATAAATGTATGTATATGTTTCATAATATGACATACTAAGGAACAGATTTGATGTTTGATGAGTGTATGTATAGTACCACAATGAAGCCAAGTCGCATGGCTGTGTAGTCCTCTTCAGTGACTGACCCATAAAATTGTTTGAAGAAAGATTGCTACAAAGATAAACTAGTTTGAATTTCATTGTTGTTGACAATAAATTAACAAAAATTTCATGTTAAAGTAAAATACCATCCATCCAAAAATATTCCGATGTATGCCATGCCCTTTAAAGTGATTCCGAACGAATTTGAATTCTTGCATATGTTTGATCATTTGAGGACCTAGAATTGTTTCCCCAATGGCATGTATCAGAACAACTTATATAAGCGAAACCATGAGGCTATAACCTAAACATGGAAGCATGTATATATGTATCTTACCGCTGTCATCATTCTGTTGGATTTTTTCTTCCCACTGCCTCCAGTTTTTCGTCTACATGACAATGCAATCTTTAGCGAAAAGTAACATATGGGTCATTGTGTATAGAACGCTGTAAGTTCCGGTACCTGCGCGACTCCGACGACAAATGTAAGAAGGCTGAGAACCACATGTATGACTGCTAGGTTGAAGATAAATATGTCCAATTGATGCAATGCTTCAAGTGAAAGAATTGGAACTTTTCCCTGTTTAAAATGAGCGTATTTAAGCGGTTTGAAAGAATTGGACCATCTTCTAGTTAGCAAGTAGCATGGTCGTCCAAGGGTTAGACCTGGCACAACCGTGCAAACACAACAACCCGTCCAGGGTATGTTCCAGCAACTGTTGCCTGGACTTTGTATTCCGGCTAGGAAACCAAAGCAAATACATACCTTCCTCAGGCAGTGGTCATCGACGGCGCCGCCCCCAGAGAGGAGCCTCCTTGCGCCGCCTAGCACGCCGCCGGTGAACATGGCGGTGCCGTACTTGGCACCGGCATGCCCAGCTGACGGCAGCGGGCAGGGGAGAAGGTGGTGCATGACGCTCTCCTTGACGCATATCTTCTGCGTGGCGCTCTGGAACACGGCCAGCATCAGCGATATGAACCCCAGCAGCATCAGCTCTGCATCCATCGTCCATTACCACAGGACTGTCAGAATATATCTAGATGATTATGGATTTCTGCATCATAAGTCTGAACCATCCCTACCAAGCTCTGCAATTTGCGCAGAGAGAGAGAGAGGAAGGGAGGGGGGGAGAGAGAGATAGATAGATAGATAGATAGATAGAGATAGATAGATAGATAGATAGAGAGAGAGAGAGAGAGAGAGAGAGAGAGAGAGAGAGAGAGAGAGAGAGAGAGAGAGAGAGAGAGAGAGAGAGAGGTGTCCAAACCTTTCTGGATCTTGAGGAGGGCCTCGTACTGGGTCTTCTTACTTCTTTTCAGCAGCCTCTGTTGACGAGAATTGAAGTCGTTTGAGAACTCATCACGCTGCAGTGGACACATGGCGCATGGAGAGATGGTCACTGGACGCACCGTACCTTGCCAAGGCGATGGAACATGCGCTCGAAGAGCAGGGAAATGACGACGATGACGGAGCAAACGGAGGCAACGATCCATGTGGGCGTGTACTCCAGCGTTATCTCCGGCACGACGCCAGCTTCTGCTCCTCCTCCTTCTCCACCTCCGGCCATGGACAAAGGCCAGCAACTTCTTCAGAACTGACCCTTTCGTGTAGTAGTGCTGCTCAAGAATGGCAAAAGGGGTTGCCGGATTGGGTTGCAGCAAAGTTGCCTCTTGTTGGGTCTATTTATAATGGCGCCTCCTCACATGGTACAGCTACAGTCCTTTTCTGCAGTAGTGAGGCAGAGAGACAGCTCAATAACGGAAATTTTAGGACAAGAGACATTCTTAGGGTTGCATGCTTCTTCACTCCAACATTATTATGTGCGTGTACACACATCGCCACCAGGATGATTTCATCCAAAATATCAACCGATTCTTTAACCCGCCTTAGCGTGGACTTAATATGCACCTGCACAAAAGCTTAAAATGATGATGAACAATGAGCAAAATAAAGTTGGGCCGGGTGTGTATAGACCTAGATATATAACCGCATTAATTCATCCAACTTTCCGACCTTAATTGGGATCCAGAGTCAATGGTAAATAATCTGATTAAAACTTATTGTGTGTCCTTTTGCTCTGTTTTCATTGGGGTGAGTACTTTTCATGTGCTACCTCTTGGCAAGACAAGACTGTTTAGATACATCAAAAGTCGGTCTCTAATTAATGTTAGAGTTGAACAGTATTTAGAAACCAATGTGCTAGACAAGTAAGGCGTCTAACGCAATAGCATACGGATCTGGCGAAAAAAGACCGAAAATCAAGAACTATATATACCCTTAAAATAAATCGAAGCTAGCACATGGGAAGAAGAGGGGTCAAATTGCAGCAGTATAGAAACCTAATTAAGTAAATTACTTCCTCGCTCAATGCTGTCTTCCGCAACGCTCAAACAAATAAACAGAAAAAAATGAATTCAAGTCTCAAATTTTCAAATCCAAAATTTATATGGTTGACTCCAGATTCGAGTCATAGCCCATGGTTTCACATCATGCAATCCTCATGGCGGGAAGATATATAATCTCTTTCTTTCTAAATTATAGCTAAATTTAGCTTTATTTTAAGTCAAATTTCTCGAACTTTGACCAAGTTCATAGAAAAAAACATCAATATCTATAGTATCAAATTAGTTTCATTGAATCCACTATATATGAAATTTGTCTTGACATTGCACTTATCTGGTATTGTAAATTTGTTACATTTTTGTATAATCTTAGTCAAAGTTAGAGAAATTTGACTTATTAGGACGATGCTTGAGTTGTGAACTCTAATTTGGAACTTTAGAAAGCAATAAAATGTCACTTTCCCGGGTTCTTCTGGTGAAGAGCATAACATAATTATTACCCCTGTCTGACATGATGTGGGAACTCATCTCCCAATGAGATGGCTGTGTCAACCAAAAGAAGTTGCCACTTGAACGATCAGCTCGACCTGCCTGATTGCAAGTGGTCTAGTAGGTCGTCATACTTAGGAGTTACTCCTACTATGCCTGATGATAAGTTAACCGAGCTGATGGATTTGACTTTTATTTACACAAAAGGTCAAATAATTAACAAAAGTGGTCAAAACTGATCAGTTCCACAACATGAACCTGTGTTACCTGGTGAGGGTGCACTCAGAAACACCTGCAAGAAATGATTCATTGTGCACACTAGCTGGTTGCAACTTGCAAACCTTAATCGCATGACTAGTTAACTTGGGTACGTAGTGTAAGACTACTGGGATACAGATTGATCCTGAAACAATAAAATTGTACTGGCCACTTGAGTTTAATCAAGTGCTCAAACAATGCAAAGTCTGTGTGCTAGGCTGCCAGCAACTCAAGCTATTGATGAGATTGGCCATGCATGAATGTCTGTAGCTTGTGCCCGCGCATATCAACTTATGTGTGACGTATGTTTGTTTCGCATATTAATTAGCTACATCATCTAGTTACATGCACTCCCTTCGTTCCAAATTGTTCGTCGTTTTACCAAATTTAGATGCATAATTTTTTATATGGATCTGGACACAATGTATATCTGCTAAATGCATTGCAAAATCTATACGTCTAGATTTGCCAAAATAATCTACATTGGAACGGAGGGAGTAGATGATAGAGGCATAGAAAGCGGAACCCATCAAGCTAAGTGTAAATTGTAAAAATATTGTTTTCAGAAAATGAGAAGTCAGATCACCTGCCATCTGCCCCCACAAAAGAGGAAAAAAAAAGGCTTCACTTAGCCATAAGAATTGGGCCGGGCCAATTCATTTGTGGGCCCTAATCTGTACCTCCCACTTCAAAACCAAGTCACCACACATCGAACTAGATCAACAATGAGCAAATGACTAATTTAGTTCCCTATTTTCTAGGAACAAAACAACTCTAGCACCGTACGAGCGGGTGCGGTAAGAAGGCATGAGAGGAGGCATTATCCTCGGCATGCTAGCAATCCGTTGTAGTCTAGCTGGTCAGGATACTTGGCGCTCACCCGAGAGACCCGGCAACGGAAGTTCTTTTTGGTTCAATTGTTCTTGCCTGTCGTTTCTATCTGCTCATCATCATGCTACAGATGCATGGCTAAGTCCATGTGTTGGCTAACAAACATATCCGAACATTCCTGCTACAAAATATTTGGTCCCTCCCTCCATCTGGGATTCCTACACTGCGCCATGCTTATGTTTTTTTTTTCTTTGTAAAGAACCATGTGCAAATCAGTTCAGCCCTTCACATCTGCTCCGGTAATGCAAAATCTTTACAAAACAAGTGGAAAAAAAAAAGATTGTCGCCTCTTTTGATCAACCATTGAATTAAGTGTAGCTTTATCAACAAAAGAGTTATGTTCTAAAGATGGCTGATTCTTCTACTCTCCAAGAAGAAACTTGGCTCCAGTTTGACCAGCATGGTCCTGTTTCTATCAGGTCCCTTCTGATCCATGGCAAGGTTTCTGCACAAAGCTAAAACCAGCAAACCACTATCAAGCCTCATTTGCGTCCAACATCATGCAGCTGACTAGAGTTCCTCAAATCCATCTTCATCGGCATCATCCTCTATTCTTTCCAAATGCATCCGGAAGCTCTCCATCTACCAAAGCCAGGGAAAGGAAAAATGAAATGAATGTTCAAAGTGCCAACAGAGAAGATTAATAGCCTTGCGTAATATCAAACCTAAGGCTGATTTTGCTACAAAAGATTTTCTAAAAGATGATTTCACAAGCAAGATATGTCAGAAAGATACATGGTAAGGTCCTAAGGATGTTACGTTGCAGGAGCAGGGAGCTACAAACTAGTCCAGGTGCTGAGCAGCAGCACTCCAAATCTTCCTTCAGGCTATGGAAACGGTGAGAGGTTGTGCTATTTGCTATTTCTGAGATTTATTAAATTTTCTTGATAGGTTTCATGTGTGAGTGCATTTTCTGTTTCAAAGGCCAGATAATAATGTAAGGGCCTGATCTCTTGGTTGTCCAATTGGACAAATATTACGACCAGACGATCTCTATACTCCCTCCGTTCCAAATTATAGGCTGTTTTAACTTTTCTAGATACATAGTTTTTACTTTGTACCTAGACATAGAGTATAGAGTATATCTAGGTGCATAGCAAAAGCTACGTACCTAGAAAAGACAAAACGACCTAAGATTTGGGATGGAGGGAGTAGCCAGTAATGCCAACTACCGGATATCCTACTGGGCATCAGATCAACAATCCAAATTTCCTGACAGAGCTATCAAGATAGATAGCACTGAGTCACAAACTACCATTAGTGAGTTTTTTTTTCACAAAAAAATTAGTATGTATATACCATTTCTCCTCTGGTCTAAAACCAACTCAAAATAAAACACAATGGGCCTCAATGGTTTATTACTTACTTGTACGTGCTTTTTTATGCAAGGATAGTTATATGTACTGTTGGTAATGTATTTCATACAGAATTGATAGTGATAACTAAAAATAGGCTATCAAAAGGGAAAACCATATTTTTTGTCTGGCCCTTGAAAAATAAATCAGATTGTTCTATATCAATGTCTGGTTGACTTTTTCAGAAACATTGAATTTAGATTTCATAGTGTCTACCACAAACCAGTAAGAATTTGCTAGCTGTTCCTCTAGCAGGAATTCTGACAAATTAATCTGAAATATTGGCCATGATCTCAAAATCTGCTCAGATAATCTTAACTTTAAAATACCGAAGTGAAAAAAATTCAAGTGGAAGTTTACTGTCTTACCTGTGCATCTGAAAACCGTAGCTGTTCTGCAACAAAAAGCAATCTGCCACGTTGATCCCGTGGAGTAGCTAGATCTAATCCAACATCCTTCACAACATCGTCATATCGCACAAAGCTGGCTTGAAAACCCTGAGTAAAGAAAAGCTTTCCCAGATTCTCATGTTCCAATCCCTGCAAAACATTTTACAGGGGAACTGTTATTAACAACCCAGTTTAAAGATAGTAATGGATTTTGAAGGATATATATATACTTAATCAACCATGTCCATTGATGCCATACAGTCTGGAAAATGGGGCAGTTCTCCTATGAAGATACTTCCTTTCATTGCTAAATTGCTTATAACAAGCAAGAGATTTTCCAAACTCGTTATTGTGGGCAGAGGTAAACCCTGCAATGACATTAAACTTCCATTACACAAAAAGCAGATGACTATAGGACCAACCCACCGAGAGAATACAAAATATCCAAATTAATGACAAAAAGGACCAACAATAATGTTTGAGAGTGCATGCGCACTGGGAAGGTTTTTCCCTGTTTTTGAACTTTGAGGTTTTATATGAATACAATTTAGTTTCATAATCTGCTACTGCTAAGACATAAGTTGGTTCAATCCTTTCTTGTTGTTACTGACTGCACGCTAAGAGCACAAAAAATCATATATACCATGACTGTGCTGCTGAATCGTGCTCAAGTCCAATCAAAACATTTGTAAATTCACTTTTTTAAATATGCTTTTTATGGATAGAATTAAATAAAAAAGGTAAGGAAATGAACAGAAAATTTTCCAAGGTTATAAGTTCAAGTTAAGCTAACTACCTGCAGTACCCACAAGCTGAGCCTATTCCCATTGAAGCCATTTTTGCTCAAGCTCTCCTGTAAATCAGGGGACTCCAAAGGGGTATGAAGCAAGACACAATTTCGTGAAACTTTTGCTCCAGACCCTGTAAACCATAAGAAATAAGGGATGCACATGAACTTTTGGCAATGATTAACGAAACTCTCAGTTTTCCATAAAAAAAGTAAGAAGATCCATCAGACACCACTGAATAAGTTCATGCTCTACAATAAGCAACTTGTTATGAGGCCAATATGTCGACGAGACATACGACATGAACTTATTAGCAGCATAAAAGAGATGAGCTCAATGCGTTTTTATGGTGTAATCTGTTTTCAAAAACTCAACCCAAAAGGAGAGACAGCTTGAAAGGTATTGCACTTAAGGTCAAGAATAGGCCCCCAAAGCCTGCTGCTAGCCGCACACTATCACTTTAGGGACCACACAATGACAACAGGGAACACACAACAAGGGGCCTTTTTTTTGCGAGAACCAGGGCTCGTGCCCTGGTAGGCAGCCTTGTAAGTTGTCACTGGAGGACACACACCACCGTGAATGAACACATTCTCACTACATCTGTTTTCAAATAATCGACTTCTGTGATGAAAATCTTTTGTAAGAGCTACTTCCTCCAGATGCTATTTTTTATTACTACATCTGTTTTTTGGAAGAATGGAAGGACTTGACTCAATAAAACTTGATAGTCTGAGGGCTCCAAATCAAGCCAGAACATGATTAGTATAGTGGCTTACTTGAACAAACTAGAATGGTTCAGGTACTGATGGTGGCATCATGTGGAAAAATAAATGGCAGATCGTAAACTTGGGGAGGAAACTTGTCATCAGTTCTTCGAAACAAACAAAACAAAGAAACTTGTAATTGTATAAGTCTATATTACACCTCTAAGCTGCCGAGTCGCAGTACTGAAGACTTTTCCTGGTGACACATCATACACAACAGATAGCCTAGGCCAGTTCAGCCTATATGGACGAGTGTCCATTCCATCTGTCAACAGAACAGTCTATAAGGAATGAGCCAGCATATTCTCCATCGGTTGGAAGCAAAGAGGTTGGCATAACATTTTGTTAAATTTACCTGTCTAATATCTTCCGAATTGCTGATCAAATTCTGCAATTTGTCATCAATATATCTGGTTGTTAGCCTATAATGGTCTTGGCAAGGCATTGCATGTGAATCTAGACAATCCATATCACGACATGCCACATCATGTGAAAGAAGAACTGCAGCATACGGGTCGATGAAAAGAGGATCTGCAAGCATAGCATCATTACATTACATTTGAACTAACAAATCAGCACACATTTGCATCCTAAAGAAGGTAAGACTCTACAGTAGTTATTACGAAAGCTTTCCAAGGAAAAAGTATAGTATGATTCAAACAGTAGCGGACATGCACCAGCATTTGCCAGATGAGAAACTTAGACATTTTCCACTGTGATTAATTAAATGAATAGAAAGCGAATCATATCAAAGCATATAATGTTAATCGAAGTAAGCCATCTGCACACACAAATATTTTTCTAACAAAGTTTGTACCTCAGTTGTTGTTAGGATCTTCTCAACCCAAAAAAAAGACACATGAGAATGAGCTCTATTGTTACAGTCTTGAGCACAGTAAACCGCCACATTGCGTTGAAACAGCAAGCAGTGAGATAACAATAGTCTGATCAGACAGCAGTTTCCCACAAAAGAGACAGCAGGTGGTTCGAGGACTCGAGGTCAACAAGAGGAGTACAATCCACCGAGGTTTCTCCTTGCCCAAAGAGAAAGAATCGCGACAGCAGGTTGTTCGAGATGCACAAGTATAGCTTGTCCTCAATTCTTCGAACAGGCAGCGCGCAGCTCAGCAGCACTAGCTAGATCGAAAACTCGACCAACCAACACCGCATGAAAGGTAGTCAGGAAAAAAAAAACCTGAGCGGCGAGACTCCTCGTCCCGGATGCGAGCGGCGCGGAGGGCGGCGAGGAGGTGCTGGTCGGCCTCCTCGGGCTCCGGGATCGGGCCTCCGCGGGGCGCGTCGGCGGCGGTGGCCGAGGGGGGCCGCGGCGGGCGCCTCCTGCTGCCCAAGGAGCAGGCGCGGTAGGGGGGACGTAGCGGCGGTGGCAGGGTCGGCGGCGCGCGACGCACGGTTGGGGCCGCCGCCGGCGCGGCGAGCCTCGGCAGCGCGGGCATGTGCCGCGTCACGTGCTCGAAGCTGTCGGTTGTTCCTCTCAACCCATTGACGGTGAGGCCGTGATAATGCATAATCCAACCGTTCTTCTCCGGTTTTCCGTTTCTGCTGCGGGGAAGCGTATTCCAAATTGGACATACTCCATGTCACTGACTCGCTGCCACTTCTCTCTTTTCTGAAATCTTGCATGACAGTAGATGACAACATGAACTGTCCATCATCCCTGATTTTGGTATGCAATTGTATAGGTTCCATAGTTGGTTGGTAATAGTGTAACACGGTAGTAACATAACACTGTTCTTTCACTATATGAAAAGTACTGTTTCGAGCAAGTCATTTTGTCTGTTTAATCCCTCAAACAGAATGCAGGCTTGCTTTACCACTGAACCTTTAGATGAAGTCGTAGATGTGCTGGGTGACCTTTAGATGAAGTCATTTCTCGAGGTGGATGAAGTTGGCGGCGCCGGCGATGACGGCCACCTCCTCCAGCCCCGGCACGTCGCCCTTGTGGATGTACTCCTGCACCCCCGTGTAGTTGTACGACATGGCCTCCTCCCCGTCCCCGGCCATGAACTTGGTCGGCACCGTCACCTTCGCCCCCGTCCACGGCGCGCGCCGTCAGCTCCCAGTTCCTGCACGTTGTTAGTTGTTACAACCACACCGCAGACTGGCTGGATCATCATCCATTACTCCGGAAAAGAATAGACGCCGTTCACGTCCAGCGTCCGGTGGGTGACGGCGACGCCCTCCAACTCCGTCGCCGTCGACATCTCTCGATCTCCGCTGCACCAGTGGGTGACGTACAGTGACAGCCAACAACGATTCTTAATGGTAGTGCCAACCAATATGTGCGATTGAAAAAAAAAGTGAACACAATTCTCTCTCACCAATATGATAATTGGAAAAGAAAGCATGACATTAAGTTAAGTAAGGTGTACTAAGATATATACTCCCTCCATTCTCTTTTGATAGCTATATTTCACCATGACACAATAACCAACGAAAACAACCTTACTTATCATATAATAAATGCAGCACAAATTTTTTTAGTTGGTCCTCCAATACTTTAACTGAGAACTTCTCATTACTAGTAATATTTATTGTCATAGCCCATACCAATAGCAAATATAGCTATTATTTGTGAACATTTGAGTTTTTAAAATACATCTATCAAAAAAGAATGGAGGGAGTACAAGAAAAAAAAGAGGAATCCAACCCTCTCACAATCCAGGATGCCACAAAGAATCTTGCAATAAAAAATTGTTACTATCCAACTTTTTTTATAAACAATCTATAATCACAATCACAAACTAAAACAAACATGCTTTGAGAAGGGAGGGAGCTGCGTGGAATCTGTTTGTGTCGTACTCCGGCATGGGCCTCGGTCTTGCTCCAACACAGGCCCATTAGGCACATTCATCTAAATGGGCCTCATGTTGTGCTTAACCAGCCCAATCATAAGCTTTATTGTTATTAATTAATTAAATATTAGGAGGAAACGGAGGGCAGATTTTGCGATGGAAAGAACGTCTTTGAACTGGCGGCGAAGCCCGCGTCGTGGCGCTCATCATTCCTTCTTGGTGTCGTTGCTGTCGTCGTCGGGAGCGCTCTCGTCAGACCCCGGCGCCGGCGCATCGGCACCGGAAGAGTCCCCAGCTGGCGCATCGGCATCGGCGGAGGAGGATCCAGATGGCGCCGGCGCGCTGGAGGCCTCAGACCCAGAGGGAGCATCAGCGGCGGCCGCCGGCGAGTCAGGAGCGGACGGGCCGCTGGCGCCGCCGCCGTACGACTTGGACGCGGCGGCAGGTCCCTCGGCGGTGGCCGCGGGGGCGTCCGCCGACGAGGACGAGGACGAGGCGTCGGAGGCCGGCGAGGCGTCGCCGCCGAAGGGCGCCGCCGCACCGTACGCTGGCGCGGCGGCGTCGGAGGGCGGCAGGGCGATGTCCGCGGACATAGATCCGGACGCCTCGGTGATGAGGTCGAGCGCGACGCGCAGCAGCTTCTCGAACTCGAGGCTGTTGTTGACGACCTCGTCCTTGTCGGCGTTCTTGGGCGCATCCTTGCAGGCGTCCTCGCAGGTGGAGGTGCCGCCGAGCGTGGAGGAGAGCCACGACTTGAGCTCGAAGAACTTGGCGTCGGTGGGCTCCCGGATGAGCCCGTTGAGGTGCGCCATGGCCTCCTCGACGTCGTCCCCGCAGCTGTCGAAGCACTTGAGCAGGGTGGTGTCCTTGGTGCTCAGCTTGCCCTCCAGGAACGTGGCCATCCCCGCGCCCTTCTCGGCCGCGATGGCCACGAACAGCTCGGCCAGCTTCCGCGGCGTCGCCTTCTGGCTCTCCGGCTTGGCCGCCAGGCCGTCGGCGCAGATCTTGGGGAACTGCGACTTGCTGCACGCGTCCTGCACGCTGTCGCCCACGCTCCGGGCGGCCGCCGCGCCGGAGACGAGGACGGAGAGGAGGAGGAAGAGGGGCGCGAGAGAGGAGCGAGCCATGGCCATGGCGTAGGAGGATGAGATGATGATGAATTCAATGGAGAACTCTAACTAATTGCGTGTTGTTTTGTTTTGCTCTTGCCATGGTCACTGGGCGCGCTTATATACCGTGGGGTTTCCGAAGGCCACCGAGTGACCTGTTCTTCGTCTTCGTGTATGGCATCCCGCCATTGTTGGAGAGTGGAAGGTGGCATCCGCGACACATGTTGGGTCTTGGGTTCCAGGCTGCGTGCCTTCTCCGACAGGTGTCCTCGTTTTCCTTCTTTGGCCACAGTGGAGATGTGTGGCTGGCTCTCCTCTCACTCGGTCAGGGTTTCAACGTTTTTGCGCTGGCGTTTGTCAAATTTGTGCCACCGAGGACATCGATTAATTTCTGTGAGCAATAATTTCATGGTCCGTCAATCGGAATTCTAATCGGAACTGGACAAATCAACTAGAAATCTAATCGGAACCTGGACAAATCAATCGGAATTCCAATCGGAACCCGGACAATCAATACCACATGCGGTCACGGCACGGCCTGTACATGGAGTGAAAGAGCGTAAAGTTGGCGGTATCATTTAAGTTCGGTAAAATTTACATTACCCGTAGCAACGTACGGGCACTATGCTAGTAAAAACTAAAAAGGAAAATATTTTAGCACCTCTCCTAATTATTTGTTGCAGACTGAGCGTTTGTAATTGTAAACCAGTGTTCGTAAATTTCTCTGTTGGGCTTATTGGAGCCAGTTTATTCATGAATTTAGCTAGACGGGTAAAGTAAATTTATGAGGGTAATAAAATGAAGAATCTTTAACCGCAGAAATGCCAACCTGTTTTTGAACAGATAAACGAAAACCTATCAGCCGTCAGCCCTAGTCTACTCCGCCCAATCAATCTAAGGCCTACTCCGCCCAATCAATCTAAGGCCCTATTTGAGTCCCTTTAGTCCCTGGACTAAATTTTAGTCCCTGAAGGAAACTTTAGTTCCTATCCTGTTTGGATGGAGAAACTGATAAAGGTCATTAATGCAGCTGCACAATGAGAGGGAGAGCCGGAGAGGGGGTTTCCCTTTAGCAAGCCCTTAGGGATTAAAGGGTTTTAGTCCCTTTTAGTCCTTGTGTTTGGAGCTCTTGGGACTAAAATGTCCCAAACTGGTGGGACTAAACTTTAGCAAGGGTAATCCAAACAGGACCTAATCAAGTTGCATACATGAAGTTGGATAGGAAGCAATTTATTTGTGTACCGAATTCGAGTCCTCGACTGGGCACGACTGCTCATATTTTTCTACATTTATTTTAAAATTTAACCAGCGTTATTTATTCAGTGGTAGGAGATATGTGCTTGTGGTGATTTCATCAATCTTAAATATCTATTATCTTAGTCTTCTGCAGATACTCATAGGGATAGGAATACATACGTGCATTTGTATCTTAGAGATGAGTATATGTATGTGTATAAGCGTCTGTATTTTTATTGTGTTTCGTAAAAAAATATTAGGCAATCATAGCCGCAGCACAGGGGCAGAGGGCGGACGGAAGTGGAGAGTTGTTGAATTGACGTGCTGGTCATTGGAAAGGCTAGAAGGAAGAATCGTTATGGCCAGTGACGGATCCAAAGAGGGGCCGAGGGGGCTCCAGCCCCCTACTGGCTGCAACCTCCATTAAAACTAAAGAAGAGGTAGGGAAGAATGTGAAGGGAGAAGAAGAAAAGAAAAAGAGGATGTGAGAGGCAAGAGGCGGAAGAAGAAGTCAGCCCCCTTATGATTCGTGGCTAGATCTGCCCCTGGTTATGGCCTTTTTTTTATGGGCTGTTGGACTGATATTGCTTTGGGCTAGTTGCGAGTTTCCTTGAGGGGGCTGTTGTCCATAATCCTATAATTAGTGAAATATTTTAGATAGGGACTCCTGTGCTGTTTTTTTTTTTTCATTTTGAGAAATGACTGCTTTGCTGTTAAGGAGGACTCCTGCGCACACCCCACTATGACTTACAAAAGGTTCAATAATTCAGTTTATTCATATTTTGTTATAATGCACCTAGGTGCATTTTTTATAGAGAATGCACCCACCCTCTGAATTGCAATTGTGATAGTTCTAGTTACAACTGGATTATGTCCAGTTGCAACCGGGTCGGTTTGAGTTGCAACCGGTTCGCGTCCAGTTGCAACTAGGTCGGTCTGAGTTGCAACCGGTTCGCATCTAGTTGCAACTGGTCCGCGCCCAGTTGCAACTAGTTTGCGTCCAGTTGCAACCGTGTCGATCTGAGTTGCAACTGGTCCGCGTCCAGTTGCAACTGGTTCACGCCCAGTTGCAATCTGTTCCATCCAGTTGCAGTTGGTCTATTCTCTCAGTTGCAATAGGTGTAGTCTCTCGGTTGCAACTGCTGAGTTGGTGCATTTTGCACAGAGAATGCATATTGTTGCAACAAACGCTAACTACGCTAACAGCCAAGTTGCAATTGAGTTGTAGCTATGATGGCAACTTATAGTACAATTAAGTTGTAATTACATGCTTGGTAAAAAAAGTTCATCAAATATAGTCTTCATGGATCTCATTTTGTTAGGCATATTTTTTTCAACAACCTGATGCAAATGGATCTGGAATCGGAGCTACGGCTTAGAAGATATTGCATTTTTTCGATCCAAATGAAAAAAGATTCCCTGCATGTATGCTGTTGGGTGGCAGAGGTGTGGGGGTGTACGGGAGGGTCTATGCATTTACTATAGCAAATACACCTTGTTGTATTTTAGTCTCGTCGTGTGTACATATATATATGTATGTATATATATATATATGTATATAGTGTTGCATCTATTATGTACGAAGTACAAGAAGTACGTTACACACATAGCTAGTGCAACTGACACAGGTCACCAACGCCTACATCCATCATGACGATGTAGGTGTGAAAGGCCTGTAGATTAGTGGTTACAAGAGCCTCAGTAGCACCTGAGGTTCTGGGTTCGACTTCCTGTGGAGCGAATTTTTTAGGATTTAACGGTATTGTGGTTTTAATGGTAGGCGACGTTCCCGTCGACAACGAGGCGCCTGTGGTGACTTGTCAATCTCGAGGATTTGCTGGCTCATCTCTTGAAGGTGCTCATAGTGGTAGGGTTGCGTGCGTGTATTCATAGGGGTGAGTGTACGTGCGTGTTGTGAGCATCTACGTCTGTATTGTGTTTTACAAAAAATCATGACGATGTAGGTACGTTTCCTATTTGCTTTTCATGTTCTCATTTTCCCTTTTCTTTTCTTTTTTCTGTTTCTAAAATTAATTTTTTATTACTATTTCTCTTTCACTCCTTGTTGCTTCTATATGTCAATATTTGTTCCTATGGAACAATTTTATTCCATTTGTTCTAATGGAACAATTTGTTCCAATAATACGGTTGGATCCAATTGAACAAATTTTAATATTTATTCTAAAGAAATAATTTATTCTAATAGTCCAGTTGGTTGCAACAAATTCTAAAATTTATTCCATTGTAACAAAATTTTACATTTGTTCCAAAGAAAACTTTTGTTCTCGTCTGTGATGCAACAAAAAGTTTCTGTTCCAATTATTTTTTTGTTCCAGAGTAATAATATTTGTTTAGGTTGTTCGTTTGGTTAGGGTGTACGTTTTGGTTTGGTGTTATGATTTTTTATCATGTACTAATTCATCTAAGAGAAATATGAGCTCTCCTAAATAAATCTAAGAGAAATATGACCTTTTGGTTTCTCTTCACGTTTCATGAGCAGAAGAGAGACACGGGCCAACAAAGAAAAAGGAAGCGGCCAGAGAAGGATGAGAGAATTGGGTCCACGAAAAATAACAGCCAAGTCGGGACGCGTCAAACCCGCTTCTGCGATCGATACGATCACAGTAACACGCGTTACCTGGAATCAGGACCCGGGCGGACGGGAGCGGAGAGTCGTTGAATCGACATGCTGGTCGCTGGAAGGCTACAAGGAATTGTTGTGGCCTCCTGGGCCATTGAGCTGCTATTGCTTTGGGCTAGTTGCCAGTTTCGTTGAGGGGGGTTGCTTTGGAAGATTTTTTTTATCCATCTTCTAGTACCCGAGATTCGTGCAAACAATCACAATTCTTGGATCCGCATCCAAACCCTAGCTTCCTCTTTCTCTCCTTTCCTCTCTCTCACCCGCGCCACCGCCACCACTGTGCCACCGGCCGCGCCGCGTTGCCCCCGCGGCCGCTGCTTTCCCTGCCCGCGCGCGCCGCCCCACGCCCTCCCGCGCCGCGGCGCTCCCGTGCCGCCGCTCTGCCTCTGCGCGAGCCCGCGCCCTCCTGGGTTGCCGCGTGCCGCCCGTGCCGCTGTGCCACCCCCGCGCTGGCGCCGGCCACCGGCGCCGAAGAAGAAGGTGGAGAAAAAAGATAAAAATGTTGGATCAACGTTCACGAAACGAAACGTTGGTTAAACATTTTTTCAGTAAAATATTGAATGAGCTATCAACTGGGTCTTGGTGGCCTAGGTGAGTTGTTTAACCATATTTTACAAGATATATAGGAGCCATTGCTGTAATCCTATGATTAGCGAAATTTTAGATATGGACTCCTGTGCTGTTTTTTTTTTCATTTTGAGAAATGACTCCTTTGCTGTTAAGGACTCCTCCTGCGCAGTGACGTGACTGCGCACTATTAGTCTTCCGAAGAGTAATAATAATAAGCACTAATTACGAATATAATAAGATACGATAAGATCATCATCGCAGCATCGAACAATAATAATTTGTATAAGTGCGAGAGAATCGAACAATTCTGACGTGCAAACTAAATTATCGAACCGCACCCGCCTGTCGTCACCAGGTGCGTCACTCACCGATCGAACGATAAATACGCCTAGAAGCGAAGCTGCCGTGGAAGTAGAGGACGAGAGACGAGCTCTCAGACCAACAACTGGAGCCGGGAATTGAGCAAGAAATAAAGGTATGTATGGAGAGTTGGAGACCCAAAGCCTGGAATTGAGACGGGAATTCCGGGAATTGAGCCGGGAATTCGATAGATGTGGTAACAGCGATAAAGGTGCGGGAACCCGGATCGGGTGACCTAATTGCATTGATTAACCACGAGCCTTGTCATTGATTTCCTTAATTAACTAACTAATTGTATTGTTAATTGATTGCTTCTCTTATCATACATGCATGTACATGTGTGTTAGTCTGGCTCGGGCGTCACGATAACCCACTCCGCCCAATTTCCAAGTTCCAGGAGAGGAAGCAGGTGGCCATGGCGGCCCATAGGGCGCATCACTACCCTGCTACTGCTAGGGAGGTGAAGGCCGCGGGACAGCATGCGGGCAATTCTTATTACTACCCGCCCGGGAAGAAGGTCTACCTGCAAGAAGATCAGGCAGCCGGTAACCCCCCTCCCCTCACCAGATTTGTAGATTTGAAACACCAGGAAGAGGAAGTAGCGGAGCAGCGGCGGATCCTCCAGGGCTGCGTAGCATACGGAGCACCCGTTGTCTTTCCATGGATGATGAATTAAAGCAGACATTTTTTAATGAAATACATGTCCAGACACGTCGCGAAAAAAATAGAATTGAAAGAGATGAGGATGAAAAAAGGAGGTGGGCGGCCGGGTATCAGTGAGTAGTGCCCCGATCCTCCGAGGCAACATACCATATATAATCGGAGTCCACCTTATATGTATATGGTGCGAAAGAGGGGTAAAACTGTTCTCCATAGATGGTCTCCCTCGCCATATATAGTTGCATGTTGCATATCATATGGAAGTGAAAAGAAGGAAGTACCATATTATAATAATCACATGAATATATATATATATATTATAAGCTAATAAAAAAGATGCATGCACCTCTCTCTCTATATATATTCCTACACACACATGTGTGTGTGTGAGAGAGAGAGGGGGATGCGCTGTTCTGTTACTCTACCATGCTTCATTCATACTCTACCATGCTTCATTCATGCCACCTAGAAAGTCCGTCTGCTGTTATACATCGTGTGACTAAACATTTTTCTTATGAAATTCTATAAGTAGTGGGTTCAAAACGCTATAAGTACTTATACTGAGCGATCGAAACTAAAAATCTTGATCATCAATACCTTTTACATAACCTCGCACTAAATGATAGTGATGTAGGTACTAATGTAGGACTAGACGTTAGTATCGGGTGGTAATACCAACCAGTACTAATATAATATACAATTTTACCAATTAGTACAAAAGATTTTTGGGACTTTCCACCTACCACAAATATACCGGTGGGTCGTGGACCCAGTACCTTGCATTAGTAATGAGTCTAATTTTCACTAATATATTTGTCTTTTTAAGCAAAGGAGGGGTTTTTTCCCTACTGATTAAAATTATATTAAAAGGAAAGAGAAAGAGTTCTTACAAGCCAACCTCAAGAAACAAAAAAGGAAACAAAGAAGATAATATTAAGCAAACTAATTAACCAAAATTGTTTATCCATTCTTCTAAACATTCTTCATGCTTAGCTTTCACTCGGTGCAATAGCAACGAGAGCTCCTTCTGAAAATATGACTTGCATGAAGAAGGGGACACTGGTTGTGCCTGGAAGATGAACGAATTCCTGGAAGTCCAAATTGCCCAGCGGAACAAAATCACCAAGTCCAAAACGATAGGTGTGTGAAGCTGAGCCTTGAGAGTGTCTAAAGCTGAAAGGATCTTGGTGATGCCTAGAGGGGAGGTTGAATAGGCGAACCTGTAAAACCTGAAAATTCTTCGCAGAAATTAAACCTGTCAGAACTTCCGATCCCGTTAGGAAATTCCGATGGGTCGAAACTTCCGACACTATATAGGAAATTCCGACAACAAAGAAAGTTCTAATACGAGATTCAAAATTAAACTTGAAACTTAAGAACCTGGCTGAATTAAAAGTTGTGTATCGATGCTAGAAACCTTCAGCAACCAACCCTAGCAAGCTCAACAACACGAAAATGTAGCTCGGGAAAAAATAAGCTCTAGGTCAAAAAGAATTAGATATGAACAATATGAACAAGAGACAAATGATTTGTTCCTGAAGTTCACTCCCACAAAGGAAGCTACGTCTCCATTGAGGAGCTCACAAAGAGCCGGGTCTTCACTAACCCTTTCCTCACTCAATCAACCACCAAGGAGGATTCAGTACTTACTATCAAATTCACAAAGGATTGGGTAATACAAACTTCCCGGGGCGCGCACACACGAGAGGACGCTCCACGGGCGACGCCGAACCATCTCGAAGCAAGGTTCAAGAGTAATAAACACGAATAGAATCAATGGAGATGCTTCAAGTGCTCTTGAGATGAAATGACAACACTTTCACTAAAAGGGGTCAAGTCTCACACCTCAATCTTGCTCTCACCCAAGCCCTAGCTCAAATCTATGCAAGGATTAGCTCTTGGAGGGAGTGGGAAAGTGTTTTGGAAGCTCAAGGAGGTGTTTCTTGCATGTGGAGTCAGCAACAAATGAAAGAGGGGGTGAAAGGGTATTTATACCCGAGCCCCAAAAACTAGCCGTTGCTGTGCTGAAATGAACTGGTCGGAACTTCCGACCCAAATAAAAAAAACAGCCCAAGAATCCCTGGTCGGAAGTTGTCTGAAACTTCCGACCATGGTCGTAACTTCCGACACACACTGAAATTTCAGGGTTAAGTGCTCAAGTGAGTGCTTTGTGTCTCTCTTTGATTTTTAGCTTCTCAAGCAAGTACTTTAGCATCTCCAGATCATCTTTTCCCATCCCTCTTAATAGTACGGTGTTTCCTATACTCAAATTCAAAATAGAAAATTACTAAATCTCTTCTTTGAGCTCCAACACCATCCATTAATCAATTTGGCGTCTTTTTACACATATTTTTCATTTCATTGCATCTTAACCTGTTCAAAACTCATAAACTATTAGCTCCTTAATTATGCATGTCATCAACACCAAAACCCACTTGGGGGGCCAAATGCACTTTCAATCTCCCCCTTTTTGGTGATTGATGACAACACAATTAAGGCTCACAAATAATATCATTAAACAGTTTTGAACCAATCATATAGTTGAGCTGCCCCTTAATATGTGCATTTTTATAATGAAATAAAAAATGGCCTCAAATGCCATTTGCACAAATTAAGAAAGCTCCCCCTATATCATTTAATTCGTGGGCTGCAAAGTGTGATAATAACCAAACGTGATTCATATGACATGATATATCACAACAATAAAGTGGAAATAAACAATATACCAAGTCATGAACATCACAAAAGCATTAAGTTCTAGAATCACACTAGCATAAAGAGTCATAAATAAGTCTTACAAATTCAAAGACTCACTTGGCACACCACGCATAATACAAATACATATTAAAAGTCTTACATGTCCACAAGCCATTAGAGTTCAAAGATCACAAGCTACGATAGATAGATAGATCAAACGTCCCAAGGCCGATGGTGAGCACACTCCCCCTTTGACATCAAGCACCAAAATGGAGAGGCCCTTCCATAGCCATCACTCATCATCGCCGTCATCGTCGTCGTCTTCCGGCTCGGTCGGATTGTTGGCAGCGGGAACATCATCTCCTTCTTCTTCACCCGACTTCTCACGCCCACCAAAATCTTCTTCAATCTAACCAAATTGAGAAGCACCAAACATCATGGACGGGTCGCCCTTCCCCTCCTAAGGGTTATAGAAGACGGGTGGAGGAGGAAAATCCATAGGAGCACGAACCGGAGAATGTGGAATGTCGCTCTGTTGGTGTTTTACCGGCAAGCCTACCTAGGGATACCCTAAGGTAGTAGACTTGTGGTTAGGGTGTTGCCGAGATCAGGAACTCGATGGTGCAAGGAACACAAGGGTTTAGACAGGTTCGGGCCGCAATAAGCGTAATACCCTACGTCATGTATGGTTTGTATTGCCTTGGGGTTATGCGTTATGTTTTGGAGGGGTCATCCCTGCCTGCCCTTATATATCCTGGGGGGACAGGGTTACATGAAAATCCTAGTCTGGTACGAGCTTAGGAGTCCTAACCGAGTACTCTCGGGTAGTTTCCTTCTGTACCGACTAGTTGTACTTACATACGAGTACTTAACAGTATGGATAAGGTATGAAACATGCCCCACCCCTTACTCTAGAATGTGATACGCCATGCGTGCAGTCCCGTTGCCCCGGGTCTGACAAGTCCTCAAGCTCTTCATAGCCAAGAACTGCAGGCTTCGAGTACTTTTTGAAGTCATCCTTCGATTTCTGCTAAAACTCCATCTTGAAGGTGTCTTTCGAGTACTTTCCTTGGCTACTCGAGGTTGTGAGGTGCTCTAGCCCCGAGTACTTTCAAGTCTTTTCTTTCTATGGGGTGCGATGCAAATCGCACTCCATATGGAGTAGCCCCCGAGCCTTAGGTTGAATCGAAGAATCAGGCTGAGGGTCCCACTAGTCTTGAATCTTCATCTTATCTTCCAAATATTTTTGAAAAATAAGCCAACAATGACACGTGTCCCGCAGCCCCCAAGTCTTGAATCCAAATCCCCGGTTTGGAAAAAGGATCCAAAACAACGTGGCATACTGAATAGTGTTATGTACAAAATATGTGTGAAATGTGTAATTTGCTGTGATGGTAAATTTTAGAAATCAATTGGTTCGAAATTCGAAAACCCCTTTTTTCGGGATAAGGTCCCTGAAAAAATGGTTAATCAAGTAAACTTCCCAAAACTTATTCCCAAAATACCGCTCAAAACAAATCACACACTTTTTTAGGGGAGAAAACTCTTCGGCTTTCAAACAGTAAATCTGGGCCTACCCGCTGGCTATTTAACCGTGTGTTGACTCTAGGGTTTTTACCCTTTCACTTTCTGCCTTAGCCATTTCGCTCTCTCACCCTCCCGCGCCGCTAGTCACTTTTAGATCTAGGGTTTGAGAGCCCCATTGAGCCCGTTCTCCATCCCCAGCCAAATTAGTCGAAAAATCCATCCACTCCATCGGTGAATCCTTGCGCCCCTCTCTCGAAGCCCCCGAGCGTATGCGAGTGAAGCAGCTCGTGACATTCAAGATGGACAACAAGAAACAGACATCTAAGGGGAAGAAGGAGGAGTCGACCACCGGCGATTGGGAGAGAAGTAAGTGCACCCGTGCCGATCTTCTTAACTTAGTTGCTCAAGGTCTTCTTCAATCAGAGGAAATGGTTCAATGGAAACCTTCCTTCCGCCAGTTCGTTCCACAAGAAGATGTAGATCAGATTGTCATCTTCGAGCATTTTGTCGAAAGGGGATTGGCCCTCCCCGCATCTGATTTCTTCCGCGGCCTCCTTTATCATTGGGGTATTCAGATCCATCATCTGAACCCTAACTCTATCGTCCACCTCTCCATTTTTGTTCATTTTTGCGAAGCTTTTCTTGGCGTCGAGCCACATTTTGATCTTTTCCGCTACTTCTTCCATCTCCGCCAACAACCATCTGAGGAGAAGCAGTACCATGTTGGCGGAGCCGGACTCCAATTCAAGCAGGGGAAGGGGAAGGAGTATATTGAGTACTCGCTCCCCACGAACCACTCGGGTTAGAGGTCCCCGTGGTTTTACATTGGAAACCATCCACCCGCACTGTCCGAGAGAACTCTAGGGAAGGCAATGTGGAGGCCCGAGTGGAACGAGAAGTTGAATCCCAACCAACTGCTGCAAGTTAATGAACTGCTCGAACTAATTAGCAAGCAAAAGGAATCAGGTGTAACCGGCGTTTCCATCATGGCCTCCATGTAGAAGAGGCGTATCATGCCACTGAAGAAGAGGTGTCGATATGGATTCGAGTACTTAGGAAGTAATGACCCATCTCGCCTTTTCGCAAAAATTCTTCCTTCACAGATGACTCTTGACCGTGTTCGCCGAGTACTACTCGATGCGAACACGGTTCCTTACGACACCGAAGCTTTTTAGTGCGGTGAATCCGCCGAAACTAGTGAGTAATTTGCATGTCGATTACTTGCAGAACTTGTGAAGTATCACTGAGTATTGACTCGTTGTCGTAATTTTCTGCAGGGGCACACTGAACTGTACCATTGTCCTGCTCCAAATCCTGACTTGCCTCGTGCGGATCACCACAAGCCAAGTGTGTTCCAGATGCTCAAGATCAGCCGTTTAGACCATGACCCCTTAACTATTGAGGAAATGATGGATTCTGACTATGATCTTCCTCTGGAAGCTTTCTTGAAGAAATCTAGCAAGGAATCGAGTAGCAGCATGGAGCTCCTGAGCCAACCAACCAAGCCGCGAGTGAGCGTGAGGAAGCGTAAGCTCTCCATCGCCAGCCTGTTAGACGACAACCCAAGGTAAATATGATCCTTGAGTACTTTCCTTGACAATTTTGATGTTCTTTGCTGAGTTTTCCTCTGTTCTGTTTGCAGTCCACCCGCCTCCCCCGTGTCCAAGCATTTTTTAAAAGACGGGGGAAAGTCAGGCCCTTCTGGGGATGATGCTGCACCAGTGGTTGACGTCCAGCCTGCTACAGCGGACCCTTCCGCTGTTGATGTTGCGTCGAGCCCCAGCAACCCGGTCCCAGCGAGTGCCCCAGAGGCTCAATCAAATGAGCCTGCTGGCGGCTCGGGGACCCTGACTTTTACAACTGAAGAAGATGGTGACCAAGAGATCCTCCACGTGAGTCTCGAATATTTAGACTTGTACCATTTTGTAGTTCATCTTATCGAGTAGTTGATATGACTGTCCTTTATCCAGCCCTTCCTCTGCTTTGGGCTTGGGGGAGCCTGATGATGCCCCGGCTGCCCAAGCCCCCGAGTCTGGGAAGGACATGGATGTTGCAGCGTTGGAGACCGGCGTTGCTCCTCCTCCTCCTCCCCCTCCTCCGGCCACCAATGTCGAGGCGGAGAAAGAATCCGAGTCGGAGCGAGTGGAGGTGGAGACCCCTGCACCGGAACTACGCGAAGGTGAGCCCATCTTGCCACCTCCATCTCCCAGCACCAAACTGCCGGTAGCTCGACTAGTGAATGCGGGTGAAGTGGCAGGCGAACCGCCCAAGGAGTCCGGCGCGGGAGATGCCAGTGCCGCGGGTAATGCTGACCCTGGTGCCAGCACCGTCGAGGCCGCGGGTACGAGTGGCCCTGGCGCAGGAGATGGTGGCGCCGTGACTACTTCTGAACCCAGCGCTGATGCATCGGATAGGGAAGACCTGCTAGTGACGCCGTATGGTTGGCAGCATACCATCGCGTCGGATCTTATTGATGACCCATATTTGACCAAGGAGAAAACAAAACATCTCCAGGGTGTCTTCAAGGACTTGTACGAGTTCACCACTGTAAGTTTTCGTCTTCCTCGAGTAGTTTTCTTCACCCCCTGTTTCACTTTGAGTGGTGATAATTGCTATACTCTGCTTTGTAGAACTTGATGGACTGATCCGAGGAAAAGTCCGAGAAACTTAAGTCCATTGAGGACGGCCATCGTAAATTGGCGGAAAAGGATGAGCGCATTCGCAAAGACATCAAGAAGAGGATCGACCTCCGCAATGAACTCGAGCAGTTGAAGAAAGAGCGCACTCAAGAATCTTGGCTTCTTAAAAATGATATCCAGAATCCTGAGAAGGAAAAGGCCGAGCTCATTGAGAAAAACAAGAAGATTGCCAGGGCTCACAAAGGTAACTTGTCGCCTTGTCTTGATGTCTTTATTTGCGATTGTTCGAGTAGTTCCTGAGACTCCTGAATACTTTCTCTTGTCTCTTGCCGCAGAAATCAAATCAACTTTGCAAAAGAAAGAAAACATGATAATAGATATGAACAATCTTGTTTACCGTGGCGCAGATGACATCGAGCGTCTTAAGAAGATCCTCCAGGATACAAGCGTCCACAAGAACTCGAAGAATTCAAGACTGCCGCGCAGGCTGTCATGGAGATGGTGGAGTTTCTGACTGAAGGTGATGCCGGCGAGCTGTCATTGTTAGAGAAGCTTCGTGCGACTCCTCAGAAGGTTGCCAGCTACATCTCAAAGGCCACCAGGACCTACATAGCTCAGGCGCTCGCGTTGGTGAAATCGTACTGGCCCAAGGCGAAGCTCGAACCACTCGCTGAAGGCATGGCGGCCGACTGCTCTGTTGAGCAATTCATGAAGTTCCGTGAAGAAGTCGAGTCCCTTGCTGACAAGATAGCTGAGAGTCTGGAGCAAGATGGTTAGTAGCAAAGACAATGTGTCATGATGAACACTTATGCCACTTGTTGATATGTATATAAATTGGCCTAGTTGATCATTCTTCAGCGTATATCTTTGTGTGATGTTTGCTGGTACGATCATAGGACTTAGAGTAGTTGGAGACGTTTGGGTTAAGCTACTCTAAGAGCATCAGCTTGGATGTAGTCAGTAACTTGACGTTCTGTAAAAGTGCTCGTAGAGCCAAAAGACTTAACCTAGATTTACCCAATCATGCGGTACGCTTGGTTAGCCTGTCAGTTTGAGAGCCTGAACAGCTAAGTTGTTAACGTCCCGCTTGTAGTAGGGAAATAACGTGGCCGTGTGATGAGCTTGGTGACCCCTTCGGCGGGTGCCTTAACGCTCTCTTTCGAGTAATCGTAGCAGCGGCCGGAACTGTGAGAGTACGTCGAGTGGTCTGCCTTATAGACTATACTATAAGCAAGTACTCGTGGCAGAGCCCCTGAGCATAAGCGAGCTAAGTACAAGTACTCGTGGCGGAGCTCCCAAGTATAAGTAGTCTAGAAAACATATAAACTCGTGGTGGAGCCCCCGATTTTAATGTAGGTGAAAAGATGTAAGAACTCGTGGCGGAGCCCCTGAGTTAAAACATGCGGAAAGTAGTCGAATTACGGCGAAATCAACTCTTTATTTTTTAAAAGGTGCTGACATGCAGCTGGCGAATTGCTTTTACAGCTTCTACTAGGCGTAGAATTTCCGGAGATTCTCTATATTCCAGGAGTTGGGAACTTCCTGGCCATCAGGGTACTGCAGGCGATATGACCCTGGTCTTGTGACTTCCGACACGATGAAAGGACCTTCCTACCGTGAATTGAGCTTGTGTAGCCTAGTTTCATCCTGGATATGGCGAAGGACCAAGTCACCGATATTAAACAACCGCTCTCGCACATTGCGATTGTGATAGCACTGGATGCTTTGCAGATAACGGGCTGACTGAACGAGGGTCGTGCATCTGGCTTCATCAACAGTATCCAGTTCCAGTTGCCAAGCTTCGTCCTCCTCCCCTTCGTCACACATCTCGACTCTAGGCAAGAGCCACATAAGATCTGCTGGGAGTATAGCTTCAGACCTGTAGACAAGAAAAAAAGGGGTACGTCCTGTAGCTTTCGATGGTTGAGTTCGAAGCCCCCAGACAACATGAGACAACTCATATATCCACTTGCCACCCTTTTTGCTGTTCTCATCGTAGAGTCTCTTCTTTAGTCCATTCAGAATCAAGCCGTTGGCCCGCTCGACTTCTCCATTGGCCCTTGGGTGTGCGACTGACACGTACTTCACTTCAATCGTGTTGTTTTCGTAGAATTCCCAGAACTGGTTTGCCGTGAAGTTTGAGCCTAGATCTGTGATGATGGTGTTGGGGCAGCCAAAACGATACATAATGTCCGAGATAAAGTTGACTGCCCTATCTGGAGTGAGCATGATAATCGGCTTGTACTCGATCCACTTGGTAAACTTGTCAATGGCCACCAATATGTGTGTAAAGCTTCCTGGAGCTGTAGTCAGAGGTCCAATCATGTCGAGGCTCCAGCATGCGAAAGGCCATGAAGGCGGTATGGTGATGAGGTTGTGCGCCGGGACGTGAGACTGTGTGCCAAAAAATAAGCACTTCTGGCACTTTCGTACGAGATCCTCGGCATCGGAAACTGCTGTTGGCCACCAATAGCCTGCCCTGTAGGCGTTCCTGACCAATGTCTTGGACGCTGCATGGTTAACGCATGTACCATCGTGTACCTAGAGTAGTATATTGCGGCCCCATGCCCTGGGAACACACTTCATGAGTACTCCTATGCTTTCTCCACGCTTGTAGAGCTTATCTCCGACGATGACAAGCCCCTTGCTACGCCTCATGATGCGTATTGCTTCTAGGCTTTTCTTTGTCACTCCAGGGGGTAGCTTCTTTTCCTTGATGAATTCGATGAAAGTCCCCCGCCAATCGACCTCCGACATCATGACCTCCCGACTGGGGTCCGAGGATCCCAAACTGGTGGTTGCTTGATTCGTGATCTTGATCGACGGTTCTTTGAGTTCCTGGAAAAATACTCCTGCTGGGAGTTGTGCTCGAGTGGATCCAAGCTTGGAGAGTACATCTGCTCCAACATTGTTGTCCCGGACGACGTGATGAATCTCCAGGCCAGCAAATTTGTTCTCCAGCTTGCGCACTCCCATAACATATGCATCCATCTCATCCTTTGTGCAGTCCCACTCTTTGTTGACTTGTTGCACGACTAGCAGCGAGTCGCCGTACAAGAGTAGTCGTTTGATGCCTAGTGAGACTGCCAGGCGGAGACCGTGTAGTAGCGCTTCATACTCGGCCTCGTTGTTGGACACCTTCCTAAGGATTTGTAAGACATACTTGAGTTGTTCACCCTTTGGAGAGATGAAAAGTACTCCTACCCTGCCACCCTCGAGCTTAACGAGCCATCACAGTACATTATCCAATGCTCTGGGCTGTTGGCTGGGGTTGGTACTTGGTTTTCCGGCCACTCAGCCATGGAATCGACCAATGCTTGGGATTTGATGGCTGTCCTTGGCTTGAAGTTGATTGAAAGAGCCCCCAGTTCTACTGCCCACTTGGATATACGATCAGTGGCATCCCGATTGTGGATTATATGCGCCAACAGGAAATCAGTAACAACTGAGATATTGTACTCGTTGAAGTAGTGGCGGAGCTTCCTTGATGTTATGAGTATTGCGTAGAGTAGTTTCTGAATTGAAGGATAGCGGACCTTCGATTCAGAGAGTACTTCTCTGATGAAATAGACTGGCCTTTTTACGCCAAATGCATGGCCTTCCTCGTTTCGCTCCACCATAAATGTTGTTCTGATCACATGAGTAGTTGCTGCAATGTACATCAGCAGGTTCTCCCCTGGACGTGGTGCTGTGAGAATAGGAGGTGACTGCAGGTGTTCCTTGCAGTCCTGCAAAGCCTGCTCAGCTTCCACCGTCCAGTGGAAATTGTCTTTCTGCTTTAGGAGCTTGAAGAAGGGAAGGCCCTGTTCTCCAAGTCATGAGATGAATCTATTTAAGGCCGCCATGCACCCTGTTAGCTTCTGCACGTCCTTGATCATTGAGCCTTCATGTTGGTGATGGCGGTAATCTTCTCCGGGTTAGCTTCAATCCCTCTATGACTGATGATGAACCCGAGTAGTTTCCCAGATGGTACGCCGAAAACGCACTTGGTAGGGTTGAGTTTCTATTGGAACTTCCGGAGGCTACTGAATGTTTCCTCCAGGTCTGCAATTAGGTCCTCGGGAATTCTGGTCTTGATGACCACATCATCCACATAGGCCTCGATGTTGCGGTGTAGTTGGTCTGCAAAGCACATTTGGATTGCCCGCTGCTACGTAGCCCCCGCATTCTTCAACCCGAAGGACATAGTCTTGTAGGCATAAGTCCCGAAGGGCGTGATGATGGTGGTCTTGATTTGATCTTCTTCCTTGAGGGCAATCTGATGGTAGCCCGAGTAGTAGTCAAGGAAGCAGAGGAGTACACAGCCGGCAGTGGAGTTGATTATTTGATCAATGCACAGTAGCCCAAAGTGGTCCTTCGGGCAGTGCTTGTTGAGATCGGTATAATCAACACACATTCTCCATTCATTATTATTCTTCTTCTTTACGAGGATGGGGTTGGCAACCCACTCTGGGTGGTACACCTCTTTGATGAAACTACCCGCAAGTAGTTTGGCCAACTCCTTTTTGATTGCTTCCCTTTTATCCTCAGCGAATCTACGGAGGCGCTGCTTTTTGGGGGTAGCATCAGGATCCACTTTCAAACTATGCTCAATCAGTTCCTTGGGCACCCCTGGCATATCCACTGGTTTCCATGCGAATATGTCTCGGTTGGCCCTAAGAAAACTGATGAGCGTGCTTTTCTATTTGGGGTCAAGCTGTGACCCGATCAGGGCTATCTTGGACGAGTCTCCTTCCTGCAGCTGGATGGACTTCAAGGCGAGTTCTCCGGTGGGCTGCGGCTTCGAGTAGTTCACCTTCTTTGTGGGAATTTCTAGCCGTATTTCGGAGAGGTGTTGCGCAACCGCGAGTACATCACCTGAAGCATCTGGTGCACGCGTAGCCGAGGCGTACTCGATGGCCTTCTGGTCGCAGTCGTAGGACTTCTCCAGGTCACTGCGGAAGGTGAGAACCCCACTCTTTCCTGGCATCTTCAGGTGTAAGTAGACGTAGTGCGGTACGACCATGAATTTGGCCATTGCAGATCTGCCCAGGATGGCGTTGTAGGAGGTTTTGAAGGTTGCCACTTTGAACTTGATGTCCTTGGTACGGTAATTTTCCCTCGTCCCAAAGGTGACGGGAAGCACCACCGTGCCAAGTGGCGTAGCTGCGTTCCCAGGTACGACGCCGTAGAAGGGAACCTTGCTAGGGGTAAGCATGTCGATGAAGTTTGCTCGCATCTTCCTTAGGGTACTCGCAAAGATGATGTTGAGGCCACTGCCTCCGTCGATGAGTACTTTTGCGAGCCTGACATATGCGACCATCGGATCTAGGACGAGCGGGAGTTTGCCCGACTCAGAAAAGCTCATCCACTGATCAGCCCTGGAGAACGAGATGGGGACCTCCGACCACCGGAGGGGTCGTGGTACCGCCGGCTCGACGGACATGATCTCGCGGCAGTGCAGCTTCTGAGTCCTTTTGGAGACAAATCCTGACTCGCCACCGAAGATGCCGTTGACCACCTTGGATAGTCCGAGAATTTGTTGGCATCTATCTTGTTCTCCGGGTCTTCGTCGTCCATGTCCTTCTTCTTCTTCTTGTCGCCCTTCTCCAAGGGCGGGGCGTTGAGGGACTTCTGGAGCTGTAAGCACTCGAAACCAGCGTGCTTTGAGTGTGGGTGCCACGGGCATTGTTTCTGCATGAGTTTGTCAAAATCCTCTTGCAGATTGGATGGCTTCTTGCCTCGCGGGGCGCGATTGATAGCCGCGACAAGATTGTCTAGCTTGCGCTTTCCGGAGGATCCCGAGTAGTCCCGCTGGCTTCTGTCGTTGTGGTGGTCATTGTTGCGCTTGCTATAGTCGTTGCCACGTTTTGAGAACCGATCACGCTCCTGCTCCTCTTGGTTTGCCCAAGTCTGCATCCTATCGCGGAGGGCAGCAACAGTCTTGGGGCGGTTGCGGCCGAAGTCGCGGAATAGAGCCTGGTCGGTGATGCCGTTGTGGACGCAGTCGATGACGTCTCTTTCCGAGATGTTGACGATCATAGCTCGGGTGTCGAAGAAGTGGCGAGTGTACGAGTGCAGGAGCTCGTTCCTTTCATGCTTGCATTGGGACAGGTCATGTCGAGTACCTGCCCAAGCAATCACCCCTTGGAAGTTGTCGATGAAGACATTTCGTAGTTGCTCCCAGGAGTCGATGGAGTTCTTAGTTAGGCTCTCCAGCCAAGTGAGTGGGGCGGTCTCCGGGGCCATCGGAAAGTAGACGACCTTGGTGGTATTGGTGCTGCCTGCGACTTCAATGGCGGTGGAGTAGCATCGTATCCACTGTTGAGGAGATTGCTTACCATCATACTTGGTGATGCCGATGGGTTTGAATCCCTTCGGGTACTTGTCGATGTCGAAGCGGGAGGAGAAAGCGGGGAAGCGATCGTTGTCATCCCGTGTAGTGTTTCCCTCGGCTCCGGCGCGTTCCTTCCTCCGATTATCGATGATGGAGCGAGCATTGCGCTCCATGTTGATCTTGTCACGGAGGTCGCCCATTGGAAGCTTTTCGAGCTCCAAGCGGCGGTAGTTGTGAAATGAGCCTTCCGGGTGTGGTGCGTGGGTCGCTGGTCGGCTTCCTTGCGGACCACGGCTTCCCTGTTGGTTGTTGGAGGAAGCATCTTGTCGCCTGGGATGGCCCCCTGGTGTTCTGTTGACTTGGCTTTCTCCGTCACCCTCGCCCCTTCCACGGGAAACCGAGGGCATCGGGTTCTGCTGGTTGATCTGCAGCAATGCCCACTGCGCCATGCGAACGGCGATCTGGACTTGCGGGTCGGGGTTGCCAGCTAGCACTGCGGTTATACCTGCAATGTTGGCGTCAGGAATGTTGAACCTAGCGTCCTGTGCTGCTGCGAACTCAGCGTCGAGGTCGCATTGAATCCCAGCACGCCGATCGTTGGCGTCCCTTCTGCGCTTGGCATGCTTCCTGTTGCGCAGCCTGCGGGCCTCACGGTCCTAAGCGGACTCGTTGGCGGCATCTGCAGTGTGCTCATCCTCAGAGATCTGCTCAGGCCTTTTGTTGCGGTGCCTGACGTTGTATTCGTCGGATTCCGCCATGAAGATGTGGCGGTGTGTGGATGGATCATCGGAGCTATAGTCTATGAGTACAGTTCCGCCAGGGGTGCTCTCACCGAGTGGTCGGCCCTCATGGAAAGGCATGGAGTCAAGGTGAGCGACCAATCTTTCATCGTCTCCGAGTAGTTTGGAGGGTTTCATGCCCTTCCAGTACACGAAGCGACCCTCCGATGTGGAGGTTATAACCAAGCCCTGGCCACCCAAGTAGGGTTCAGCTTCGGAATCGGAGTCCGAGTCGTAGTCGTCGAAGATAGGGGCCTCCCGACATGCGGTGGCGTCCTTGTCCCCAAACTAGAGTAGTTCATCCAAATCCTTCTCCAATGCGGAGTAGAACTCGGACTTGATGGCCTCCTGGTAAACAGTGGCCGTATTGCGTAAACCGAAGGGGAATTGGTCATGCTGCTCCTCAGATGGAGTCGAGTCCGATCCGAGGAAGCATGATGCAGCACGAGTCGGAGTCGCATCAAAAATAGACATCTTCTCGATCTCCCTAGCGTGGTCAGGGAGCAGCATCTCGTCGAGGTTGTCAACGAACTCGTCGAGAACGCTGCTTGGTGTTGCTGCAGATGCCTCTGGTTTGTTGTCGATGAGGTGCCGACGGAAGTCGCCTGTGCCATCAGAGACACAGACCCACGAGCCGAAGATGAAAGTAGTGCCCGTAGAGGGCACTGCGCTGGTGAAGCTAAAAGTTGCCATCGAAGTTCGCCGGTGGATCTTTGATGAGCACCCCTACCTGGAGCGCCAGCTTTCGGTGTTTTACCGACAAGCCTACCTAGGGGTACCCTAAGGTAGTAGACTTGTGGTTAGGGTGTCACCGAGATTAGGAACTCGATAGTGCAAGGAACACAAGGGTTTAGACAGGTTTGGGCCGCAGTATGCGTAATATCCTACGTCCTGTATGATTTGTATTGCCTTGGGGTTATGCGTTATGTTTTGGAGGGGTCCCTGCCCGCCCTTATATATCCTGGGGGGGACAGGGTTACATGGAAATCCTAGTCTGGTATGAGCTTAGGAGTCCTAACCGAGTACTCTCGGGTAGTTTCCTTCTGTACCGACTAGTTCTACCTACATACGAGTACTTTACAGTATGGATAAGGTATGGGACATGCCCCACCCCTTACTCTAGAATGTTCTACGCCACGCGTGCAGTCCCGTTGCCCTGGGTCTGACACACTCTTGGCCATAATCTTCTTTTGCCTTGCCTCAATCTTGATGAGCTGCTCATCCACATACTTCTTGTGGGCATGAATTTCTTCTGCATAGTGTCGCCCAACATTGAAGCAAGCGAACAAGCCCTATGAGAGGAAGCAAAGAATGCCCTTCTTCTTAAGTGCACGAGCTGGAGGACCATGAGAGGTAGAAGGACCACGTGAAGTAGAGGGACCTCGAGATGTAGATGGAGCTTGAGTAATAGGTTCTTGAGTTGGCCCTGCAGATCTTCTTTGAGGCACATGCTTGCCAATCTTCACAAGACGCCCAACGGTGCCCTTGCTTGGTGTTGACGTTTCCTAGCGTCACAAAAATAAATCCGCAAGCGCACGGATACCGTTGTAGCTTTCAACCAGGAGTATTCCAAGGGTATCATATCCACTGAGGAACGTGTGTACTTTCTCTATGGTTCAGGTTCGTCCAAGGACACCACACCCGCTAGAGGTGAGGGTAGAGAGGTTTCCTAAGGCTGGGTTTCAGAGATAAGATAGAGCTATCCTAGTTACTGGCTTCGGGCTACTAGCCTCCCACAGAACAAGACAAGTGAGTTCTAGTAATGCGGCATTGGGATATACCCGAACGGGGAGGGTTACACTAGATAGACAGGGCTGTCACCACCTACTACCTACCTCATCTAACCATGGGATACCACAATCAACACGTAACTCTAGTCTAGACACCACGTCTACACTATTGTTACTACTCTAGCCTATGGCCTTAGACTAAAGCACCCACTAAAACTAGTGAACTACTGATCTAGCTAAGCAACTAAAGAGCTAGAAGTATAACTTAACTAAGAAACTAAGCACATAAGGAAGTACGAACACTTACTTTGATTGACAAGCATCCATCGAGATACAAGTTGGAGAAGAGTGCCGACAAACCCGACACTTCCCCAAACTCCTCCCCACTCTCTCCCTAACTCTAATCACCTCTAGAGATGAGCCTAGGGCTCATGAACACAAGAGAAACTCCAAGAGGGAGTTGATAGGGATATGAAGGTGTGTCCTCTTTAGAAGCACCCCCCCTTATATTTATAGGGGTGAGTGAGAGGTGTTCCTACCGTGCAACGAGCTGAAGCCTGCCCAAACGCCTTAAGCAACCAATGAGGAAGCGCCACGTCGAAGAGATAAGTCGGTTCCCTCCTTCTTGGGTCGGACGACCTACCCAGGTCGGCCGAACCAGGTTCGTCCCGGCCCAGCTTCTTCCTTTGCCACGTTGTCCGAAGGTGGGTCCTAAGGTCCTTGGCAGGTGAGTGGGCCCTGGTTGAGGCTGGTTCTTTGCCTTGTTGGCCTCTTTTGCCCTTTGCCTTGCCTGTTTGCGCATTCTAGAAATTACGCCTTGAATCTTTGATGCTCATTTCCTGCAATTTCGTCCCGTAATCGCCTGCATATAGAAGTTGACCAACACTGGTGGAATTTGTTAGATAAAGCCCTATTCTAGTTTTGATCCTTGGATAATTGTCGCTTTTATGCAGGTTTTAACGGTCGAAAAGTGGTCCGTATTGAGCGTCAACAAGATCCCCCACACTTGGCCCTTTGCTCGTTCTCGAGTGAAGGCGACAGAACCAAGGCGGAACGGCTGCTCTGGTAAGGTTCCTGCATAAAAGTTATTCTAAACCCTTACCTTTGTTCACGAACCTTGAAGTGTCTACCAATATGTTGTGGGCGGTTGAAAGATGGAATGATGAGGGCTTAAGTATCCTCTACCGCTCACCTGCTGACCTTGGGATGTTTTTGAAAGATTTTTGAAAAGAAAATATTCCATGGTCTTACCTTCGGGCAGCACTCTCGGTCACTCATTAATTAATTTGGCTCAGAAGTTTAACCCTCTCTCCTTGTGGGTAAAGCTGAAGTGAAGCTCGGTAGGAGGTATATGAAGACGCTCTTGAAGGTACATCTGTTGCAGTATCAAAGGTTGGATCCACGGAGATTCTGAATCATTTACCTGTTTGATCAAGAGAGTGCACGTGTGGCGGATGTGAACTCTTTCGGTATTGATCTTTTCCTCTCTTCTTTTCCCCTTTCTTTCTTCTTTCTCCCTCTCTCTCTTCTTCTCTTTTTTTTTAGGTCATGCTTCTTTGGCATGCCATCTTTTATTATTTTTTTCCTCACTCTCTCTTTTTTTCTGGGGAATATTTGGAGAGCGATCATATACCTTCTGAGGACACTTTATTAATGGAATCGAATGATAATTCGTGCACATGCCTCTCGACCAAACACATAAAGGAACAGATCTCGCTTGTGTCACAACATTTGATAAAGCTCAATGTAACAGCAAGGCGCTTTTATGTGGGGTTTTTTCACAATGTAAAGTAATTGCATATGGCTGTGGTAGGTAGAAGGATAAATAGACCATGGGATAGTTTCGATTTTAGTTGAAAAGAAAATTTCCCAAGTTCAGCAAGAGAAACAGGTAGAGAAACTTTAATCAAAACCATATCTCATCAATCAACAGCTTTAGCATTATGGGTTCCCTAGCTAGTGGTTCGCAAACTCAAGCATGGTAAAGAATAAAATTTATGCATGAATCACCCAGCGGCACGGCGGGTTCTCATGAGTTAAACTGTTTTAGATTAGGAAGTTTTAGTAGCATGTTTAAATCTCGGAGAACACGGAGAAAACGAGTGAGGACGTGCAAACCGTGCTTCCAGAACGAGACAGCATTGGGTATTCACTTGTGTATGAGTCCGTCCTGCAGTGCACGTGAGTCGTGGGGGCGTGTAGCTTTATGTAGCGAGGATCTCCACCACACTTGTTTTTGAACCTGTCTTTATTCAATCAAAGCAAAAAGTAAAATGTAAAGGGGCTCTACCGGCATTAACACCGGGGAGCCAAAGTTTGACTTATTCAAGTAAAATGGGGGCGCTTACAATGAAAAATAAAATGAGATGAAGCAAACTAATCGAAGGAAATAAACCTGATCCTAGCCCGACTAAACTAAACTAAGGAAGAACTACACTAGTATAGGTCTTCCTGTTCTACCGCTGTGTAGAGACGCTTGAGCCTAGAGCTCAGGCCACCGCGAAAAGTGCGGAGGTCGTCATGAAGCTCCTTCGACCTCAAGCTTCCGCTCAGCCAGCTGATCCTTGATCCGCTTGTTCTCCAAGCGAAGCTCTCTAACCATGACCGTAAGGTCAGCTAGCATGAGCTCCTGAGGGGCTTCCTCGTCGCTACTATCAAAGTAGCCTCCGGTTCTGTTGGCTGCAGGCTGTGACCGGTGTCGCCTGACTCGCTCTGGGGGAGCCAGCTACTCCGGCTCCTTTCCCTTGGCAGCACGTGAAGGGGTGAACACCGGAACCTCGTCTTCCGGTCGTGGGCTCTTTGGCTCTGGCATGGGAGGTTTCAAGTAGTGCAGATGGGTTTGGAGGTGGAGAGGTGAAGGTAGATGGAAAAGGTTGAGAGGAGGAGGAAGGGTTTTCAAGGAGGAAGAAAAAGGGAAGGAACCCTATTTTCTGCCGTCGAAAAGACATGTGGCAACCAGATTTTGGGCAAGGATGCGAGGATAGCCTGGCCTGCCGAAGTTGGGCTGCTGGGGCTGCCACCCTGGTTCGGCCAACCTAGGTGGCCCAGCTGGCCTTCCTCCTTCTCTGGACAGCAGTGGGGAGAGTCTAGGGCGTTTATGCAAGTGACTTACCTTAGGATATGGCCTATAGAGCCTTTAATTAAGTATATAGTCATGTTGAACAAGTTCAATCACGTCTACATCTTCATCTAAACCTGTATTATGATCTAAAAATAATTTCAGACGATGGCCATTTACCTTGTGGATGTTACCTTCATCATCTTGGATCGTTATGGCTCCATGCATTGATGTGTCGATGACGAGGTAGGGTCCCGTCCACTTGCTTCTTAACTTCCCATGACCGAAGAGTTTTACCCTAGGATCGAAAAGTAATACCTTATCTCCGGGTGTGTAGACTTTCGGCTTTAGCCTCTTATCGTGCCATCTCTTGGTTCTTTCTTTATATAGTGTGGCACTGTGATAGGCTTTATCTCTCCACTCCTCCAATTCTGATATCTGCCTTTTCCTATGCTCTCCTGCTAGGTCCAAATTCATGTTCCATCTTGGGATAGCCCAATGTGCTCTATGCTCCAATTCGACGGGTAGATGACACATCTTCCCATAGACAAGTTGATAGGGTGACATGCCAATGGGAGTCTTGTTGGCTGTGCGATATGCCCATAGTGCATCCGCTAGCTTAGGCTTCCATTGTTTACCCATCTCATTGACGGTCTTCTGCAGAATATTCTTGATCTGCTTGACCACTTGTCTGAGGGTGATATGGGATTGCAATGTTATGATGTGCCCCGAGTTCCTTGAGGAAACTTCGGAAGGCCGCATCGATGAAATGCGATCCTCCGTCGTTGATTACCATCCGAGGTGTCCCAAACCTTGAAAAGATTACCTCTTGAAATATTTTTCGGGCGTGCTTTGCATCGACAGCCTTGCATGGCATTGCTTCTACCCATTTGGACACATAATCCACAGCGACCAAGATATACTCGCAGCTATAGGACTATGGGAAGGGTCCCATATAGTCAATGCCCCATACATCAAAAACTTCCACTTGAAGGTTGTATGTGAGAGGCATGGCATCATGAGCTGAGATTCCTCCATGTTTCTGGCAACTGGGACACCTTCGAACGAAGTCCTTGGTGTCTTCGTACATTGTTGGCCAATAGAAACCACTATGCCATATTTTCGCTTGAGTGCGAAACACACCATAGTGCCCTCCATATGGTGCTGCATGGCATCTCTCAATAATCTTGATTCCTTCTGCTGTGGGGACATATCTTCGGAGTAATCCATCTGCAAAGACTCTGTAGAGGTATGGCTCATCCCATAGGTGTCGTCTGCTCTCGGTCACTAGCTTTTTCTTATTTTCCCTAGATGAGACATACCCTGAAACCATAAAATTGACAATATTTGCGAACCAAGGGTTTGAAGCTGTTACCTTGAGTAGCATCTCGTCCCGGAGGAAATCATTTATCGGCAATTCCTGCGTGTTAGTGATATCCATACGCGACAAATGATCTGCAATCGAGTTTTCTACTCCTTTTTTATCTCTAATTTCTAAATCAAATTCCTAGAGTAGAAGGATCCACCTTATGAGCCTTGGCTTTGCATCTTTCTTAGTGAGAAGGTACTTCAGAGCTGCATGGTCAGTGTATACAATAACCTTTGCACCCACTAAGTAAGATCTAAACTTATCTATAGCAAAGACAACTGCCAGGAGCTCCTTTTCAGTTGTGGCATAATTAAGCTGAGCTCCTGTTAGTGTCTTGCTCGCATAAGCGATCGTGTGATGCTTCTTGTCCTTAGTTTGTCCAACTATGGTCCTCACCGCATAATTACTAGCATCACACATGATCTCAAAGGGAAGTTTCCAATCTGGGGGTTGAATGATTGGAGCTGAGATGAGTGCCTTTTTGAGTGTGTGAAAGGTTGTTAGGCACTCATCATCGAATTGGAAAGGGGCGTCCTTAGCTAGCAGGTTTGTGAGGGGTCTAGCAATATGGGAAAAGTTAGCTATGAAGCTCCGGTAGAACCCTGCATGACCTAAGAAGCTTCGGATTCCTTTCACATTGGTGGGCGGCGGAAGTCGTTCAATGACTTCAATTTTCGCCTTGTCCACCTCGATTCCTCTCTTAGAAATGAGATGTCCGAGAACAATGCCCTCACAGACCATGAAGTGGCACTTCTCCCAATTTAGCACCAGGTCCTTCTCTTGTCATCTTTGCAAGACCCTATCCAAATTCTTGAGGCAATGATCGAAGGTTTTACTGTAAACCGAGAAGTCGTCCATGAAGACTTCCATAATTTCTTCGATCATGTCCGAGAAGATGGACATCATGCACCTTTGGAATGACGCGGGTGCATTACACAACCCGAATGGCATTCGTCGGTACACATAAGTTCCATAAGGGCATGTGAACATAGTCTTGCTTTGGTCTTCAGGATGGATTGGGATTTGATGAAAACCGGAATAGCCATCAAGAAGACAGAAGTAGGAGTGCTTTGCTAATCTTTCGAGCATCTCGTCGATGAAGGGAAGCGGAAAGTGATACACATTCTCCATCCCGTGACAGTTCGTTGTGGGATCAGCTCGTTCTTGCTGTTCTCCATGACCGTCATACCACCTTTCTTGGGCACTACCTGTACTGGGCTCACCCACTCACGATAAGGGACTGGATAGATAATTCTGGCGTGTAGGAGTTTCAGGACCTCCTTCTTCACCACCTCATGCATCTCATTGTTCAACCTGCGTTGAGGCTCCCTGGAGGGTGTCATAGCGGGATCTATGGGAATGCGATGAGTGCAAAGAGTAGGGCTAATGCCCTTGAGGTCTTGGATGGCGTAACCAAGAATAGCTCAATGCTTTTCTAAGACAATGATGAGCTTTGAGGTCTCCTCTTCTGAGAGTTTGTCACTGATGATCATGGGGGCCTCTACATTGCTGTTTAGGAAGGCATATTGAAGACCAGAAGGTAATGGTTTAAGCTCAACTGGAGGTCGGGCTGGGACTTCGAACTCCTTGAACTCTAAGATTTCATCAGAATCTTCCTCTTCTTGTATGAATTCTTCAACTTCCTTTTCGAGGGCCATTTCTGGCGAATCTAGAGGGTCAGTGTCCAGCACCTCCTCAACTGGCTCTACTATGGGGGAAACCTCTGCCACTGAATTTACTGATCGAGTGATAGCAACAGAGAGGGTTTCTTTCCCCAGTTTGACGTTAAGGGTTCCTGAATTCGGCACGTCCGTGAAAAGCTTCACGATTGGATGGCCGATAAGAATGTCGAAGTTGGGAACTTCGAACACATGGAAATCTAGTTTCATGTAAGAATGAGTGAGGACAAAGTGCGCCATTCTGTAACGTCCCGCCTCCCCGAGGCCAGGCCCGCTTACATCTGGTCGCTTCCTAGGACATAGACTGCCCTCACAGACCAACACAAGTCTTTTCTGCGCACTTTGTCCTCACTCATGCGCACCCGGGAAGAATTTCCGGGACGGTCACTCATCCCCAAATTGCTCCAAGCCAAGCACGCTTAACTTTGGAGTTCTTTGGAATTGGGCTTCCGGAAAAGAAGTTGCAACTTGTTGGTATGAGTATCCTATTAATGCTATTAAGCCTTGGGCCAGGATGTCACAGTATCCTACAGTTTTTAAAGATCGGATGTACAAGAGCATGACCCGTAAGGTGTAAATATGCCTTTTTCGAGGAGAAATGTGTAGAGCCCCAAATGTACTGCCAACAATCTTCAGCATATGACAGTGGGTGATTTTGTAGCAGCTGTTGGAGTGTCTCTATCTGATCAAAAGCTTCTACCGAGAGAGGTAAATGGAAAAGCCTATGAAATGGCAAAGTATCTGCAGCTCGGTTGAAAGACAGGGTTTTATTCTTCACAAAAGAGAAGAGTTTTGGATATTGTTGTTGTGGCACTTTGCCTCCCCAAAGATCAAGCCAGAATAGGCAAGTTGAACCATTCTGTAGGGTAACTCTAGCCATTCCTTTATAAGCATCCAGAAGTTTGAGGTTATCTCTCCACCAAAAGGAACCTTTTGGAATTTGACTTGATAATTTGCCATTTCTAAATGACAGTGATGTAGTGGGTTCAAAACGCTATAAGTACTTGTACTGAGCGATCGAAACTAAAAATCTCAATCATCAATACCTTGTACATAACCTCGCACTAAATGATAGTGATGTAGTATTAATGTGGGAATAGATATTAGTATCGGATGGTAACACCAACCAGTACTAATATAATGTACAGTTTTACCAATCGGTACTAAAGATTTTTGGGATTTTCCACCCGCCACAAATATACCGGTGGGTCGTGGACCCGGTACCTTGCATTAGTACTGGGTCTAATTTTCACTAGTATATTTGTGGCAGATGGATATGGATGAGTTATTCTCTAGTAGTGACCACTGGAGCTATATTTCTCTCTTCATCTCTCGTACTACAACACTACCACAGTCCCCTTTCTCTACACTAGTAAGGTGCCCGTGCTAACGCTACGGGTAAATTATGATCCAAAGCATCAGCCGGTACTCCATAAGCTAATATACGAAAAGCCACGAGGATACGGTGTCGCGGCATCGAGAGAACGATCGGAAAAAAACATGAGAAACGATCCGACGTGGCCCACGGCTAATTTGTAAGTTCTTTTCATAAAAAAGGAAAAAGAAGACCAACCCCGCCCCACCCACACACCCACCCAAAAGTCACGAAACAGGCAAATATCCATAACTCGAGTTTTTGCAAGCATCATCAGAAAGGCATACATGATTATGTGAAGATCACGTATTAGTTCACAGCCATACATGATTGAACCAAAACAGTAAATTAAATGGCAAAACCAAAAAGGCATTGCCTGTTTTTGGACAGCTAAAAATTATGAAATTTAAAATAATGCAAATCAAGAAGCATTGTCTTATGAATATTTTCTGTAACACTTCAGCATATAAAATAAAGATACAAATTTGGAAAAAAAAAGATCAATTCAGAGTCTCAATATAATGTTAGCTGACACTTGAAGTAATTCGCTTGATGAAATAAAGCTCTTGTCCCTTGACCAAAAACAACGGATAGCTAAAACAGAAAATATTATCTTGGTATAAGACATCATAAATTTGAGAATAGCATGGCAAAGAACAGACTAACCTGTCTTTAGATTTACTCGTTCCACTCTTCCATACTTGCCAAAAGTCGCTCGATCTCGGATATGCGAACATCGTAGTCAAGGTTCCCACAAAAAACTGGCCTCATTTTACTGGTTGAAGTTCTATTCCTGATTCTGTATAACATTTTTTCAAAAAAAACATTAGCTCCTGAATACATAACACAAATCCAAAATTCAGCAAGTCTAATAGCGTTTCATCAAAAAGGCCCTTAACAAATAACAGCAGCTCTTTACAGTCCATCAAAACACGAAAAAAATGAACACCGAAGAAAGTTGTTAGAAATCAAAACATCACTTCAAGCTCTCCCAAATATCAACAGACTTGTGGTTACTTTTTAGGATACAAAATACGCTGCCTGTCTAAATACATATAAGGTGTCCTATAGAACATGTCATACGACCTGCAAACTGGTCAATAATATAACACATTATATGTTATTACACTTACAATTTGTTTTGAGTTCACAAACCAATTGCAACTCAGAAGTTTCACCTCAAAAGATTATTTCAAATGGGAGCAAATGAAACTGAACTACCATACAGTCAACGTAACTTCTAACGTAAACAAAAATATTCCATAGAAATAGAAAGCTTACCTTATCCTTCTGTTGGACCTCTTGCCAAAAGATTGACTTCATAGCTGATGTTGCAGAAGCAATCTTGCTCCTAGATGGTAAGAAAATGTGCAAAATCAGCAAGAGAACCTCGACACGAAACACATACACCGTGTTTTTACATATAAATACATTACTTTTTTATATAAACCAAAAATTCACAATAGCATAGTGCCAAAGCTTAAAACAATTAATGTTGTTACAGACATGGTAATTAGATAGACCGTGTTGGTGTTTTTTTAGAAACACAATACAGCCGCAGACGCTGATAACACGCATGCACACTCATCCCTATAAATACACGCACGCAACCTACCCTATAAGCACCTCCGAGAGACTGAGCCTACCACTGAAGTCACCACAGGCGTCGCGCTGTCGACGGGAACGTCGCCTACTACTGAAAGCACAAACGCCATTAAATTCTAGAAAATTTGCTCCCACAGGGAGTCGAACCCAGAATCTCAGATGTTACTGAGGCTCTTATAACCACTAGGCTACATGTCCGAGCTCCGCAGATCGGAGCCGCCGCAGCTTCCCCGCCTCCGGCGCCGACGACCGGGGATGAGGCAGCCGCTCGCGGGATCAGCTAGGCCACGCTCTCTGGGGCTGCCCGTGCTTGGTCAGCTGCGCCGCCCATCGGGGCCGGTCGCGTCGCCGTTGGGACTAACCTTGTCGCCCGCTGGGGTCGCCGGTGCTAGGCACCCTGGCTGGGGCCGGGCACGCCACTCGCTGGGGTCGCAGATGCCGGGGCCAACCGTGCCACCCGACGCCAAGGGACCACCCGCGCCGGTACCCGCATGCCGATGAGGCCGCCCGTCGGCAAGAAGTCGAGAGGTCTTCCGATAGGACTGCTTCGACGTTTCGGGAGTCTGGAGACCTGCTTCGTTTGTTTTTTTCAAAATTCCTTTTTCTTTTGGAGATATATGGCGCCGGCGGTATTCGAACCTGGGCGGGTGCGTGGGTACGCCCAGGGGCGGAGGTGGGAGGGCGGATGAAGGTTTGATGTGCGGGATGATCCAAAGAAGATGGACCGTCGGATGCTTTGAACACATCATGGAAGGATTGTGAGCTGTTGATTTTAATGGAAGGGGAAATCTGGGTGCATTTCTTTGGGTGCACAAAGGTTTCAGTATCTCATTGGAGGACGCTTTATGGTGTGACCGTAGACAAAATTTCATCGGTGGGTAGATGAACTTGAATGGGTCTAGGTGTTAATGCCATCAACGTGTCATTCCTCCCTTGTCGTGCCTCTATTCCAGTGGACCATAAGCCCAATCTGGCACTGGTCTACGCGGGTTCATAACGCAGGTCGAAGATACAGTTTTCCGCAACAACAGTGGACACCTTGTCCCCACATGTCAACGACATACATCAGCTAAAAAGCCTAGGCGGCGCCCAATGCAACTATTGTGCACAAGAGTTTATTTATAAGATTCACCTTCATTGGAATAATTCCTAAAAATCCCCGAATACTATAAATTCCATAGAAACCTATTTATTCTTTCATCACACCATTTCTAGAACAAATAAATCTCTAGCCAGAGATTTGTTGTAGTTCCTGCTCCTCAAAATGTGTAATTTTGTACACAGGAAATCATCTTATAACTTTTTTTAATTCCCAAAAAATCTCGAGAGAATTCCCAAATATTTTTAAATCCTTACGATTACTCCCTTATTCCTTACGTCCATTATTCATGTAAAAATAAGTTCTCGAAGTTGTGACATCTATATATCTTCTTTACGGGATCTCTCTCTCTCTCTCTCTCTCTCTCTCTCTCTCTCTATATATATATATATATATATATATATATATATATGACTCCGCTAACGGGTACCCTGGGTACAGTACCGGAGCCAACCTTTAGCGCGCCGGTGGTCCGCACCCATCTCCCATCCCGCCGTCCGCGTCCGTTTTCTTCCGCAGAGCACGCCCCCCAACCGGTCCTGGATGCGATCAAGTGAAAAGTCTTGTGAAGCGTGGTTGTTGGATTCAGCTAGCTCGTTTCATGCAACACCTAAGAAGGAGTGGCTCTCGTCATACATTGAAAAGGATGGTGGTCTTGCTCACTTGGGAGATAATTCGGGCTACCGTATCATAGGAGTGGGTGATACCAAGTTCAAGATGTGTGATGGATAGGAGAAGCTACTCAAGGGTGTGAAACATGTGTTGACGCCAGATTTTGACACGTGTTGAATCGGCGTCAGGAGTAGAAGATTGGCCGATGCAGCAGATCTGAAAGCTACAGTAAGGAATCGGCCGATTGAGGTAACAGTTGAGAATCGGCCGATTGGTAGCGCAGCCTATGCCAACAAGATGGGATTATTCCAGAAGATCCTGGTCAAAAGCTGGTCAACAGGGCACGTCAAATCGGTCAAGGGGCAATTGAAGAGAATCTTGATTGGATTAGGGAACGGCGGCGGAAGATTCTGCGGGAGTCCGTTTCCTTTAAAAGTTCTTATAGATATAGTAGTTTTCCTGTTTTAAATAAAGTTGTAACAAGTCGTAATCGACCAGGAGTCCTAGTTTTAGAGTATAAATAGGAGTCGTCAGGGCTTTGCGAGATATGAACACATCAATCAACAAAATACTTCTACTTTTTACCAGTACTTTACTTTCAAGTCGGCGACTTCGCCAATATTTTCTTCTTCCACGAGTTCGTACGGATTGGCAGGGCTGCATCAACCTGATCTCCGGCCAATTGGTAGGTTCCGCTTATCAAGTAATATCCGAGCTTTAACTACGGGCGCATCGCTGTGGTTTCGTTTGGATTTATTCACAAGTTATCGATATTTACTAGAATTGCAAGTTTTACCTATTATTCTAGTATTATCACCAGTTATCCAGCTTGAGATCAGGGTAATCGGCTTCGTCATTGTTCTCCTTCGATTCATCGCCATACAGCCGATTAGATCTGTTTCAAGTGTTGCTTCTATAGTAATTGTTTAGATTGCTCTAGCAGTTCTCTTTACAATTACTATACGATCATCGGCTGACCCATAGCCGATCATCTCTACAGCAAATCGGCCGATTTGCCGCCGACGCGCTCCTCAGGACAGATCGGAAATCCATCCGATCGACGCGCCTGGGATTTAATACTCTATTTTCTTGTCAATCAACAGGTCAGATTGACTGGCACACCGCGCAAACCGCACCAGGGCGATAACCCGAACAGGAGCTAAGCAGATTCTCCCGGGTCGTGTGTCCGACGCTGAAGACCCATCGGCCGATTCCTACCCGGCCGATTTTAGCGCCAACACACTTTTGGCACGCCCGGTGGGACCATCCAAGATCTGATATGTCGAACAACGCAGAAATCTCTGACAGCAACATCATTGGGATCACAGAAGCTGATCTCAAGGACGACCAGAGGGAGGAATTGGCCAAACATCTGGAAGATTACAAGAAGATGTACCTCCAGTCGTTCAGTCGTACCAGAAGCGGGGAAGCAGTCAAGAAGGCTCCTATCCCAGCGCCTCGCCACATCACCATTGCTGAAGACTCGGGCAAGATGTCAGAGATGATTCAACAGTCCGTGTATCAAGCATTCATCGACCAATCCTCGGTGATGAGCAATACGGTGTATAACGCCGTCGTCAACTCTCTGGCCAGTGGAGCCGTTCAAGGCTATCAGGGACCGGCATATGCCCCTCCAACTACTCTGCCGGCCAGAAGCTTACCGTACACATCCCAATCGGCTTCTCAGCCGATATTGACGCAGCGCGAGGGATACAGCTCTCCACCACTTTCGGCGTCTCCAAGATACAGCGGTGCACCATGTCTCCCATCGCGAGCGCCGTTTCAATCCGTTCAGATGGCTCCTGTGCAAACACTACCTGCAACCTCAGCGCCTTGGGGGACGTCGACCACGGCGTATTTTCCCGAGCCAGCGAACGGGCATGGCACTTATCCGTTTCAAGTACCATACCAATCGGCCGCCCGGCCGACGGTCTCCCAGTACCAGCCGATTTTACCAGAAATCGGCAGGGGGGCAAGCACTGTGGAAGTACTCAGAGGCACAGCGCCAGCAATGACGTACGAAGGGGGTGCGGACTCGTTTCGCCATCAACCATCGGCCGCTCAGCAAAGTTCGCCGATTCATCACCCGGCCATACCAGCCCTTCAGCATATGCCCGCGCCTCGAACAACTGTTCATCAGCAGCAGGTGGACTGGACGGCAAAGATAGCAGAAGTAATCCAAGATCAGTTTGGACTGAAGCCGAAAGTTCAAACTTATACTTACAAGACGCCGTATCCATCGGCCTATGACTCGTTGTCGTTCCCACACCGCTACAAAGTTCCTGATTTCACCAAGTTCTCAGGGACGGACGACACATCCACGGTGGAGCACATTAACAGATTCATCATCCAGTGCGAAGAAGCTGCCATGCAAGATGCTCTGAGGGTGTGATTATTTTCATCATCTCTGTCCGGATCGGCCTTCCAGTGGTTCACCACTTTACCGTCAATTTCTATCGTCACGTGGGCCAATCTGGAGAAACAATTCCACAAGTACTTCTACGTCGGGGTACACGAGATGAAGATCTCAGATTTAACCAGCCTCAGACAAAGGAGCGATGAACCAGTGACAGGGTATATACAGAGGTTCAGAGAAATCAAGAATAAGTGCTACAGTCTGGCTCTGACCGATGCACAGTTGGCCGATATCGCTTTCCAAGGTCTCTTGCCGCAAATCAGAGAGAGATATGCTGCCCAAGAGTTTGAAAGCCTGAGTCAAATCGTCCACCGATTGTCAGGGCAGGAGGTCCGACCGTTTGAACAGCGGAGGAGCTTCCAGAAGAAGGTGGCATACTTGGAGGGATCTGAATCCGATGCGGAGGAAGAGATCGGCCTGGCAGAATGGGTGAAAGGGAAAAAACCGATATCTTGCCCCTTTGGCAAGAAGGAGCCAGAGACATTCGGCTTTGACACGTCAAAGGCCGATAAATTTTTGATCTACTGCTTCAGGAGGGACAGATTAAGCTGCCGCAACATCACACCATCCCTACGGCCGATCAACTTAAGAAGATGAAATACTGCAGGTGGCACAACGCTACTTCTCATGACACAAATGAGTGTAAAGTCTTCCGCCAGCAGATACAATCGGCCATCGAGCAGGGGTGGCTCAAGTTTGAAATTCCAAGCAAATCGGCAAAGCCGATGAAGATAGATCAGCATCCCTTCCCGGCCAACGCAGTTAACGCTAAAGGAACCTCAAGTCAAACCAAGGTGCTGACGTCTGAATCGGCGAGAAGAGGTGGCGCTGTCGACCCCAGGAGACAGATCACGACGGGGAAAATCAGAAGAAATAGGCGGGGGCCAGAACGACCACGCAAACCCGTCACCTCCCGATTCTTACTAAGTAAATATCGGCAACAGCAAGAACAAACACAATACCAGGAAGGGATGATACGTCGGCATGAAGATCACTGGCAATGTCCGTTCTTCATCCACTGCTGGGAGAACGATATCAGATTGCCATCTGCCGATAACTGTCCGGAGTGCAACGGATCAAACCGCAACGATCGCCCGAGGCCACACTCTAGGGACAGAGGATCAGAGCCGATCAACAGAAATCGGCGCGAAGAACGGCGCGTTTCGGTGCATGATCGGCTGGGGGGCAGAGTTGACCAGTGCAACAGGTCAAAAAGCAAGATCGACCAGCGAGATGGACTGGGGGGCAGGATCAGCGCACACGATCGGCTGGAAGAGATGGCCGATGATAGGGTATCAGACGAAGATCCCCTAGGAAGGGAACCAGATTAGGAACACGCCAGATCATCGGCCAAACCAGCGAATCCCAGGTGGTGTCCCGATGGCCTATCCAGATCCCAAAAGCGAAGGATCCAACGCCTACACCAGTTGGAGCATCAAGATGAAGAACGAAGACATGTGCCAGAGAGAAGGAATGTTAAACCTCGAGTTTGGCGCCCAAAGAAGAACGATCAGAAAGCAAACAACCAAGAATCGGCAGCCGAAATTGATATGGTATTCATACTGCCGATGGAGTTCATGGCGCCAAGCGATCGGGACAAAGTGACAAAAACAGAGGAAGAACAAATGGCACAACTAGTGTTAGAGCCGATGACGGCTACGTTTGAGAAACCAGAAGAAGAAAAACGGCAGCATCTCAAAGCGCTGTTTCTCAAGGGCTATGTCAACGGGAGACCCGTCACCAGATTATTGGTAGATAGAGGCGCGGCAGTTAACATCATGCCGTATGCCATGTTCCGCAAGCTGGGCAAGGGCGACGACGATCTCACCAAGACGGACATGATGCTGAAGGATTTCGAAGGCAACGTGTCACCCGCCCGCGGAGCATTCTGCGTCGACCTCACCATCGGCAGTAAGACCCTCCCTACTACTTTCTTCGTCATTAATGGCAAGGGGTCCTATAATATGCTGCTTGGTCGCGACTGGATACACGCAAACTGTTGTGTCCCTTCTACAATGCATCAATGCCTTGTGCAATGGGTCGGCGACAGTACAAAGATAGTCGCTGCCGATTCCGTCTACAGCGTTGCAGCGGCCGACACACAACAGTGGAGCTGCGAGCACGTCAAGCGTATATCTGGCAAGACTTGGGACACTGACTTCCTGAAAGTGTCCGATTTCGGTCTACAGTCGATCCAAGCAGTCGGCTCTGAAGATTCAGAATAAATGGATCAGTTCGTCCGAGAAGATGGGAAGCTGGGACATGGGTTCACGTCGGCCGATTTATTAGAGATGGTAGATTTGGGAGATAGCAACCAATCAAGGCCGACGTGCATTAGTGCCAATTTGGATTCTGAGTACAAAAGGAAAATATGTCAAGTTAACATGGCCGATTTCTCATCGATTTTCTGGCTACACATCTGGTGGAAGAAATATTGGGATTCATTATTGAGTGAAAATTACGGATTACATGAAGCAGTTCAAAACCAAATCGGCGCAGTGGCATTAAAGGAGCAATAATGTTTAACATATTGTTTACAGCCCAAGGAAAGCATCTATGGCTACAATCGCTCGTTGTCTAATTTGATCGGCCGATTCTACTATCCTCTGATCATTTTCGGCTGATCCTGGTACTTCTGACACGCGGCGACGGAGTCTTATTGTTTCACGGGCCAGATGTTGTCTTTTTTGCTTCAGCACGCTGATCATGGTTGGGAGTTCTTGGAGCTTTTTCTCCTCAGCGGCTATCTCTTTGGTTATCTGTTCCATCTCCTTGGCTAGTTCTGCTCTCCTCCATTTCAGCCGATCTATTGTGCCAACGATGTCCGGACGGCAGTTCTCGAGGAAGTTGATTCTGTGATGTACTTCCTGGGTCTGATGCTTGTACAAGTCAACCTCCTCCTGAGTTTTGGCCATCTGAGCACGATCGGCCATACGTTGCAGCGCCCGCGAGACCGGAATCCGCATGCCCTCTATATAGGCAGCATACCCCAAGTCTTCTGACACTTCATCCGGGATGTGATCTACGACCTCATTGAAAAGTTGTCGGATCGGCGATGCATCTTCCACCAGTCGGCCGATGTCACCTTGGAGGAGAGTACGGATGCTTTCGAGCTTAGAGCGGACATCGTCGGAGGCAGAGCTCGGTGGAACTGCGTGTGAGGCGATTTCTTCTTCATCGGCCAAGGAGACAGCGAAAGAAAAGATGCTATTGTTGGGAGTATCTTGCTCCTGTAAGGGAACGAAGCAAAGGGTAAGCAAGCAGTGAAAGGAAATCGGCCGATTCTGATGGTAAGATTGTTACCTCTTTGAAACGAATCTCTCTTGCCTGCGCCGGTGGAAGTATTTCCCTTGTTTCAGGGATTGGTGCACTGGGTTCGCCAGAATAAGAAGATTCGATCATTATTGGTGCTCCGCTTGGGCCAGCTTCCTGAGAAAGGTATAGATGCTCGTGAAAATACTATGGGAAAATGAAATAAGATGGTAATGGGAATTTGCCATGCCTCTGCGGGTTCCCCGGCCGATTCCTGCTGTGGAGTTACAATCGGCGTACCCAAGTCGACCTGCATCAAAATTGGTTAAGTTTCCTGAATATTAAGGATGCAGGGTAAGAGATCATATACCTCGGCAACAGGAGCTGCTGTAATCTCAATCCCTACTTGAGACGTGGCCGATAGTCGCGGGGACTGTGGTGGGACAACTTGTGCAGCCTGGCAAAGGGATGGAATTGATGTCAGTAGAAGATGTGGGGAATACATGAGATAAATAAAGTTACCTCGACGGCTTCTACTAAGAGCGATGCTGCAGCAGCCCCGGCTTCGGCGGTGACTTGGGGATCGGCCGTCTCGACAACTGGTAAGGGTGAAGGACCTGAGGTCTCGGCGAGTATCGTTTCCACCTGATCAGCCGATCCAACACGGGGAGTCTCGGCCGATGCTGCTGCCATCTGGCTAGCCGATCCGATACGGGAGATTTCAGCCGATGCTATTGTCGCCTGATCGGCCGATCCAATGCGAGCCCGCATCCGACGGCTGGATATCTTTGGTGTTGGTCTTTTGGGCGCTCGTCTTGATCGGCCGGTGGAGATATCTCTGATAGATGGAGCATGGAAGCCGATGAGTGGATACGCTGTGTATTGGTGATGGCTATCGATCGGCCGGCCGCTTCGGCTCCGCATCGGGGGGACATGGCTTTCAGACTGGAGGGATAAACATAAGTTAACAACGAGATGATAATGCAACATTGAAATCGGCTAAGGAGAAAAGGACATACCGCAGCATTTGGGTCGATGTTCTCTGGGTCCAGAATGTTGCAGTAAATTGATGGGGATTTACAGAAAAGATGTTGCTTCCATTCTGCCCACTAAAATTTATACTGTTGGGTGGCGAAAGAGGCAACTGACCAGCCGTTCAAGTCAATGGTGCTGGAGTCAGGTACTAAATCGCACAATCGGCTGTAGTCAAGACTTGAAGTTAATCCGTCTCTGAATTTTGCTTGGCCGGCGAAATAGACTCGAATCGGCAATTGGCCAAAACCTAGTTGCCTTGCTGCAGCCAACGGGCAGTAGAACTCATAAGTGGGTGAGTCCTTTCCTGAGAAGAAATTAGCCGGCAGAATTCCCGGCTTAATCAAGACGTCCATTAATTCTCTGTCAAATGTATGGGTGGAGAAATCAAAGCATACAGGCAATTCAAAGATCGGCTCTGCGGTCTAATATGGATACCAGATGATCATCTCCTCGCTAAGTCCATTATAGAAACATCTGAAATATTCAGCTACGCGGGTAGCGGTAAACTGGCAGCCAGGAAAGGCCGATACCGCTTCTCCAACAGATCTGCAGTGGCGACGGACCGATGGATTCTCCTCTAACTCGATGTTGGGAAAGGTCTTTGTCTCTATCCTCTGCTGAGAGACCTTGCTCATGTGTAGATTGAGCCAGAGGGTGATGAACCACCAAGGACCGCCTGGATTCCCTATCGGCTCTCCTTTTGACAGCTTGACGCCGATTTGATGCATCAGATGGTATGCCGATCCCAGCAAATGTTTACCGAGGGGGACGGCCGATCCTTGTGCAAGAGACTCTGTCAAAGCTTGAGTGTTGGAAGAGGAGCCGACCGCTCTGCCACAGAAGAAGTGTTTCTCCAGCCACATCATCAAGAAGGCGGTGTGCTCCCTCTGTGAGACTGTCCCTGTCTTCATGTTTTTACTGATGTATCCTTTCCACCCGCCGATTCCTTTGGTATCTAGCCGATGAGATGGCTTGAACAGATAATTGAAGGGGGTATCGGCGGAGCAAACATCTAGGCCGGTCAGCAGCAGGACATCGGCCAAGGTCGGGGTCATGGGTCCGTGTCCAAAAAGGAATGCGTTAAGTGCATCGGACCAGAAGTAAGAGGCTGCCATAACCAAAGGTTCGTTCTTTTCCATCTGAGACAGGGACAAATCTATGCACTGGCCGATTTTAAGTTCTTCCCATTGGACTTTCCAAGACCCGGCTACCCTCTGGTACCATTCTCTCCACCCGGGTGTTTCATTTGGCCAGGATCTGAATGCGCCTACCCAGTGATCTAAATCCATGGGTGACTGCTTAAAGGGGATCCTGTGAGTTTCTAAACTGATTAGATCCGTTGGATCAGGACTCCCCATAGGGCCTAGACAGATGAGGTCAGGAGACTCTGAGAGAGGAATGGTGATCTTGTGCCTAAGGGCCTAAAAAGAAAGGGAAAAAGGGAAGAAACTAAGAAAGGGACCGGAAAATACTGAAGCAGCAAGGCGAAAAGGAAAAAAATTTCGGGCATTTACCTCTGGGATGGAAGCCATCGTCGCCGATGACGCTGCTGGAGAAGCCGCCGATTGGGCCGCCGCCGCCAAAGGAGCAGCCGATGGAGCCTCTGTAGATGGGGTGGTCGCCGATGGAGACGCCATTGGGGTTCGGAGCAGGCTGCGGATGAGATCGCCGGAGAAGGGGGAGCGCTTGGAAATCGAAGGAACTTGGAGGAAGATGAACAGTGATGCGACAGAGAGGATGCTAGATTCATGGAGGAGGAGAGGCGGAGAAAACCAGTACTTAAGAGAGGTAAGGGGGGCAAGGGCGAAGATGGTATTTTTACCGCGCCGTTTACACGGGTTCCAGGGGAGCGGTCGTTTCGCGCGCCCGGTTCGAGGAAATTGCAATCATTGTGCCGTGGAACGGAAGGAGATTTTTACTGCACCCGTTTCGGAGGAGAGGATTAAAGAAAAGAGTTTCGAAGGAAAAGTTATATTTTACTCCGAAACTGGGGGGCATGTGTTGACGCCAGATTTTGACACGTGTTGAATCGGCGTCAGGAGTAGAAGATTGGCCGATGCAGCAGATCTGAAAGCTACAGTAAGGAATCGGCCGATTGAGGTAACAGTTGAGAATCCGCCGATTGGTAGCGCAGCCTATGCCAACAGGATGGGATTATTCCAGAAGATCCTGGTCAAAAGCTGGTCAACAGGGCACGTCAAATCGGTCAAGGGGCAATTGAAGAGAATCCTGATTGGATTAGGGAACGGCGGCGGAAGATTCTGCGGGAGTCCGTTTCCTTTAAAAGTTCTATATAGTAGTTTTCCTGTTTTAAATAAAGTTGTAACAAGTCGTAATCGACCAGGAGTCCTAGTTTTAGAGTATAAATAGGAGTCGTCAGGGCTTTGCGAGATATGAACACATCAATCAACAAAATACTTCTACTTTTTACCAGTACTTTACTTTCAAGTCGGCGACTTCGCCAATATTTTTTTCTTCCACGAGTTCGTACGGATTGGCAGGGCTGCATCAACCTGATCTCCGGCCAATTGGTAGGTTCCGCTTATCGAGTAATATCCGAGCTTTAACTACGGGCGCATCGCTGTAGTTTCGTTTGGATTTATTCACAAGTTATCGATATTTACTAGAATTGCAAGTTTTACCTATTATTCTAGTATTATCACCAGTTATCCAGCTTGAGATCAGGGTAATCGGCTTCGTCATTGTTCTCCTTCGATTCATCGCCATACAGCCGATTAGATCTGTTTCAAGTGTTGCTTCTATAGTAATTGTTTAGATTGCTCTAGCAGTTCTCTTTACAATTACTATACGATCATCGGCTGACCCATAGCCGATCATCTCTACAGCAAATCGGCCGATTTGCCGCCGACGCGCTCCTCAGGACAGATCGGAAATCCAGCCGATCGACGCGGCTGGGATTTAATACTCTATTTCCTTGTCAATCAACAGGTCAGATTGACTGGCACACCGCGCGAACCGCACCAGGGCGATAACCCGAACAGGAGCTAAGCAGATTCTCCCGGGTCGTGTGTCCGACGCTGAAGACCCATCGGCCGATTCCTACCCGGCCGATTTTAGCGCCAACAACATGTGTCGGGGCTACGGAGGAATCTGATTTCGCTTGGGTTATTGCATGATGAAGGATGGGTGTATCAGGCGGCGCCTGATAAGAAGACCTTGAGAGTCATGCAGGAAGGCAAGACAATTATGGTTGGTGAGAAGTCAAGTGCACACCAATACAAGCTGATGGGAAGCGTTGTTGAAGGTGAAGTCATGGCTGGCAATGCAACTGTGGCGGTGTTCTGTTCGGAGGTCGGCGAGGTGGCAGGATCAGCCTCGTCAGGCTGTTCCAATTGAGCAGTAAAAGGGAGACAACTCAAGTTCGGTACACGGAGGTTCGAGCATGGACGGCTTCAAGCTGGCGTGCATATTCGCCAAGGTGGAGTTTGTTGAATATGTGTTGAATATGTGTGCGGTCCGATTACGATTGGACTTGAGTTGTAATTGGTAGGTTAGGGATAGAGTTTGAGTCAGACTTTGTATCCCTGGGCCTCATAAATATGAGGGCACTACCGTTGTAATCGAGAGACGACAAGGCGGCTGGTGTGGGAGGCGGCGAGGCCGCGGTGGTGCCCGGATGCCGGTGTAGCTGCTGTTGATGGGGAGGAGCACCCGTAGTCATGCCCCGAGGATGTAGGCACATCGCCGAACCTCGTTAAAAAACATCGTGCCTCGGTGTCGTTCTCATTTTGTGTGATCTTTGATTTGATTTTGTGTTCTTGGGTTATCGCTTGCGCGCAATTATTCTAACACTACCTCTACCTGGTGGCGCTGCTCATGAACCGGGAGGACGACGTGCACCAGCTCCGCGCCAGGTGCATCGTCCACAGCACCTTCAGCAACACGCAGACGCTCGAGTTCTTCAAGGGCCTCGCGCCGCACCTGCACTTTGGGAGGCAGTACGATCGCGTCCTGCACGACCTCTTGGGCTACAGGCGCGATAGGCCGGTCTTCGTTGCCGTTCACAAGTTTCTCTACAACAACTTCAAGACCATCCTCGCCGTCTTGTCCATCGTCGGTGTGACTGCGCCCATCCTCCGGGCATTGTTTCACCGTCAGAACTAGATGCACTGATTAGATCGTGGGACGACATTCGGTTTCCAATTTCTCGCGACTCGTCCTCCCGCCGGCGACGCACTGCCCTCCCGTGCCGCACCGGCCAGCTGCAGACGTCCGAGCCGAACTCCTCTGAATGATCAGTACCGGCGCCCGCGCAACCCCCCAATCAGAATCTCCTCTGCAGTAGCTTGCAGCTACTCCTTTGGAGCGGCCGATTTCTTCGGACGAGTCTTCAGCGATGTCCTCCGGCTGAATCAGGTGCCCCTATTTTTCTCAACTGTATCCGATTGCCCCTACTCTTGCTTGATTGCCCGCGTTAGTGGCGACAATTTGTGATGATTGGTAGGTTGTAATTAAACTGAGTAGGGGGCGCACCTACTGGCGCAGCAGATGGACAATTCAGTGGGCAAGCTAACGAGTACGTCCACGCCTGCAGGGATCCAAAGGAAGCGGTGGTACGTCATCCTGTGCAAGACAAATCACAGTGACGTCGAGACGAAACCCTACATGATGACGGCTAGACTGACATGGCTTATGGAATCCAATAATAAATTAAGTAAGTGATTTGCAAAAGTAAATAAACATGGACCGGTAATATGCTGCATTGGTAAAATCAGTAATAATGTTGTTTTGGTGTCTGGACCGGAAGCTTTAGCTTTAAATGTGTTTGTTTCGGGCCTAATCTTCCAGGGTGTCATTGGTGTGGTAATGAAGCTCACTGCTGGTGCTGGTACCACTGTGTGGATATCTATCATCTGGTATGTCTCCCATTATACTGAATTTTCATTTGACATGCCATGGCCTCAAGGTAGGGATAGATACCTCTGTAATATACTTGAAGCGCACAACCTTGCCACATAACATAGTTAAGTTCCTTATTCATACAATATGTAATTAAATTATTTGAAATGCACCGTACTCTATTTTGTGTAAATCTCGTTTCCTGGACACCTTAGCAATGGCTACTGTGAGCATAGAATTGTGAGCTTGAGGTTACCAAAGCCTTCTGCGTGCTCTGCTCATGATCATATAGCTTGAACTGATTATACTGTGTTGATTTTTTTGCTTCGTAACAATCATTTTCAGTTGACAGTTTACTATAGTATATCAAGCTATAATGGTTCTTTTATTTTTGTTACTCCTTGCTCATTCCAACTTCTGTACCATAATGTGTTGCAGTTCAGGAAGTCAATCTATAAAAATGACGCCATCATATTCAAGTGTTTTTTTGTTGTTTTCAGGATCTTAGGTGGACACCATGATCTCCATTGACAGTGCCATCTTTTAGCCGTACCCATCATCAACATTAGATGTTTAGGGACAATTTCCCTTGTTTATCACTTGATGGATATTTTGCAGAGAGCATCTGTTGCACAATAGATTCTGAGTTTTATGAGAGGATGGTATATATAGAGCTTCTGTGTATAGATTCTTATGAAAATGTAAATTCGGAGTGGGAGATAACAGATATTTGACTCCACCTTGTGTGTTTATGGTAATTATGAACCGGCTCAGAAAAAAAATGTGTGGTGCTTGTAAGCTCGTGTGGTCCTAAATCAGAAATTTTATGTTTTGTCTCATGGTTCCTGATGTAAAGAATATTTAGTTTAATCCAGAGCTGATGCATTCACCTGCCAATACAAACAAATTGCTTTTCAATTGGCCCTAACATTAGTGTGTCCGCCAACAGCAAAACCTTTTAGTTTTCCAATGCTGTGAATCAATTTTGTATGCGGCAACCATGTCTGTGCAGAATCCGTCTAAACAATCAGCACACACGCTAGGAAAAAAAAAGTTTCGTGGGAACCGCATGGAGGAATCGCTCAGTGCCCGTCAGAGATGGGAGCGTACAGCTGCACAGAACATCACCTTCACTATCCGAGTCATTCTGCTTTCTTGCAACCACCAAATTTGCGGTTCCTCCATCCTTCTTCGGTTGTGGACAACTCAGCCTTTTTATGTCCCCATCCCTTGCACTTGTAGCGCTGCGGCCCCTTCTTCTTGCTGTTGCCCTTCTTATACTCACCACTGTGACCACCTCTGACTACAAAAGCACCTCCAGAAGAATCTTCAGATAAATTGTTCTTGCAACTTGTCCTAAATTTTCTTCAGCGATGTTTCATCCATGACATGGTACATGATCTGATCTGAGAGACACAATCTTATAGTAGCACACGCTTGCGTCTACATCTCCTCCCACTTATCATCATCCATTTTCGCCGGCTTCTTCTCGTTGAGAGCCCTCGAGATACCCTGCTGAGGTAGCAGGTCCTTCACTCTTGTCTGCCACAACCCGAAGTTCCCGGTGCCATCAAACATCGCCACCTCAAATTTGGAAGCCATCGACGCCATGTGCCTGTTGCCACAGATCGTCGAAAAAACCTTCACACACGTGCACTACACGCCTCCTGCGTGTCCGCTGCCTTCACGTGTTGAAGCCGCGTGCCTCCTGCACGCCCTCGCGTTCTTGCCGGACGCACCTTGCCGCGCGCACACGTCGCCTACCTCCACGCACCGCCTGCGCGTTCTGCTGCCTGTGTGTCGCCGCCGCCGTACACCGCCCTGTGTACAGCCACAACGCTCGCGAGCCCCGTTGACTTCCACGCCGCCGCACACGACGTCGCCGACCCGTCCGAGAGCGGTTGCCTCCTGTTTGCCTTCAGCCGCGCGCAGGCTTCGGTCAGCAAACAGCTTGATTGTTTCCGATGCAATCTCCCCCGTGGACTTCTGTCTGTTTATGGGGCCCAATCGGCACAGCACAAGTCCAATCAGACTCGGACTCCTCCAGCTGCCCTCCTCATGTTTGCTTGCTACTTGATATACCCAGATGATTTCCTTTTCAGCACGTCCACATATCCAATCAAAATTTTCCTTGCATGCCCACATGCATATCCTGATCGGAATCAACTCCATAGCCCACCAAGTGTCCAACTACGAGACCAAATCCTTGCCCAACACAAAAGAATAATCCTCATGCACGCATGCAATTCCTTATTGTGCTGTCAGGACTCCGTTTTGCGTACGCATCTTTTGCACTTCACCTTCGCGAAACTTGACACATCACGTGAAGAAACGCGCCGCCACCTGCTCTCGTCTCTTCTGGATCACCACGCCTGCATGCTCTACTAGCTGCACCTTCGCGTCGCGGGCCGTAACTCGATGCTCCATCAGCCACCATCTACGCAATTCAGCAAGCCGCTGCCTCCATCACCATACCAAGTCCACCATGGCCTTCGCCACCATCGTCGCAGCTCCGTCTTGAGCTCGTAATGACCACCGTGATCACCATCGACCATCCGTCAATCGGACCGCGAGTCGAAGCCGTCGTCTTCGTCCACGACGTCTTCCAGCCGCACCGTCGAATCTGGCTGTCACGTCTGACTGGTCCCTATCGAACAGCAGCCACCAGCCGCTATCAACCCGATCTCCACATCTGGACACAGTTGATTTTAGCTCATTGGACAGTTCGAGCCACCCGCTCGAAGTGTCCAACACCACCGATCGAGTCATCGATCGCCGCCATACTCCACCTTGCGCCATGTCTCTCCATGGACAGCTTGTGCGACCTTGTGCGGTGTGGAACATGTCCATCGCACCTCCTCGTGGATCTTCTCTCTGGATCTGGCTCTGATACCACTTATTAGAATAATTGCGCGGAAGCAATAACCCAAGAACACAAAACCAAATCAAAGATCACACAAAATGAGAACGACATCGAGGTATGATATTTTTTAACGAGGTTCGGCGATGTGCCTACATCCTCGGGGCATGACTACGGGCGCTCCTCCCAATCAACAGCAGCTACACCGGCATCCGGGCACCACCGTGGCCTCGCCGCCTCCCACACCAGCCGCCTTGTTGTCTCTCGGTTACAACGGTAGTGCTCTCATATTTAGAGACCCAGTGATACAAAGTCAAACTCAAACTCTATCCCTAACCTACCAATTACAACTTCAATCGTAACCGGACTATACACATATTCGACACATATTCAACATGTAGGAGCTGACGGCGTAGTCGTCCGCCGATCGGCCGGCGCTCGCCTCGTATGCCGCCATGTTGACGAGCCAGCAGGCGGTGAGGTCGTTCAAGAACACCGGCGCCAGGAAGAGCTTCCCGAAGAGCCGGCCGCGTTGGACGACGTCCATGTCCCCGAACCGCCCTGTCTTGCTGGCTGCCAGATGCACGCCCATCTCCGCGAGCTCCATGGCGGTGCTGAAGTTGGCCGACGGCGTGGTGGAGATGAGGCGGCGGTTACTGTCTTCAGCGGGGTGCAGACCCACCACCTGGTGGTCGCGGAAGAGAGCCAGCAGATGCATTGGTTTTTGCCGGCTTCCGTGCTCGTCGCCGGAGTTGTTGGGACCTGTCGCAGGCTCAGCCCTCTGATCGTGACCACCACCGCCACTCGTCGTACGGACGTTGAACTTGGCTGCCATCAAAGAAAGGAACCTGTCGACGGGAACCGGCACGGGCAGGAACCCCATGAGGACATCGAGCACCCGCCATGGGATCTGGTTCTCGAGCAGCATGATGTCCCTCATGATGCTGTCTATGCGCGGCTGGAAGATCACCGTCGTCAACCCTTGAAGCGCAGCGTCGCTGCCGTCGCCATCGCCGTCGCCGTCGCCCCCCATGGCCATCATGAACGCCAGCAGGAAGCAGCCGTCCTGAAACATCCACTTGGTGAAGTGCTCGTCGTCGATGTCCTCGAACTGGTCGTCGTAGAAGCTCCGCGGGCTGGGCGGGGCGGCGATGGCCTCGAAGGCCTCCCTCACGACGAGCTCGGGGCTGAGGGCGCCGCCGCCCGCTCTCCACAGGAACCACCCGATGGCCGCCATCTTCATGAACTTGGTCTTGTACTGGAGCTCCGGCGAGTGGCGGTAGTAAGGGCCGATCGGCACGGCCCTCGGGGCGACGTAGCAGACGGCGGCGTCCCTGCCGATGCGAGCCAGCCCTTTGGGGACCCTCTGAATGTCAGGCGTCAGCTCCTTCATCTCGTCACCGGCATTGCTTTCCAACACCCTGCTGAGTTCCTCCAAGTTCTGGAGGACGTACTCCTCCATCGTTCGTTGGACCTGGCCGTGCATTCCGATCGAAATAGACACAGAATTACCCAATATTTGAAGTAGCTCGGATTCGAAAAACTGAAGCTGGAGAAAAGGTTCACGTACGTACCAACGTGCAGGGAGCAGGTGTGTGTTGTGCAGGCACAGCAGACGGAGGTTCATCGGTGCCTGCATCATTGTGGCCGCAATGAAATAAACTTATTCCAGGAGACGCTTTAATTAATACGAGGTTCCTTGATTAGCACATATGCCTTCCTCTGCAGACGGTCCAGAGATTGCATGATTGACGAAGATAACGTGTATCCCTTGCCAATTTCCATGCCGATGCTCCATGTTTCTGTGTCTTTCGGGTATTCCTTGCTGACACTCCACGGTTCTCCTGATCCTGTTAGTGCAGTAGTATGTTCTCCATGTTCCTCTATCTTTCGGGTATTTTTTGAGAATATGCAAGAGAACTACGTATCATTGCATTAAAAAGAAATATAGTAGCAAGTTTTACAACACAGGCCAAGGGAGCACACTATCTTTCGGGTATTATTCCTTGTCTTCCGGGAATACTTGCTAACACGTATTCCTTGCGGATGTTCCACGGTTTCTGGAGGTGATCGGAGAGCAGCAGATGTTGCATCTTGTGTTCACTGTTCAGTAACAGCAGGTCGGCAGCACAAAGATCGAGCACCAAAGAATTATAAACGTAGTGTATGAGCAACAACTCAGTCACACCATGCCACAGCTTTCGCGGCAGCTGTTTGGTTTGCTGCCGCACTTGCGGCGCGGCGCAACGATGCAGCTGAATTTGCAGTGCAAATTCCGGAGCCAGGGCTAGACACTGAAGATTGCATTGGTGGAAGAACTCGCTCAGACATTTGTCAAAGACTCATAGGCGCAATGTCGCTGCTCTGCTCATGTATACAGCCTGAAATATTTGGAAGGAAAGAAACCCAAGGATTTTTGAAGGAACTTCGATGGCTGTTCCTGCGGTCTTCAATTGCAGAGGAGATCCAAGTCTGACAAGCAGCCTTGAGAGTACCTAGTGTACCTTAGTTTCTATGTCTACCGGTAGTTGTTTCAGTGTTCTGAGTTTTGAGCTCTTATGGTTTTATGTGGTAGCTAGTTATTTGTAAGAACCTTTGCTTCTTTTCAAATGATTTGGCAGCGCTCGTGCTGTGTTTTTCAAATTGGAATTGCTATACCATACCCGGGCATTTTGGATAGCTCTCACACCCGAATTTCTCTTCACCATCTCCAACCTGTCGTCCTCATCTCCAGCGACCTTTAGGTGCCGTCCTCATCTCCAGCGACCTTTAGGGGTTCGGGGTTGGGGGCTTTAGGAGTCCGGCGGACCTAGAGGGTGTCCCGGGGCGGCAGGGTAACAGGCGGTGGTGGCGGGAGAGACGGCGGGGAAGCGGAGGCGGCAAGGATGCCGTCGGAGCCGGGTGGTGGGGGACCTCCGGTTGGGTTGTGCAGGGGTGGGGGTGAGCGTCAGCGGTGACTTAGCGCGGGAGCATCGGTGCAGTCGAGACGGTGGCGTCGAGCCGTCGGAGACGGGCAGGGCGGCGGCAGCGGCAGAGGCGAACGGCGGAGGAGGAGGAGGAGGGAGGGAGGGAGAGCCGGCCTTGCCGACACCTGGGAAGGTGAAGGACGGGGGAGTGCTGCACAAGTAGACTGGAGGCGCTGGGGTGGTGGGGTGGGGGGAAGAAGATGATAAGGTTTTAGATCTCAACCGTTGATATGGAGATCTAAGGGTCTTCGGGTGTGGGAGGAAGAAAAAATGCCTGAGTGTGACCTAGACAGCCCCCAAAACAACCAAAGTCAAGGTCTGGAAAGCTACAATGATCAAATGGTGCATTATATTCTGAACAAATGATGGCTAACCATTGTAACATGTCAAAGAGACATAACATAATTAACAACCAAAGTCAAGTGAAAGCTGCAGTGATCAAATCGTGCATTATATTCTGAACAAATGATGGCTAGCCGTTGAACATGTCAAAGTGACATAGTTAACACCAATAATCTCACGATAGATCACCCAGAATGCAGCTCATCCTATCAAAAAGAAAAGAAAATAAAAGAAGAAACACTCCTCAGCTGAGGCCTACGTGTGATTCGCTGCAGGCCTCTGCACTAGTTATGCGGTTCTACCTCCAAACGATCCTAAATTCTTAACAGACAGACATGCATGCTCATCGATCGACAAATCTGGGACGATGGAACGATGGAAACCCCTAGACCGGATCTGATCAAGGATCGCGCGTCGCTCATGCCGTCGCGTCGGCGTCCGAAGCACCAGCCCCCGATGACGGCGCCGGAGCACCCGCACTCGGCCCGCCGGCGGCGGCGCCGCCGTAAGGGGAGGGGGCGCCCGCCGACGAGCCGTGGCCCCCGAACGGCGCCGGCGCGCCGGCCATGGCGCCCGAGTCCGACGGCGGCAGCGCGACCGCGGCGGACATGGAGCCCGAGGCCTCGGTGATGAGGTCCAGTGTGACGCGCAGGAGCTTCTCGAACTCGAAGCTCTTGGTGATGCATGCGTTCTTGATGTCGCTGACGGGCGCGTCCTTGCAGGCGTCCTCGCAGGTGGAGGTGCCGCCGAGCGTGGACGAGAGCCAGGTCTTGACCTCGAGGAACTTGGCGTCGGTGAGGTCGCGGGTGAGCGCGCTGAGGTGCGCCACGGCCTCCTCGATGTCCTCGGAGCAGGTGTCCAGGCACTTGTACAGCACGTTGTCCTTGATGCCGTTGAGCTCGCGGTGCGCGAACGCCGTCACCGTCATGCCCACCTCCGCGGTCACGTACACGGACAGCTCCGCCAGCCGACGCGGCGTCGCCGTCTGGCTCTCGGGGTTGTCCTTTAGCGCCTGCAGGCACACCTTGGGGAACAGCGTCTTGTTGCACGCCTCCTGGAGGGTGCCGGCATCCGGGGTGGTCCGCACGGCCGGCGCGGTGGAGACGAGGAGGAGGAGGAGGAAGAGGTGCGCGACGACGGGGCGGGCCATGGCCATGGCGCGTCGCGGCGGCCGGGATCGGACGGGGGGACGGTGTGTGTGTCTGGTCCCTCTTCCGGCGCGGTGGTGGCTCTTGCTTATCTTGGTGGTGGTGGAGGAAGGGTGGCGCCTGCACGGGCTATATATACCGGCCTGCGAGCTTAGCCTCCGTGAGCTCTTCTTGCAGGCGGCCGAGTTTTCCTCCATGGCCAGGGACCTCTTCTCTCCATGCAGCTGCAGACAGATGTCGTGTCGTCGGTTGAAGATCTGTGGCTCAGAATTGATAGGACAGGGTTTTACATGGCTTTTTTTTTAAATAAAGGTAGGAGCACTGCCGGATCATATAAGAAGGAGCAAAACAGTTCTTACAAGGGGTTTGATTATATAAATAACTAGATAACTCGAACTCAAATTATAAAGATACATTAATGAACTGGAACGACCGTCCGGCCCTCATACGCATGCCGTCGAATCTCCATCTCCTCCTTGATCAACCCAAGAACCCCCAACGGCGTCATGGTAGTTCCTTGAAAGATTCATCGATTCCGCTCGTTCCAGATGTTCCAGGCCGTGTATACGAGAAGCGCTGCAACCCGACTCATGTGTTCTTCTCGAGCTGACTTCAGTGTTAAGTTCCACCAATCTTGGATGTGCACCCCGTGCGTTGGTATATGGATGAGACCCTCTGACCATGTCTGCACCAGATGCCAGACTTCCTTTGCGAAAGAACAATGCAGGCATAAATGGGCAGCCGTTTCCATGTCTTGATCACAAAGACAACAAATCGGATCGCACTCAGTCCCTTTCTGTATGGACCTCTTTTACGGCGCACAATACTACCACTTGGTAGTATGTAGTATAGAAAAGATCCAACCATTCATCAGAAGGGTAAGATTGTCATTAGTAATTAATATAAATTAAGAATAATTTTTGTAACCTTTTGCAATTTTGTCTATTGCAACTATTTTTGACATATTGCAACACTTTTAGACCGTTGCATTAGGGGCGAAACCTTGTAGTGTAAGTAATTCTTCCCATATTATCCTTATACTGCCTATGCTATCTAGATATACTACCTCATACTACTAATCAATATTTAAGTGGTATAGAAAAATTTCGACCATCAAATCTTTACATACGAGTTCTTTTCAGACAGTAGTATATGGTCGTATTGTGCACTGTAAAATTCCTCTTCTGTATGAGGTTGTCAGCCGACTGAATCCTCTCCGGAAGAAGTAGCCATGCAAAGAAACGATGCTTGCCCTCTGTCTTGGCTTTCCAAACAGCCTTGCAATTGAAAGTGCAGTAAGATGGTGTGAACTGAATCGCATAGGCTGATTTTGATGAATAAATCCCATTGGCAGTCCATCTCCAGGTAATCTGATCAAGTCCCTCTGAAAAATGCACTTCCCGCGCCACCTCCCAAAGTGCAACAAATTCTGCCATTTCAGTTGCAGTTGACATTCTCCAAAGACCTCTAGTCCAGGTCTGGTTTTGCACTTCCTCTCGGACCGTCAACCCCTTCCTCCATGCCAACTTATATAGGTGAGGAGCAAAATCCCTTGGAGCACGTCCATTCGCCCAAGCTGATTCCCAGAAAGAAGTTGTCCTTCCGTCCCCAATTGCTACTGATGTGCTGCATCGGAAGAGCTGCTTGTCTATCTCTGAGCAAGGAACATCAGAGCCCACCCACGGTCGGTCAGGATCAACCCAACTATACCATAACCATCTGAGACGCAAAGCTCTGCCAAATCTCTCCAAATCAAGGACTCCCAATCCCCCGCAAACTTTTGGTCTTTTGACTTTATCCCATGCCACTAAACATTGCTCACCTTTAGCTTCAGATGAACCAATCCACAGAAAACCCCTCCTGATTTTATCTATCTTCTTTATGGCCCACTTTTTCAATTCAAACACCGTCATGAAATACACTGGCATAGATGAGAGGACTGTATTCACCAGCTTCAGACGCCCTGCACGATTCACAAAATTTCCTTTCCAAGCTGTTAATCGTTTGGCCACCTTGTCTAACAAAGATTGAAAGTCCACTCTTCTCAAATCTCTAATATGAAGTGGTAGGCCCAGGTAGGAACACGGGAATTGCTTTACTGGGCACCGAAAACCCTCCATAACTTCCTCTAAGTTTATGCCCTCACACCTAATTGGGTACATGGCGCATTTGCTTAAATTGATGTATAGACCTGAAGCCTGACCAAACACATTCAGAATATCAGCCACCACTTTCACCTCTTCTTTGACCGGATTTAGGAACACCGCCGCATCATCTACATATAGGCTTGCCCTCAAACTTGTTACACGACCCCCCAAAGGAGAAAGAAGCCCATCTGATGCTGCAATATGAAACAGTCTTTGCAGTGGTTCCATGGCAATGATGAAAAGCAATGGAGACAGGGGGTCCCCCTGCCTTAACCCAGTGTAGTGTCTAAACCAGCTCCCCTTGGTGCCATTCAGAAAAACCGATGTGGTACTGGTTGCAAGCAGCATTGAGACCCAAGCTCTCCATTTTGGCTGAAAGCCAAGTTGTTCCAACACCTCCATTAGGTAATCCCACCTCACACTATCAAATGCTTTAGCAATGTCCAATTTCAGAAACAGGCCCGGCTGTTTTCTCCGCTGCAGATCTCTAACCAGATTTTGAGTGTACAAAAAATTATTTTGAATGCTCCTGCGTTTGATGAAAGCGCTTTGCGATCTTGAAATTATGTCGTTCAATACCATTGACAGTCTGGATGCCAGAATCTTGGAGAACAGCTTTGCCATTGAGTGAGTTAGACTGATCGGGCGAAAATCAGTGAGCTCTTGAGCATCTTCCTTCTTTGGCAGTAACACCATATGGGCTTTGTTCAGATGATGAAAATGTTGATCGTGCTGCTGGTGAAAATATGAGAGGGCAGCCATAATGTCCACTTTGATCACTGACCAGCTTCTCTTGAGAAAAACCCCTATGAATCCATCTGGGCCCGGCGCTTTGTCAGCTGCTAGATCATCTACTACTGCCTTCACTTCCTCTTCCGTGAACACCTCTTCTAGATGCATCAGATCATGTGAACGCAATCCCATAGCCTGCCAGTCCAAGGTAGCACTCCTGGGTGCAGGCAAACCGAAGTGTGAGCTAAAGTGATTGTAGATTACTTCCGCCTTTTCGTCATGTGAAAACTTGGTGACATTGCCAGATTTAAGTGATTGGATAAAGTTCTTTCTTCGACGACCATTAGCTTGCAAGTAGAATAATTTGGAGCTGGTCTCTGCTGCCCTTACTGATGCCAACCTAGCAGCCTGTTTTGCCCACAGCTTCTCAACCGCCGTCATGCCCAGGAAGCGCATTTTCAGATCACGCTTCAGGGATACCTCTTGCTCACTTAACTGCCGAAAACCTCGCACCACATCAAATATACCAATCAACATCCTCACCGCACACAGCAGTAGGCGATTATTGCCAATCAAGGATCTGGCCCACTTCCGTAGAGCTTTGCTTGTTCTCTCTAGCTTAGTATGTAACCTCAGGAAAGGGTTGGTGATCCTCAATTCTCTTTGCCAAGTTTCCGCAACAATCTCCTCATAACCTTGTATTCTCGGCTAGAACGCTTCAAATCTAAACCCCCGATGCTTCTTCACCGTGTCATGCCCGGCTATGAATAAAGGACAGTGATCAGAAACTCTTGAGGACAAAGCTTGAAAAAAGACATTTGGCTTCATTAAATCCCACTCTCACTGAACAGAAGGCCCTATCAATCCTAGTCTGGGTTCTGTCATTTGTCCAGGTAAAATTTCTCCCCCTTAAATTTAGCTCCTTTAACTGCAGGTCATGCACAACATCCCTAAAGGCTCCCATCAGACGCCGGTTCAGGTTCGAGTTGCTCTTGTCTCTTGCTTGCAGAATTAGGTTGAAATCTCCAATTAGAAGCCATTTGCCAAGAACGTCCTGACTGATCCATCGTAGTTCCCCTAGAAACTGCAGCTTTTCCTGATCATCCTGAGGTCCATAGACCACAGTAATGCTCCACTCCTCACCCCCCGAAACAGCTTCCACCGTTGCCGTGATAGTGTGGATTCCAACTTCCGACCTTGTGACTCTATAGTGATCTTCATCCACTGCCAGTAGTATCCCTCCTCTTGTGCCCGCCGCCGGTAAGGCCACAAAGTTGTTGACAAACCGCTGACCCACCTTTTCAGTCACCATCCTGGCATCCACCATGTCCAGCTTCGTTTCTTGCAGAGTGACAACTGTTGCCCTTATCTCGGACACCAAATCCCTCACAACCTTCCTCCTAGCCGGGTTGTTGAGCCCCCGGACATTCCAGTTCAGGATATTACATGCGTGCTCTGACATAACAAAGAACTAAACACCATGGCCACGCAAGGTAGCACACAACAAAACTCCACACGACTACTACCTCCTTCTACTACATCTAGAACAACAAACACTCTTCTGCTACAACACATTACTCCTACGATACAAGAAGTCCAACACTGAGGTGAAACAAAACACAACACCGAATACATGGGAACACACACAACATCCTCAGCTTCATACTTCCATCTTTGCGGCCACCGCCGTCCCTTAGGCTTCAACATCAATGAGAAGGGGGGCCAGGGTGTCCGCAGTCCCTTCCACCGGAATCCCAAAAGTACCTCTCATTTCCCCCACGAGTCCATCCTCCATTGGATCCACAAACTGTGTGTGAAACACGTCAAGTTCAGCAGCGGTGGGGACCTTGGAGGTCCCAGAAATGCCACATTTTTTGACTAGTAAAGCAGTGGCCTGTTCTTCCACCGAGAGGTTTGTCGATGGCTTATTTGCCACCTTCAAGTTCCTCGGCACAGGTTTCATGTTACTGGCCAAGCCTCCAACAGCATTGTCCTCCACCTCCAGAACGAGCTGACTGTTGCACTGTTCATCCGGCGACCCACTACCAAGGCTGTTGCCCTACAAGCTGTCGCTCAGCACCACCCCAGCCAAAGCCTGACCCTCCTGCATAAGCTCCACATTGGCCAGCTGCCCCTCGGCCTCATCCAGCATCGGGTCCGCCACCACAGCCCGTTCCACGTGACAGCGGCTTTCACCAAAAAGGAAAGGGCACGCTGCCCACCATGGATCTTCCGCCTGACCAAACTGCTTTGGGACAATGTTTGAATTCAGGCAGCCTGTCCCGTCACCGTGCAGGGTGTTCTCACCGCCCTTCGTCTTCCTCGGTTCAGTTTCTTCCACGCCTGCCGTTTCATGACGATGGTAACCTTGCCGTCCCTGTCTCCCGCCAACAGCACTTCCTCTCCCCTGGTTTGACGACGACCCAAATCTACCATCTCTTTGCAGATCATGCAGACTAGGAGGTGGGCGCTGCGTGCAACCATTACCACCTCTCCCCCCTCCGGACGTGAATCATCCCGCCGACGACCGCCCAGACGATCATGAACGGACTGTCTCTGTGGCACAAACACTTCCCCATCTTTCACCCCCAGCGCCCAGGAGTACCTGTAGTTGACCGGCCACTCTGAGCCTGACTCCTCAGACGGCAGCCCACTGGTGGCGCTATCTTCACTGCGAACAGGACTAGCAGGGGGCGTGGTAAAATCTTGAACTTGATCAACATGAATCATTACCTCATGCTTCAGCAGCTCCGCCTGATCAGAACGCACATAGGGGGATCCCATGTTCCCCAAATGAATGAAGTACTCTTCAGTGACTGTGATTGGCTCCTCAATCCGCAGCGTACCGGACTTGGCGAGGCCCGTAGGATCATCAGTCCAGATCCAGAGACACAAGCACTCCTCCTTCTCAGTGTACCTCTTGTCGCAGAACAACTCCACAAACGAACGCGGAGGAAACAGCGGCGTCACCACCTCGCACTGCCAAGCGTGGGAAGGCACTCCCTCTAAGCAGAGACGAACCCGGTACTTGACCTTCGACGCCTGTGCACCATGCTGGCGAGTCCAAGGCCGCAGACGCAGAGCCGTGTGACCCGCCCGGATTTCCCGCACACCCAGCGCTGCCGTGCGGGTCGCCGGCTCACTGAACCTCAGAAGGAAGGTAGCGGCCGCCGTCTTGGTCACCCGAAGCGACCACTCCGAGATGCGAAGTTGACGTAGAGCATCCCGGCGAACCTGCTCGTCGCTGAGCTTGACGCGGCCGTCCATCTGCACAGCCAGCAAGGCGTGCAGCTCCAAGTTCCTCTCCTCCTCCACGAGCGCAGGCGTGCGCGCCGTGCACGCGGTGATGTGGTCCGGACGGAAGTCCCGGTTCCCAGGATCCGGGAAGTCCATGTCTTGCCTCTTGCTCGTCAGCCGCTCACCTCCCGACACCTTCTTGCTTGACTCCTCGTCGCACGACTCCCTCCTACACGCCTCCCGCTCGCCACCAGCCGCCTCCGCACGCGACACCCACGCACCGCCACCAACACCCTTCCACCTGCTAGCCGCCGGGGATCGGCAGAAGCGTGCTGCCCAGATTTGGCGCACAGGAGACAGCGTGGTGGATCCCGGCGGACAGCAACAACGTGGTCGGATGCAAGGCACCTGAAACACCTTCCCGCCGCCTTGGCCTTGAGAAACTGAAGGAAATGGCTTGGTCCGTTGTCCACTCGCGGCCCCAAACGCTCCTTAACTGGGATCCTGGAGACCGGCCGGGACAACCTAGAGTGCACCGGGCGGCGCTCTTTACGCCACCAGTACTTCTCCCGGACCTCCTCAAAACCCTGGGCATCAATGCGGGACCTGCCCCGGTTGGTGGGCGCAGTGAAGCGACCGCCATCACTCCTCCTACTGCGGCTGGCGGACCCCGCCACAACGTCCTTGTAGGAGCTCCTGTAGGTAGCTGGCTTCACCAGGATGGAACGTATCACCTTTGCAACGCCATGATGGCACCCTTCCGGCGCAGCAGCCTTGCGCACGGGGCTCACCTCTCCATCCCCGCAAACGGGGAAGCCAGGCACAGGGCTAGAGAAACCGTAGTCAACGGCCTCCGATGGGACAACCGACGCGACGGGGCTCGCCGGCGACGCAGGGACCACCGGTGAAGAGGATGGGTTGGCTGGGTGGGTGGGTGGTGGTGGAGGAGGAGGGGTAGGCTCACTCATCTCGCTCCTTCGGGTCCTTCTCTCTCCACCCGGGTTTTACATGGCCATTGCCAAACTGGGAGTAGCTTGCTATGCGCCCACCACAAGACCGAATTAAACGACTAATAACCCGGCTAACCTCTGTTCTTGTGTTACTACATACACGTACTTGCCCTGCTTAGCACATCTACAAATTACATCGTTTGACAGTAATTACTTTTTCCTACTTTTCATAACTTTTATGTCTCGATGGAACCAGATACAAGCAAAGTTCCTTGGCATGTGGCATAAGAGGGATTTTATTGTCATGCATTTTTATAGTTGTTAGTAAGCAGATAATAAGTTCATCACTAAAATGTGTTTTCCTACTTTTCATAACACTTTTATGTCTTGATGGAACCAGATAAGAACCGTCTAAGATGTACTATATAATTATCACAAACCAATCTTCCTTAAACAAACTATCTACAACATATTACACACAGTTTTGTTCTGTCTATGATCCCGTCTAAGATGTATGCAACCATCAAAGACATATTTACTTTGCAAACCATCTACAACAAATTGCAAATGGTTTTTTTATGACAAACCATATGATAGTTATATAATTATTGTATTGGTTTTACAAAAATCTATTTGTAATTCATAGCATATATTAATTTCCATTTTTATTATTTTAATTAAATTTAGTTTTTCATTGAGATTTGACTATAACAATCTAATTTTAACTTTGTGCAAGTAGATTAGAATTTATGTAAATTGAAAATCCTGTTAATTAACTAAGGGAAATCATGTTTTCTAAATAAAACTAATAAAATATATGTTATAATATTTTTTGTTGGACATACGCTGCTCGAATTTAAATTGAGTCGAGTGATCTATTAATTAAATAAGGGAAATGAATTTAATAACATTTTGAATTTGAATAGGATTTGAATTTGTTTAAGTGTACAAAGAGGAAGATTCCCTTACTAAGCATAAAGGTTACATTGCCGATAGCATCCTACAAAACCCCACCTTCCCTCCCTCTCTCTCTCTCAACGTCAGTTATGACCACGGCCCAAGCGTCATCTCCTCCATCTGAACTCGCCCACAACTTTTTTTCCCGGTGTGTAATGCCACCTCAGATTGTTTGGCACGCACACCAAGGTGCCTATCTTAATTTAAGGTGTCGGATTGGATACCGACAAGACCATCTAAGATTGTTTAGCACGCACACTAGTACAATTGTCTCTATCTAAGGCTTCGGTTTGGATACTTTGTAGTCCCCTCCGATCCATATGCATTGGGAGAGATTAAGTGGATATTAGTTCATTTTCCACTTCAATCCACAAGGATATGGCCCATAACTTTTGACATATCTTATTTGCCCTTGATGTCTGAATGACACATGGACAATGCTAAATGACGGATAAGAAAAAAATTGCAATGGTATCAAAGCGATGCCCAACAATCATGGCCTATTCATGTGACTGGCACTAACCTTTTTATAATACACAAGCTCCAACCCTACCAGCTCCATGGCTACTCCTGCCATATATACATGAGGTAATTAAGGGCTTGAGTTTGCAATAATTCTATGTGAAAATGAAATTTATGAATGGGTTTTACAAACAATTTAAAACTATTAGTTCGGTATCAAATCTAAAAGTCTTGAAAAGGATTTGCCTGCCATAAATGTAGATGTACACTCTAGGATTCGTGTTCGCATTAATTATTTAAGCAATTCAAAGATATCCTATATCTTTGAAACTTTATAAATACCCCCACAGCTTCCACCGGTACATAGATGTGTACAAAGGAAGAGGAGGTGGTCTCGGTGATCTCGTATTCCTACTCATGGCGGCCGATCCCTCTTGCCACAAGGTGAGAAAGAGTAAATCTTAACCCAATCCTCTCTAGATTTGTTCTCCATGCGTCTTCGAGATTGTCAACATCTTGTTGTTTTTATCGGTGAAGGTTGTTAGTTCTTTGGACCGAAACAAGTTGAAGATCTGTACTGAGTGCCACACCACTATAACATCGCTTTGGCGCAATGGCCCCTTTGGACGCAAGGTAAAGGCTAGATCCTATAATATCCAAATATAAAATTTATGAGTCAGGTGATGATGGTATTAGCTTATTGATGTGTGAATGATTTCTTGTTTTGATTAATTGGGCACACATAGTCTTTATGCAATGCCTGTTGGCTCCGCTACCGAAGGAAAGGATTGGAAGGACAAGAGTTGGGAAGAAAGGAAGACAAAGGCAAGAATAAGATGTGTGTCAATCGAGTTCAGCACTTTAGAAAGGTTATTGAGTTGTATAAAAATGGTGACAATAGAAAGAAGAATTCAGAGAATAAGGATCCTAGGGAAGTGGATGTGAGTACCAGGTTGACGACAATAGATTGTGGAAATGAACTGATGCAACAACAAATCGAACAACATGGAGAGGAAGCGGTGAGGGGTGCCATCCTACTTATGGACATTTCTGGTGCCACATTGAGTTAATAAGGAAGGTGTAGAAAAAGGAAATATATGCTTGTTATGCCTAATCTTGCATGAAATCTGTCTCGAGCAAACTAGAAGTGATAATTCAGTACACATATTCAAACTAGAAGTGAAAATTACCCAATCCATTATCATATCAAGTGAAAAAAATAAGCTCAAATGTAACGTAAGTTCTTTCTTTTTATTAACTAAATAAGTACTTGTTTATTTTTATTTATTCCGATGCTCTAAACTAAATTAGCATAATTAGTTATTATAAATTTATATATTTTCCTCGCAAATGCCATTTATTTGTTTTATATAGTTAAAAATATTTGTGGAGTAGAATATCATATTCTTTATTCCTCTGGAGAGTACCTCAATCCTTTGTGTTTCTTATGCCATTATCATTATTAGGTGGAAAGACCAAATGTGTTTCACTTATCGGTGCAATTGGCCTAACTATTGAAAATGTGGCACACTTACGAAAAAATGTATTTATGATTTATCTCTAAAAACGTAAGTGCCCTAACAGCTACAAAATTTAAAGAAAATTGATCATGTTTTGTAAGATACCAAAATGAGAAATTTCTGGTACGAACAATCAAGTGGATAATTGAATGGGTCCAATCTGTCAGTTTGATATGACAAACAATTTCTTCTTGATTTTTTTCTTGCATATTAACATAATCTCACCACTAGCTGAGAATGTTTTTAAAAGGTGTTCGGTAACTTCTGCATGATTTCGATGAATTTGCAATAGGTTCGATAAGGCATTTTCACCTAAGATGCTCCCAAGTTTCATATGTAAATCATGATGTGACTTCTATTGATTCTCTGGAGCGCTTGCGAATTTATCCATCCATAAGGATATACGCCATTGTGATTATCTTGAGAAGAATTTGTGCTGTATGCGTATATGCTTTTCAGCTTTTGTGCTATTTACTCTTGTTGCTGAAATCTTGTTCATTTTAGATAAGGTGGCTTAACAGATTCTAAACTTTTAAAGGTCCATCGGGCCTTACATTACGCCAAATAGGCAAATTTACTTGAGTATACACTACCACATATGTTCAGATTACTTAGCCTCCTATAGTTTCCATATACTTTTGCCATGCTATCTTTATTGCAAAAGGTACCATAGATCGAACACTCATCTGACAATGGGAGACAAGATGTGTAAAACTCCCAACAACATATATAATCACCACTACATATGTCTAGCTACAATTTTTCTCCATGTTGTTCTTGCATTACCCTCCTTTGGGAGATTACATGAGAACGTATAAGGTGGATACAAGTTCAGAGCTGCCTGACAAGACACAGATAACAAAAGAAAATGATCTCACTATCATTTGTTTTGTTGTAATGTGTGTGTATGTGTGTGTGTGGGGGGGGGGGGGGCGGGGGGGGGGGGGGGGGCGGGGGGGGGGGGTGGTTGCTCCCATCCGCCCATCCCCTCCTCTCCCTCTCTTTACATGCAAGTCAAAACAAAATCGATGGCATCATTCACAAGCGCAATACAAATTTTAAAAAAATTAATTAATAAGTTAAGCAACCAAACTAAATTATAATTGCCTCATTGTGTTTCTTATGACATCTTCAAAATAAGACTAGAAGACTACACTCAAGTATGTTTGGATGATAGTTTTCGAAACATTTTTTCTAGGAGGGTGGCCATTTTTTTCTGAATTTCTTTGGAGCTGCCTTATTGACTTCATTTGGAGCACTCTACGAACATGATGGTTTTTATGAGAAAGATGAGTACACAATGTTTTTTTTATGTAAAGTAATAAGTGGCTCGTGTCATGCGAAAGGGTCTGTAGCCTAGTGGTTACAAGAGCTCAGTAGCACTTGAGGTCCTGAGTTCGACTCCCCATGGGAGCGAATTTTTCAGGATTTAACGGCGTTGTGCTTTCAGTGGTTGGCGACGTTCTCGTCGACAGCGAGGCGCCTGTGGTGATTTCGTCAATTTCAAGGATTTGCCGGCTCAATCTCTCGGAAGTGCTCATAGAGGTAGAGTTGCGTGCGTGTATTCCATCTGTTACGACTTGCGACTTGGCCACTCAAAAGGTACGGTATTCACAAGTTTGGCCTAACTTTTTTGGTGCTGTGATTTGGCCTGGTAGCCCAAATTTTGGCTTTGTCTACTTTCTTATAGGCAATTTTAGATGCAAACCAAACAAACATGCATTTGGCCATCACTTTTTATTTGGGATGCTTCAGTGTTATGCTAGTTGGCCCCCTGCACGCCAAATCCCTCGCAACCGGCACATCCCAATAGGGCCACAGAGAAAGGGGGAGAGGGAGGGAGGGAGAGAGAGAGAGAGATTCCATGGAAATAAAAAAACACTCGGTAAACTCTTTTCTACCGTGTACAAATGTGGATAAAATCGCATCCACGCACACAATTTGCCTGGCAGACCCTGGTGAATTTGGTAGGCGGCAGTACACGCAACAATTCGCTTACACTGGTACACACAAACGGCGGCGGCGGCGGCCCCGGTGAACCGAACCGACAGCTCGCGGCGGGTCAGCAGCGCAGCGGCTAGCCGGCTAGCGCCGTGCAAGCAGGGCCACCGCGGCGGCGCAGAGGAGCGGCAGCCGGAGCGCCGGCGACCGGGACGACCCGGACAGGAACGCGTACTGCTGCCCCTGCCCCTGCTGCCCGCCCCCCGGCGCGCGGGTAGCCCCCGGTGGCGGCTTCTCGCAGTTGCACGGCGGGCCCCCGTTCGCGGCCCCCGTCGCGGGCGGGGAGGGGTAGGCGTATCCGGCCCCGCCGCCCGGGGGCGTGGATGGCGGCGGCGGGGAGTAGTAGTAGAACTGCTTCACGAGGGGTTCGTCGTCCGCGGCGGCCAGCGGCGGCGCGGTCAGGAGCGTGCAGGCCGCCGCGAGGAGGCCGAGGAAGGCGAGAGCGCGCGGTGCGGGCGCCATGGGAGTCGGAACTATTGGGAGAGGGCGAGAGGGAGCGAGAGGGGCTCGCCGGGGGTGGTACACTGGTACTGGCACGTTGCCGCCTGCCGCTGGTATATACGTGGCGGGGTTTGCGCGATGCGGCGTGGGAGGGCGTGTCGCACATGCGCGGCGCTACGACGGTGGCCTCGGATCCGGTGGCCCCTCGGTTGCGGCAATGCAAACCGAAGTACGCGTGCATACGAAATACTTCCTTAATTTTTCTTTTTCAAACACACTGCACATGTGCCATGTTTGAAAAAATAGCCGTGGGTTATTTTGAAGGCTAAAATTTATTTAAAAAAATAGCATTTCAATGAAATAGGCCTTGAGATGTTTAGATCCAAGAGCTATTTAGTTTCTAAAGTACTTTTCCAATTATTTGGCTACCACTTTAACAAGAGAGAGAAAGAGAAAATTAATGGGTCCCACCTGAAATAGCCCAAAATAGCACCCTTCGGAAGGGACAATTTTTTAGGTGAGCTATTTGTAAATAGCTCAGAAATAGCCCTCTTATTTAGCTCCTCTAGGGCTATTTGAGCTATTTGAATGGGGTCTAAAAAATAGCCCATGGATCCAAATAGAGCTATGTTTGCAGAGGCTCGTAAACACACACTCTTACTTATCTCTACTATTTCTAAAGCAAGCAATAATTCATTAGTCCGTCAATCGAAATTCTAATCAGAATCGGACAAATAAATCGGAATCTCAATCAGAACCCGGACAAATCAATCATTCGGAACCCAGACAAATTAATCTCAATCGGAACCCAGACAAATTAATTGGAATCCCAATTGGAACCCAGACAAATTAATTGGAATCCCAATCGGAATCTTATGCAGCCATGGCACGGCCTATACACGGAGTGAAAGAGCACAAAGTTGGTGATCTTATATATATCAGGGTAAAATTTATTTTACCCGTAGTAACGCACGGACATTATGCTAGTTCTTATAAATACACATATAACCTTATTCTATGAGCACCATATTATTTTGATTTTTCTATATTCATAATTTTACTATATATTTAAACATATATCATATATCTAGTTAAATAACAAGCTATATATGAGAAAAATCAAAACTACCTACAATTCCAAACAGAAAGAGTACTACATAATACATGCAAGAGTATCCGTCAATATAATATATGGTATTCCCTCGACCATGTCAACAAAAGCTTCTACATATTGTTGATTGTCCTTGAAGCTACATGTTAACATATAATGGGATAGATAATAAATTGTTGTTGCACAATCTAAAACTCTTCGAGTACTGGAGCATATCGGAATATAACATCTAGTAATCTATAGGTTCCAACTGGTTCTAATATTCTTTAGCGATTTAAGAGCTTCGATTGTTCCCTAATCCTTTTATAGAAATTTATGTAAAAATAGTACTCCAGCATATCTTCTTTACCTTTCTCATATCTTAATATTTATTATGATAAACTAATAATCAACTCCAACTCTTCCAAGTAGAGGGAAGCTAGAGCTCTTCCAATACGGCAACAATACAGTAGTTCAGTTAAGATGAAATTATTAAGAAACTACAAAAGCAATTCCTTCAATAATTATATTTTTTAAAGAAATATTTGTTAAAGAACCGCCGGAGATGAACGTAACTTTTGGGGCTTGCTCTATATTCTACCCTTTATATTAATCTAATTTTCTGTACCATGCGCTCGTAGCCCAGGCACGGCGTGTGAGACGGCGAGTCAACCGCGGGCGTGGTGGGCTGGCTGGGATTCCGTCGGTGGATCCGATCCATGGATACACCACACCAGTCAGCGTGGAAGCTGCTGCACGCTTTGACTCGACGCCTCGTCGCACGTCTTTTCTCGCCTTCTTTCTTTTCCTCGATTTTTCAAACGTCCCCGCACTTAGCTTGCAGCCATGTGCGTCCTATAAAAATTAAACCGCCATGGCACGCTCATGCGTGTTGGCAGCTCCTGCAAGGTCCAGAGCCATGTAAGAGTTTGAAGATTGCACTTCTGATGTGTGTAGCATGTCTTGGTTCCAAAACTCCGGAGCCGCGCAATGATTAGGTGCTAGGAAGAAATATGATCATGGAATCAGTTTTTTCTTCGACGGCCGGGTGCACAGTTGCTACATGATCTGTAACTCAAAATAGTTAGATTAATATAATCGATAATGGAATCGATTTTTTCTTCTTTTTAATACAATCGGCGGCTCTTCTAACTTATTCTTAAAAATAGTTAGATTAGATGTCTTTTTTACTATTCTTAGTGGCCAATTTTTCTTTACTGTTTCTCGGTCATCTTTCGAGAAAAAACACATAGTATCTATCAAACATTTTCTATCTAGTATCCCACCAACACATTGATCATCTCTAATTCTCTATTGATGACACCAGTGCTCCTCCTCCTCCTCCTCCTTTGTTGCCGCTGCCATTGCATTCTGGCTATTTATTATTTGGCTATCATTGTTGTGTTTTAGAGGTGCCGATATTGCAATGGTGGGCACGCATATTTTCATCAGGGTGAGTGTTTATGTGTGTACTAGAAAGGTGTGTGGCTTTGCCGCGCAGGACCCGTATTTCGTGTCTTCGAATTGTAATTGATATAGGGTTTAGTTTATACACATAGTATTAATTATTGTATGCGTAGATATCATGGTCTGCAACCCCTTATTTTACTTGGTATATTATTTTTAGTATAGAAAATGGAACTGTTATTTTATATTTAGTGTTTTTGGTTATAATAGTTTTGGCTATCATTTATTTTATAAATTTGTTATGTATCAAGGCTTTAGATTTTGAAATTTTGAGCAATTTTTGTATTTAAAACTTTTTGAGATAAAGATGTTTCGGTATCTGAATCATAGGTAGAATGGATCCTACGTAAACATTTATGCGGATGAATTGTAGAATCACTTTGAATTTGAAATTGTACTATATAATAAAGTTGTATATTTTAAAATTCTAAGCACCTTTTGTATTGAATATTTTTTAATTTGAAGACATTTTGGTGTCCATATTGTAGGTACGACGGATCGCATGCAAGCATTTGTGCAAATGAATTGCGAAAGCATTTTAAATTTTAAAATTTACTCTATAATAAAGTTGTAGTTTTTGAATTTTTGATCAAATTCTATATTGAAAAACTTTTGATTTGAACACGTTTTGATGTTTAATTTGTACATGTAATGTTGCTCATGTAGAAAAAACTGATGGAATAGCTTGTGGTTTAATTTAATAAACATCCGAGGGGTTTTATAAAACAATTCCTGAGGGAGGACCAAGACGACGGGTTGATTTTATGAAACTTAAGGTTTTATTTGCAAATTTTTCTGAACCGAGAAAGTTGGATCGCGGGTTGATTTTATAAAATGTAAGGTTTTATTTGCAAATTTTTCTGAACCAAGAAAGTTGGACCGCGGGTTGATTTTGGGAAAAGTTATGATTTTTTTACAAAATTACCCGAGAGAGGAGGCCAGACTGTGGGTTGATTTCTCTAAAGTCCGAACGATTTTTTAAGAAATGACCGGAACTCGCATGATGTGAGCCATCTATCCGGCCGATCCGACGATCGGGAAACGCGTACGATGTGGCCACGCTGGCTGGCCAGCCACCACCTTTTAGTGCACAATTCGTAGTAAGAGGTGTGTGAGCTTTTGACGTCAGTAGTGTATTTTGCAAAAACAATTCATAAATAAGATAAAAACAACAAATCCCCGTATATATGTGCTTAGGTCTTGGTCTATTCAATATTATACATCTACAATGCCAAAATAACAATCTTTTTATCTAAATTAGCTGCTTTAAAATTCAGGACGATGTTACAAAGCACATATTTTCAAAACATGGAGCAACTCAGGAAGTATCACCTTACTACGCTTGGAGCACCTAGGGCACATGGATTCCTCCAATTTTGAAGCCTCCCCACGTGAAGTCACCATAAACTGCCACCGCTGGGCAAGACAAACTCCTCTCTCCAAGCATATAAAATCTTGTGTTTCTTTTTTTTATGTTGTGTAAACTTAATGGGGCTAGTAATTTACTTTTATTTTGTTGGCAAAACAAACATTTCCTTTACAATATTTTTTTTGTCATAAAGACATATTAGCTTGGTCCATAACAGCAGTTTGGTCCTTTGTTTAAGGGGGCAGTTGGGCACTGTTAGGTTTGTGGGCCGTGTGTATATTGGGCCTGAAAAAATCGGAAACCCGCAGCTCCAAGCCGGCCCAGATATCAGCACGGACGCAGGCCCAAACCTCCCCGGCTGGCTCCATGCGCGACCACGGGCCCCACGGCCATTCCTCGTTGACCACCACCATCACGCACGCACGCAAAATTCCACGCACAAAACACCCCGTCTGCGCGCGTCCTTAGATCTGATCTGTTCCTGTCACGCCGGGCCCACTTCCCAGTGGCCCGCCGACGACCTCAAACCCATCGTCCACCGTCAGCATGGCGTGGGCCCGGATCGCGGTCGCTATCGCCGGCCTTATCGCCCGCGAGGCCGACTCCGCCCCCGTGCGTGGGAGCCCGTCCACGCGTGCACCGTCCCAGCTGTGACACGTGGGCCCCGACGCAGGACCCACTTCCCGGTGAGATCGACTTGGCACGGACACACGGCATCACCAGCAGTCGGACCGGGGGGGCCTGGGTCGCGTGGACGGCCGGATCGAGCGGGCGCTCGGCACTTCGGCAGTCTACAGTAGCGCATGCGCCCGGCTGGAAATCTTATCCGCTTTATTTATCCTCAACTCACAGCGATTTTCATTTATCTCTCATTTTCTTATTCGATACGTACTTGTGCTGCGCTGCCACACTACTTGCCCAGGACCTGTACCTTTCTTTTCTTTTGTTTTTTTTTCCTCAACACATGCTCGGCTTCTCAACGACTCGGCGTCATTTGCTTGCTGGTTTGACCAGCTACAGTGGTCAAACACATCTGACTTTTTGCTGGACGCTAGTTTAGTTATGCAACCATATATTTACAATCAAAACATCTATACTATATTCCACGAGAACAAGATATTTAACTTACATAATTACACTAAAGACCCGCGTTATCAACAAACTCATATTTTTTGCCTAATATAATAGATATAGCAAAGTGGTAAGATGAAACATGAATAACCATAACATAATGCACGCTGAAGTGATTATGTAGAAAGCTGCCAAGTCATAATCGGCTAGGTGCGAGCAAGAGGTTAGATGTGATCCAGATTAAATTTGCAGCTGCTGCTCACACCAGACACGTACGTAGTCATTGGACTTTTGAACCCAAACGAGTCCTTTTCAAGGCTAACCAAAACCAAACCAAAGTTTAACTTACGACCGATCAACTTAGTCTCGATGATTAAGTCCATTTTTCCAAACTTTTAAAATGCCTGACGAGTTAAGATAAATCAATCACGCGCTTCCCTGTTTATGTTTATTCACGCCGCCGCACACTTCTTCCCTTTGGTGCCCCGTACGTAGCAGCAGCTAGCGGGAGGGGATCAACCAGCCCAGCCCGCAGCGGAACGGTGCCGAGCCGAGGCGCGGAGCGGAGAACCCCACCTTGTTTACCGCCGCTGCCGCCCGCCACGGCGGCTCGCCTCCACTCCCTCCCAGATCTTCCTCCCGCCGCCCCAAAAATAGCGCCCACCAAAACCCTACCTCGCGGCGCCCGCCCCGCGGCCTCGGAGCGCCGCCGCCGGACTAAACCCTAGCGCGGCCGTCCCCGCCCCAGCCATGGCCGGGCCGTCCGGCGCCTCCTCCTCGCGCGGCGGCGTCGGGGTCGACCGCTTCTACAGCCCGCCCCACGTGCGCCGCCAGCAGCAGGAGGAGCAGCTGCAGCGGCTCAAGGGCCAGCGCCCCCGCGTCCCCCGCGGCGGGGGCGCTCACGCCCAGGGCCGCCAGGCAGAAGCCGGCCGCCCCGCCTCCGAAGGAGGCCGAGAGGCGGCCCGACGCGCCCTCCAAGCCGTCCGTGTCGGCGCCCGCCGCGAAGGCGGCGGCGGCGGCGGCCGATGCGGGCGCGGCCCCGCCGCCGGCGCCGACGATGGATGAGGTGGGGAATCTCGAGAGGTTCCTCAGCTCCACCACGCCGTCCGTGCCCGTGCAGTACATGCCCAAGGTCAGGCTCGTCAGAATCTTTTATCCCCCCAACGCCGCCCCCCCCCCCCCCCCCCCCCCCCCCCCCAACCACCACCACCACCTCCCCGCAATAGTTCCGTGCCTGCCTTTTCGAGATGCTACTGGTACGGAGATGTAGCGGTGCTGCTGCAGATTGTTAGATTTGGTTCATATTGCTATTTTGATTGGGAAAAGTTTGGGACCCGTGAGTGTGAAGGGACTTCGCTTTTCTCTGGTGCCAAGTTGACCCTTGTAATGAATTTCACCTCCACTTGGTTAAATAGTTGCGTACTTGCTTTTGCTGTCACGGACTCACCGATTGCTGTGAGCGCAATATGCTTGTTTTGGCTGTGTGGAGAGATGCTTCTGGCATGAAAATGCAACATAAAATCGCCTGATAAATTTTTTGCCTGATGAGCGGTGGTATATGTATATATGATTCATGTTGCTTTTATGGTTGAGGAAAGTTTAGGACCCGTAGCTGTGAAGGAATTTCATCTATCTCTAGCTTCAAGTGACACTCCTGGATTTCCAGCAAATTTGACACAGTGCTGTTGTAGTATCTTCGTGTTGCAATTAGAAAAGTAAATAAGACAAGAATCAATCTTTTTTTGTAGACTAACAGATTGGCAATAGAATGTGCTGAAATGTTGCTGCTGTTGGTAATTAGAAAGTTTTGCTAGAGCGAAGGATCAGAATTTGCTACATTAGTACAGAAAGATTTCTACTTTTTTAAAGGGGTTGGGATGAGTTCCCTATGGTGGTCTTTGGTTGTGTGAGTCAGCCAATCTAGGTTTTTTCTCAGTGGTAGTCGGATGGGAACAGCTTAGTGCCAAAAGAATCTAGTCAGTAGCATTGTTTATGTTCGGGCCAGCATTCTTGTTTTCAGGAGAGGTACAGTTTTTATTATAATAATAAACATCTTTTGTGAGGACGATTGAAGAATATGTTCATTTTGTCGTTTAATTTCTACTGTTTGAGTTTTTTGTGCTAATGGATTATGCACTTATCCAGACAAGCATGAGGGGATGGAGGATTGGTGATGCTACAAATTCGCCACCATATTTCTGCCTTGCTGATCTCTGGGAGGCTTTCAAGGAGTGGAGCTTTTACGGGGCTGGAGTCCCCCTTGTGTTAAATGGCAGCGACTCTGTGATTCAGTATTATGTGCCATATCTTTCTGCCATACAGCTGTATGCAGACCCTTCAAAACTTTCAGCAAGGATCAGGTAAGATAGCATTTAAGGTCAACCTTCGTTTTCTTTTGGATTTATGTTGCTTATTTTTGCCAGTTGTCAGATTTCTGCTCTTCAATGAATTTGCTGTATAAACGCAAAACAGAAGTTAAAAAAAAAATCATGGTTCCTGAGTCCTTTCAGACCACCGTGACAGCGAAATCATTCATATCCAAAAGGTCCTGCCCAAAAACCTTGAATGCTTCATCTTTTTTTGTGGCTAGATGTTAAAATTGGAGGGTCAATGAAACATGTTTGCTCATATATTGTTCATCTTTCAGCTATTAAAAGTTTTGAATATTACTCCAAAACAAAATCTTTGTAGTAGATTATTTATGAGCTTATTGAATTTGAAATGGATCTTAAATGGAGGCATGGTTTATACTTAACTCTAACGGATCAGCGATTCAGTTTTCTTTGCGATGGAGTCTAGAAATTCCTGTTGATCAATGATATTAACTAATATTTGTTTATATGATTAACTCATATTGATGTTATCAATATAAATAAAGATGCATCTTGTCTATTGAGCATTGAATCTTAATTCATACTTGAGGTTGTAATTATTTGAGTTAGAAACTATAAGTTGAGCTTATCCCCAGTTCGTAGTCAGGTGTAGTTACCAATACTTTATCTATTAGTTTGTTGTTCATCGTGTGGTGTTCTGTTAATTTGACGGCTTGGACAAAGCCATTAATTTGGTTTAATCACCAATAGAAATCGGGGTGCTGAGATTCATCTCATGGATTCACCTCGTGTATGTATCTGTGAATCTGGCCCTTTTAATGTTTTTTGCTTACTTGCCTATGTGATTTTTCTTGTATTGAGGAGTTACTCAGTTGTATTCAGTAATGGCTGATTGGTTTGTTGGTCAAATTTTTGTTTAACTGTACTGATCTTGTCATGTTCACCTTGGTCATCCAAAATGATTCTTGGACTTGTCAAGCTTTTCTGATCTTGTCACATTTATCTTGGTCATCCAACGTGATTCTTGGACTGGTGAAATGCAATGGGAGCAACCAGTATCTACTATATTTCATGTTGGCATTGGGGTCCCTTATTATAGACATTTCCTCATAACAAGTGTTAATAGAACATATTAGAACAAAAGGTATTCACTCAGTTTCAAGATAGTCCTCGGGCCCTCATCTTATTACTTCGCTGGGAAGAAACTACCATTAGGATATATTAATCATGTTCATGTTGAGAATTTGGGGATAGAAACTTGGTCCATTGTATATAAGTTAATTTGAGTGCTCACATGATTGGAGCTTAGAGCAGAAAGAGGGTATATAAGTTAGTCCTTTTGCAGGGTTTTCATATTTCTAGGATTTTTGAGAAATAGTTCCTTCTAACTATCTATGCTGTGTAGCGGTGTATTTTTCTCTAGAATTACAGCTTACAAATCATTACAAGTCTTTTGGCTGTGCATTGTTAGCTGCTTTGGAACATTGTTCCACATAAGGAAATCAAAATAAGCAAACAAAAGAAATCATGACATTTCAAAATGCCATCTTCAATATGGTTGCTCTCATTTTTGCTTCTGCGAATTTCATAGTTCATAACATTCTCTTAGATAATTTTCTCGCTTACTTAAGGCATCCTTGGGAGGAAAGTGACGGGGAATCTATGGATACTAGCAGTGAAGGCAGCAGTGAAACTGATGTTGACCGGTTAAGAGGTTCTCTGGAAGCAACATGTCGATTGGAGGGTGGTTTCCAAAGGGATGATGCTGAAATGCACTCACCGTCCACTCGTCCAATATTTGAGTATCTCGAGACGGATCCACCATTTGGTAGAGAGCCTTTAACAGATAAGGCAAGTCTTCTTTTTCATATGTGAAATGAAAGTCGACTATTGATGGATATCATGTATTACTGTTTGTTGATGCTTTACTTTAAATGTCACTTCAGGTATCAATTCTTGCAAGTAAATTTCCAGATTTGAAGACACTCAGAAGTTGTGATCTGCTGCCAACCAGCTGGATGTCTGTTGCATGGTACGTCTGTAATGATCTGGATTCTCTTGTCTTTCTCACTGATGTTCTTATGCCTTTTGAGATTCTCCATCTCATAAGACAAGCTTCCAACTATATTATTTTAGGGTATCTAAATAATTATTTCTCATCTCTATATCTATACACTGTGCATTGCACTAACAATAGTTTCATGCGATTTAGTTCCACAGTTGCAGTTTTTTTCATCTTATTCTATTTATCACCAATGCTCAAGTACAATGAAAGATTACCATCCTTGCTATAACTGGAATTGTCATACTTGCTGTGCTGGCTCAAACAGAGAATGCATTTCACGACAACTGAAACAAAGGGTCGCTCGCAAAATTTGAGTTAAATACTTTCTGTAGAAGAGCAATACTTTTACTAAGTGTTGCTATGAATCTACATATTGGTTTCATCCTGGGGCATACAATTGCAGGTACCCCATATACAGAATCCCTACTGGACCAACACTCAAGGATCTAGATGCATGTTTCTTGACATTTCATTACTTATCGACACCTTCCAAGGGTAAGTACTGTCTTTTGACAATATTCAGAGTCGTCCTTTTTGCATCAGAAAGACTACTTGTTCTTTATAGCTCTATGAAGCTCGTCTTTGTCAGGTTGTTGAATAACTAGATGCCCTTTTGCCAGATACTGATCCCAGGATACCAGCATGCCCCAGTTTCGGAGGGCTTAACCACTGTATGAACGCAGCTGGTAAGCTAACATTGCCAGTCTTTGGCCTGGCATCCTACAAACTGCGGAGCTCTGTTTGGTCATCGAATAGGCCTGAGGAGCAGCAGCTTGCAGCCTCCCTCATGCAGAAAGCAGATGACTGGCTTCGCCATCGCCAAGTGTACCATCCAGACTTCCGGTTCTTTCTCACCCACTACAACACAGCATTGAGATGACAAGAGACGCGTTGCCTCACGCTGTAAATTGTTTTTAGTATTTTCTGTTGTTGGCTGAGCCGGGCTACCTGTAACACTATGTTGTAACGTAGCGCTTACATCTCTGAACATTTTTTTTATATGGTTCAGTAGTTCAACGCCAGACAGCTAATTTGTAAACATCTCCAATAATTCTTTTGCTGTAGGTAAACTTTTGAATGGAGTAAACAACATAATGGAGACTTGTAAAACAGAAACTGATGGTTATAAAATTTAAATTTATAGAATTGAGATCCTAGCTTATCAACGTGTTTCACCTCGTGTCGTACATTTTCATCTAAGCTGGAATTGTTGGGGATTTGGGTGATGATTATTTTCTGTTCCTCAAAAAATGGCTTCCTTGTCTCAGGCAAAATCTAGGAAAAATTTTGAGGTCTTCTACGGTTTTCTGTACGCGTGTCATTTCTATTTCCTCCAATCGTGGCAAGACTCAGTTTGACTGATGTCAAACATGGAAAATGGAGTAAATTTACATATGTATAATTATTCTGCCAAGATGTTAGATGTACATAGAAGTCGAACTATCCGACACCTGGCATCTAAGAAGTAATTGTAGTTTTGTGAGAGTTATAGGTCTATGGTACCAAGTGTCAATACTATAGCTCCATCTTCCATGTGCGAAAACATTTCTGTGTTATACGCAAAAATAGGTCAACAAGTTCTAGTTTCGTGATTTTGTTTGAAAAATTTCACATAATACGCTAGACTCAGCCTGCTAAAGTTTGGCTGGAAAGACTACTGGTGGCTGCTGCAAGTGCTCTTCCACTCGCAGGCTGCTGGCTAGTGAAGCTCGCTCTCAGGCAGGAGAGATCCGGTTCCAGCTCTGCTTCCTTAATTCAAAGCGGGGAGGTTGTCTGTCTCTTCCCGTCAATTTCTTTTAAAAACTACTGCTTATTGATTTAAGATACTTAGATTTGCACAGGCAAAAACACTAAGTAGGGTATAGACCAACATATAACATATGGATCGAGTGCAGAAACTCTAAATGATCCAATTCGCTGGTGTTCTAAAAAAGACGGCAATATGCAAAGTGGCACTCAAAAGATCATTTTGGCACTGTTATACAAGTATTGAAAAATGGAAACTGAGCGTAGCACTTATAGTTGTTTAGGTTGCTTATAAGGAATTTGCTTGCCCAGGTTCAAGTATTTAACTCAACGCAAATGCCTGCTTTACGGCTAATTAAGTAATTATATCATTGAGAGGCATATGTGAGTGTTTTCTTGTGTAGAGGTTTAGAAAATAAACTTTTGTGTTTATTTTTATATTTTAGTGAACTTTTGTATGAGATCAATAGATCATTGCAAAAACCTTTTGAAGGAAGGAACCGAAGAGATCGTACATCCGGCTCCACCCAACCCACCACAAAGCCCGGCCCGCCCGCCTTTCTTTGTATCGTCCATCCACCGCGTCCAACACGCCTCGATCCAGATCCGGCCACCTCCCCGCCCGTCTCCCCCTCCTGCAGCCGGCGCCCCGCCCCCGCCGTCCACGTCCGCCCGCGCCGGCGCGCGGCGGAGATCCGCCGTCCGGACCTCGTCTCCTTCCGCTGGTAAGCGGGCCCTAACCTCCCCTCGACGCGCTGTTCGTTTCCTCCCGCGGGATCTCCGCTTGCGGCTGCGGGATCCGGGTCATGCTCCGTGGCGTGGGAGCGGAAGCTCCGATCTCGCGGCCATGTGGGTCAGGTCCTCGGGACTTGAGGAGGGTTTCAAGGTTCGGCTGGGAGTCTGAGACCCCGCGACCTGTCGTTGAGCTTGAGTCCGGCCCTGGTTCCGCGCCGTCGTATGTAGACTCCGGATTGATGGCTTAGGGTTTATCAATTTGCAATGCGTAACGGGGTTCTTCCCAGTATAGTCTGTTTGGAAAGGTGATCTGTTTGCTGGACCTAGCCTGGAAATCTTAACCAGCAAAAGAATTGCTATGGGTTGTTCAGTCGTTGTTTTTTCTTTGGTCAGCAACCACAACTTCTAGATCGAAAATTCATCAGCCAACAGCCCAACAGAACCCTGGTTCCCCAAGGGATAATCGGGGACATACAGCTCTGTTACATTGGACCCAGGAGCCGTTGGTTGCCTCTCATAAGCGTGATCCGTAACAACTCGTGGGTTTGATGCTACCATAGCTGACCAGCCAGGCCCTGATTTTCAGCACTCGCAGCTGTGTGTTTTGAATCTTGCCGAACAAATTGTGGAGCATGCATTTCCTTGGTATTGGTATCCTCTGCAGTACTAATTTGCATCTCGCAAACCTAGGCAGTGCTAGCTAGGTTGCCAAGCAAATGTTTATGTTGGTCATTTAAATGCTTCACCTTTCAAGAAATGCTACTGTTTTAAGCTTTTCTTTTTGGATCCAATGGTACCATAAGTTTCTTTATAACAAAAAAATCAATGCTCCAAGTTTTCTTTTCCCGATGTAGGAACTGGTGGAATTTGAAACGAAATGTGGATAGTTCTGAAACTTGAATTTGCTGTTTTGATGTTGTTTGGGTCGTGAATGGAAGATCCTTCTTTCAGCAATCAATCGATTCTCCTGTGTTTATTATGTTGCCCTTAGTCAAAATGCTCATGAGTAGCCTTTTTGTTAGTCAAATATTGTGTTCATTATGATGTCCCTTCTTACATAATGCTTACAGGGCTAGCATGTAATGAATTTGTCGTGCAAGAACGCTGGTGATTCGTATTGCTACAAGAAGTATAAAAGCCTCTTTATTTCCATTTTAATTGTTTTGAGAGGCTCATCCTGTAGATTTAGCATTATATTATAAATGTTGTTGTTTCACTCAAGCTTTGATGTTAATAGGCCATGGTTTATGAACATTTCTTCTGATATTATGCATTTCCTGGTTTTTATTGTTGATGCTTAGTTTATTGGTGAGATTATATTAGAAATTTGTATTGATGTTGACACCAAACTGCCAATCCTTCATTTCAATTAATTAAGGCTTTGTTTGACTATTTTAAATACTGTTAGGCCTTTGTTTCTGATTTCATGTTGATGATTTAATTTAATTGCATGCAGAATTCCAACAGGCAGCAGCATAATTCAGCGTGGAAACATGGCGTCAAAGAAAATAGAGTTGGATCACAAGGATATGGTCCATGACTCTGCTATTGATTACTACGGCAAGCGCCTTGCTACTGCTTCCTCAGACTCTACCGTGAAGATCGTCAGCATTGGTGCTGCAACTGCCCCATCCCAGGTTCTTGCAACGCTGAGTGGCCACTATGGTCCTGTGTGGCGTGTTGCATGGGCCCATCCAAAGTATGGTACAGTCCTTGCATCCTGCGGCTATGATGGCCGTGTCATTGTTTGGAAGGAGGATGCTCGAGGCAATTGGTCTCAAGTCCATGTGTTTACTGACCACAAGTCGTCTGTCAACTCCATTGCTTGGGCTCCGTACGAGGTTGGCCTTTGCCTTGCCTGTGCGTCTTCTGATGGAAGAATATCCATCTTGACTATGCGAGCTGATGGGGGATGGGATACTTCAACCATTGAGCGAGCACACCCTGTTGGTGCGACTGCCATCTCTTGGGCTCCAGCAACTGCACTTGGTTCACTGGCTGGCTCAGGGGAGCTTGTTTATAAGCTTGTCTCTGGAGGGTTTGACTCTGTCGTTAAAGTCTGGGGATTTGTCAACGGTAGCTGGAAGCTGGAGAGTGCTCTTATCTCTGACATGCACACCGATTGTGTTCGGGATGTCGCATGGGCGCCAGTTTTGGGCTTGGCCAAGTCGACCATTGCCAGCAGTTCCCAAGACGGGAAGGTTGTCATCTGGACCAAGGGGAAAGATGGAGACAAGTGGGAGGGAAAGCTCATGCAGGACTTTGGGTCCCCTGTCTGGAGGGTGTCTTGGTCCTTAACTGGGAACATACTGTCCATAGCTGCTGGTGAGAACAACATTACACTCTGGAAGGAAGGGTCAGATGGTCAATGGGAGGAGGTGATGAAGGTTGAACCCTAGGCTGTGTGACAGTTTCAAGTCTCTTGCAGATCCATGTTTCAACAAAGATGAGTTTACCTTTGTGTTTTACTAGTGCATCGCTAAACACTATATTCACATATTTTTAGTACTTTCTCATGAGCAATTATACTCTTGGATGGATGGGGTGCGCATTAGAATGCCACTTTCTGATTGGTGAACCTGCTTAGTTCTGTATATCTTCGACTTTGTTTTTGCTATGGGTGAAACATCACAGCTACTACCAGCTTACAAGTAATGCTACCACCAGCTATTAGCAGGGTAGCATTCTTTGATGTTCTTCGTGCTGTGGTTCTGTACATTGTATGAATTTGAGTGTAGTGCCTATCAGGATCAATGTGACGTCTTGCAGCTTGACAGTGCAACGCTCTAGACGATGATGACTTGTGTTAGCAAACGCGTTTCTTGTCTGCATCTGACGTATGAGCTGGGACTTGTGGACGGGCGAGGTCAAACAAGATATGCAAGGGAGGGTATGATCGAAGTCCTATTTCCTATGCATCATCAGTTTTTCTTAGAGCATCTCCAGCAGATTAACAATACCTTATACCCAAAATATACTCTCTCTCCATTACCAATAACTAGTTTTATGTTTTTGGTAATAGTTGCTGCATCAGACTACCAAAATCCAATCCTAAGAATAGGGTAGAGGGGCGAAAGGGCATAGTGGTTAGAAGAGCCTCAGTAGCACCTCAGGTCCTGGATTCGACTCCCTGTGGGAGCGAATATTCCAGGATTTAACGGCGTTTGTGCTTCCAAATAATACTTTGACCATTCATTTATCATATAATATATCACTTATGGTTATAAACTTATAATCATGGTAAAATATATTTGATTACGAATTCAATCATATAAAGTTTACATTCTAAAAATAAAAAATTAATAGTTAAATTATTGGTCAAAGATTACAAAGTTTGAATCTTGATATACGTGTGCGCCTTACAAAAGTAGATAGAGGGAGTACTGTGTACTCTCAAAAAAAAAGAATAGGGTAGAGGGGTGAATCCCCTTCATTTAGGTTGGAGGGAGGTGTGTTTTGGTGATTACCAAAATAATTTAGGTATCGAAAATTGAATTGGTAATTTGTTGGAGTACCTTCAATCACCAAAATATTAATTTTTTAGTATTAGAGAGAGGGATGATTAATTTGCTGGAGATGCCCTTAATCTCGTTGAAGATTTACCTTACCTTATCTCCATTCAGATGGAACCTTAGTGTATTATCAATGGAGTGTAGTGCAAATTATTCTCCACGCATAACTTTGCAAGCTTCAACAGTTCATTCCGCATGGCATTCCAGTCTAGTAACAGAACGAATAAACGACGCCAACATTAAGATGCACGGTCCTTGCCCGTGGAGCTAATACAAATTCTAAAGTCACAACGTTTCAGTGCTAATGAAGAAATGATAAATACAAAACAAAAAACAGGTGTTATAATATGATTTGAGTAAAATTCACGAGAGGTCCATTAATTTGTAAGAGGATATCATTAAAGTCCATATATTTGAGGATTCACCATGTCGTTTGCGTAAAGTCATCAACTTCTCGAGTTGACTTTATGAGCCCACTTCTTTAGGAAGTGTAAAGTCAACTATACATTGCACACACGTTTTCAAAGTTTCAGATGCAAAAACCATCACCGTCAAACAGCATACAAATTGGAAGAAACTGCACCACCAAGCCATTCTTCATCTCATCAACGGGCAAACGTACGACTTTCAGGTACATACCTGTGAACCAAAATATCATCAGCTAAGCCATGCTATGCAATTCAATTATGTAAAAGTGATGTCCCAAATAACTCATTTTTAATCTAAAACTAACTCAAACAGTAAACATTAATCTAATCATTGCCAACTTGTACCTAAGTTTCCACAGTACAAACACAGAGTAACACCGTATTAATAAAAGAACCCGTTTACTTGTACTCGTATACTCTTCACTTCAATTCTTCATATGCTAGATCTCAGGAAATTTTTTTTGGTATGCTATCACGTTCTTGCTATATCTCAAAGACAACTAAACATCTAATGGTTGTATGACAAGCTTTCTCATAATTCTTTACAATCATATGCATCCAATGCATTAGTTAGTGTTTTAAAAGTAGAAAGGACTTTGTTTCGAAAAGGAATTAGAAAGAACTAAGTATTCCATAGGTTAAGGGACTCGATGGCAATTACTTCCTCCGTTAAACAATGAAAGTTATTTTTATTTTATCCTAAGTTAAAGTTATGTAACTTTTAAAAAATTTATAGGAAAATATATTAACATCTACAAAGACAAGATGATACCTACATGTCAAAAGCTTGAGTAGGGATGAATGTGGAAGGCTCCTCTCCTCTTCATCTTCCTTCCTGAACTGCATCGACTTGAGGTGGATTGCGAAGACACCATGACGCGCATTTATAAAATTCACATTAGAAAACCCCATTATCCGTAGATACTTCACATGCTCATCCTTCAGTTCTATGGAAAGGACCTTCTCCAGCTGAATGGTTAGCAGCACCCATTCTGCAGCGTTGTTATCTCTATCTCCCTCTCCCAGAGTTGGATGCTGAGTTCAGATAAAAAGGCAAAACCTAAGCGGCCTTCCTCTGCCGTCACTATATGACGCTGCATCTCGGAACCAACATTGGCAGCCGGGGGTTGCTCTATGATGGCAAGACTGTGCCTTTCCAAATCAAACTGAATGATCGGGCCTTCGAAAAGCAGCCAGTAAACGGCATCACCGACAAGGGTGCTGGGATGATGTATAAAGTAGGAATAAGAAAGTGGAAGAACCAACGTTGCGACGGAGGCATTCCAGACACCAGATTCCGATGAGTAAACAGATGCAGTCACTCTTGGCTGGTGGTCATAGGAGAAGAGCATGACCAGGTGAAACGAGCGGCGGTCGATGCCACCTGCAGGAGAGACCACCACCGCGGTGATAAGTGTGGGCCTGGAGTTAGCATGTGGGTTGACTATGCGGTTCCAGTCCCCAGTCATAGGGTCAACCACCGTGAACTCAAGGATGACGAATGCGAATTTGTCCCAGACTCCATACAAGACATGTCCATGGCGGCTGCCGATCAGTGACCAATTTCCCCCACGGCACCATCGGCGCAGGGAGAAGTGCGAGGTTGGGACACGGTTCAGAGGCTCCTGGGCATTGAAGAACCCGCCAGAGGGATGGAAGTGGCCAAGGATGGGTGGTGTCCCATGGTGAGCGCGGAAGCGGCTTACGAAATCAGGGTCAGTGACGATGTGGTGCCACTGTCTGCAGACGAGGCTGGCACGGGGCAGGGAGGAGGGCTGTGGCGGGAGGCGGAGGAGGATCTCGGCGAGGATGTCGTCGTTGTCCGGCAGCCGGGGCGGCGGCGGCGAACGCTGCGCCGACCGCGTTTCATCGCAAGGGATTTGGGATGTTGTAGCAGTTTCAGGTTGCGATCGGAGTTAATGGGAATGAAGCTCTAAATATGTTGGCCCCGATGTTTGGTGTCCAGTCTTCTTCATCAATCACCAGTGGGCTGACCGAACTAATCTATTTTCTGAAGCTTCCAGAGCAAGCTAATCTGGTCCACTTCGAAGTGCATCTTCCACAACAAGCTAATCAGAATAAAAAAATTTCTTTATTGCGCAACTGATTTCTAAAATTACTTTTTGTGCTTTTCTTATACATGTGTGTCTAGACTAGAGTAGTAGATAAAGTATACAAATAAGAAGCCCATTGGACTCTCACAAACTACTTGGTAGGTTCATTTAGTTAAGCCCTGGACAATTCTTTTGCCTCTTTGAATCCTTGAATGAACTGTTAAACTAAGTCAATTATCAACTTTGTAGAATCTGTATATTTATTGCTCTCCATGAGGTTCTAAACCAAAATTTTATCATCCCCTACAACAATTCATAGAATACATGACAGTGGAAAACTATTGGTAAAAATATGAAAACTGTCAGCTTTGCATTCTTATGACAGCCGGCTGTCAGATATCCCCTATCAGAATTGCTGTGTCAGAAATCAATTGTGATATCCGACATCCTTGTTGCTACTTTTGATTTCTGAGAGGGCATGCTGTCAGCTATTTTGTGTCAGATGTATCTTGAAACAAGGCGTGTCCTTCCCATTGGATACAAGACTGTCATATATCTTCTCATTGCGCAAGGAGGAGAACCAGCAATCGGGTAGGCGCATTTGGGGGAGAGATGGCGGCGACGCAGATGCACAGTTTTTTATTTAGGAGATAGTTGGTAAAAACAATTACGATGTGATAGATGACAAGGCTATTATATCACTCTATTTTGCTTGGCTCTTTTCGGCTTCTTTCGGCTTTTTCCCTCTTACAGAATACTATTTAACCAGCCGAAATCCAGCCTGCCGAACAGAGTGTCGGTTGGGGAAGGAGATTGGATGGCCGTTGGTTTTTGGAGGTGGGTCTGGGGTAAATAAGGGATTTTAAAGAAAAAATAATGGCGCTAGATGCAGGCTGTAGTTTTTAATGGCATTGAGAGAAAGAATATAGATTTTGCTGCCATATAAAGAATTCTGCACAAGGACGTACATATTGTAGAGCTATACAGGAAAAAATTAACACAATATCCCAACGCTGAAAAAAGTTTATGCAATGCACCTAGTCAAGTTATCCATATCCCTGACAGTGATTTTAGGGGCAATAAGTTTGAACACATACTTTTCACATTTTTTCAAGCCTCTTGATCTAGATACATGTACAATATCTAAACGAACTCATAAACTCACTCAAACAGAATCCCAAAAACCACATCGTAATTATATTTCTCAGCCTTCAAACAGCTCATTCAGTATCTCTTCCATCTCCTCAGGTGCCATGATGCTCACCCTGTCCTTGTCCCTGAGAGGATGCTCCTTCAAGTACATGGCGTAAGCTGAGACGACCAAGCCCGCGACCGCTCTCCGCAGCCTCCCCCTGAGCGCCGGGCTCGGGACTCGCCACAGCTTCTGAGCATCGTAGGTTCGCCAGAACCGCGCCGTGAAATCGGCCAGCTTGGCTGACGGCGGCGAGTGCCACGCCGTGGCACCATGCAAGCAGGACAGCGGGGGCTCCCAGGTCGCGTCGAGGTAACGTTCCTCGCACCGGCCGATCTCGTCTTGGAGCCCAGACTCCGGGAACGCCTCGGCCATGGCGTCGTAATTGTTGAGCAAGAACACGCACCGAAGGGCGGCGTCGGGGAGCAACATGGATGCCGACGCCAGGGAGAACTCCCAGCGCCGCATCACGTCGCTCGCCAGCGACACCACGCTGCCACCGCCGTCATCAACCAGCACGGAGCTGGCCAGACCAGCGTTCCTCCAGAGCAGCCGGACAAAATCCATGGTGTAAAGCGTCGCGACGTGGACCTCGCTCCCCCGTGGAGCCCCGCAGGAGCCACCGTCACCGTAGTAGTCCACCGAGAGGCTTCTCATCGCCCGGTGGATGGCGGCGGCCAGCCTCCGCCTCCCGCTGGTGACCAGGCCGGCATGATGAGCGGCGCCACCGTACATGGACAGGACGATCTGCTGAGCTGTGGAGCTTGCCTGATCACGAGAGGATGTTGTCGCGTCCGAGATGCAGGCGTACACGTCGAGCGCCGCCGGGAGGTTCTCCGGCCTCCAGTCGACGTTAGCAATTACGGCATCAACAAAGAGCATCATCTTGGAGATGCTGGCCGAGGTGAATCCGGCTAACTGCAGCTCCTGCTCATCGACCCACTCCACTGCATGCCTGAGATGAGAACGCATAGCAAGGAAGGCGTGTGCCATGGTGGTGAATGCACGGATCCACCTCCGTGCACGGTCATGGACCACCGTCCGTTCCGCCCGCCATGGCATGTCTTCTGTCATCGTCAGAACCCAATCCACATCAAGCTCGGTGAACCACCTCTGAAGAACACCATTTCCGCCGCCCAGAAATGCTCTTGTCAGCGCCTGCAGATGCCCGTCATGGACCATCCGACGTGCAATCGACCTGAGCTCGTTGGCCTTGATTGCATTGAATGCTGCAGCGCCCGAGCCCCAAGAGGAGGCGGAGGAGCTTGGGCGGGACCCGTCAGTGCATGAACTCGGCAAGGAGCTGCCAGGGGTTGTGCCACCAGACCGGTGAAGCCAAGTTGACCAGCCAACTCCTTGGGGGAAGGAGATGCTGCGGATTGTGCTGCCATAGCTACTCCACGGAGAATCAACGTCAGCTGTGGCTGGTCTCTGAACAAGCTGATCGTCGCTGGTAGACTCCACCGCAAGACGTTGCCCCATGAAGGCAGGCTCGGCAGGAGGATTGGGGGTGATGAAGTTGCGCAGCAGCCCCTGAAGCTACTTCATTTGCTGCAATGAAAAAACTTCAGCTGCAAATAATTTTTTGCATGGTGTTTAGTGCATTTTTGCCTAACCAAATTCTTTATCTAAGCCGACCTCAAAAGATTTATTTATCCAAGCCTGCAGGTTTGTTTGAATGGAGATACCAAGACAGATGGTAGATAAATTCAAGGTCAGCGCCCGTATACTACAAGGAAAATCTAGGCCAGCATCGGACACGCTTGAACAGAAAATAATGATATTAGTTGCTTTCTTTGTTTGTCAAGCCAAACATATTTATTTCATTTCCAGTAATAATCAGTACCTACATGCCCCAGCAAGAAGGTTTTGGAATAACATGAGTACAAGACACTGATCCATAAAGTACAATTTCCAAACCGCGTGGGGAAAAAGTAAATAAATGCATCAAGTAGGTACACTCAATGGTTACCTACAGAGAAACCAACTTATGCAAAAGAAAGGATTTACCAATCGGCTAGCACTTGACTTCTGTGGTGACTGGGGTTGTGTTGCTGCTGCTGGATAGCTATTGCCATCATAGCATACTTGTCCAGGCCCAGGACTAGTTCTCAGTTGCTCACATATCTCAGGTGACACAGAGTTCGAATGAAGTGCAGGATGCAACTACAATACTTACCGGTTATTATCACATCAGTAAGATTGGACCCAAATATCAAACTTTGATGTCTTTTACCAGGGAGTTCTCTACCACGTCCATAGGATGGAAGAGCATCAATAACTGGCCAGTCAGATGAGTCCTGCCGATATACTCATAAGGGCACCATAATGAAATGGATGCACTGTTGGTTCACAGAAATTTACTTATAAAAAAACTGAGATTTAGTTACAGTTACCACATGATCATTATTATTTATTATTGTTAAGATTAAGATGCGCAGGTCATTCTACTTTCTTTCCACAAGGTGAGAACAGCATGAGAGTCACAGATTTGAAATTACAGGTGACGCAAAACAGAAAATGAAGTGGGCAAATTATTGTCTACAAACCATTTGTTAAATCATCTTACTGGTGATCCAAGAATTACTGCATCCTTGTCCAGTGACAGCGTGAGATGGCTGATTAGACTAAAACTCCCGGTCAACCACCTTCCAGCAGGCACAAACAGCTGCGCCCCACCCTTGTTTGCAAATGAGTTGAGGTAAAAGAGTGCATTCTGAAATGCTTTCGTGTTAAGAGTTGTGCCATCACTAACAGCACCAAAATCGGTTATTGAGGCACTGTGGGGCCTTTCGACGCTTGGTGTCAAGTCATTGCAGTACATGCCTAATACACCAGCCCATTGTGTCTGAGCAACAATCACCGCAAAAAACAAAAGGACTTGAAACGTCTGCGAAAATTCCAAGAGACAACGTCATAATCAGATAATACAGAAAAGTCATCCGTTGCTAACAATCGGTAAAAGAGTTTTTGCAGGAATAAAGCAACAAAGCAAAACAAAACAATCCACAAAAAGATACACGTTTCCTTGTTTTGTTTTTATTAGTTCAAAAGTCACATAAGAAAAAAAAAGAGAGCAAAAGAAGAATGGCAGCTAAGTTGTTATCTCTGAATCGTTCAAGGTTCAATTGTAACAAGTTGACATTGTTTTTGTTTTCCAAGTTGAGACTAATAACATAACAAGTGTGGACCTGGCGTAATAGACGCAAGCAGCAATGTAGCATCCCACTTCTGCCTACACAGAGTATGCCTCAGGCTCTCAGCACATTGCCCAAACCCATGGTTTGAAAATTCAAGGAACTGTCAAGTTCTGCTTTGGGTTACTTGCTCATTTGATTCGTTTGCCCCCCAAATCTACCACCATAACTAACTCCGCCCAAGCAGCAATGATTTCACTAAATCCTACCTGGGACACTCGGCGATCCCAGCAAAGGAGCTGAGAAATTATCACGCGAAGAAAGGAAATGCAAGCACCAACTACAGGAACGCAATTCAGATATCGAGAAGGAAAGCACCGTCCCCTTACGCTCGCGGATCTGCTCATCTTCCTGCTCGGGCTGATGAACATTCTCCAGCGGTTACCAAATCCCATCAAGACAGCCGCGCCGTCAGTGGTGGAGGGAGCCCCTGGGTAAGACGGACCTGCTATCAACGCCACAACACGACCCAACGAAGAGCTCGTCAAGTGAATCTAGCGCGCGGGGAATCAAGAGCGGAGGAACCGGCGAGGAGCATCGGCGCCTCACTCACCGGAGGGAACAGGCAAGAGCAAGAAGCGATACTCCTCCGGCGGCGAACCGCTCTCGGCTCGTCGCCTCGCGGGACAGCTCAAAGCGAGGCGGCGGCGGCGGCCGGACAGCGGCAGCAGGATTACGCTATGGAGGATTGGGAGGTGAAAGCAGCGTCAATCATGGCGCATTGGCGTCGGGGAGCGGGACCGGAATGGAATGGAGAGAGGAATGTCGCGTCTCGATCAGACGGTCAGCGTGGTCAAAGCAGGTAAAGCAGCGGGTTAAGGGCCCCGATTCCATTAAGCAAATTTAATCAAGTCTACTGGACACAGGTAGCCCGGTGTGTTCACATGCTCACAACTTCACCCTAAAAAAACCGGCATGTCCGTAGTCTATGGGTTACTAGAGCAACTTCAACAACCTCGATCGGTAAAAAAGAAAAAAGATCAGCGAGATCGTCATCCAACAAGCTCGGCATAGTCCTCCCCACGCCATCGGGCTCGGCATCCAGTGCCCCTCGCTCGTCAAAGATGGCGAGCCAATCCACCTCGCCATCTCGCTCGGCGCCCGCCTCTCCCGAGCCCTCCCGCGGCCTCCCGCGCCGAGACCCCCACCGGAGGAGCCGTGCGCCAGCGAATCGCCGCCTCTCTCGCCATTGCCAACCTGGAACAGAACTCGCCGCCCCTTTTCGATTCTTCCCAGCTCGCCCACCAAAATCCGATTCCTCGCAACTACAGCTAGACCATGAGGACCTCCACCGAATCCCACCACCGGCTAGCTGCGCGCGCCACTGGAGAGGACGCGCGACGGAGCTCCCTCACGGCCGGCCATGGCGCCGCCCTAGCAGCACGGTGAGCCCCCATCCAACTCTCAAACGGGGGCCAACCAATACCAAAAATGGCTTCGCCTCAACGAGTAGATCATGGTGCTTCCGCTAACTCTCCGCATTCGCAGCTCGTTTGGCGAGGAACGCGCTTTGCCGCCAGTGCGCCGTGGCGGCCACGCTGACAGCCTGCGCCGCCGCATTCTACCTCATCTCCGGTGAGCTCTGGCCATCCTCTGTCCACACCAAGTGCATCACCACGTGTGCCTCGACTTGCTGAACACCGTGGTATGCTCTTGATCGCCGGCAATCCTCGGGAACACCGTCCGAGAAAACAAACACTCGCGACGGTCGGTGAGCCCCCTCGCGGCGGCGCAGCACTCCCGGGTGGGTCCCTACAGGGCGACCCCAACCGTGTGGCGCGGCCATAGCCTGGCGGGTCAAGCCGGCGCGAGAGGGCGGGGATCGAAACAGCACGAGGGGGTGGCAAGGATGCGGGCAGGAGCTGGAGCCGCTGGCGGCGTCTCGAGGCCGGGGTCGCGCTCGGGGCAAGGGCAACTCGGGGGCGGCGCTTGGGGCGAAGGGGTCGTCGGGGGGGGGGGGGGGGGTGTGATCGGATAACAGCTGCAATTACACAAGCTGTTGGATTTCATCACCTTTTAGCTAGCCATTTCGTTTTACATAATAGCTAAATCAGAATTTTAGCTATTCATATTTAGATAGGCTGTTGGAGATGCTCTTAGACTAGTATACTATTTTGTTAGCTAAAGTAATTGAGAATAGTTATTGAAGGATAGTTGTTCATCACAAATCAACTCGTCTCATTTTTTTTCCGTCTATGTTGAAGGCAGGTCAAAGTTTCCTAATTTTAGCTGCACAAGTCTCTCTAGATGCCATGTATTTTATAGCACAGGAAGCATCGAATTTTAGCACATCTTCTAAATTCTAATGCATTAGTGTTGTCTTTGCGATTGACACGCTCCATACTGAGCCTCGACTTGGATCCTCCCCAATTAATGATTAACTAGCTAATTAACAATAGCCTCTTTTAGATCATCTCCAAAAGAATAGCCATTTTTAACTCTTTATTTAATTATCTAAAAAGATTTCTCTCCATACTGAGTTGCTTACTCCAACGGACTTTCCATTTCACACTCTCTATACCCCAAAAGCTCCTTCAACTCTCCCCTCCCACACACACTGATGCGTAGGACCCATGTGTCAACCCCTTTCTTTCCCCTTCTTTATCCTCCCCGGCCTTACCCTCTCCTCTCCACACCCCTCTGCCTGGCCAGAACACGACGTGAGCTCAAGGGCGGCAGGGCGCGGGGACGGCGCAGCATCCAGGGCCGAGGGCGCCGGAGCGGCGGCAGGGTGCGGGATCCGGTGGCGGGGGTGTGCCAGTACGGCTTCCACGACTAGCTCCTCCGCCTCTACCCCAACTGCGCGCACCAGCGGCTGTTGTGGAAGCTGGCGGCGGTGCGGGAGGAGGACGAGCAGGATGAGGAGGGCGCGCGTGAGGGCGGGAGGGGCGTGGGAAAGAGGAGGGCAAGAGTGAGATTTGAGAGATGGCGAGCCATGCGCCTCGGCAAAGAGGCCTAGCGAGCAGGAGGGAATGCTGAGCGAGATGGATTTAGCGAGGAAGAAGGAGAGGCTATCGGATGCAAGCGTTTTTGCATTTTTTACCGATCCAGACCGGTTGTGCTAGTCTGTTGGAGTTGCTCATAGCTAGCTAAAGATTACTAGCTAACTAGCTATTAGCTGGGTGTGTTTGATCCACCAACTAATTACTAATTATTAATATTAATAAACCATGATACCCTTGTGTTGGGAAATTTAACAGAAGGGTCGGAGGTTATATGGTATTTTAACCTTTTTATCTGGGATTAGCCGGGTCCAACCGGCTAATAAGATAATACTATTTCAATTAGTTGGAATGTCATTAGCTAGTTCATTAGTTATCTTGTTTGGATCTATAATAGCTAAATTTAGCTAGCTAATCATTACAGTTAGAGTATCCAAATAGGGCCTAAAAGCATGGTAATCATCCATGCCTCAAAAGAAAGGATGCTATTCATATTAAAGTTTAGTTTCTGTTTATCCGCAGTACAAGCTTCATCAGGATGTGCACCCACAGATGATACATTTGAGCTGCTCCTGCTAGTCCCAACGGAGTCGTGAAGATTTCACCATTCCTTTGGCCTTCCCAAACCATCCACCTCCAACCGTCTCATTGCCTCATCCGGAGCTTCCCATGCCTTCTCAAAGACCTGCTCGGCGATCCGGGCAGCCTCGCCCTCGACCTGCCTGTCCTCGATGCCGGATTTCCAGTAGTACTCCACGAAAGCGTCCGGGATGGAGGCGTCGAACCCGGCGGCGACGGCGGCCTCCGTCTTGGCCCCATACACCACCTTCTGCATTGCATTGCAGGACGAGCAACAGTGTCGACAATCTTCTTCAACCATTCTCCTTTATTTTTCTTTTTTTTTTGAAGAAGATACTTCTTGCATGCAGTTCCTTGTCAAAATGAAAGGAAATAAAGTTTTTTTTAAAAAAATTCAGGTTAAGCAATGGCATGAGCACTTGAGCAGTCATGTATGGAGTAGTATGAACCTTGATCTTGGCTGTGCGAATCAAGGCGAAGCACATCGGGCACGGCTCGCACGACGCGTAGATCTCGCAGTCCGAGAGGTCGAGTCTTCCGAGCCTCCTGCAAGCCTGTAACCGTGTGAGGAAGGAAACGGATGGAAGCAACGCAACCGCGCTCAGCATCGTTTCTGCTACCTGTCTGATCGCGGCCACTTCAGCGTGCGCCGACGGATCAGTGTTCTTCCGGCCAGCAGGTTGTGGCGGCTGGCCACCACGGCGCCGTCGTCGCGGAGGATGACTGCTCCAAACGGGCCTCCGTCGCCGCGCGCGGCTGCCCGGTAAGCCTCGTCGACGGCCTGCTTCATCAGCTTGCAGTCCCTGTCCTCCCGCCCAGCTGCTGATCAGCAAGGTCTCGGCTCAGAAACTCGTGTGAACAGACAGCCTGAACTCTGAAGATCCAGTCACCACTCACCAGTTCATCACTATGCATATGCATGGATGGAAGAGGGAGTACAGTACGCATACCCTGGGGCACCTCCATGGACGGCAGGAGCTGGGAGATCGGAGCTCAAGTTCCGAGGCGACGTGTCCGCTGGGGAGAGAGGGTGGGTGGCCACCACGCTCGGCTCGCGGGTGAAGACGACGGTGCACGCACGCACTGACATGTGATGGTGGTGATGGCGCGAGGCCACGAGGTTGTTGCTGGGGTCGCTGTCTCGTGGCTGACTCCAAGCCACCGGTAGCTGTCTCCGCTGCCTCTTTAGCCTTCGCCCAAGATGCCCGCCGGTGTGTCGCCGGCGACGAGCAATTCAGGTAGCGGAGACTCCGGAGAACATCGCTGCTCCGTCAGGCTCGGGTTAAAACTTGATGGCACCGTGTTTTGGTCCATCGACAGTTCAATAAACTTCATCGGACCATCTTATCAAAAAAAAAAACTTCATCGGACCATTCATAAAATTCAACTCAACTATTTAGAAATTCTTTTTAAAAAATGATCTTTGCAATGGTTGCATAGTTCAATGCATATAGCTTGGGGCATTATTACGAAGTCACAGCTCAAGACATGGATTACAAATGAACAGACGTTTGAAGTACCGGCTGCACAAACAACAGAAATATGGACATGACCACGGCATTGCTCATTTAGCTTTCACAAACCATCCGTGATCCACCTTCTTGTCTTGTCTTCTCCGGCACATCACTTCATTCGGAATTTCTCCTTCACCTTCTCAAAGACCTCCTCAGCGATCCAGGCTGCCTCGCCCTTGGCCTGCCTGACCACTATGCCGGATTTCTTGTAGTACTCTACGAAAGCATCAGGGATGGTGCCGTTGAACCCGGCGGCGGCGGCAACCTCTGCCTTGGCTCCATACACCACCTTCTGCAATTGCCGGACGAACAATAGTGTGAACAATCATCTTCAGCTATTTTTTTCTCTTTTTTACTGTGTGCGCGAATATACTTCTTGCAGTTCGTCAAAAAAAGGAAAGAAAAAAAAAGATCTTTCACGTTAAGCATTGGGGTAGCAGTGATGTATGAACCTTGATTTTGGATAGACGGATTAAGCCGAAGCACATTGGGCATGGCTCACAGGACGACTAGATCTCACAGTCAGAGAGGTACATCTTGTAGGAATCAGGGTGCTCGTAGTCTAAAAGGGGGAGGGGGTGAATTAGGCAAACTTAAAATCTTAACCTATGGCTCCAACTAATTTACACAAAACTTAAGCTAGATCATGCTATCTAGATGTGCAACTATGGTTCTCCTAGTGTGAAACTTCCATCCCAAAGAGTTTTGCAACCTATAGCCAATTCTATCAAGATGCTACTCTATGAAAGTAAAGGCCCACAAAGATTGCAAGTAATAAATGCGGAAGCTTAAGAGAGGGAATGAGAGGAAGCAAACTCTTGACACGAGGATTTATCCCGTGGTTCGGTTAGGCACAAAGTCACTCCTACATCCACGTTGTTGAAGCACTCACAAAGAGTATTGCTTCCCGGCAACCAAGTCTCTTCCGGGACTCTTCTTGACTCGCCACAAGGCTACGTCAAGTCACCACGGTCACCTTGATCCCGCTTTTCACTAAGGAGCTTCTCCACCAAGAAAGGGGATCTCCACGTCCCCCGCACAAATCTGTCGTCGCCACTCCACACCAAGCCGGAGGGTCAAAGACTTGCCGGCGAGCCACCAATGCTCCAAGGGGCCGATGCACCAAGATACAACTTGTGGTTCACTTCTAGAACCAACACACAAGGTACAAACCTTGCTCTTTCACTCTCTCAAGAGCTAAACCTAGCACTGACTTTCACAAAGCTTGTGCTAAATCTAAAGATGTGATCAATATGCTCTTGGGTGGGTTGAAGGTGTTCTCTGGTGTGTATGAGGTTCCTCAAGACTCCAGCAACCTCAAATGACCCGGGGTGAGTCATATATATAGCCCTCCATCTCAATAGAGCCGTTATATACTTTTAGCCAGAAAAGTATGTAGGCGTCGGTTTAACCGACCAGGGATGTCGGTTCAACCGGTCACACTGAGCTGCATGCCGATCATTGAATTCCCAACGTCTCTTTTGCTAATGTCATTTGCACCGACGCAATGCACTGACTCAGTCAAGTAGCCCGTCGGTTTAACCAACCGTGAAGGCTGATACTGGGCCGAGCTTGCATAGCTCTCTGATGATATGGTTAATGCACTGACCCATGGGGTGTCGGTTTAACCGGTCCTGAAGGACCCTCTGCAGTGCTTCGAACATGCTCTCTGATGAACCTGACAATGCACCGACGCCTCCATTGATCCAGCGTCGGTTCAACCGACTGTGTAGACCAATTCTTCACTGTAACACCATGCTAAGTCCAATTGCACTGACCCGTGCAATTTCAGAGCCGTCGGTTCAACCGACCCGTTCATTATTTCTGTCATTTGTCTAAACTGTCGCTGAGATCATTTGGACCCTCAAAATATATTCTATCTGTTTTTTCACTGCGTCTATTGTGTCTTGGAGACGATTTGGACTATCTTGGAGATGGTTTGGACTCCATCCGTGGAACCAAAAAATCCTACAATCTTGAGTTTACAAACTCGTTAGTCCCATTGATCATGTTGTCACTCAATCACCAAAATCACAATATGGCCTAATGGGACCATTTTTCTTACAGATTTTTCCGAGTTTTTTGCAGGCCTGAGATGCGACAAGATCAAGAGTAGTGTGAAGCAAAGGCCAAACATGGAAGAAACTACGACGATCAAGAAAGGTTCCAAAAAAAGAGAAAAACTATCTAGTAGAATTTTACCTCTCTTATCGCGGTTACTTCGGCATGCGCCGATGGATCAGTGTCCTTGAGGACCAGGTTGTGGCAGCTGACCACCTCTTCGTCGCCGCGGATGATGACCGCCCCGAACGGGCCGCCGCCGCCGCCATCAACAGCTCGGTAGGCCTCGTCGATGGCTTTCGCGATGAACTGGTAGTCCCTGTCGTCCTGCCTAGCTGCTGCTGATAAGCCAAATCCCAAGTCAGAGACACTTTCAACAGTCCTCGATTGTAGAAAACAAAGCTGTTCCAGTCACTCCTAAATTCCAAGTTCTATCAAACTGCTGTTCGATCACAACAGAACCTCTTGATTACCCAACGTATCGGGTCAAGAACAGAGCTCGTCACCATGAATGGAAGGAAGTGAGTGATAACATACATGATGCACCCTGGGGCGCCTCCATGGATGGCACTGGCAGGAGCAGGTAAAAAGAAGAACGCTTGTGCGCGGAAGACAAGAGTCGGGCCGGGCAAATTTAACTGAGAATCAAGAACCGGCCGAAATAACCAAAAACCGGAACCGAGAAAATTCGGTTCCTATTTCTCAGAAACCGAATTTACTTGTATCTATTCGGTTCGATTTTCGGTATAACCGAAGGAACCAAGCTCATATACATTTAGCCCATTAAGACCCACTGACCCAACTGGTCACACCAAAACCCTAGGCTCCCTCACAACTCCCAGTCTCCCACACCATCCCGACACCACAGCTACCGGCACTATCCCTCCCGGCCTCCCACTCCTAGGCTCCGGTCGCCGTCGTCTGTCGCCCTCCGCCCCTCCCTCCCTCCCACGCTTGCCGCCGCCGGCACCCATCCCTGGCCAGCGCCCGTCGCCGCCGGCACCCGTCCCCTGGCCAGTGCCCATCGCTGTCGAGCGGCTGCCTGTCCTTGCCCCTAGCCAGCTCGCCACCGCTCCCTCCTCTACCCCTGCTCGCACCTCCTCTCCCCGGCGGCGCACCGCCGCTCCCTCCTCCACTCCCCGGTAGGGCCCTCCTCCACTCCCAGGCGCGCCCCACCGCTTCGTCCTCCACTCCGACTCCACCTCTTCTCCCTGGCGCGCGCAGATCCAACTGGTGAGGCTGACGGCGGCCACCCCGGAAGGCGCGCGGCCCCACCTCCACTGCCCCCGCCCCACGCCGGTCACAACCGGAGCCTGCCGGCCGGTAGCCGTGTAGGCCCCCGCCCCAGTCCACGGCCGCCGCCCAGCGTGTGCCTGAGCCTAGCCCTGGGCATAATTAACCGAATAACCGAAGACCAAACCGAATTACCCGAGACCGAAACCGAACTAACCGAAATCAAAAATTTCGGTCACTGTTCGGTCTTGGATTTCTAGTAACCGAAATAATTTCGGTCAATTCGATTCCAGACCTCGAGCAACCGGAATACTCGAGATAACCAAAATTTAGCCCAATAACATATTTGGCCTAGCTCAGTACCCAACCCTAAATATATAACAAATGTTCCCCACCAGCCCACCCAACCTCATCCTCACTCCCGGATTCCCCCGCCCCACCTCTGCCGCACACCTCCCATCCGCCGCCGCTCAAACAAGCGCAACTCCACTCCTACACCGCCTCCTCACGTGGGGGCAATGCCTGCGCACGTGGCAGGCCGGCGCACCTCCTCCCGAGCCGCCTGTGCTGCCTACACAGGGAGACAGCCAAGGGCCGGCAGCATCTGCTCCCACCCGTCGGCCGCGTCTCCTCCCGGCCGCTGACCGCGCTTCCTCCCGGGCATCGGCCGCGCCTCCTCTCAGTCGTGGCCTTTGCCCCCAGCGGCTAGCGACAACTCCAGCGTAGCAGCAGGCTGGCGGGACCGTGGCGCTCAGCGCATGCACAGGGTGGGCCCTCATGAGTCACGAGTTATGGGTTGTAGTGCGTGTTGAAGCAGAGGCCTCTTGTCAGGTCCTCGTGCCCTTGCCACCGGCCAGCGCGTGCCCGGCCCCTGCCCCTGCCCTGCTATCTTCCTCCACGGCTATGCAACCTAAAATTTTGGTTACCTCGATTAGAACCTGAACCGAGCCGAACTAACTGAAACCGAATTTGCTCGGTTCTTAATTATTAATTATTAAAAGAACCGATTGGTTCCAATTTTCTAGGAACTGAACTTCTGTGAGAACCGAGGAACCGAACCGATACCGAACCGAATGCCCAGGGCGAGACAAGAGGGGGCCTATTCCCAGCACATGGCATCGCAGAAAGCGCGGGGGCTGGGCCGGCAGCCCAACAAGGATTTGAATGGCCGCAACCCTCCATAACTAGAAAAAATTATTCCGTTGGAACAAATTGTTCCAACAAAATTGTACCGGCAGAACAAAATGTTTCTTGTAAATGAAAAAATGTTCCACTAGAACAATATTTCATTGGAACAAAAAATGAAAAAATATTTTGTTGGAACTTCCAGGAGAAAAAAGAAAGAAAAAAAAATCAATTGGGCCACGAATCAGTGGGCCGCCCACCGTGGGCCTCGCGGACCGCCGGAGCGCCGTGGACCGCGCGGACCGCCGGAGCGCCATGGACTGCATGCACGGGCCTTCTGCAATGCACGCACTCGCACCTGAGCGCGCCGCCGATGCTATGTAGCTTCCGCTAGCTAGATAGTTACTTGACTTCCACATGCTTTAAGATTCGTGCAAGAGCTGTAGACCGTCTGATCTAACCCTAGCTTCTGTTCCCCTCTTTCTTCCTACACACACCATCGGCCCCTGCGCGCCGCCGGCCCCCGTGGCCCCCGCGCGCTGCTGCGGCCCGTGCACGCCGCCGGCCACCGCAGCCCCTGCGCGCGCCGCCGCGGTCCCTGCGCGCCGCCGTGCCCCGCGCAAGCGCCGCCGCCGCCGCCTTTGCTGGAGAAGAAGATGTATAACTAGTTTTGAAAAATGTTGATTTAGATCTTGGAAAATATTGAACCCCTTTCTAAAAAATGTTGAAATATGCTATGAAAAATATTGATGGTAGTATTTTTCTTCAAATGTTGATTTATGTTTTTGAAAAATGTTGAATCTGCTATTTTTGGATGTTGATCTATTTTTTCAAAAATGTTGAACCTAATCTTTTAAAATGTTGGATTTAAATCTCTAATTTGGACTAATATCTAATTTGGGCCTAGTAGGCTTTTAAAGCTATGTTGCTTGATCATCTTCCACAAGCTACGTAGGAGCCCCGCGCGCGCGGCCCCTAACATTTGCGGACAAGAGGGCTCACTGTGGCGACGGTGCTGCGCCGACGGCGAAGGGAGGAGATCTCCTGATGGAAACAAGTTTGGGATCGCCGCCTCCTGCGTGGTGCTCATGTTAAATATGAAATCATGAATGCGGGTGGTTAGTAGGTGGAGAAGGTACACACAGCAAGCATACAGATCTCCACATACTGTATAAAAAACTGTACATGCACAACATGTGAAGATGTATTGATACATATATACTTGTGTGTAAGGAAGTGATTGTATGAGAACCTTGAACATGACAAAGATCACACTTTGCACACACTTTTAACTTGCATCCAAAGCATTTTCTGAAGTCCGGGTTCAGTCAGTACTTTCTGCTGAACAAAGTTCATTAATGAGGGAAACCTGTAACTGAAAGTACAATTTGGTTCTCAATTTGCGTTTGTTCTCTATGCTAGTTAACTCAAATTCAAAAACGTGCTAAGGTACCATAAGAATGACAGAAACTGAATTTCATTAACTGCACATTAAGCGACGGCAAAGAGCCGCCTTGTAAGTTTACAGGAGATTGGGATATCCTCGGAATGTAAAACATTTGGACGGATAGTTTTATGAAGCAATGGAAATTTGGGCATTCTATTATTCCTTCTGAATGAGCATTGTACAAATATGAGATTTGTTTTTCCGCTAAACATCAGTACATCTGGAACTTCTCCTTGGTCTTCTCGAAGACCTGCTCAGCGATCAGAGCTCCGTTGCCGTCAGCCTTCTTGATCTCCATGCTGGCCTTCTGGTAGAACCCAGTGCCTCTCAGAGCATCAGCGATGAAGTCATCGAATCCAATGGCAATGGCGGCCTCCGCCTTGGCTCCATAAACTAGCCTCTGTGTTGCAGAATGAGTAGAAATGTTAGATAAAAGTATCAGCTATATCCACCAGGCTAAGCAATCAAAACAGCAGAGTAGAGCATGAACCTTGATCCGAGAGAGATGAACTGCACCGAAGCACATTGGGCATGGCTCGCAGGATGCATAAATTTCACAGTCGGACAGCTCAATTGTCCCTAGCTTTTTGCAAGCCTGAAATATGAACATGCAGAGATTAAGTGAAGCGGATATCAAAGAATGGAATGAGCTACTAAATATAACAAGAAAGATGTGTTAACTTCTGACAGTGGCTTGAACTTGAAGCATTTTACCTCTCTTATTGCAGTGACTTCAGCATGAGCTGTTGGATCAGTGTGCTTCAGAACCATGTTATGGCAGCTAACTATTACTTCATCATTACGGACGACAACTGCACCAAATGGACCTCCATCACCGCAATCGACTCCCCGATAGGCTTCTTCTACTGCTTTTGTCAAGAATTTGTGGTCCCTGTCTTGTACGGCTGCAAAAGTTGCGAGAACACATGTTTTATGGTTTTCTTGCTGTCCTTAGAGCATCTCCAAGAGTCTTTCTAAATTTCAATCTCTAAATTATCATTTGGAGAGCCTTTTGCATAAAAATCGCTCTCTATATGTTTTTACTCTCCAACAACTTTTCTATATCTTGTGTATACTCTAAAAAGCTATTTTCGTTATCTATCTTTGGCTAGCGAGAAATACGGAATGGAGGATGGCTATATTTGGATATCCACTTAGAGAAGCTATTGGAGGGTATTTTTCCATCAAAATCTCTATTTCTAACAATGAGAAAACATATAGAGAGTCTCTTGGAATTACACATTGCAAATTAAGAAAACACTGAACACTTTGACTGTTTAGATCAGATATAAATGCTTGACTTCTGTCTGTACGTTAAGCTGTGCAACTACATGGGACTTAGAGGTAAAAAGATGTAAATTCAGTGTTGTATGATCTCACCTTCCTGGTGACCAGCAAATGCAGAAGCAACCGAGATGGTTCCATCCTTCGACTGCACAACTACATTTTAAAAAGGAAAGAACATTTAGATCATAAGCAGTATACCCTTCGGCTAACATTGGTCATAGAACTTATACCACAAAAAACTGAGCATATATCTTTCATTGTCGAGAAATTGTTGGGTCGTAGTTACCACAAAGAAATAAGTCAGGCAGACAAGAAAATGGGTAACAGCACAATGATGTAGGTTCTCTCCTCAAGCTAAGACATTATTTTTAACATAGCTCATCACATCAATTTTTACTAATAAAATCAGACGAAACAAATAACATGGCACAGTTACAAGACAGGAGATCATCAGTTGAGCACTTTCATCAGACTTCAACTCATTCAGGTTAAACATTCTATAACTTTCCGTTTCGAAACCAAACAACCTTTCTGTCAGATTCAGAATGTCCTAACGGTAAGCTGTCTGTAAGCTCAGTGAAGAATCTTACATAAGGAGCGAAACACCACATTTTTTTCAGGCATTATTTCTGTCACTTGGTAGTTGATACCTACTCCATATATGTATTTGGCATTAGCCTTGGTGGCAGGTCGCCTTTGGGATGAGCGGGCATGACAGACAAGATTGACAGCATGGCAACAATCCACCATCTAAGACCTATCTGCTTATTCTAGTTTAGGCAATAGGCAGAGTGATGGACGTTCCAAAGGCACAGGACAGGAAGCCACGGAGCAAGAGCATAGGAATATGCCTGACACATGGATCTGCATCTCGAGGCTACAATAACACAACACCGATGGGCGATGGTTGACACATGCGTGTGCATCCACCAACCCTTTAACAGTAAACATAAGGCAACGAGGCGTGCTTTGACGGGTTCCGGTGAGCAGTGAGGGGAAAAAATGGGGAAAAGCTACCAAGTTCGGGACCCCTTTCTCTCTTTATTAAAAAGAAAAAGAAAAAAGCGCAATCTGGACCCAAAGAACAGAGCTGCGCGCTCCAGGAAGCATGGAGCAGCGGCCTGATCCTACCAGTGCCTGCATTTCACAGGATTTATCATGGTTGAGGCTATAAACGACTCTAGTACTGAACTTCTACTCCAATCGGCACGAAACCAGTAACCGATGGCGATTCGTCTCCCGGAGCAACCGGGGCAGAGCACGCCTGATCCGGAAAGATCCGACGCCAACAGCCCCCGTCGCTTCGGGGCCAGAGTTTCGCTCTTCCATTCTCGCCCGAAACAGAACAGGATCGAGATCGAGAACAGAGCCTGAATCCGGTTCAGCGAGGGAGGGGGGCGGAATCGGAATCCGCTGCCACGGTTCCCCTGTCGTGTACCAGCATGCTACCGTAAGGACTCAAGACGGGAGGGAGGTGAGAGCTAGAGACGTACCCTGCGCCTCCTCCATGGCGGCGGGGGGAGGGCTCCGGCGACTTCTGAGCGCGCGCGAGAGGAAGGGGGGTGACGCGGATGGAGGTTCCCCGGTCGACTTGTCCCGCGACGATGGCGTCTCGTCTCGTCTCGTCTCGGCCTCGCGCCCGCCCGTCTAAATAAGGAGGCGGGTGGGCCCGGGGGGAGAGTGCCGGACTAGCCGGCTTCGGCCATGTGCGGGTGGCTTGCTCGCGCACGTTTTGCCGTAGGAAGAACTGAAGAAGAATTTGGATTGGGTTGGGTTGGGACGAAGTCTTTGGCGTATGGGCTAAGCACTCTGCCCTACTTATAACAAAACATCTGCCCCGTCGCCGGCGCCGGCCATGCTGCCAACGCTCTCCGACCACTCCGTTCAGCTTGTGTGGTTTTAGATTCTCTCGGTTTATTCTTTCTCACGTAATATTATTAAACCAGTTAAAACCGAAGTATTAATTTTTATATGAGGACGAGGGATAAGTAAATCCGCTGAAGATGCTCTACGCCTCGTACCGCGTGCACCTCCTATCCTCGCTCACGGTGGTGATGCGTGCATACGTGGGTGTCCTAGTCCTACCCTTAAAAGCCTATCACCGATCACTTGGCAAAGGATAATAAGATAAGAACCATGTGCCGGCTCATGCTGACACGTACGCCATGCATCCGTCGAAGCATCTTCCCGGAAGGTGATCTGATTCATGCACGACCTAGGATGCCGATCGAGCACGTACCATGTGTCGTGTGGGCACAGCGAGCGTGGTTGGTGCCGTCCAAATCATGCCGCGGATAATGTGAGCCCTAGCTTTGTTGAGTGATGACGTCACAAGGGCGAGAGGCCAGGAAGCGCTAGCACTCTACAGCAGGCCCGCATACGTGTGTGATACCATCAAGCTCATCAGTTCGTCATCAAGCGGTAGCACTCTATTTATCCAATGCACTTCCTCGATCAGTCCGTTCAAAATTAAATCCTTCAAAAATTTTAATTTTAGATATATATAGATTGCTATGCAAATAAATATAGTTTATATTTAGATACTCATTAAAAGTTATGTATAAAGAATCAAATGGTCGATAATTTAGAGGGAGTAGCATTGAAAGCTGTTAGAAAAAAAAATTATATATATACTCCCTCCAGGTTGGTAAAGGAAGTCGTTTCGGACATCGACACTGTCTCCAAAAATAACTTTGACCATTATCTTTTTGCTATAAAAAATTTATAAAATATAGTTAACATATACTTTTACGAAACTACATTCTGAGAGGAATATACTTACATCGCTTTCATATTTTCAAACTCAACTCAAATGAATTTATTTATAGTTAAAGTTTAAAATATTTGACTTAAGACAAACTCAAAACGACTTCCTTTACCAACACGGAGGGTGTGTGTGTGTGTGTGTATATATATATATAGACACACACACATATAGCATATAGAGAAATACAATGTTTAATGGATAGTTATACTTAATTTTCTTATTACTGTATCAACATTTCAGTTGCTTACAACAAAAGATAAGGTTTCGGTTTACAAGTCCCATCTGTCACGTCCGCCGTCTAGCAACTCGCACAACAGCGTAGTTATGCCATGAACTTTCTAAAAGCTTGGTGGGCTATTTGGGCCAGTGGAAGCGGAAAACGTCGTCGTTGGGCCCCACCATGGTGGGGTCATTTCTCTTTATTTCTTACCATGGGCCTCGGGAACAACCCAGATTTAGCTTGTTGTTTGTTGGATACCATGGGCCAGCCCATGTGTCTGAATGGTTCTAGCCATTTGCAATTTTCCACTTCTATAGAAAAAAAACAAAGAAAACAAAAGCAGTCGGATAAACCGCATGGGCTTTTTGGCTCATCAAAGCTAACTTTTTTAAAGCCATCTTTTAGAAAGTAAAAGGCCAAAACAAACAGGCTAGCACGAGGTAAGATGGTACTTATGACAACAGGAGCATAAAGAGATGTCGAGATGGGAGAACACAAAGGTGCGTGTTTGTTGCGCATCATGATTCCTACATATATGTGTTGTGGGTGGTGGAAGCACCATATAAAGACACAAGGGTAGCACTCTATTTATCCAATGCACTTCCTCGACCATTCCGTTCAAAATTAAATCCTTCAAAAATTTTAGATATATATGGATTTTGCTATGCAACTAAATATAGCTTATATTTACATACTCATTAAAAGTTATGTATAAAGAATCAAATGGTCTATAATTTTAGAGGGAGTAGCATTGAAAGTTGTTAGAAAGAAAAAAAAATATATATATATATAGCATCTAGAGAAATACAATGTTCAATGGATAGTTATACTTAATTTTCTTATTATTGTATCAACATTTCAGTTGTTTGCCTTCTCGATCGTTCTATAGGGAACAGTAGAGAGAGGCGATTCCCTCATCCCTAGCCCTTCTACTCGTGAGATTGGAGCCTGGAGATCGGAGAAAGCTGTGCAGGCACCCAGGGGGAGTGTGCTGCTTGCCTAGTACGTGTTTCGCAAAAAGTTCAGTGGTGTTTTCTTCCTTTCCTCTTGGTTCTCTCCATCGGAACACGATCTGATTCGGGATAATTAAGGGGTGATCTTTAGCATCGCTGCCCATCCTTGGTCAGATCTGTGAGTCCAGGTGGTGGGAGCTAATGGCGCAGAAGCAGGGAAAGGGGAAGAATGTAGGATTGGAGATTGGGGAGGGCTCTCCGTATGCTTCTGTAGCAGGTAGAGGGAATACAGGGACAGTGCAACACCATGGAGTTGAGGAACAAGTCTCGGAGTTGTTCGGCAAGCTTAATCTGACTGCAAAGGAGAAAGGAGTGCTGGTTTTAATCTTAAATTGTTGGACAAATTCAAGAGCTTGGCTATGTGTAACATCAAGGATGGATCCACTTGCTTCTTTTGGACAGACATCTGGGGTGGTCAAGTGCAAAGTCAAGCTTACACAGAGCTTTTCTGCTTTGCTAAGAATAAGTTGTTGAGATTTCAGAAAGCTATAGCTTTGGAACCTTTTCATCATCTTTTTCACCTGCCACTTTCGGAGGAAGCTTTCGTGCAAATGGAACTGCTACAAACTCTCATTAATAGTCAGCAAGTGAGCACTGATAAAGACTGGTGGAGTTACATTTGGGGTACTCCAATTTTCTCTTCCAAACTAGCCTACAAACATCTCATTGGTCATGTACAAATTCATCAAAGCTTCCAGTGGATTTGGAGTTCTTGCTGTCAAAACAAACACAATGTTTTCTTCTGGCTTCTACTCAAAGATAGGCTAAGTACAAGGAACATTCTTAGGCGGAAAACAATGTTTCTGCCCTCCTATGACTGCGCTCTCTGCATCAATAACACAGAGGAAACAATGGAACATCTTTTCTTGTATTGTCCCTTTGCTAAAGCTTGCTGGGGACTACTGGGTTTGCAAGTACCTCAACAGGCAGACGTCTTTCAGGCAATAGACAGCTTTAAAGCTCAACTTCGATCACCAATTTTTATGAACCTTATAATACTGCTTTGCTGGAGTATTTGGCTTTCAATAAATGAGCTCATTTTTCAAGGAGTGCAACCATCAGTTTCAACCTGTAGGGTAGTTTTCAAGAAGGAACTCGCATTGCTTATGTACCGAGTCAAAAACAAGCATACAACGCTGTTGCAAGAATGGATAGACCTTTTTGGGTAGTTGTCCAGATTTTCTTTTTATCTTTTTTTTGTCTCTTGAGCTTCTGTCGTAAAACTCTGCACCACTGTGCTTTTTTGATATATTTATATATTCAGTAGGGGTCTTTAACCCCTCCTGTTCCCCTCAAAAAAAAAAGAAAGAAGTGCTGGTTTTGGAAGATGCGGAGGGTTCAGTTTCAGCTGGAGTAAATCATGCAGTAATTGGTAAAGTTCTTGCGCCTAATTCTTTACAGTTGCAAACTATTATGGCTGCTATGCGATCGGCATGGGGTAATCCAAAAGGATTATTGGCGAGAATGGTGGGTGATAACCTTTTCATTGCTGAGTTTGAATCTGAAATGGATAAAAAAAGAATCCTAGATGGCTCTCCATGGTATATTGGGCGACAAGCTGTGGGAAGACAGGTTGTAATCCTAAAAGAGTTTAATTATGATTTACGCCCAAGTGAGGTTTCCTTTGATGAATTAGCTATTTGGGTGAACATCCTGAACCTACCTTTAGCACATCGGGATGAAAGATGGGGTTTGGAGCTTGCAGGAAAAATTGGAAAAAAAGTGCTGAAAATTGATGTGGATAGTCAGAAAAGGGCAATAGGGAAGGATTTAACGGCAAGGGTACCGATCTCTTTAAAAGACCCTTTGCCACGAGGTGTTTCCGTTTTTTCATCTAGGAGACAAAGGAAGGAATGGTATGATGTGGTATACGAGAGGCTTCCTTTCTTTCGCTTCTCATGTGGTATTATTGGCCACTCAGAGATTGAATGTCCCACACCAGCTACTCGAGATGAGAAAGGATGCCTGCCATATAGTGAAAAACTGCGTGCACCTGAAGAGAGAAGATTCAAAAATCAAAGTGATTGGTACTCCCAGGGAGGTAGCTCTTCAAAAAGGAATAATTCTTCAGGTACTTGGGGGAGTTCAGATTCGAGAAAATCTTCTACAAAAAGGACTGATGATGATGACAAAGGGTATGGGAAAGAAAATGAGATGTTGATGGTGATGATACTGAAGTTTATTCACAAGATAGAAATCTAATCCCCTATGATGATATCAGGCTTTCAAAAGACTTAATCTTGAGTGATTTTTCAGGAGATGACAGAAAGCTATCTACTCACACAAAAAAATGAAAGTCTGATGGAAGCTTGATGAATAATATTGAAGGACAGGAACGAAACATCATGATAGTCTTGATGGTGGTTCGATGGCCCTAGTGCCGGCTTCTAAAGGAAATATTTCTCCTCAGGAGGGTAGGGGTGAGAGTGGGGCATCTGAGTTTTCAAAGAAGACTAAAAATGAAAACGCAGGGCTGCTTCGCATGGAAAAATGAGGATAATAACTTGGAATTGCTAGGGATTGGGGAATGGCCCGGCAATTCGAGGGCTTCTGGATGTCCAGAAGCGGGAGGCCCCCGACATTCTTTTCCTGTCAGAAACTAAGCATAATGGGAAATGGATGGACTGGTTGAGGTGGAAGTTGCAAATGCCTAACCTAGTAACAGTTGATAGTGGGGGTTTGGCTTTGTTTTGGAGAAGAGAAGTCGACGTCACTCTTAAAAGTTTCTCGAAATACCACATTGATAGTGTGATAAAAGAGGAGAATGGAATTGAATGGAGATTCACTGACATCTATGGGGAATCAAAAAATGAGGAGAAGGATAAGACATGGGAGATGATGCGCAATTTGAAGGAACATTTTAAAATGCCATGGCTCTGCAGTGGTGATTTCAATGAGATATTATTTGGCTTTGAAAAGGAGGGTGGACAGCCGAAGGCTGAATCAAATATGCGTAAATTCAGATTAGTGCTGGAAGATTGTGATCTCCAGGATTTGGGATTTGTGGGGGACTCGTACACTTGGCGTAACAATCATCATGTGGCTGCTTCCTTTACAAAAGAGCGACTTGATCGTGCTATTGCGAATAGCACCTGGAGATGTATGTTCCCGATGGTGAGGGTTGCAAATGGGGATCCTAGGCACTCAGACCATAGGCCAGTTATCATTGATGTGGGAAGCAAGGTGTATGAGTGTTTTGAACAGGTGCAAACAGCTCCAAAGTTTGAGGCAAAATGGCTTGAGGAAGAGGAATGTCAGGCACGAGTAATGGAAACTTGGGGAAAAGCAATGGAGGAAGGATGTAGAGGTATGATGGAAATACAGAGGACAGTGTTAGGAAAGCTTTGGGAATGGGACAAAAATATTCATGGGGAGTTAGACGAGGATTAAAAGAGTCAGAGGTGATTTGGAGAGATGTAGGAGAATGAATATTTCACAAGGATCAGTAAACCGGGAACATCTTTTGCGTTACAAGCTGGAACGATTGTTAGACCAACATAATATTTACTGGAAGCAACGTGCTCATAATACATGGTTGACAAAGGGTGACCGGAATACTACCTTTTTTCATGCTTTTGCCTCAAAAAGGAGAATTAAAAATTGGATTAGGAGATTGAAGGATGAGAATGGAGGTGTGCTGGAGGGAGACCAGCTGAAATCTTTTATTGCTAACCAATATCAACAGCTTTTCACGTCATGTACAAGTGCACATTTCGAAGAAGTGTTGAGCTGTGCTGACCCTAGTGTCACGCAGGAAATGAATGAAGCTTTAATCAAGCCATTTACTGGGGAGGAAGTATGGAATGCTCTTGAAAGTATAGGTGACCTGAAAGCTCCAAGTGCTGATGGTATGCCGTCTATTTTTTATACTCCCTCCATCCCAAAATATAAGCATTTCTAGCTATGTATCAGGTTCATGCATCTTTTATAGCATCTTTTATGTACCTGGACAAGTACTTGTCCAGATATATTAGAGATGCTATGAACCTGAACATCTAGAAACATAGCTAGAAATGCTTATATTGTGAGACAGAGGGAGTAAGAAGTTTTGGTCTATAGTTGGTGATCAAGTTAAAATAGAAGTTCTTGATGTTCTTAATGGAGGACCAATGCCAGCAGGCTGGAATGATACTACTATTGTGTTGATTCCGAAAATAAGTTCGCCACAAATGTTAAAAGATTTTAGGCTGATCAGTCTTTGCAATGTGCTGTATAAGATCATTTCTAAGATTCTTGCAAAAAGATTAAAAGCTATCTTGCATGATATAATTTCCCCCACACAGAGTGCGTTTGTACCTGGAAGATTAATCACTGATAGTGTCCTTTTGTCTTATGAGTTAACACATTACTTAAAAGCTAAAAGAAAAGGGAAAGAGGGGCTGGCTGCAATCAAATTAGATATGAGCAAAGCGTATGAGAGAGTGGAATGGCCTTTCTTAGAAAAGATTCTGATTCGAATGGGTTTTAATAGGCGATGGGTTCAGCTTATTATGAACTGTGTCACTTCTGTCACTTATAAAATCAAAGTTAATGGTGGGTATACCCATCGTATTTTTCCTCAAAGAGGCTTAAGACAGGGTGATCCGCTGTCCCCTTATCTATTTATTTTGTGTGCAGAAGGACTATCCGCAATGTTACAGAAAGCTGAACAAAAGGGCAAAATTGAAGGCATTAAGGTTTGTCGACGTGCACCAAGAATAAACCATCTATTTTTTGCTGATGATTCCTTAATTTTGATACCCCTTTCCTAGACCCCGCACAGAGCGGGAGCTCTCTGCACTGGGTACGCCCTTTATTCCTTGATTTTGATGAGAGCAAGGGAGAATGACGCACATGAACTTAAACATATTCTTGAATTGTATGAACAAGCTGCTGGTCAGAAATTTAACAAAGATAAATCATCAATTATGTTCAGCCCAAATACAAGTCAGGAAATCAAGAATCAGATCAAATCTGGCCTTTCTATTGTATCTGAAGCAAGGAGTGAACGTTATTTAGGGTTACCAATCTCCATTGGGAAATCAAAAAAAGCAGTATTTGAATACATCAAAAAGAAGGTATGGAGTAGGATTCAGGGGTGGCAGGAAAAACTTCTATCAAAAGCTGGTAAGGAAATTCTTATTAAGGCTGTTGCACAATCTATTCCCACTTATGCTATGTCATGCTTTGACCTTACAAAAGGTTTTTGTGATGATCTCAGTAGGATTAATGGGAGATATTGGTGGAGCCAGCAGGACAAAACAAATAAAATTCACTGGCTGAGTTGGGAAAAATTAACTAGATCCAAGAAGAACGGTGGTCTAGGTTTTCGTGATCTGCATCTTTTCAATTTAGCAATGTTAAGTAGGCAAGCATGGAGATTGCTTACCAGCTCCAACACTCTCTGTGGCCAAGTGGTAAAGGCAAAATATTTTCCAAACTCAGATATTCTCCATTGTGGTCCTCGGGCTGGAATTTCTTATTCCTGGAGAAGAATTTTGAGAGGGGCTGAACTTTTGAAAGAAGGAGTTATATGGCGAATCAGGAATGGGGAGAAAGTGAAGATTTGGGAAGACCGGTGGCTGCCCAAAGGCTCAACAAGAAAACCAGCAACACCTAGAAGGTCCTGTGTGTTGACTAGAGTTAGTGAGCTTATAGATCCAATAACAGGTGAATGGGATGAGCAACTAATACGTGATATATTTTGGCCACAAGATGCTGATGAGATTTTACGAATCCCTATCAATGAACATATGGAGGATTGGCCTGCCTGGAATTTTGATGCAAAAGGGTAATTTTCAGTCAAATCAGCTTATAAGCTTGCTGTGGCAAGAAGAGATGCTCAAACAGGACATGATGCTTCTAGTTCTGTGTGTGCAAATGGTTGCGAAAGGAATTTTCAGTGGATCAATATTTGGCAACTCAAAGTCCCTAATAAAGTTAAATGTTTGTATGGCGTTCTGCACATAATAACCTTCCTGTTAGAAGGAATCTGGTCAGACGTGGGGTCGAATTAGATACTATATGCCCTGTTTGTAGAAGATTGGACGAGGACTGCGGCCAAATCTTTTTTAAATGTAAATTTGCAAAAATATGTTGGCGCCTCCTGAACATGGAAGACATCAGATCTGAATTGGTGAGCTGCCAATCTGGTCTAGAAGTGCTTGCTAAAATATGGGAGCTACAGAAGAATATGCAACTAAAAGTTTTTGTTTTCCTATGGAGGTGGTGGTCGGCAATAAATAAGGCTCATGATGGTGAGACGATGCCAACAGCAACTGAGGTGTGTGGTTCTGTTACATTCTTCCTTATGCAATTCGAAAAGCTACATGAGACTGAAAAGAAAGTAATATATGTAACTCAAGGTTCATGGAAACCTCCCCCAGAGAACATTTACAAAATTAACTCAGATGGTTCTTTTGACCCAGTTAAAAGATCAGGAGGATGGGGTTTTGTGGTGAGAAATATGAATGGAGAGGTATTAGCAGCTGGGGCTGGGAATATTCGGCATGCTTCATCGGCGCTACAGGTTGAGGCCATTGCGGCATACAAGAGCATTCTTCATGCAGCTCAGCTAGGTATGTCACAAATTATCTTGGAAATGGATGCCACGAATCTGGCTATGACTCTCAAGTCAAAAGATGTTGATCGAAGCAACATTGGAGCTTTGGTGTTTCAAATTCGAGACATGATGCAATCGGAGTTTGCTTCTTGTACTGTCTCATTATGTAATAGAAATTGTAATAAGGTTGCTGACTCTTTAGCTACCCACAGAGCTTATGTTTTAATCCTGGTTCATGTGTATACATGAGCGAAGTCCCCTGGTATGTAATGGACATTGTATCTGGCGATTTGCCTTTGCATGGAGCTTAATGCCGGTGATGCATTTAAAAAAAAACATTTCAGTTGTTTACACCAAAAGATAAGGTTTCAGTTTACATCTACCATCGATCACGGTCACGTCTTACCGTCTAGCAACCAACTCGCACAATAGCATAGTTATGCCATGGACTTTCTAAAAGCTTGGTGGGCTATTTGGGCCAGTGGAAACGGAAAACGTCATCGTTGGGCCCCACCATGGTGAATGGGGGTTATTTCTCTTTATTTCTTACCATGGGCCTTGAGGACAACCCAGATTTAGCTTACAATTCAAATGTTGTTTGCTGGATCCCAGGTGTCTGAATGGTTCTAGCCATTTGCAATTTTCCACTTCTATAGAAAAGAAAGCAAAAAAAAAACAAAAGCAGGTGGATAAATCACATGGGCTTTTTGGCTCATCAAAGCTAACTTTTTTAAAGCCATCTTTTAGAAAGCAAAAGGCCAAAACAAACAGGGTAGCACGAGGTAAGATGGTACTTATGACAACAGGAGCGTAAAGAGATGTCGAGACGGGAGAACACAAAGGTGTGTGTTTATTGTGCATATTCGATGCGCATCATGATTCCTGATTCCTGCAAATGTGTGTTGTGGGTGGTGGAAGCACCATCTAAACACTAGTATTCAGATAGATGTACGTCCTAGCGTAGCTGTGTGCCTGTACATCCTGTTGCCTTACAACATTACAAGCAAGAAGATCGTCTCAAATTCAAGACTTGCAGATGTTTATTCTACATCTGCTTATTATGGTACTTTTTTTAAAAAAACGAACAAGATATGAAAGCTGCCAATTATATTAAAAAAAAAATCAGACTACGCACAAGAACATAGCAACAACAGCACCCCCCTCCCAACGGGTGGAGCAGCAATGACTGATGCATACATGTTTTATTATTCTTATTGTGCACATGTATCCAGGATGCCGGGCATCAGCTAGCTTTTTAGCAAACCTTCACGCAGAAGCAGCGGGCACGGAAGCCCACACACTTGCCGTCGCTGAAACCTTCGGTCTGGCAGACGCTCGCGCAGTTCGCATCGCGCGCGCAGGGGCCCTTGAACCGGTGGCTCGGCGACTGGCACTCCCTCGCCACGGCCACACGCATCTCTGCACACACAAACCACCCAATCATCAACAAACATGCATGGGTGTGAGCGATGATCTTGAATGAATGGCTACATGGATACAATCCCTGCTATCTGGTGGATTCAAGCCCTGTCTGGCTGTCTCCAACATGGAACTATGAAGATCTAGCAAGAATTGTGCTGCTAGATGTGCAGAATGGTTCCAAAATCTGAAGCCTAGATCTTTTAGGCTCAACGATAGATGCATGAATGTACTAGTCAGGTAGTAGACATACCATTGGAACCCAGGAGGAAGAGGAGGACGATGGCAGCGAGAAGCTTTGGGGAAAGAACCATTATTCTAGCTTGTGGAGGAATGGAGGAGGAAGACTTCTATGGTGGATGAAGGGGCAGGTGAAACTAGAAAGTGTAACCCCTTCTTATAGCAGCAGGCAAATGTGCTTTGGGGTAGCTTCTAGAGGAAAACTCACGTTTACTGCTGTGTTGTAGCCAGTGTGGCGGCCACAGTTGTGCTCTGATGTTGTTACTGCCTTACCTGATCTTCTGCATGTTTCTCATGACAAGAGTGGTGGTGAGTCATGCCAGATGTCCCTTGTCTTCGTCCTTGAGGTGCGTGAGGTTTGCTTGCTTGAATCGTTTCTTCGACACCAAGGATCGGTGCTTCTTTCCAAAAAAAAAAGACACCAAAGATGCATCCACCATCTGACATGAAAGTATGTGCACTAACAGTTCTTGGAGTTTCTGCTTTACGCCGCACCTTTACCATGTACCCCGAGCTGAAATTTGGGTGCATGTATGCTCCAGCAAAATAAAAAATATCATAGAAAAAATGAAGCTTCTGAAGAAAAAAAACCCACGCCAAAAATTCATCAATCGTAGTGTCCATCCGGGAAAAAAAGAGGCAATTTTTATTCAGAGCCTGGGTGCGGCACGTACGCTGCTGCTGCTGCCCAGATTCCACGGCTCTACATAGCAAACCGGCCGGCGATTGCATGCAACGAAAACCAAACGAACCCTTCCATGCGCGCACGTCCCGCACCACGCGACGACGGCATGGCGGCGCCGTGGCGGCGGTCCCGACCGAGCTTCGCCGCCTGCTGCGCCCTCCTCGCCACCTTCCTCGCCGTCGCGGCGGTGGGGGCGGCGGCCGACGACCAGGCGACGACGACGACATGCGTGCCGTCGCTGCAGCGGCTGCTGTCGTGCCTGGACTTCATCGAGCACCGGGCGGACGAGGTCCCCGTCCCGTGCTGCGTGCAGGTGAGGACCACGGTGGGGCGGCAGCTGTGCTGCCTCATGCACATCATGCCCGGCGACGCCGCCAGGCTCATCGGGCCCGAGTTCGACGGCGCCCGCGCCATGGTCAACGTCACCGCCGAGTGCCTCGGCGACGCCTCCGTCCTCGTCGACATCACCCGCAACTGCTCGGGTTCGTTCTTCACTGATGGTCCCGTGAAAATTTCCTCTCTAGCTAGCCATGAACTTCTATTCATCGTCATCGTTCTTGCTTCGCTTGCTTGTTCTCGATCTCGCAGGCAAACCGCTCCCGCCGCTGACACCTGAGTTTACGTTTACCACTGCTGCGCTGCCGCCGCCGCCGCCGCCATCGTCGTCGGGTGAGCTACTGACAGATTGATCTTGTTTTTTGCGAAAAGTTTTTGATGTGATGGTTCTGATTTCTCATTCGAACATGGATCTTTTCCCTCCTGCACATACACAGGAGCAACCAGGCTGCAGGGTTCTTCGTCTTCTAGCTCGTTGTTACTAGCCCTTCTTGCCAGCACCGTCGTCGTCTATGGAGCCTTTGCCGTTCAACGAAACTAGCGTTGGTCGAATTACTAACTCCATTACGTGTTCATGCATATGAGTCGCCCTCGTAGATTTATGTGTCTAGGTAAATACAGACATGCAGTTCCATGTTCCAATTTGTTGTTCATGCACGTTCAAGAACATTAGCAACGACACGAATGCGTGATGTCAAAGATCTATTATTATTGCTCAACGCGACGCGCATGGGCGGCATCGCTCACGGCCTGGCCGGCGGCGCTGGCGGCTTCGAGGGCAGGAGGGAGAGGGCGAGCTCGATCTCGTCGTCGAGCCCGCGGTCCGCGCCGGCCAGCGGCGAGTGCTGCCCGGCGGCCGCGAACGCGGCGTCGCAGCGCGCGGGGGTGCCCGCCGCCACCGCGAGCAGCGTCTGCGCCCGCTGCAGGTCCGCGCCCCCGCCCCGGGCCGCGCCCCTCGCGGCGCGCCCGAGCCGGCGCACGGCGGCGGCGTACTCGGCGGCGCACGCGGCCAGGCAGTCCCGCCGCGCCGGGACCGTCTCGTTCGCCTGCATCCGGCCGATCCTGTCCCCCGTGGCCTTGGCCGACGCCCTCGCCATCCGCGCCGCGACGGCGGCAAGCCCGCGCGCGTCGGCGGTGGCGCTGCCCTCGTCGCGCCCCAGCTTCCAGACGCAGTAGTCGTAGCTGGTCCGGTCGCCGGCGGCGTAGCGCTCGCACTGGTCCTGCACCAGCGTGGTGGAGGTCGTGCGCGCGTGCGGGACGAGCAGGAGGAGCGTGGTGGCGCACAAGAAAGCTTGGAGGAAGGCCATGGTGAAATCCTTGGCTATGCCGCTCTGGCGCTGTGCCTGCAGCCACCGTGGTTCTCAGGTGTTCATCAATCGGATCCTATAAGGATGGTTAATTTGAAACGGTAGGAGTGAGTTAATTATTCGCGCAACGTGCGTAACCTTTAATGAAAGGGATCGTTTTCATAGCTGGAAATTCAAAAAAAAACAAAAAAAACGTATGGCCGTAAAATCACATCTCCCTTTTTTCCTTCATGTGCGCCCCGAATTGAGTACAAACACGTACTATATATTCATGCAAGGCAAACATAGGTGTATACATGAAAGATCTCCCAATATTCATGCAAGGCAAACATAGTGTAACATAATCCTCTTCTTCTTCTACATCTTCTTTCTCTTCCTCCCCTTGATCTCCATTGAAGCACCATCTATTGGGAGGCTATGTGCAATAATGCATGTCCCGACCTCTAGCAAAACCTAATTAATTTGCGCATTAACCTAACCTCTGATCCAACTAGATATATTGCATCAAATTTCATCAATTACTCTAAGTCATGTAAAATAATATTATAATCAGACTATAAAACTGAGGTGATTTCGCATGAAATCCCACCCGAAATCATCAAATTCTGGATGGGTATAGGGAGGGGCGTACAAAGCGCAAAAGGAGAATCTCCAAATGGTTGTAACAAATCTAGATACTTTGGCCGAAACTAGGTTGCTCATAGATGGAGAAAGGGAACAACTGGAAAATGCACGTGATGACTTGATAAAGCTGTTGCGCGAAGAGGAACTCAAGTTCTATCAACGTGCCAAAGCGACTGACATTCTTTTGGGGATAATAACACTAGGTACTTTCAGATGATTGCTAATAGTAAACATCAAAAGAAATGTATCTTTTCTCTAGAACACGAAGGTGGTAAATTGAGGGGCAACATAACCTGAAAGGTTATATCACCCAATTCTATAAAAAATTATTTGGCCCTTCCGAGGAGAATCATTTTGCCCTAAGTAATAGGATAGATGATATTCCTCAAGTCAGTCAGCTTGAAAATGAATTCCTCACGGCTCCATTCACTGAAAAGGAGATTCGAGATGCAATTTTCGACATGGAGCATAACAAAGCTCCAGGTCCAGATGGTTTCCCAGCAATTTTGGGATCTCATCAAAGGGGACCTGATGCTCATGTTTCATGATCTGCATAAAGGCAACATTCCCCTCTTTAGCCTAAATTTTGGTGTCATAATATTATTGCCAAAAACACAAGAAGCCAGCAAAATCCAGCAATATAGACCGATGAAATGTGAGTTTTAAGATTTTTACAAAAGTGGCGATAGTCCGTATCAACTGGGTCGTAGACCATCTAATCAGCCGTACACAGATAGCGCTTATGCGAGGACAAAATATATTAGAAGGGGTTGTTATTCTCCATGAAACCATACATGAGCTGCATCGCAGAAATCAGAGTGGGATAATCAGCAAAATAGATTTCAAAAAGGCTTATGACAAAGTGAGGTGAAACTTCCTATTGCAAACGCTTCAGGTGAAAGGATTTTCACCCAAGTGGATTGAGTGGATTAAATCCTTCATTTCAGGCGGAAGCGTAGCAGTAAACGTGAACGATGAGGTAGGTCCTTTCTTTCAAAAAAAAAGGACTTAGACAAGGTAACCCACTTTCAACCATCCTGTTCAATATACATGCTCACACTTTTTATCAACCGAGCAAAAGTAGGGGATCAGTTGAGTGGTGTGGTGCCTCATCTAATAATGGTGGGCTCTCTATACTATAGTACGCTGATGACACAATTCTCTTTTTGAACACAACCTGGAGCATGCTCATAACATGAAGATAATTCTTTGTGCTTTTGAGCAACTATCAGGTCTAAAAATAAATTTCTATAAGAGTGAAATCTTCTGCTTTGGTGAAGCAAAGAACTATGAAAGTCACTACATGGAGTTGTTTAGATGTTATCCAGGCACCTTCCCAATTCGATATTTAGGTATTCCGATTCATTATAGGAAGTAATCCAACTTTTGACGAACCCCTTTGGAATTTTAAAGAAGAACATCATGTAAATGGGTAAGTTGCTAAGAACAGAGTTGATCAGTGTCTGACGAGCTCCAGTTGAAAGATTTTTTTACTTCTGTTCTAGATTTTTTGGCAGTGTGATGAGCACAAAAGGAAATATCGGCTAGCAAAATGGGATATCTTGTGTCAACCGAAAGATCAAGGGGGACTAGGGATACATAATTTAGAGTTAAAGAACATAGCATTGCTCAGTAAATGGCTATATCGTCTGTTAACGACAGACGGTACATGGCAGCAAGTCCAATGGAAGAGCGCAGATTCTCATTTCTGGGCAAGCCTGGTGAAGGTAAAAGGAGATTTCTTAAAATTTGGAACTTTTGTCATAAAAGATGGGTCACAAATAAGATTATGGGAGGATATATGGTTAAGCAATAGATCTCTTCGTGAACAATACCCTCAACTTTATAATATAGTCAGAAGAAACCAAGATACGGTGCCTGAGGTACTTCGTACACCAATTCCTAATCTATCCCGGCGCAGAGACCTAATTGACAGCAAGTTGGTGATGTGGAACAATCTTGTCTCACGTCTTGCAGCTGTTGTTTTAGGTCACGAAGGGGATGAATTCAAATGGAATCTAGACCAGACAGGTATTTTTTTTGGTAAAATCACATTATCTGAACCTAATTAATCAAAATATCCCTAACCTAAACAAGATATTTTGGAAACTGAAAGCACCGCTTAAGATAAAAATCTTCCTTTGGTACCTTAGGCAAGGTGTTATTTTTACAAAAGATAATTTAGTGAAATGGAATTGGCAAGGAAATCAATAATACTGTTTCTGCCGTGAAAATGAAACGATATAATATCTATTTTTTGACTGTCGTTTCACAGGAATGGCACGGGCTACGGTGTATGCAGGCTAGGGCTTACCCAAACCTCTCGTAGTGTGTCCAATATGTTTGGGAACTGGTTAAATGGATTACCAAAAAGATTTCAAATCTTTAGTTTTTGTGGGTGCGGCAGCCTTGTGTCGGTCTGTCTGGCTCTGCAGAAACGCTGTATTTTTTTATGATGAACAATCTTCCTTTTTGCAGGTTATTTTTTCGACTATGCACTGGCTCCGTACGTGGGTTATCCTTCAGCAGCCTACTTTGCATGATGTGCTTGTAGCGGCGTCTCATTTTTTAGCACAGGTGGCCAAGTACTTTTTTGCCCGAGTACATGGGTGGCGGTCTAGTCTTTGGATCGATAGTCATTTGTGTGTCATGATTTCTTTTAAACTAATTAAGGTTGTGTGCCGTTTGGGAAGAGGCCCGAAAAATTTCAAGATTACGTAGTATCTTGATGTATTTTTTTTGAAATCAATAAAGTCCCTTTTAAAAAAAAGAGCGGCCAGTGACAATGAACCAATCAGGAGAGTGGATGAAGAAAGAGAAAGAGCGTCAACGGACCTAGTAATTGGGTTTGTCTGGCACCGTAATGCCATTTTGTATTCTATTTTTTACCGGTTGTTGCCCATATGTTCTAGCATGGTGTTTTTACCAGCTATGGCAGAAATTTTGAGCTCTAACCTACCAAATATCTCTTGCCGTAGGGATTTTATTGGTAATAATTTGGATGTCGACTCCCACAAATTACTAATATTGTACTAAGCCACATTGATGATGAATTCCACTAGAACTTAGATCAGAATGGAGTGTTCTTGGTGAAGTCTCACTGCCTGGCTATGATTCACAATGAAATTCCAAATATTAGCAAACGTGTTTGGAATTTAAAGGCTTCCTTAAGAGTTAAAATCTTCTTATGGTATCTTTAATGAGGGATAATCTTAACGAAGGATAACTTAATCAAGCGAAATTGGCAAGGTAGTAGGCAATGTGCCTTCTATCACAAAGATGAGACCATTCAACATTTGTTTTTTGAATGTCGTCTAGCTCGTATGGTTTGGGCAGTCACATATGCGGCTTCTGGTATTCCGCAGCCTTGCAGTGTGTCGAATATATTTGGACAGTGGCTAATGGGGTTTAGTAACGAACTTAAACCATTAATTCTACTCGGCGCAACTGATCGTTGTGGATGTGCCGTAATGCTTTGATTTTTGCAAACAAACAAACAAACTTCGTGTTTGTAGGTTATCTTCATAATTTCACGATGGCTTCGTACATAAGCTATCCTCTAGAAACCTACTACTCAAGGTTTAGTTGCAGCGGCATCTCAGCAATTGGTGCTAATGGCCAAGGTATTTTTTACCTAGGTACATGGGTGACGGTCTAGTCTACAGATTGATAGTCACTAGAGTGTGCGTTTCGACAGAGATCGGGAATTTTTCAAGTATGGTTATATCATCTTGATGTAACAGTACTTGAAATTAATAAAATTTTCCTTTTCAAAAAAATATATTCTAGCATGGTGGAATGCCAACCTCAATGGGAGTGTCATAATAGTGTTATGAGTATTAAATTTGTTGACGTGGCAGTAAAGAGAGGAGGGGGAGTTTCATGGGATATGAGAGGACAGAGGAGTGTCATCGTCATGATACTCCTCCAGTTCGGTTACATAATTTACACTTTCCACTGATACTGGCCTTAATACCTCCTTGGTTGTCTGAGATGTAGACGCAACATTAAGACCACACTATCAGATTCAGTGCTATTCCGCAAGTTTGGCCTGCTAACATGTTTTCCCGGTTGTGAGAATTATATTTGAAAATTTTGAGCATGATTTTAGTGGACCGATAAAGATATACTTCAAACACACCAAGATAAAGTCAAATAATGTATTTGAGTGTAATATGACAAATCCCTCGTAAAGACAACAAACAGGACACATGGATCACTCGAGTTAAGTGTAGAATTAAAACCAAGTAGGTTCTACAAGAAGGATCAATTGAACTAAACTCGTTTCTAGATTTATCGCAATCACTACTACACATCTACCCATCCCTAACGTCCTATCGCAATCGCTAATACGACCTGGCGGTGATAGGCTCAACGGGTATAAACGGTGGTGATGCCCGTACCCTTTGATCCTATCAGTACTTCTCTCTCCCTCTTCCTCTCCCTCTCGGTACTTAGCTTCTCTCCCATCTTTCTCTACCCATCGTCCCCCATCCTCCACCCTGCCGCCCCATCCTCCTCCCCGGCGCCGCAGCCCATCGTCTGCCGCCTCCAACCCTCCTCTCCTCCTCCCTCGCTGCCACAGCCTCCCCCTCCTCCCGTCCACCGCTTCCTCCCCTCCTCTCCACGCCCCGCCACCGCCTCCTCCACTCCTCCCCGCCGCCGCATCCTCCCTTTCTCTCCCCTCCCCGCCGCAGCCTCCTCCCCCCGCCTCCTCCCTCCGCCGCGGCGTGCAGGGACACAACGGCGCGGCGCGAAGCAGACGGTGAGCGCGCTTGGGGAGACGTGGCGGCGCGGCACGGACCGCTAACGCGTGTGCCGGAACGCAGCGGCACGGCGGCAGAGCGCGAGCACGGACACGGTGGGGCGGCGCGGCGAGGCGAGGATGAGGCGGCGGGCGGGACGAGGAGCGGTGACTCGGATGCCACGGCGGGTGGAGCGAGGAGCGGTGCAAGGAACCATAGGGTTGTATCGGGGAGCGGCGGCGGTGCAGGCCATTTTTTTTCTTTTTTTTTTGTTTTGTCTCATGGTTATCACCACCAGGTGGTCCATTGGTGATGGGGAAGCCTATCACCGTGGATCTAAATCCAACGGCAGGCCAAACCGACGGTGATGTTGGATTTAGAGCCTATGGTGATAGGACTGCGTAGAGTAGTGAATAATGAAGGAAGTTGTTTACTTAGTAGCAAGTGATGTGTCGGTTGATTAAGAGGTGCATATAGTGGCTTTGTCAATGTCAACGACTTACATCAAGTCTCTGAGAATTGCTTATAAGGATGGAGTGTGCATGCATACGTTCATAGGGTGAGTGTGAGTGCATGTATATGAGTGTTTGTGTTTGCATTATTTTTTAGAATTAATAAGTTTGTGCAGCGGGACAAGTAAAATAGAAAATCCAAAGGAATACTAGATATGCAAGAAAAATAAAAAAATAATGCAGCCAATTATCTGAACAAGTTCAACATAGAAAACCCAAACGAATACAAGAAATTTAAGCAAAATAAAAATAATACAGCCAACTATCTGAACAAATTCAACATGTAGAACCCAAACAAATACAAGATATTCAAGTAACCACTCGTTGGCACGAGCTTGATATATAAAAATGTTCAAAATACATATTGCTTAGGACTTGCACGAAATACCAACATATATATAACCACATTATCTGAACAATATGGAACGTGTAAATACTATCTTGTAATAAAGAATAACAAGCATAAAGGTAGCTGAAATTTCTGAAACCGATGGCACAGGTTGATAAGACCGTTTACACCATATCAAGGAGCTCAGATTTAAATGTCCCACCCAACCGAAACCTGATCTTCACGACAGGCCATTCTCCAAGTAGCTTAGTAAGAATGGGCAACAAAACTGGGAGAAGGCAAATTGCAATAGCCAGCCATAGGAGACGAGGCGCCAGAACTGTATATAAACCAGTCGCGAATGCCGTGGTGGTCGCCACATATGCAAACCACATAAGCTTCTTAGTGAAAGACCTGTAGTAAAGCAAGAACTTGAGGTCCTCCCACCTTGCTATGATGCATATGAAGGCGACGGCGAGCGAGGAACACATCGCCAAGGTGTCGGAAATCAAGAATGCCTGAAATGCGAGCTTCTTCGCCATGATTGGGAGCCCCTCACTCCCACCATCGCTGCTGTAACCTCCAGGCAAGGTGAAAGCGGCAGCGAAGGTGATCGTTGCAATGAGAATCGCCACCAAGGAAGTGTTGCTTGTATACGTTTTAGTCAGTGACTTGACATCCTTTCTCGATTCATCAGTTACTTTGTTTTTCATTGCGAAGTGAAGATTATAAATAGTGGTTGCGTACTCGGGATCAGCTTTCAACATAAGCATGGATACTTCAGTCTGGATGGATTCAAAAAAGAAAGGTATAAATGGGGCTCATGATGCGTAATATGACAATAAAGAAAAAACAACGGATTTTATGGAATTTTGGGGGTGGAAAATTTCATTGTTTCTCTGATATGTTATTGTGTTCCTTAAAAAAGTACTCCCTTCATTCTAAATTGTATTCCCTCCATCCTGAAATGTAAGACATTTTGCTTTATCGTAAATCAAAGTAGTCTAAGTTTGAACAAATTTATAAAGAAGAATATTAATATCAAACACCTAAAATAAATAAATTATGAAAATATATTTTATAATGAACCTAATTATTCTCATTTGACATTCAAAATATTATTACTCTTTTCTATAAATTTGGTCAAACTTAGAATAATTTGATTTAGAACAAACCAAAGTGCCTTACATTTTAGGATGGAGGGAGTAGGTCATTTTGGCAAATTTAGATACATAGATTTTTCTATATATCTAGATATAACGTATATCTAAGTGCATAGCAAAATCAATGTATCTAGATTTACCAAAACAATCTACAATTTGGAACGGAGAGAGTATGCTACAATGTTACTGTATAATGTGCTCCATTTCTTATGTTGTCTTTGTTGAGTTGCTTTCGAAATTCTCATTACTTTTATACTGAATCCGATGAGGCCGTACTATTGAACATGTACAGGCGTCCCTGCGTCAAAACAGGTTTGATTCCATTCCATGCAGTTTTTCTTCCTTTTAAATAAAAGTGGAAGATACTAAAGGCAGAGACTTCACTTCCCCCTAGCTTTTCACTAATTAATCAATTATCGGTGACGAGAGTCGAACTTGGGATGTCGATTGAGATCACCTTAAAAAGAGAGGGGGGGTGCAACTTAGGAGGAACTAGACGATTTTTTAACCTTACTGCCTGGTGGGCCTTCAAAATAATACAAGATAATTTTGTGTGTGTGTGTGTGTGTAAACTAAGCTGGCAAATTGCACGGGTGAAGTTTGTAGCTTCTAATTAATTTGAATGAATTCAAATGCGCAAAGTATATGATAGATGGGAGGAAGGAGTGGGGGTCAGCTCGGATGGCCAGATCTTTAGAGTGGGAGCTAGCCAGCCCGGGTTCGATTCCCATCCTCGCTAGAGTGGAGGGTGGGTTGGCTGGGTTTTAAACCCCATTACCTAGCGTCGGGCTTGCTGGTTAAATTTAGGTGACGTAGGGGGCTACTCTAACCTCTGGCCACTAAAAAATAATAGATGGGAGGACAGTATATATGGTAGTACGACATTGAAAACATTCACGTCTTAATTATCAACTCTTCAGTGGACCAACATATTATAAGGAGCGGAGCGGATACTTACCCAATTTAAAGTCTTGGCATGATCGGTGGCATCAGATAGTTCCCAGGTCGCGCCGACCTGCCATTGTTTGCCTGTCTTGCTTCAGGATCGCGTCCCGGAAGCCCAGGTCACGGCAGCATCCGAGCAGAAGAGAGGCTGTGGATGGATTGCCACTCTTGACGGCGGCCAGCAGCGGCGTCTCCCGGTCTGCGTTGACGGCTCCGAGGAGAGACGGGTTCAGCGCCACCACAGCCTTGCAGAGCGCCTCTCGTGGCCACGGACAGATGCGAGCGATGTGGAGGCAGGTGTTACCCTGTGGAGTTGTTGCAAGGAGCACGCCCGGATCATGCAAGGCCATGTGCTTCATCAGCCTAGCGTCGCCACACATGACCGCCTCCAGGATTTCTCTCCATCTGTGTGGTCCTGAAGGAAGATGAACGAACTAGATATCGTTCAACTTCTCGTACGTGTGGCTTTAGACGAAACCCGAGACAACAGCTCCCTACACGATCAAAATATGGAACAGTGTTTCCACGATTGGAGTAACATTGTAAGAATCAACAAAAATTCAGTAACATTACGGGATGATAACTGAAGAAGCTCCCGAGTGTTGTTGGAGCCACACAAACTAGGCGGAACGGAACACTGCGCACCTCATGCAGATCAGCAGAGAGCAGAAAGGTGGATGCAGCCTAGTAATGGCTTTGCGACAACATATGAAGGTTCCACGTCAACGGAACCCCTCCCCCCTTCATAACTTAAGGATGATACCGCAAGTTTCATAAAATAAAAAGAAAAAAAGAATGACACCCCAAGTCAATGTTTGCAAAATTTTGAAGTCGTCGCACCTCCCATCCATTGCGTCCGATTATTGCAAGTTATTAGCTTCTTGGAGACTTAAAGATGGTCCGACCCCAATTTTGATAAACCTGCCACACATGTATTCGTACTTCTATACTGTTGCCAGTCTCGGTGACAACTGCTAGCTGCTGATTGTCATAAACACTCATTAGCGCTGACATTCTCTATGAACGCAAATAGAGCTGACTTTCTTCATCAAACGAGGCCACGGGTTGCGGAAATACAGGAGGAAAAAAAAAGACTTGAAGGACTGCTATGTACATTGTTACGACCCGGCAGTGATGCCCGTTAGTGATATCTACTATCATCGTTGGTTTCAAAGGGAATCGGCGGTGATAGACTATCACAACCGGTTCAAAACGAACCTGCGGTGATGAGACGTTTGCAATGACCTGATCTGTAGTAGAGTGATGAGTGGGCGCGTCGTTAGATAACATTAGTGTATATGGACAAGGATTCAAATGATTTCGCTATTAGGGTAGATGTGAATACTTCCTCCATCCTAAAATATAAGAAATTTTAAGGTTGTTCTAAATCAAATCTTTCTAAGTTGTAAATTTATAGAAAACATGGAGCATAACTAGACAAATTATAAAACATATTTTCATAGTTTATTTCTTTGATGAGATAAATGTTAATCCTATTCTCTGTAAATTTGATCAAACTTACAATAGCTTGATTTAGAACAAACTCAGGATCCCTTATGTTTCATAAATGAAGGGGTACTAAAATATGGGTAGGTTATCACTTCTATGAACCAACTATATAATGGTGGGCAGTCGTGAACCTACATGCTCACAAAATTATGCATTGCATGGGCAATCGGGACATGACTTAGCCTACAAGGTATGAGGAGCAGATAAAGTTGCATTTCTTTTTTCTATATATGAAAGCCCCCGGACTAGGTGAAGGGGAGGCCATCCACGACGCCCGTAAATCCTATCCGTCAGAGATCGAGCGATGAACGGCCAAGATCTTCCAAGAAGCTGACTAATTTGCAGAAAAACTCTCGAGGTTTGTTAAAATAAACTTGCGATCCAATCTTTCCTCATTTGTCCACCTCACAACCGACGCCCACAATTAGATCTAGCATACCCCTTCATTCTTTTTCTAAAGAGTCCCTGAAGAATAATGAAATCAAGCCGCCGTCCACTATTGTGCCTTAAGCCTTTTGCATGAACCTGCTAGGAAAATCAGGCATCTTGTCAAATCCACGATCTGCAGTTTTGCTGATGCAACCCTGAAGTTTGACCTATTCGCAGTGATTGTTCATTTAGTCTATGCAAACTCACACGCTAGCTCCTAGTAACTGCGTTTAATTAGACCTAGTCTACTAACTCATATTTACATTAGGACCAATCACCAAGTTCTCTGTAACATTTTCTCCGGTATATCTTTCCGCAAGAACTAAAGCCATCGAATATAAGGATGCAATCAACTAGTGACAACTTATTTTCATATTTTTTATACCTTATTTTCACGTATTGCTACACCTCCACTTATTTTCACGTTTTTATGCCTTATTTCCACGTATTGCTACAACTCCACTTATTTTCACATTTTTAGGCCTTATTTTCACATTCTTTTGTTATCCATGTGTGGGTCTCATCAAAATCAAATTCAAACCCGTTTATAGCCAAACAAAAGATTAGACTAAGGCGAAAGAGATAGGAATGAAATGGAGATCACCAGAAAACTGTCCATCCTTTTCAGTTCTCAGTTGTTTGATCATGGCTGTTTATTGTTGCAAGAGATGTTGCAGTAAAAGAATCCAACATCAGCAAGTGACTAAAGTATGTGATTGCTTATCCAACATCACAATTCCATATTCAATAAAAAAAATAAGGAACTACCGTATGTGATTGCCATGCTAGGAGCTGATTCCATATGGTTTCAATTTGTGGTGTTGCTTATTTTCATGTCTCCAACCCTACCATGAAAATGCAAAATCTAAAGAAAAAATATTCATCACGGATAAAACAAAATACAAGTACTAAATTTGAGATGAGGTTTGTAACTTACTTCTCACAAGAAAAAATAAAGAAACTTTACTTCTTAGGAATGTACATGCAACAATGGTAGACGGATCGGCTCTTAAAATAGATATATTTTTCATACCAATTGGGTTAAATGGATCGATCTAAAAAATTGATTTGAGGCCAATTTCAAGGTCTGTGCGAATCTATTTATTTTTAATGGCATAGTGACATATCAATAAGGGAAAGAGCACTATTATAAATCTTTACATATGTAACTTACTCATGTATCCAAATATATGGGATCGCCTCTACTAAATCTAATTGACTAATGAGAATTCTAATGGTGCCAAATAGAATTGTAAATAGATTGTACGCGCGAAGGCGCGCGCCAGGTACTAGTAAGGATGCAATGTCAGCCCCTTCTTCAGAAACTTCACCCTCTCCAGTGGGCACCTTTGATGCTAGAGCTAGCAAGACGATGGAAGAGTACATACCCACAACAAGAATTGGTGCTCGGATGGTCTAACAGGGAGGGGCGAATTTGGATAAAGTCGTAAGATACTGTTTCCACTATATAATATTTAAGATAAACCTAAACTCTGTATTAGTATTTCTACCCACCAAACAACTAGTTTTGCAACCTATAACCAGTCCTAGCAACAAGTACTATATAAAAGTATATAAAGAAATACAAGTTTCAAGAATGAAATGTAAAACGTAAAGAGGTGATGAGTAGGAAGGCACAAATTCGGTACATGGATTTATCATATGGTATCAGTGCAAATGCCTGGCCAAGTATACATTGAAGCTCCACCAAAAATATACTCCAAGTCACAAAATCTCTACTAATCGAGATCTTAGGTTGACCAAAAGGCTCTATCCAAATTGGATGACAAACTTGCCACATAGGCAAGGTTTACCACAACTTCTCTTCTAGTCACCTTGACATCATCTTCACTACAGAGCTTCTCCATGAAGGAATGATTTTCTCGATCCTCGCACATGGTGATCATCATCATTCCATACGAAGCCAGAGGATTGATGAGCTTGTTGGAAGAGAGGTTCTCTAAGGCGTTGGTGAAACAAGCATACAAGTGAGGCTCACACATTGAACCAAGCATAAGGCCACTCTTTCTAGAATTAATCTAGCATTAATCACTCACTAAATATGTGTTAAATATTTGTTGGCTTGAAAGTCTTCTCAATGTATCTAAACTTTTCGTCTGAACTCCAGTAACTTGAAATGGCTGAGTGCAGTGCAGTGCAGGTGCACTTATAGCCCCAACATCTCAATGTAGCCTTTATTTGCTCCAACAAAGTTATTTCATTGTACGGCGTGGACAACTTTACACTCACTAATATACAACATTTACATTGCTCAACTATCCATCGGAACTAACCTTCACATTTCATTTTGCGAACACCGGATGATATTGTGATATATCCTCTAAAAACTTCGGTGTACATGTCTGTGCATGTTAGATTATCCTCCGTATATTTCTCCATGAACGCTAAATTAGTATCCATGATTCCGCAAAAAAATCATCCATGAACATGGGATTTTACTCTCTGAAAACTATTGAGCATTGATTACACACTAGTACAGAACAAGCCTTCCATCTTTGGTACTAGTCCCGGCCGCCGTTGGGCCCGGAACTAATAAAGGCATTAGTCTCGGGTCTAATGGGTAGCTGGCGGGCTGACAGGCTATTGGGCGGGTGGCTCCGATCGGGACTAATGGTGAGCAAGCCTACTATAATTCCGGTTGAAGCCACTAACCGGGACTAATAATATATAAGAAGGCTCCGTCCTTCCCCTGTCCGGCCGAGCCATGAACACAAGAAGCTCTCGAGGGGAAGGACAGCTGGCAAGGGGGGAGGTCCTGCCCATTTTTTCCATGATTTTATGCATATTTCACTCACCCGGGTGTTCTAAAGGTAAGGAACTTCATCCTCCTTTTATTCATAGCTAGTATTTCTTATTTATTGCTTTGGAAATAGAGAAATTAAGAGTTTAGAGTTGGAGAGAGAATGAGAAATTTGAGGTTTTAGAGTTGGAAATATTTTCTAATGGGTTGCGTGCATAGATTTTGCTTAGTTGAAGAAGTTAATCAAAATGATTTCATAGAAAAAAGTTTAAAGATTAGTGAATTTTATGCATAGGTAATAATGCAAAAAAAATTGAAATACTATAGTTTTCTATGAAAAAATGGAAATACCATATCATGGATAGATTAGGATGTCATGTATCTTGAATTTTGTAAAGTTAGAGAAATTTAACTAGTTCTTTTTATATGCATATATAAAGTTAGATAAATTGGGAATACCATATCATGATAGATAAAGTGAGAGATAATATATTATATGTTGTATAGTAACAATTTAGATAATATGAGCTATAATTTTTTTATAGTTGCTTAGATGTTGCATGCATTGAGAGATAATATTTTATAGTAATATTATTTTTTTAAAATAATAGTTAATGATAATTCACTTAATACAATGCAGATGGACTGACAATGGATGTACCATATTGACCGACTTTTCAAGGAGTTCATTGATCGCCTGCATTATTTTATGGATATGGCCGAGGCAAACAAGCAAAATGGTTTTATGTAGGACTGGACAAAATGCTCATGGCTCGTTAGTTCGCTCGGCTCGCAGCTGGCTCGGTTCGGCTCGATGCAATTTGCTAACAAGCCGGGCAGGACTTTTTGTGTTAGAAATATGCCCTATAGGTAATTATAGAGATGGTCATATTTTGTTGTATCCATTATGTATTATATATGTGTTCATTGAATATCCATGAAAAGACAACTTGTATTGATTGGCAGTTATGTGAATTGTTTGTGAGACTCTTTACTTGTATGCTTATTCTAAATTGTTCCTAGTCGAAGTTCACGTATGGACACACATGAACATTAGACTAGCACATGTATTAGTTGACGACTATGTCTCACAAGTCATAGACATGGAGATGTCAAACTAATAATGTGGAAGCATATATGATATGTGGCTGGAAAGACCCAGCTCAAGAAATAGTGATTTCTCATTACACAATGCGTACCTTATGTCCTTAGACATGAGATTGTCGCATGTGCTCAAGATGTAAACCGACCTACTTTGGAGCTATCAAACACTACTCCGTGACTGGGTAGTCATAAAGGTGGTTCTCGGGTTTGTAAAGAAGCATGCTGTGAGACATGGTCAGTCAAGATGGGATTTGCCCCTCTCTACTTGAGAGAGATATCTCTGGGCCCCTCGAGTGATCGGATCAAGAAATGCATAGCCGTGGGGTTAAGTGTCAACCAAGGATTTTGGATCACAACATCCAGAAAGAGAGGTCAACTTGGTGCTAGACCAAATATCGTGAGGCAAAGGGAATAGCATGTATATGAGATTGTGATGGCTCGTCTGATTTGATCTTTGCGCACGCATTAGAGTTGACACGTCTTGCTAGAGGCCATTATCAATTATTGGTCGAGTAGGAGTATTCGGGCCATGTCTATTCGCACGTGAGCCTATAGGGTCACACAATTAAGGGGCTGGAAGCCTAATGCGGATTTGATCCAAATTAGTCTGGGTTTAGGTGCACTAATGGGCCTCGGTTGAGCCTATTAGTGGGCGCCTAAGGGGGTCTATATAAACAGGGGGCGGGGCGCATGGAAACCCTAACTCTCCACGTCTACTGCAGCCGCCTGTTTCCCACGCCTGCGCCTTCGTCGCGCTCGCGGACCTAGCAGTCCGGATCGTGACGCTTCCGTCGTCGTACGTGTGGATACCTTAGAGTTGCTGCATCTGCTGCATGAGGACGAGCCGCACGTGAGAAGGTCTCGCAACTGCACTGCCGATTACCATACAAACTACACCGACGCCCTACAGAAGTTTCGCACCCGCACATCTAGTGGTAAATCCGTGATCTATAATAGCAGCGTTCCTGTTTATGGGGTAGAAAAATTTTGTTCTGCGCTAGCATAGCGTCCCCGTATCCCTACAGTGGTATCAGAGCCATAGCTGCTTTGTTATAGGTTCGGATGTGTGCATATGGAGATATACGAGGTGTAGATGAAACCCTAGTCCTGTTTTCATGTCCTCGCTGCGATGGTGTGTAACGAACTACTCCTACCGGTCGGGTATCAGCCATCGGAGTTAAGTAATACACGTAAACCCAGTCACACCAGGAGGAGATCAATGAGATTGGTTGAATCGAAACCAAGGATGGGTCGCCAGATGCATATGATGCGTGGTGGCAGATTGGATCTGCTACCGGGTTGAGAAAGTTGCAGAAAATATGGTGTTCGGTAAAATAACCATAACTTTTGCATACGAACTCGGATTGAGGTAATTTTTATATGAAAATTCATCGACAGAAAAGTTTACACATGAAATCAACCCGCTTTGCCTGTTTTGCTAAATTTATATTTGCCGAATTTGTACCAAAAGATGGAGATATTGGCAGTTTAAGTTTGGTCGACGGTAGTGCGCCTAACTCTGTTTTGCAAAATCTTGTGATCGGTATGGCCTATATGTGTATGTGATGCATGTGTGTATCTGATCCATGATCTTTGTGTCATGTGTAAGGCAATACGGCAGGAGCCATATGTATTTTCCACATTTGATGTAATGGCCTACGTGCCAACATGTGATGATGATTCAAATCCGACTATGTAACTATATATGTTTTACTTCTACATGCGATAATATGGTTTTTGCATTTGGTAGAAGTAATTCGATTGATCCCTCAAAATATTTAAGTTTATGTGCCCTCCCAACTAAACCTTGCTTCATCATGGGTCTTGTACAACTGGTGGTGGGTCTATGAAATTAGGGTGCCACTAGTTTTCCTTGACTAGATGAGTTCGTATCGGATATTTACACGCATAAAGGGTTGGTTATCTTGAACAAAGTCATCTTAACGGTTAAGGACTTTGGGGCATAAAGGTTGGGAGCCGAGACATAGAGATTTCACCCAACAACAAGAGTCATATGTGATATGATTTGCAAAGTGTTGCTACCGATCTACTTGTCTTCTAGCGGTGATGCTAAAGCTCACTAGTCGACTTGTTAGTTGTCGGTCTTGAATCACTAAGAATCAATGGAGGGAAATTAATTTTAGTGGGAGTACATTCTGTTAAAATGTTTAATGTAATTTACTCTATCTTGGATACGTTTGTCTTAGTATTTTGCGTTATGATTTTGTTGTAGATCAATAGCACCCAGCACCACCACATCTTTTACTTTGCGTTCGATCCTTGAAAAGGACAAATTGAATGGGACTAACTATACGGATTGGATCCGTGACCTGAGAATTGCTCTCAGGGCTGAGAAAAAGGAAGATGTTCTGGATATCCCATTATTACCAGAAGAACATGCTGATGAGGCAACTGCTACTGTCAAGAATGCTTACAAGAAAGCATGCGACAACAACCTTGAACTAAGTTGCCTTATGCTTGTTTGCATGGAACCTGAGCTGCGGATGCAGTTCAAGACTAACCATGAGGCGCACGATATGATCGTGGCGCTTCAGGACATGTTTCATACACAGGCCAGGACTGAAAGGTTCAATGTCGCCAAGGCCTTCCATGAGACCAAGCTAGTAGAGGGCGCAGCAGTAGGGCCGCATGTGATCAAGATGGTTGGTTACACGCGGAGGTTGGAGAAGCTAGGCTTCCCACTCGGCCAAGAGTTGGCCACTGATTTCATTCTTGCATCTTTACCGCCGAGCTATGGGAACTTCATCTCGAACTACCACATGCATGGGCTGAAAAGGGCTTGAATGAGTTGTGTGGCATGCTCAAGACAATAGAGAGTGACATAAAGAAGAGCACGGGTGGCAGCCATGTGATGGCGGTCCACAATAAGCCTAACTTCCAGAAGGGCAAGGCTAAGGTTGAGAACCCCAAACCGAACCCAGCACCCAAGGCTAAACCTGGACCAGCTACTGCAGACAATGAGTGTTATCACTATGGTGAGAAAGGTCACTAGAAGAGAAACTGCAAGGTGTACTTGGCTTCTTTGAAGAACCGTGGAGGTAAGAGTACTTCCAACTCAGGTACGCTTGTAGTTTATATTATAGAAATATTCCTCGCTAATTCTTATGTCAATTCTTGGGTATTTGATATCGGATCGGTTGCTCACATTTGCCATTCGATGCAGGGAATGACAAGAACTAGAAACGTGGAAAGAGGAGAAGTTGATTTCCGCGTGGGCAATAATGCAAGGGTTGCTGTGATCTCTAACAATGGTTGTGTGATCTCTAAGAATGGCATGTTTGTGGCTTGTGCGACCATTGTGAATGGCTTATTTATTTTAAATCTTGATGAATCACATGTCTATAATGTAAGCTCTAAAAGGCCTCGGCCTAATGATTTGAGTCCAACCTACATGTGGCATTGTCGGCTCGGTCATATAAGCGAGAAGCGCATGAAGAAGCTCCATACGGATGGACTTCTAACTTCGTTTGATTTTTAATCATTCGAGACATGCGAGGCTTGTTTGCTAGGCAAGATGACCAAGACACCATTCACAGGTTTTCCAGAAAGAGCATCGGACTTGCTGGAACTCATACATACTGATGTATGCGGTCCAATGAGCACGACTGCCAGAGGAGGATTCCAATACTTCATAACTTTCACTAATGATTTGAGTAGATGTGGCTATGTCTATTTGATGAAGCATAAGTCTGAAACCTTTGAAAAGTTCAAGGAATTTCAGAATGAGGTTGAAAATCAACGTGGCAAGAAAATTAAGGCCTTCCGATCTGATCGAGGAGGCGAGTATTTGAGCCACGAGTTTAGCAATCATCTGAAGAGTTGCGAAATTATTCCACAGCTTACGTCGCCTGGAACACCTTAGAGAAACGGTGTGTCCGAGCGACGTAATCGGACTTTGTTGGACATGGTTCGATCAATGATGAGCCAGTCGGACCTACCAATATCGTTTTGGGGTTGCGCTCTAGAAACAACAGCTTTCACACTAAATAGGGTACCGTCTAAATCTGTAGCTAAGACACCATATGAGATGTGGACTGGGAAGAGTCCCAGCTTGTCTTTTCTAAAAATTTGGGAATGTGAAGTTTTTGTCAAGCGAATTCAGTCGGACAAGTTAACTCCCAAATCGGATAAGTGCATATTCGTTGGATATCCAAAGGAAACTTTAGGGTATTATTTCTACAACCGATCAGAGGGCAAAGTGTTTGTCGCTCGGAATAGTGTTTTCTTAGAGAAAGAGTTTCTCAGGAAGGAGAAAAGTGGACAGAAGGTGTATCTTGAAGAATTTCAAGAGGAGCCAATTGGGAAAGATTCAACAAGTGATGCTAATGTAGCAGAACAAGTTGAAGGACCTGTGGCAAGAGAAGAACCACCGCAGCCACGAAGATCGGTAAGGCTCCGCGCAACGCGCGAGATATTATTGTTGGACAATGATGAGCCTGCAACATATGCAGAAGCGATGATGGACCCAGTTTCCGAGAAATAGGGGAGTGCCATGAGATCCGAGATAGACTCCATGGGAGACAATCAAGTTTGGAACTTGGTTGACTGTTGACGCTCGCTGCAGACCAATTTTGAGCGTCAATTTGACCCAAAATTTGGGATGACTAGCATACTTAACCTACATATTTACCCCGAATAATATCATTTCCACATTTCCCTTGGAGATTTTGCAATGTAGGGATTTGGGCAAGAAATGCAGGTAAAACAAGCTCCAGAGTCCATGCCATAAAATACCGACACACCGGAGCGCGCCGACAAACAAAGAGTAGGTGATTAATTACCAAATTCCATATATGTTGGTGGATATGTGTAAGCAGCTCAAGTAAATCAAGAAACACACCTCAAGAGCAAAGCAACATACCCTCAATCCATAGCAACACCACTCCGACCAATCAGAACGCACCGTTCGAAGTCACACGGATCAAAGGGCCCACCAGAGCATGCAATCGACATAAGGCCATGCCAACTCATACACTAGGGACCATAGGGCCCACTTACCAGTCACCCAGGCGAAGCTGGACCCGATCTGGGCCAGGCCTCGGTCGACCCAGCAAGGGCAAACCGACTTACCAGCTTCCACGTGGCGCCTCCCTATTGCTCCCTAATGTCGGTTCTGCCTGAGTTCGTGAGTTTGCTAGCCGAGAGCACCCCTGATCACCCCTATAAATACAAGGGGCGGGGGTAAGAATAGAGACACACCATTAAATTCTCTCCACTCTCACTTTTGGAGTTAGATCTCTCTTTAGAGGCTTAGTTCTACCTAGGTAGAGCTTAGGAATTAGGGAGAGAGTGAGGGGGAGTCGGGGAGGAGCCGGTGGGCCCACCGGCGCTCTTCTCCATCTTGTACCTCGACGGATGCTTATCAATCATAGTAAGTGTTCGTGACTTCTTCTGTGCTTTAGTTTCTTAGTTAAGTTAGAGCTAGCTCCCCCTAGTTGTTGGCCGGATTAATAGTTCACTAGTTTAGTGGGTAGCTCTAGTTTGTAGCTAAGACTAGAGTTAGTAACAATAGTGTAGACATGGTGTCTAGACTAGACTTACCTGTTGGTTGTGGTGTATCCCATGGTTAGATGAGGTAGGTAGCAGGTGGTGACAGCCTTGTCTATCCAGCGGAACCCTCCCCGTTCGTATATATCCCAGTGCGGTATTACTGGAACTCACCAGTCTTATTCTGTGAGAAGTCGGTAGCCCGACGCGAACGACTAGGATAGTTCTATCTTATCTTTGACTCTTAGCCTTAGGAATCCTCTCTACCCCTTGCCTCTAACTGGTGCGGTGTCCTTGGACGAACCTGAACCTTAGAGAATATACACACGTTCCTCAGTGGATACGATACCCTTGGAATACTCCTGGGTGAAAGCTACAACATCATCCGTGCGATTGCGAATTTATTTTTGTGACGCTAGGAAACATCAACAAGCTTTCTGGCGCCGTTGCCGGGGAACGGTTGCTATATTCTCTTTGGACCTAGTTCGCCCTCGTACCTTTTTCATTCCTTTGATTCTACGTTTACCCCCGCTACCCATGGAGAAGCTATCCATTGAACAGCTCTCTCTCTCAAGGGGTGAGTTCTATAAGCACTTACCAACTTCAAGATCAACCCCTTCATCTGCCTACGGACTCCATCCTTGGGTTATAGCCATGGTTCGGAATCGACCCTTCTCTGGAGCAATTAACGAAGATCCCGATGATCATCTGTAAGAGTTTAAGAAATTGTGTTCATGCTTGGTAATCCCAGGCATGACATAGGAAACATTGCGATGGAAGTTGTTTCCTTTCTCTCTGACACAGAAGGCGGAGCAATGGTACACCCGCACGATAAGGAGTATGATCGGTAATTGGGGAGAATTTAGAGTTGACTTTTGTTACTCGTTCTCCCTTACGGAACGCATAGAATCCCTACCGATTGACATCCTCAGCTTCGAGCAATTAGAGAAGGAGTCCATAGGTGCAGCATGGGCTAGATTCTTATGCCTTTTAGCATCTAGCCCAGACTTATCTATACCTGATGATATATCATTAGACATCTTTTGCTCGGGTTTAGACATGAAATCTGCCCTAGACCTCGGCGTCGTAGCCGGAGGTTCGTTTGCAGACAAAACTCCAACGGAAGGAAGAGAGATCCTAGATCACCTATCAGAAAATTCTTCCTTCCCTACCGATCAATTTGAGAGGAATCCGAGTCAATCCATGAGAGTCTCTTAACAGCGAATTCCGAGCTTTCATCTCCCACATCCCAAGATTCGTCTGTTGAGCCCTCTCTCGAACCAGAAACATCAGAGGGCGAAGAAATTCAACCTTCGATGTTCTCTTCTCAATTCGAGGATGATCCATCTAGAAATCACATAAACACCTCGAATCTCTTAGGGGAGGAGCCTTCTTCTGTCCATACAGATCAATCTCAAAATTTCTTGGCAGAACCTTCCCTTAAGCCTACGGTAACCCCTGTTTCTCTCAATCGTCTCAACAAAGCAAATCTCAAGAAGGTCACGAAGGAGAAATCATTGGGTGATGTGAGATACTTTTCCGAAGCAATTTGGATTAGTTCACCCTCCAGGATAATCCCCTGCTCTTAAGGGGAATTACTGTAGAAGCCCATCTTAACCCCCTTATGGAGGTTAACATCATGCCATGGCACTTAGCGTACACACTTTTGGGCGATGTTATGCTAAAACCATCCGACAAGCTCATCGAGAGTTGTCCCTTTGGACGCATCCTTGAATGTCGGGGGGTCGCAAGTGTCGTGATGCTCTCAATAGACAAGATCAAGGTCAACCTAGACTTTCATATCTTTGATATCCTTGATCTTGATCTTCTCCTAGGCTACCCTCTAGAAAAACTTCTGTATACACCTCAAGGGAGCTTAGATGAAAAGCTGAGGGAACCCGCTTCTGCCATCACTACCTTCTATTTAGAAAATCCTATGGCGAAGTCTCTTCCCAAACAAAACACGCTCGAGAAGATGATGCATACATCTCCGTTCGTATCATCTCAACCCATTCTCTTTGAAGTTGCAGAATCCGCGACTTCCGAAGAGTATGATTCGGAAGAAACCCTTCACCTTTATGAAGACGAACGATCATCATCACCCTCAAACGAGCGTGAGCTTCCTCCCGCTGGCCCGGAGTACGTTGTTCTCGACCACGATTGAGATTCAACTACAATCTCCCACGATGAATCTCTTGAGATGGAGATCTCATGGGCCATGGGATGTGGTGAGGCGCCGACTCTGGAATCCGAAAAGAAGGATTACATAAATGAGCATGGAAGCTTCATTCTTGAAATACCACAGGAACCATGCTCATTCAGTACATCTTCAGAGTCAGGCATGCTTTGTGCCCTGAGCACACATGAGGACTACAACCACCTTAAGGTCCTCTTTTGCAAAATCTTCAGAAGATTGGTTGTAGATGCATATATTTATCATTAGCATTGCAAATTTCATGGACGCTCTGTGGTGCTAACCGTGCAACTAAAGCTTCATGACATCAACAATTGGTGGTGAGAGGGGAACAATATCGCCGATGATAGCTGCAAGAGGAGGTTCCCATGGTCGAGCTTCTGAATATAAACAAAGCACTGCCGGGAGATAACCTGGATTATCATTTGATTTCCCCATTTCAAATAAAAACAAGAGCATGTTCTAGGATAAGTTTTCCTTCGGGTATTTTTGGTCGCTAACCATTTCAGGTGAAGATTAAAAAGAACGAAAGACAGATGACGCCCAAGAACATGAGAGCTACACCGACTACAACACCATGGTGATTCTTGGTGAGGGAATGATTATGAAGGGAAATTTGAACTCCACACACTTGAGTTGTGCTGCTCTGCAATGCAAACTTCAAGTGTAGGGGAGGTATGTCAGTACCCTAAGTAAGTTCCCCTCATGCCAAATCTTATCCTGGTTTGGAGATAGTGTCTGCTCTCTCATCCTGCCCCATAAAAGAAAAAAAAGAAAAAAATAAAGGAGTTACCACGACGGCAATCCTAAGATCCTCATCATCAAAACGCCATGGTAAGAACCTTCGGGTACGTCCTGCTTTTGACTTTAAACAAAGCCCTTCCGGGAGGTATCCCAAGGATCACCAGTTTCAATCTCATGCTTTTCTATCTCTGAATAAAGCTTGATCATGCTTTTATGCTTCCTTTATTTGTACTCGTATGCTCTAGTTTGAGTGTGTGCTCGAGCTACACTCATAGACTTTTTAAATTAAGCATGGTGAGATCAAACATGTACTGCAGAAATTTCATCTCATACGAGAGTTCGTGAGATGGGGTGAGATCAAGATATGCAAGATACACACGGATTTGAACGTTGTTGATCCATTGACAAAGACTCTTCCACAGCCTAAGCATGAGGCGCACACAAGAGCTATGGGTATTAGATACCTTAAGGATTAGACTATAGTGCAAGTGGGAGACTGTTAGAAATATGACCTAGAGGTAATCATAGAGATGATCATATTTTGTTGTATCCATGATGTATTGTATATGTGTTCATTGAATATCCATGAAAAGGCAACTTGTATTGATTAGCAGTTATATGAATTGTTTGTGAGATTCTTTACGTGTATGGTTATTATAAAGTTGTTCCTAGTCGGAGTTCATGTATGGACACACATGAATATTAGACTAGCATATATATTAGTTGATAACTATGTTTCACAAGTCATAGATATGGAGATGTCAAACTAATAATGTGGGCGCATGTATGACATGTGGCTGGACAAACTCAACTCGAGAAATAGTGATTTCTCATTACACAATGTGTACGCTCTGTCCTTAGACCTGAGATTGTCGCATGTGCTCAAGATGTGAACGACCTACTTAGGAGCTATCAAACGCTACTCCATGACTGGGTAGTCATAAATGTGGTTCTCAGGTTTGTCAAGAAGCATGCTGTGAGATATGATCAGTCAAGATGGGGTTTGCCCCTCTCTACTTGAGAGAGATATCTCTGGGCCCCTCGAGTGATCGGATCGAGAAATGTATGACTGTGCTAGGGCTAAGTGTTAACCAAGGATTCTGGATCACGGCATCGAGAAAGAGGTCAGCTTGGAGCTAGACCAAATATCGTGAGGCAAAGGAAATAGCATGTATATGGGATTGTGATGGTCATCTGATTTGATCTTTGCGCACGCATAGGAGTTGACACGTCTTGCTAGAGGCCGCTATCAATTATTGGTCGAGTAGGAGTACTCGGGTCATGTCTATTCACGCGTGAGCCTGTAGGGTCACACACTTAAGGGGCTGGAAGCCTAATACAGATTTGATCTAAATTAGTCTAGGCTTAGGTGCACTAATGAGTATCGGTTTAGCCCATTAGTGGGCGCCTAAGGGGGTCTATATAAATAGGGGCGGGGCGCATGGAAACCCTAACTCTCCACGCCTGCTGTTGCCGCCTGTTTCCCACGCCCGCGCCTTCGTCGCCCTCGCGGACCTAGCAGTCCGGATCGTGACGCTTCCGCCGCCGTACATGTGGATACCTTGGAGGTGCTGCATCTGCTGCACGAGGATGAGCCGCATGTGAGAAGGTCTCGTAACTGCACTGTCGGCTACCGTACAAACTACACCGACGCGCTACAGAAGTTCCCACCCGCGTGTCTAGTGATAATTCCGTGACCTACATTTTGCTCCTTAGTATAACGAGCGAATTCGAGCCAGCTTGCGAGCTGCTCGCGAGCTTAACGAGACGCACGCACCAGCAGGCTTCCATCCCAATTTAGCAGCCCAATAAGCCTAACAAAGGTCTGATCGAACCTTAGAGCCCCGTTCACCCCTGCTTCCGTCCTCTCCCTGCCACCCCGTGACGCTCGTCCGTCCCCTTCCTCGGTTCCTCTTTCCTCGGCTCCGCGAGTGACGCCGCCAGGTGCCGACATCCCGCAACCGTCCCCTCTTGGACCTCCCTCTCTCTCTCTCTCGTTCACCCGCTCCCCACTGCAGCATGTGCCGACGTCGCCCCACCTCCGCCCTCCCTCTCGCCCCGCTGCTCGCTCGCTCCCCACCTGGTGCCGACGCCGCCCCCTCCGAGATCCCTCTCTCCCCGCCGCCCGCCTGCTCCCCACCTCACCAGTTGCCAACGCCTCCTCCTCCGACCTCGCTCGAGCGGGACAGGTGCACGGACTAGGGCCACAGGAGCCGTCTGCAGACACCATGGAGGACGAGGAGCTCAAGCGGCCCCCACCGAGCACTAAATCAAGGAGCCGATGCAAACGGTGGTGAAGAGAGTCCTGTCTTCGTTGTTGATGGAGTGGCGCAGCGGCCAGGCATCAGGTGATTCACCCCCTTCTGTCGTTTCATACTACACTGGCTTGCGAGTTGACCGAGCTAGCCGACATGGACCGAGCCGAGCCGAGCCGAGCTAGTTTTTCTGCTCGTTTCATTAACGAGCTGAGCCGAGCCGGCTCGTTATCCAGCTCTAGTGTTATGTGTTGCCCGTGCGGAGTTTGCTAGAACAAGAAGTATTATCCCTCTTCGAGTACCCTTCACAGCCATATTTTTACTAATAATTTTATGTCTAGTTACATTTGTTGGATAAGTCACAAAGGAAAAGGGGTTATAGTGGAAGACAATGAAGAAGATGTGTGTGACAACTTTCATGGCCACATTGGATTCGGTGCCTTTGATGATGATACTGCAATTGAAGAGCCTGAAGGAGAGGCAGTAGATGATGATCCCACCAACGATCTTGAGCAGGCATTGCACGATGCGCGGGAAGATTGTGAAAGGGAAAAGAAGAGGTGAAGTTCCAGCAGATGTTAGAGGACCACCGCAAGTTGTTGTACCCAGACTATGAAGATGGATTGAAGAAGCTTGACAGCACTCTATACATGCTACAATGGAAGGCAACGTATGATGTATGGGATTTGGTGAATTACTAACGCATTTAGAAAATATACTTCCTAAGAATAACGAATTGCGTACCCAACAAACGAAGCAAAATGACTTGTCTGCTCTCTAGGATTGAGGTATACAAGATACATGCATATCTTAATAACTGCATCCTCTACTGCCGTGATGAGTACGGGAATTTGGATGTATGTCCATCGATCTTTTATGATTTGATCCTAATTGTGAGGGGCCCTGGAGTTTTTTTATAGTTTGTCCTATAAAAAATTAAAAATTATGTTCTCAGAAAAATTATGTTCTCAGATTTGAGCCGCATTCGATGCAACGCCAGGCCCAGCTAATAAGCAGGTCCAGTGGTCCACACTCCAGACCAAGCAAGCCCTTCGGCTCCAGACCTCTAAAGCTCCAGTGCTTCAGCCATGGAACGCTGCTCCCACGCGAAGCCGTTCTGCGCCACCGCGCCTCCCCGGCGCCGCCGCCGGCGGATCTTCGCGAACGCCACCTCTCCGGCCGTTTCCACCAGTAAGGCACGGTTTCCGGCCCTAAACAAACCGGCCAAACCAACGCCGCCGCCTCTCCTCTCGCGCCCGAAGCTCCCCGTCCCCACCACCTCCGCCACCGACACCGCCGGCGACAAGGATTTCACCAAGAAAACACTGCCGGAAGCCGCGTCCGCGCCTCCGTCCTCGTCGGGCGCCGGTGACGTGCTCCGCCTGATGGACGCGCTCGGCCTCCCGCCCGACGAGGAGGTCTACGTCTCTCTCCTCAGGGACTGCGCCGACGCCGCGGAGGTCGCCGCGGTGCACGCGCACGTCGCGTGCCGTTGCGCCCCCGCCGGTGGCCTCCCGACGCCGCTCGCCAACCGGGTGCTGCTCTCCTACGCTGCGTGCGGGGACATCGGAGCCGCCCGCCGGGTGTTCGACGAAATGCCGAGCAGGAGCGGCTTGGCGTGGGCGACCATGGTCTCGGCCTACTCAGACAGGTGCTTCCACCACGACGCGATGCGCCTGTTCGCGCACATGTGTCACGAAGCACAGGACCTCACCGACGACAGCTTCGCCCACTCCATTGTGGCCGTGCTGCGGTCATGCACTCGCGCGGGTGAACTACGTCTCGGCGAGCAGGTACAGGCACTTGTCGTCAAGAAGGGCAGAGTGTGGGGCGACATCGGAAGCTCACTGGTACAGCTCTACTGCGAGAGCGGCGGCCTTCATAAACGAGCACGGCAGGTGCTTGCGATGATGATGCGGCACCACTGTCAGGAACCCGTTCCAGAGGCGGCATGGACGAGCCTGATCACGGCCTGCCACCGGGACGGCCTCCTGGACAAGGCCATCGACGTCTTCAGGGACATGGTGTCCGCCGGCGTTCCCAGGAGCAGCTTCTCCCTGTCGAGCATCCTCGCGGTGCTTGCAGAGTCAGAGAACCGCCTAGGGTGCTGCGGGTGGCAGGTGCACGCCGACACCATCAAGCGCGGGGTGGACGCGAACCAGTTCGTCGGCTCTGGGTTGGTGCACATGTACGCGAAGCAAGGGCGGCTGGCGGATGCCGCCAGGGCGTTTGAGGCGGTCGGTAGCAGGCCCGACGCGGTGTGCTGGAACGCCATGGCCATGGCGTATGCTCGCAGCGGACGGTACAGGGACGCCGCGAGAGTCATGTACCAGATGAGAGCTGCCGGGATGAATCCTTCTGAAGAGATGACGGATGCGGTAAGGTTGACCTGTTTCAGATGAATCATGAATATGAACTGCCAGAGTAACATGACTGTGCAGTCAGTGTACACTAACCCACCCCTATCGGATTCAGAAAATAGTGGCCGCGCCACCACAAAAGTCCTCCAGTGATACCACTTGTATACTACCTGTGACTAACAATAGTCAGTCCGGTCGGTGTAATTTGAGCGTCCATACTTGTCTTCTTGAAGGTATCTTTTTCAGTTACGATGACCGTGGTACCATGTTTTGTGTAAGTATAATTTACAACAAGCACAGCTGATTAATCATTACCCAGCCCTTTGTAATGTGGTTTAACTATGGTTTATGGCATTCAAGCATGAAGTGCGCTACTTCCTCCGTTACAAAATGTAGATCATTTTTTATTTTTCTAGATTCATTACTTTTGCTATACATCTAGATATATATGTTATATCTAGAATGAATCTACGGAGAGGGAGTACGACAGCAATAGGAAAATTAAATCCATTATTCCAACCCCCCATCTGAGCTTGTATGAAGTATAGTGAATCATATCTCAGTGCAATCTTGCAAACTATACACGTGAACATTTATAAGATCGGTACAGGAACCGCGTTCAATAGACACCCACCTCATCAGCAACGGAAAATCTGAGACATATTGCTTACACTCCTGCCTCATACTGACATCACATATTCCGCTGACACTGATCTGTGCGATTGGCTAATCTTTTGATGCACCCAGAAAAAAAATGAAGATGCCCTTCAAATGGGCGGACAATGAAACAGAACCACTACTCGACATTTCTATGTACAACGTAACCTAGGATCAGCTCAATAGCGGCTACTGTCTTTACACCCCAAATATACAGCGCCAGGTCATTGTTCTCTTACATCAGGAATCGCAGGGACCTCAGCAGGGTAGTCAGATAAGTCTACGTTGAGGAAGTTTGAAAGCTCGTATGGTTCTGTGGAAGTAGCAGTTTTGACTTCCATGCTTTGAGTGGGCGACGTTTCTGCCTGATCTGCCTCATTCAGCAGTAAGCTTGACATTGCTGGAGCTTTTGAGCTCACGACAGTGACTTCTGCCAGTTCTACTATGTGCTCTCCAGTTGGCACGATAGTGCTAGGGCTGTATTTTGTCGGTTCATCCTCCTCTTCATTACTGTAGAGCACATATTCATGATATGTAGGTGCAAACTGCAACATGGGAGAAAACAGTTAGACGTAAAAAAAAAAGTTCAAACTGAAATCTGGAAATTGAGATACAGACATTATGCACATGTTTTGCATCTGGGACCAGGCTGATCTGTGATGAGAGTGAGTACTAATTTACCTGGTGTACAGTGTCATGATAGAAGTCGTTGAATTTCATAGCATGAAGAAGGCTTCCCCTGAAACCACCGAAAGGACAGGCATTGGAGCCAGCGTATTCCTTATAAGAGAATGCAAATCGATGCCCAATGGCTGCTATGAGCATCTCAACACATAGCACAAAGTTCTGGAGATAAGCAGCTTCCTCAGCATTTTTTATGAATCCAGATTTTGCAGCAAGGAAAACCAGCACACCCTGTGAGAAAAGTTTTCGAATTATTTTTCTCAAAAAAAATCTTTTGAATCATTAACAAAACATATTTCACTGAGTAACAACAAATAATGGATGGGATCATTTTGCTTGCAAAACTACCATCACATGTAAGAAATCTGAACAGACTAGTGCCTCCCATGTAGATTCTGAGAAAGAAATGAATGTATCCCTACAACAGACTTTACCTGCCAATACGTGAGAAACACGACTGATTTGATTATGATGAACTTTGGGACAGGGTTATATGGCTGAAGTAGATCTCTGCATGCCGCATAGAATAGTGCAAGAGCAAAAAGTGCCATAGAGTATGAGATTGTATAGATGATAGTTATGTATAGATAAGACTGGTTGACACTGAAGTTTCCATCTTCATATTTTCCTTTCGCGTACAGTATGAATGTGATAACAACCAAGATTGGTTTCAGGATCACAAACTGCAGACAGCCTTGTTTGCATCTCCTTATAAAACGCCTGTCAGACAAAAATTTTCAACCGTTTAGCACTTGCAATGCATAATCCATGAGACAAGGTTTTTAAAGCATATGTGGACAAGCATAAGACTTTTGTATTGATCATTTAATCAGACAAAAGAGAATTACGCACCCATCCAGAGGAATAGCTGGTAAACAGCAAGTCATCAGAAACCATGAGGGTTTCAGAGACTGGCCATTCAAACTTACCACCACAGTGCCAGGACCTCCAACCCACGCCAGGCAAAGCGAAAAGAAATTGTAGATGACCCAAGCATCATAGCTGAAACACAATCCAGCAAGCAAGTTTCAATATGATTCTAGCTTTGTATTTGTCAGGGAACTACAGATACAATAAACAGGACCTTGACCATCCTAAGTGAACAGCAGCAGGAGGTAGAATATTTAGGACAGCTAATCAAATTACCTCCTAAGCAAATAAATAAATAAATGCAATAATTGATAACACAAAAAAGTGGATCGCCATGTCTCTCATTTGCCACTAATTACACCAGAGCATTGTTAAGAATCCACAACATACCAGCAGAGCTTTTCAAGAGGACCAAAACATTGTTCTTCATCCTTTTCATTATTGAAGGAAGGATCAGACAAGGACATTAAGCACGATATATTTGTGATCATTTGCTAATGAAAACAATCCACATGAGGCACTATCACTACAAAGATGTTCAGCACTATCATGAGGCACACAGGATCAATTCTCTTCGTGACTTGATCCCTGATTGGATAAGTATGCAAACAATTGAATATCAGTAAATTAATCAGCAGGAACTGGCACTGGGGACACCCCCCCCCCCCCCCCCCCCCACAACCACCACACACACACACACAGTGTTCTGCGACAAAAAACCAGTAGGAGCCACTTTTGTACTGCAGTGTTATAAGTATCCTACCCCAATCCTTTGAAACACCAGTGGGGATATTGCTAATACCGTAACTAATATATATATTCAAGACTTAAGTCATCGCTCTTTTGAACTAACATTCTTGCTTTGGGTCAGATCGTGCATCATTACTGGTCAAGTTGACTACTAAAAAGATCATAGTGCACTAACATAAGCAAATTGAGTTACTTCTCTATGTAAGCCTGTAAGGCATACCAAGGCAAACTGGCAATACAGGTATACAGGTAGAGCAATACTGTAACCAAGTTGCAAGTTCACAACCTTCCCACATTAATAGCTTTGCTTTGTTTCATGCAACACTGCAATCTATCATGGGTTAAGATGATGGATCATATCAACTTACAGAAATTAAGCCAGATGAGTGCTAAAAGGAGAGCAGTACAACAGCAGTTTCATTACTTAGTTCATATTATGAGTCCATCATTATCAATCGGAAATTCAAGTATGCATGTTTCAAGTGATATGAACATGCATTAGGTGACACATAATAAAATAAGATAGGTTTCGACTTTCGAGTTACAAGTGGTTGACTTACATTTCTCGAATAGAATTGAAGTAGATCGCCTTATGCGGTAAGACAAGAGAAAGAAATGACATCACCGCATACACCTGCAAATAATGTATACATAGTTAATAAGATAAAAGCTAAAAATGTACAAAGTCATCAGTAAGATGATGAAACTATACAATTCAACACAACCCACAGACATTACATTCCACGCTGCCATTTAACATTCACATTGCATGCTCCGGGAGTAGTAATAATATTTTAATAGAGGACAAAGATATGTCACAAAAAGCCTAACCAAACACTCTAATATATCTATATCTAACATTACATGGCTGATGAACCATCAACCATGCCGGAAACAGAACTGGAATAGTAATGTTTCTAAAATTATTTCCCTTCTGCTCGTTCTTAGTTTCACTACAAAATACTTAAGCGAGATGGTCTAGAGAATCTTTGAACAAGTGAGGCAGGGTACAGAATGAGAATATAATGCATTGAAAATTAATCCTGAGTCAACATAAAGGATATCCGAGACAGGGCACACAACAAGAATACAACCCATTCAACTCAGCACATAACTTAAACATGCACAGAGCTATTTGCCTAACAAGCTATAAATGCATACCTAGATCAATTGTTGTACACCTAGCAAAAAATTTTGGCCAACTCACAGCTGTACAAGAAATTAAGTTGGAAATGAACACCGAGACACAGTTCGGACACAAATCACAGCTACGAGCTAAAGGAGCTGACGGCCTGACGGGAACACCTAAAATTCGCCTGCGGAGCTGGGTACCGGGTGGCGGGCCAGAGAGGGGGGAGGGGAGGGGAGCGCGGGCGGCGGCCGCGTACCGGGACCATGAGGATGATGCGGACGATGAAGCGCTGGTGCGTGGGCTCGGCGTAGTGGAGGAGGTGCCGGTGCACGAGGCGCAGCGCCACCACCGTCGCCGCCGCCGCGGAGGGCAGCGCCGCGGCCGTGTACGCCGCCGCGGTGGCCCACCCCTCCATCCCGTCCCGTGCCGCCCGCCGGCCCGTGCGCTGGGGGGGAACCCTAGGGCGGCTAGCGGCGAGTGGGGGGAGGAGAAGGAGGCGGGGAGGGGAGCGGGAGCAGGCAGGCGGAGGTGGCGATGTCGGGGAGGAATCGAGATTCGAGAGGAGGCGTTGGGGGAGGAGCCCAGCGGGCGGGGACGGATGTTTCCGCCGATTTTTCAGCTGGTTGGGAACTCCGCTATTTACTGCCATAGTACCGACAATCATTTGTGAATATCTAAATTTTTAAAATAGAACTATTAAAATAGAATGGAGAGAGTACATGGATGCGAGATTTTTCAATGAACGGGACACGGAATTACCCTTACCATACCAATAGCAAATATGATTAACATTTGTGAACATCTAAATTTTTAAAATAGAACTATCAAAAAAGAATGGATAGAGTACAAGGATGATGCGAGACTTTTCAACGAACAGGGCACAAAATTACCCTCTACCGGAGCACAAGGCTAAGGTCTAAACCTCACTCTACGAACGAAAACACGAGTTTTTGATGCAACCGCCACATATGCCGAATAACTTTTCTTGGTACCGTCATAATGAGGGTCATGTTGGTCTACCGTACATGTTGTCGCTAGGTACTCAGCAGATGGATCTTAGGGTCGGACTAAAAATAAATCCATATCACATTGAATGGATGTTAATTCGCAAGATGAATGTTGTGCTACAGTAAATATGTGCTAATGATGGATTAATTAGGCTTAATAGATTTGTCTCGTGAATTAGTCTTCATTTATGCAATTAGTTATAGTTAGATCATGTTTAGTACCTCTAATTGACATCCAAAGATCCGATGTGACACGGACTAGAAATAAATTCTTGGATCCAAACAACCCCTTAGTATAATTGATGAAGCCAGCTAATAATTAATGGCTAAATATGCAGATATGTTTGATGTTTCCATGGTTTGCCCGGAGGGGCATTGAAACTTGTGGAGGTAACCTCTTGTAGCTAGGTAGTTCGATATTTAGGTATTAGGGCTAGTTATTAGAATTCATGTTCATATCTAATGTACCTCAATTGAGATTCAAAGAGGGATCAAGGAAGTGAAAAGAAACATGTCCTCCTTTCAAACATATTATGATTTTAGTGTTTAGTGACAATATAGCTAAAGTGGCTAACATATTTGTTGAAATGTGAGCTTAAGTCTTCTGGTTGCATCAAGTAAAGTTCCATTAAAGCTGAAATTAGAAACTAAGACTGCATAACAGTAGTTAAACCTCGTGAAAACAGTACACACGGGATTACACTTAGACAAATCTCATGGAACATTAATGTTGAATGATCGATGGTTTTGACGTTGTACATGTAGCATCGACATTTACCCATTCTACATTTCTAGATAGTCTAGTGCTTGAAAGATGTGCGTACAACTGCAACGGTTATGAAGCAATGAGCAGAAATTCAACATGCAAAAGTCGGATAGATGCTTGCGCACTGGATTTTGTTCAAACAGCGTAAGATTGCACAGTAGAAGATTTTTGCACGCTACTACGTTAGTGATTGAGTTGCACACACTGTAACCATATACTTGCACAAGAGTTTCTGTAAGCTATTTTTAAATTTTTATCACTGCATCAACTAGAAAAATATATTTTGAAAAAATGCTAATATTTATTTCAAAATATTTGAAAACTTTACAAAAGACAGTTCACCTTTTAGGATGGAATGACCAAAAATACCCTCTTTTAAGTGTTTCTAGAACATTCCTATATATTCTTATAAGGACAAATAGAAAAATATATGTTGTAATACGTGAAGTATCAAGCACTTAAAAGAAAAGAAGGTTGGCATATTCTTTGCTCCGTGGACCCACCACACAAGACCAATGATAAAACTCCACGGACACCATGTGTTTCTATATGCTAGTGTGTTAGGACAAATATGTGACGCGGCTGCTAGTGTGGTAAAAGCCACCCATCAAACAAGCTTAACGGTGAAAACGGATGGCAATTGTAAGGGTATGCATCTCTTGTTCACTCGAAAGTTTGTTGAAGAAAAATCGGACGTTTGTAGCAGGTCGATGGTTAAAAATAATTATTTTTTCTTCCTCTTAATAAAGAAACGTGCCCGGGAGAACCTTGTACCTAAGGTCCCTTGAAGACTGCGATTGAGCGCAATACAGCACTTAGCTAATCCCCTCATATTTTTTAAAGCAAATTCCATCTTATTTCGAGAAAATGTACGCACGACATTTTCTTTTGAAAAGAAGACAAATTGCCATTTCTTCTCGGCCGCTCGCGCGAGGCACATGCAGCAGCTAGGAGAGGGTGAGCGGTGGAACGGGAGCGTGGGGAGGGGAGAGAGCAACGGAGCCGGGTCACGGCACCGCCAAGCTCTCGTCTCGTGACTCGAGCCACCGCGCACGGAGCTGGATCCGAAAAACCCCCGTGCCCGCACGCGCCTCCCCACTCTTCTCGGCTCCCCCACCCCACCCGCTCCGTCCCGTACAAAACCCCCAGCTGCTCCCCCACTGCCCCGTGTGCCCCCCCCCCCCCCCCCCCCCCCCCCGCCTCGCCGCGCCTCCACCTCGCGCCCCCGCCGTCTCGTTCCTCCTCCCGCGCACACGCGCACGCACCGCGGCGCCCCGGCCGAGATGGCGTCCCCGGCGGCGGCGCCGCTCGCGGGCGCGGCCTTCCTCCCCGCGCCGCGCCGCGCCTCCAACGCGGCCCCGCGCCGCGCCCGCGCGTCGTCGGTGTCGGTGTCGGTGTCGGCCGCGGCCGCCGCCAGCTGCGTCCTCGCCGACGCCCCCCGGGGGATCAAGGTCAGTCGCGGGCCCGCGCCGCGGGTTCGGGGAATCGGACACCGCTAGGCGCCTAGGCCACGCGCGCTGGTTTTCGGAGCGTGCCGTGATCTGCGTCGCGTGCCGTGCCGCTCACATTTTTGGGTTGTCGTCGGTGCCAGGTGGAGCAGGCGGAAGACGCGGGCGCCCAGGCGGCGGCCGCTGCGGCGGCGCGGAGGGACGTCAGCCCGGACACCGTGGCGTCCATCATCCTCGGCGGTGGCGCCGGCACGCGCCTCTTCCCGCTCACGCAGACCAGGGCCAAGCCCGCGGTAATCACCCTCGCCCGTCCTCTCCCAGTCTCCCTGTTCCTCGATCGCTCGTCATTTGTTCAGCATTAGTGCACGGCTTGTGATTGGCCGTCGTGGGTTCCCGTTGCGATCCACGCCACTGATTGAGCTGTGCGATAGCTGCAGTAGATATTCAGACATTCAGTTGTCGTATCTCTGCTTTCAGGTGCCCGTTGGGGGGTGCTACAGGCTGATCGATATCCCGATGAGCAACTGCATAAACAGCAAGATAAACAAGATCTACGTCCTCACCCAGTTCAACTCCCAGTCACTCAACCGCCACATCGCGCGGACATACAACTTTGGTGAGGGGGTTGGGTTCAGCGGTGGGTCCGTGGAGGTAGGCTCTGGTTCTAACATGCGTCATTGTAGAAGGACCATTTTGGGTTATGGGATGGGTGAGTTACCGAATTTTCTGATGGTTTGTGATACTTGTTGGAACGTCGGATAGGTGCTGGCAGCTACCCAGACAGCTGGGGAATCCGGAAAGAAATGGTTCCAGGGAACAGCTGATGCTGTCAGGCAGTTCCTCTGGCTTTTTGAGGTTCTTCTTGGGCCATCTCGTATTATATTGCTCTTCTTTTCGTAGGATGCTACCACTTTTTTTCAGTATTAACTGTTGCTTCATACTCTGTGAAGGATGCAAGGCTGAAATGTATAGAAAACATACTGATTCTGTCTGGTGATCACCTGTACAGGATGGATTACATGGACTTTGTGCAGGTCTCCTCTCCGTTCCAAGCTGATGCTTTAATTTCAGCTTTATTTCTCACTGCTTGATAAAGATATGTTATCATGACTGTTTTGCAGAAGCATGTCGACTCTGGTGCTGACATTTCAGTTGCTTGTGTTCCTATGGATGAGAGGTCATTCACCTTTGTCCCTTGCTCCCTTTTGAATTTGTTCTTTGTCTTGGTACTTCAACTAGCCTTTAGTTGGCTAACAACGCAAAGTGATATATTATCTAGCTATCAATACTGTACTGTACTGTACTGTTCTAGAGCTTACTTGGCTTATGCTCATTGTTAATATACGTGCTGGAATGCTTTGTGTATCTCATGCCGCTTTGCATTTTATAAGATCCAGCAAGTAGTCAGTGCACAATGGCCTTGTTCTCTATTGACATACTCCACACTAGCATATTCCCTTCTTGTAATTTTATTTATTGTTATCTCATTCACATGCAGTCGAGCTTCTGATTTGGGATTGATGAAGGCCGACAGGAACGGTCGCATTACTGATTTTCTTGAAAAGCCCAAGGGTGAAAGTTTGAAATCAATGGTACATGCCCTCACGCCAAACCTGAAGACAAACAACTATTAATCATTTACATGTATAAATTGATAGCATATTACCTTTCTTTTGCTAGTTAACATTTTTATTCATGGGGTTTCCTTTTCATGCCTCTGTTCCCCAGCTTCATTTCAGATGCTTCCCTTTGATTTGTTTACTTTAGGAAAAGCTTGTAAATAATCTAAGATACTTGTTAATGCAGCAAGTGGATATGGGCTTGTTTGGGTTATCCCCAGAGCTTGCAGATACATACAAATACATGGCTTCAATGGGAATATATGTATTCAAGGCAGATGTTCTCCGAAAGCTTCTGAAGTAAGAATTAGGACTAACTACTGAGAAAGTTTTTCTGTGATCCTTTAAAATTTATTTGCACGAAAGAGCAATGTATCGGCGGTGCGTAATGAACATAAATTTTTTCAGAAGCCACATAGTTGTTACCTCTTCTGACTTGTAAGACATAGGGATTATTTTACATCTTTGTGATTTCTCCATGCACCTTCATTCGTGTTTTGATGCAGTAGTGGGGCGATGAAACTTACGTTCTTTATTTGTTGTGCATCTTTATTAGAGGCCATTATCCTACAGCTAATGATTTTGGCTCAGAAGTTATTCCAATGGCTGCAAAAGACTATGATGTGCAGGTATTTATGTGCTAAAGTCCTTCAAAATCCAAAATGAACATACAATACTCATTATTAGTTTTCATGAACACATGATTCTGAATAACATATTCTTCTGTTGGTTCCAGGCTTATTTGTTCGATGGTTACTGGGAAGACATTGGAACAATAAAGTCTTTCTTTGAAGCAAACCTTGCTCTCACTGATCAGGTTTACTTTTCGGATGACATCATTTCCAGCTATAATATTTCTGTGCAGGATAATTATTTCATCTATTATCTTTGCAGTCTCCCAACTTCTACTTTTACGATCCTGTGAAGCCCATTTTCACATCTCCTAGATTTTTACCTCCAACCAGGGTAGAAGATTGCAAGGTCAGGTTCTCCTACCAGCTATACATCGTTTTGTTGATAATGCATTACCTTGCAGGCTTGCTTGATATATCTATTTCTGTGCAGGTTTTGAACTCTATAGTTTCACATGGCTGCTTTCTAACAGAGTGCAATGTTGAGCACTCTGTCATTGGTATCCGTTCTAGATTAGAACCAGGGGTGCAGCTTAAGGTAAAGTATTGTGTATTTCTAATTTTACGCAGTTCCAAAGAAAATCCAAAACTTACCTGAGCGAGGGAGCATGCGAGTCGTGGGTAGGTGGGGAAAAAGTTGCCGCTTACCCCTTGGCACCCAAATTGCATGGCTGATCTGATCATCATAATTGTTTTGAGAAGTAACTAACTAACTACTGCTTAATGCTTACTGGTGATAATTAGAAATGCTAAGTAAATCATCAGATGGTGGAGCCCAGCTTGTAACTGCAGCTGCCAAATTAGTACTTTGCCGTGCCTATCTATTTTTGTTTGTTTTCTGTAATGTACATATTTGTAGCAGTTTCACCATGCATCGTTGAGCATATATGAATTCTGATGTTTAGCATTTTGGTGCCAATTTTGTAACCTTTTATAGTTTGGAAGCCAGCTTAGTTAATTGGTGAATTTTCTGTGCTAATGAGATTGCTAATATCTAGTATTACAATGGATGATTTCTTTTTTCTTTCTGAATATTATGGGTTGCTTATTTTTTCGAGTATATTAATCAATCTAAACTGGTTTAGGACACTATGATGATGGGGGCAGATTACTACCAGACTGAAGCGGAGAGATTTTCTGAACTATCAGATGGAAAAGTTCCAGTTGGTGTTGGAGAAAACACTACAATAAGGTTATTTTTCATGTACTCATGTATAAAGTATAAACTTGGTTGCACAGGTATTATGCACATTCCTTTGACTTGGAGTTTTGTTATGCAGAAACTGTATCATTGACAAAAATGCACGAATCGGGAAGAATGTTGTCATTATGAACTCAGATGTATGACGCCCCCCTCCTTTAGAAATGTTATGTATTAATTATTGAGCAAAGCCCTTCAAAATCAAACATACAATGCACTTCAATATTTGTTAGTTCACTTCCTTATCCATTTACTGATGAAATAAGATGAGTTGAGGAAGTGAACTATTAATACAATGCTTAGACTTTCTTAATTTGAGTAGATTGACTTATTTATTGGTCAATGATTCGTGGATTTCATTCTTATTTGGCTGAATATGAATAACAGAGTATGCCAGATTTAATGCATGGGAACTTACTTCATTGTTTGTGTTCATGCTATGAAATTATTTGCTGTATAAAAATTCAGGACTAGATGTTCACAGTATTCCCTTGCTTGTGAATGCAGAATGTGCAAGAAGCAGACAGACCAGCGGAAGGATTTTATATTCGTTCTGGGATAACTGTGGTGCTTAAAAATGCAGTGATTCCAGACGGTACAACTATTTAGAAGATCGTAGGAACTATCTGCAGGTAAGCACATTCAAAAAAGGAAAAAAAATCAATCAGAGGGCGTAGTGAACTCAATGCTTTGGATATACATGAGATCTATTATTATGGCCAAGATTTTCTTCGGGCTGTGCATAGTGAAATAAGATTATTCTGATATGACAGAGATGGTTAGTATTGGCTTCTAACAACTAGAAATGTTCCAAGTCTTGTCTGAATGGAACTGCACATGATAATTTCAGTACAAATAAATATCATTGTAAAGTTCGCTAGAGAAAGAATGCTGTGTATACAGTCTATAATTATGGGCTTACAGACAAGTCAAATCTTCAGATAAAGAATGGAGAATTTTGATGGGTAGTAGCTGTCTAATATTAGCATCACCTCAAAATTGCATCACTACTGTTAGGTAGTGAAGAAACACAAGAAGTAAAATCTATTTTTAATTGTTGACCAACAAATAAGGCAATCTACTCAACTTAAAAATATTCATAGCTGTGCAAGGTTGGCATCACATTAATTGCCTGTATCTTGGGTACCTTCCTGTGCAATACTCCCAGACACCTTATCCATATAATTTATGGCCGAGAGGAGCTTATAAATGTTCAGCCTGTCCTACACCTACAGATCCTCACTTCTTCAACTGTGCCACAGCCTAAAGCTCAGGAAATAAAAACTCTCTGTTTTTTAAATTACAAGGCTTATTCTGTTTCACTAGGACAAGAATTTAACAAATAATTGTTCTATTGATACATAATTTTGTGACAAAAAAATGACATTATTAGATATTTAGATCTGTATTAAAAATACTTATGATTATAGTTTTGTGTCCCATATGTAAAATATTTGGAGTAATCATAAGTCAAATACTTTTCCTGGCGAAATGAAAAGCGCCTCGTGAAAAAACAGAGAGTAGAAGTGATGTGTCAATTACTAGTCTGTTCACATTTAATGTAATGATCGCACCTTAAACGTCATTCGTGCTTTTAAAAAAAGTAGTATGGCAGAGGAAAGATTTGTATGGCCAATTGCAAATATAGTCCAGCTTTAACCTTTCTTCTGAAAAAAAAAACATGAACAGCGAATAAATCTCACTAGTTACCGAAGTCATCCTGATAAATTGCTGCAAAGATCCATGTACGGCGTGAGGTGATGCTGTTGGCATACCATGGTTATATTCATTTTATGTACTCTATGATATGTGCAAACTATATAGTGCATATGAGGATACGCACAACTTGGCCTCTGTAGTACATACTTAGAGATGATGACATAGTTCGTACCTAAAGCTGTCCGATTACAAAAAAAGATCTAATTCTGACAGTTTAAAATTGGTTGAAATAGGGCTCAGGATAGAGGTAATTTCTTGTTGTTCTGATTCCAGTCTTGCCTATGAACCATTGGTGAATGTTTTTGTTCCTTTTTAAATTGTTGTTACCAGATGCAATACTTGGTACTCCTTTGAAATCATGCATTGTTTGTCACTGAGTTATAAATCCATGCCTGCAAATTGCAGAATGCCATCGCTCAATGAAGTGTTACCTCTGGAACACGCCATTGAAGCTCGCAGCAGAGTTCGACGCCGATGCAGTGAATAAAACCTCGACGGCACAAAGGATCACAAGACGCCCGCGGTGCAGCTAAGAACCTTGGATGGAGGCGCAGAGCTCCTGCAGCTGCGACACACCAGCAGTATGGCCAGACCATGAGACAGTTTCAGGTTCTTTCATAAGCTTCAGCTAGTGCTGGCGTGTACAGGGCCAACTTCATCTTCTTTTTTCTTGAAGTAATTTACGTAAGTAATTGTACATGTAGAGGTAGAGATAGCTACAGCGCGAATGGGAACATGGTAATGGTATAGTGCATTATATAAGGAACAGAGTAGCAAATAAAGGGCGCTTCTGTCCCCTTTCCTTTAATTCAGAATGATCCCCATTTGTGCAGATGAACCAAGTATAAGAAGTTATGTAACTGGTTAATTTTTGCAAGCAAGAGTTTGCAGGGGATCCATGCCTCTGACGACCATAATGGCGAGACTGGATGTACTAGCATATGTTACTTTACATAAGCACCATCCTACTTCCAGAATCCAGAGCACAAAATTGTTAATCTTGGTGATCAAAAGCCACCAGCGAACCTGCGTGGAAAAAAAAAACTTCCTCTGGTGCATTGAAGATGGTGTTCTTAGTAGGATGCTAGTATAAGCAATGGTATAAGCGCAGCATTACAATGGAGACGGCTGAACAAGCTTCGATCGGGCGATACCACGACGGTCGGAACTTTCTGTGTTCGGCTGTTCGCGAGCCTTTCACCCTTTCTTGGAGAAGAGCCCGCCGAGGCTGAACCCGCCGCTCTGCCCGGCCGCCGCTGCCGGCTTGCCGGCGGCTTTCCTCGGCGCCGGGGCCTTGCCCTCCACCTTGTTCAGGATGGGGTCCGTCTCCAGCAGCTGCTCCTCCTTGTACAGCGCGCCGAAGATGGCGTCGAACAGGCCCTTCTCCTCCGCCTTCGCCGCCGCCGCCGCCACCTTCGTCGCGGCGGGGACGACGCGCGCGGTGGACGGGCGCGCCGCGCGGGGGGCTATGCTCCGGCCGGCCGGCGACGCCGCGGCCGGCGCGACCGTGCCGAAGCCCACTGATGATGCCATGGCTGCGAGAGGGGAGTGCGAGCGGAAGCGGGGCGAGAATTTCCTGTGGCGTTTCGGGCTTTCTTTTCCGGCTCTTGCATCTGGCCCAGAGGCTCGTGGCGTCCACAGGCGGCTTATCCGCACCTGCATGCACAGCTCAGTTCACTGTGATCTCACCTACCGATCTGTGATCTCGTGGCGTCCTCATTATTTTTTTGAGATCATCTCGTGGCGTCCTCGGGTTGCTGCTCCGTCACCTTTGCGCGGTTGGTTCTCCTTCTCCTTTCGTTCTGGCGCTTGTGCTTTGTTTTTATTTTCTTGTGATTTTGTTCCGTGGTTCGGATGTTGCTACGCTTGTTGTTCGCTTGCGGCTCTGCAGAAGAACCTTCTTGTTTGTAGCTTCGCTGTTGATTCGAATCCGTCTTTCCCTTTTGTTTTAAGACATACCTTCATTTTTTGTTCTATTTCTCTTTCTGCCATCTTTTGAGGCAAGGGTCACGGTTGTAGGTTCTGCTGATTCGTTTGTTGCTTCGTTTAGGTAACTACAAAACGAAACTACTACCACCATACTTATCTATAATTTCATTCTTACCCGCTAATGCAAAGGTAAATAATTTCTCTCACCTTTTTTCCATGGCACAAAAAGAATACGAAGATTGGCTAAACAATCCCCCTAAACCATAAACCAATCATCAAACATAGGAAATTCAGTCATCAGATGACACGAAAGTTCATAATGATTACTACACAATGGGTAACAGATTACATATAAATTCAAAATCTTGTCTTTCCCCCTTATAAGAATATATATACCCCTTTACTCATCGTACCGTAAGAATTGTTTTTTTAGAATATAACTATAACTATTTACTAAACTCATGATTTTATAGGTTGTGATTGCGAACCTTGGGAATGGAAACACGATTGCTAAATACTCCATCCGTCTCAAAAATATCAAAAATCAAGTCATTTTACACTATTTGGTAGGTGCATGTGCATGCAACAATCAATTAATGATAAATATGGCTAATAAATAGGGGCAAACAAGCTCATTTTACCTCCCTATTAATATATCATAAATTTTCTAAGACTTGTTTTCTAGGACGGAGGGAGTCGGTGAATATCTACAACATTATTTTTTTAGTGAATTACATTACTACTGTCCAAATTTAAATACCAATTATATTATATACAATTTAATAGATACACCCTATTCTTGTCCTGGTCATCCATCCCCTTTGAATGGATGTTGTTGTTTTGTTTGTGGTCTGTGTTTATATATTTTTTTGTTGTTGCTATTGCAGCCCGGCCCATCAGTCCATTCTCTGTACAACTGAATTCCAACCAACCCATATATCCATCCATCGAGGTCTCGAGGTCGTCTTCACTCAACGAAGACACCCGAAGTCCTGAACAGTGAACACCTCTCACGTCTCACCTTCCACACGGACCACACGTGAGATTAAGGATGGCAAACATTCGGTTTCAGGTCGGGTATCCGTGGGTTTTGGATCTAGCGGATTTGAGTTCAGCACCCACGGTTTTCGGGTTCAGGCCTCCGAAACCTATCGGGTTCAGTTTCGGGTTTGGATTTTCACCGTGGATAACCAATGGATATCCGTTTGGAATAAAAACTTATATTTAATAGTATACTAATAATAACTTTATTTACTTAGATTATTATAAATTTATTCTAAGTTAACTCATGAAATTATTTACTATCCATTGCCTCTTGTTTATTATTGCTCTTACTATGTTACCATACAAAGCGGGTTTTAGGTATTCAAGTTTCAGATATCCGCGGGTTTCAGTTTCAGGGATGAATACGCGTAATTTTCCATTCTTCTTGTATACGGGCACAATATTAGAAATTCATTCGGCGTAGCGGCACTGCCGAATAAATCCTGCTTCAATTAACTTTGTAATTTCGGCCTTTATATCAGGTAGAATCTTGGGGTTACACCGTCGTGCAGGTTGCTGATATGGCCGATATCCTGAGTTTATCGATAACCGGTGTTCAACAATGGACCGGTCTAGACCTGGTATCTCATGATATTCCCAAGCAAAGCAATCCTTGAATTCTTTTAATAAATTTATCAGTTTACACTTATACTCAGGATCCAAATTAGCACTAATATACGTCGGCCTTGATTTGCTGATATCTCCCAAATCTACCATCTCCAATAAATCGGCCGACGTAAATCCATGCCCAAGCTTCCCGTCTTCTCGGACGAGCTGATCCATCTATTCTGAATCTTCAGAGCCGACTGCTTGGATCGGCTGTAGACTGAAATCGGACACTTTCAGGAAGTCAGTGTCCCAAGTCCTGCCAGATATACATTTGACGTGCTCGCAGCTCCACTGTTGGGTGTCGGCCGCTGCAACGCTGTAGGCGGAATCGGCAGTAACTATCTCTGTGCTGTCGCCGACCCATTGCACAAGGCATTGATGCATCGTAGATGGGACACAGCAGTTTGCATGTATCCAGTCGCGACCAAGCAGCATGTTGTAGGACCCCTTGCCATTAATAACGAAAAAAGTGGTAGGAAGGGTCTTACTGCCGATGGTGAGGTCGACGCAGAGCGCTCCACGGGCGGGAGACACGTTGCCTTCGAAATCCTTTAGCATCATGTCCATCTTGGTGAGGTCTTCATCGGCCTTGCCTAGCTTGCGGAACATGGCATACGACATGATGTTAACTGCAGCACCTCCATCTACTAGTAATTTGGTGACGGGCCGTCCGTCAACGTAGCCTTTGAGAAACAACGCTTTAAGATGCTGTCGTTTTTCTTCTTCTGGTTTCTCAAACGTAGCCGTCATCGGCTCTAATACCAGTTGTGCCATTTGTTCTTCCATTCTTGTTGCTTTGTCTCGATCGTCGGGCGCCATGAATTCCACCGGCAATATGAACACCATGCCGATTTCGGCTGCTGATTCTTGATTGTTTGCTTCTTGATCGTTTTTCTTTGGGCGCCACACCCGAGACTTGACATTTCTTTTCTCTAGTATCTGCCTTTGTTCTTCCTCTTGATGCTCCCACTGGCGTAGGCGTTGGATCCTTCGTTTCTGGGATCTGGATAGGCCATCGGAACACCACCTGTGATTAACTGGTTTGGCCGATGATCTGGTGTATTCCCTATCTGGTTCCCTTCCTAGGGGATCCTCGTCCGATACCCTGTCATCGGCCATCTCTTCCAGCCGATCGTGCACGCTGATTCTGCCCCCCAATCCATCTTGTTGGTTGATCCTGCCTTTTGACCGGTGGTACTGGTCAACTCTGCCCCCCAGCCGATCATGCACCGAAATGCGCTGTTCCTCTCGTCCGCGCCGATTTCTGCTGATCGGCTCTGATCCTCTGTTCCTAGAGTGTGGCTTCGGGCGATCGTTGCAACTTAATCCGTTACACTCCAGACAGTTATCGGCAGACGGCAATCTGATGTTGTTCTCCCAGCAATGAATGAAGAACGGACATTGCCAGTGATCTTCATACCGGCGTATCATCTCTTCGTGGTATTTTGATTGTTCTTGCTGCTGCCGATATTTACTGAGTAAGAACTGGGAGGTGACGGGCTTGCGTGGTCGTTCTGGCCCCCGCCTGTTCCTTTTGATTTCTTCCGTCGTGATCTGCCTCCTGGGATCAACGGCGCCGCCCCTTCTCGCCGATTCTGACGTCAGCACCTTGGTTTGACTTGAATTTCCTCCAGCGTTAACCATGTTGGCCGGGAAGGGATGCTGATCTATCTTCATAGGTTTTGCCGATTTAGCTGGGGTTTCAAATTTAAGCCTCCCCTGCTCGATGGCCGATTGTATCTGCTGACGGAAGACTTTGCATTCATTTGTATCATGAGAAGTGGCGTTGTGCCACTTGCAGTATTTCATCTTCTTAAGTTGATCGGCCGAAGGGATGGTGTGATGCTGAGATAGCTTAATCTGTCCTTCCTGAAGCAATAAATCGAAAATTTTATCGGCCTTTGACGTGTCAAAGCCGAATGTCTCTGGCTCCTTCTTCCCAAAAGGGCATGATATCAGTTTTTTCCCTTTGACCCATTCTGCCAGGCCGATTTCCTCTTCCCCATCGGATTCAGATCCTTCCAAGTATGCCACCTTCTTTTGGAAATTCCTCCGCTGTTCAAACAGTCGGACCTCTTGTCCTGACAATCGGTGGATGATTTGGCTCAGGCTTTCAAACTCTTGGGCAGCATATCTTTCTTTGATTTGTGGCAGGAGGCCTTGGAAAGCGATATCGGCCAACTGTGCATCGGTCAGAGCCAGACTGTAGCATTTGTTCCTGACTTCTCTGAACCTCTGTATATATCCCATCACTGGTTCATCGCTCCTCTGCCTGAGGCTAGTCAAATCCGAGAGCTTCATCTCGTGTACTCCTGCGTAGAAGTACTTGTGGAACTGCTTCTCCAGATTGGCCCATGTAACAATAGAATTTGGCGGCAAGGTGGTGAACCACTGGAAGGCCGATCCGGACAGAGACGATGAAAACAAACGCACCCTCAGAGCATCTTGCGTGGCAGCCTCCCCGCACTGGATGATGAATCGGTTGATGTGCTCCACAGTGGATGTATCGTCCGTCCCTGAAAACTTGGTGAAATCAGGAACTTTGTAGCGGTGTGGGAACGGCAACAAGTCATAGGCCGATGGATATGGCGTCTTGTAGGTGTAAGTTTGCACTTTTGGCTTCAATCCAAACTGGTCCTGGATTACTTCTGCTATTCTTGCCGTCCAGTCCACCTGCTGCTGATGAACAGCTGTCCGCGGTGCGGGCATGTGCTGAAGAGCTGGCACGGCTGGGTGATGAGTCGGCGAACTTTGCTGAGCAGCCGATAGTTGATGGCGAAGTGAATCCGCCCCCCCATCGTATGTCATCGTTGGCGCCGCGCCTCTGAATGCTTCTACAGCGCTTGCCCCCCTGCCGATTTCTGATGAGATCGGCTGATACTGGGGGACCGTCGGCCGAATGGCCGATTGGTGTGGCACCTGGATTGAATAACTCCCGTATCCGTTCGTTGGCTCGGGAAAATACGTCGTCGCCGATGTTCCCCAAGGTACTGAGCTTGTGGGCAGCGATTGCACAGAAGCAATCTGGACGGGTTGAAGCGGTGTCTGTGATGGGAGACATGGTGCACCTCTGTATCTTGGAGACGCTGGGGGCAATGGAGAGTTGTACCCCTCGCGTTGCGTCAATATCGGCTGAGGAGCCGATTGGGACGTGTATGGTAAGCTTCTGGCTGGCAGAGTGGTTGGCGGGGCATATGCTGGTCCTTGATAGCTTTGGACTGCTCCGCTGGCCAGAGAGCTGACGACGGCGTTATACACCGTGTTGGTCATCACTGAGGATTGGTCAATGAATGCCTGATAAACGGATTGTTGGATCATATCTGACATCTTGCCCGAGTCCTCAGCAATGGTGATGTGGCGGGGAACTAGAATAGGAGCCTTCTTGACAGCCTCCCCGCTTCTGGTACGACTGAACGACTGGAGGTACATCTTCTTGTAATCTTCTAGATGTTTGGCCAATTCTTCCCTCTGGTCGTCCTTGAGATCCGCTTCTGTGACCTCAATGATGTTGCTGTCGGAGATTTCAGCGTTCTTCGACATATCAGATCTTGGATTTGTCCCACCGGGCGTGCCAAAAGTGTGTTGGCGCTAAAATCGGCCAGACAGGAATCGACCGATGGTCTTCAGCGTCGGACACACGACCCGGGAGAATCTGCTTAGCTCCTGTTCGGGTTATCACCCTGGTGCAGTTCGCGCGGCGTGCCAGTCAATCTGACCTGTTGATTGACAAGGAAATAAAAGTATTAAGTTCCAGGCGCTTCGATCGGCTGGAGTTCCGATCTGTCCTGAAGAGCGCGTCGGCGGCGAATCGGCCGATTTGCTATAGAGATGATCGGCTATGGATCAGCCGATAATCATGTAATAATTGTAAAGAAAACTGCTGGAGCAATCTAAACAATTACTACAGAGGCGACACTTGAAGTAGATCTAATCGGCTGTAAGATGATAAATCGAAGAAGAAAGATGACGAAGCCGATTACTCTGATCTCAAGCTGGATAACTGGTGATAATACTAGAATGACAGGTAAAACTTGCAATTCTAGTAAATATCGATAACTGGTGAATAAATCCAAACGAAACCACAGTGATGCGCCCGTAGTTAAAGCTCGGATATTACTCGATAAGCGGAACCTACCAATTGGCCGGAGATCAAGTTGATGCAGTGCTGTCAATCCGTACGAACTCGTGAAAGAAGAAAAATATTGGCGAAGTCACCGACTTGAAAGTAAATTGCTGAAAAAGTAGAGGTATTGTTGTTGATTGATGTGATGATCTCCTTTGCAAGACCCTGACGACTCCTATTTATACCCTAAAACTAGGACTCCTGATCGATCACGACTTGTTACAACCTTATTTAAAAAAACAGGAAAACTACTATATCTATAAGAACTTTTAAAGAAAACGGACTCCCGCAGAATCTTCCGCCGCCGTTCCCTAATCCAATCAGGATTCCCTTCAATTGCCCCTTGACCGACTTAGCGTTGCCCTGTTGACCAACTTTTGACCAGGACCCTTCGAAATAGTCCCATCCTGTTGGCGCAAGCCGTATCACCAATCGGCCGATTTTCAACTGTTACCTCAATCGGCCGATTCCTTACTGTAGCCTTCAGATCTGCCGCATCGGCCAATCTTCTCCTCCTGACGCCGATTCAACACGTGTCAAAATCTGACGTCAACAGCAGGCAACTTTTAAAGAAAACGGACTCCCGCAGAATCTTCCGCCGCCGTTCCCTAATCCAATCAGGATTCCCTTCAATTGCCCCTTGACCGACTTAGCGTTGCCCTGTTGACCAACTTTTGACCAGGACCCTTCGAAATAGTCCCATCCTGTTGGCGCAAGCCGTATCACCAATCGGCCGATTTTCAACTGTTACCTCAATCGGCCGATTCCTTACTGTAGCCTTCAGATCTGCCGCATCGGCCAATCTTCTCCTCCTGACGCCGATTCAACACGTGTCAAAATCTGACGTCAACAGCAGGCAAGTTTGTCTCTGTGTTCTTGATCCATTTCACATTGAGTGTTTATCTGGTTTCCTGCAGTTTTACATGCTTCATTTCACATTGAGTGTTTATCTGGTTTCCTGCAGTTTTACATGCTTTTATTAGTGAAGAGATAGTGTGTGCATGATGAACTAGTTTAAAAAAATGTGAAATGCCGAATTTGTAGTATTCTGTACTATTGCGCTTTTGCTTATGGTTGAGACTCTTATTTGCTGTTTTCGTATTGATGTTTATAGACTAGTGCTGGGGGGAAAGCAAACTCTTTTCAGAGCTTTTCATATGATTTCTATGGAAAAATTGTCTATGATTGTTTCTTAATGTTTCTACCTCAAAATGTAGTCTGCTTTCTTTTCCTTTGGGATTTATGTCTAAGAAGCAAACAAATTTGGTAATATATTTCTTTTCATGTTCTAGCTATGTAGTTACATGGTTCAACTTTTTTGCACGTATCTACCATGGTTTTGTATTAATTCAAGCATAAAATAATTCAGAATAGATACTTAAGGCTCTCTATCTCTATCTCCTTCAGTCTTCTATTGATACAGAAACTAGAATTACTGGCATGTCATGTGATTACCCTTCAGTTTCCCCCTCAGTGCAGTTAACATCTCACTATTCTTTCTGAATTTCTTCTTCAGGTGACTTCTCTAGTTGGACAACTTCTTGGAAATCTGCCTAAGTGAGATGTAATTTCGTTTTGTGGTGCAAGTCTTCGATTTTGGCTCCTAGGTTTGACGGAATACTAAGTAAAGCAGTACTAGAGAAGCTACATTTTCGATCTTTAGCCCTGAATTTTCGGCACATGGAAAAACCAACATGCGAGTGCGTTTTGAGCTTGGAAAGCAACATGTTATTTACTCTTATCCGGGCAAACTTGTAGCCTTACTGGGGCTCTGTTTCCAGCGTTTTACATAACTGGTCTTCCCCTGTTCCTCGTTGCATACCTATTGTGTCATTGACTTACTGTAGATGTTAGTCATTTTGTCTCGTAAGCATATTATATGTGTTGACATGCTGTCTAGTTGTCTTGAGTTTGATGGTGGATTGAACAACGAGCACCAGAATTTTCACATTGTTACTTGATAAAGGCCTTGTTTAGATGCAAGGCTGTAAAATTTTTGAAGAATGCCAGCACACATTTGAAGTATTAAATATAGACATATTAAAAAATTAATTACAGAACTCGTCTGTAAACTGTAAACTGCGAGATAAATCTATTAAGCTGTTATTAGCACATATTTACTGTACCATAATATTGTCTAATTACGGAGTAATTAAGTTCATTAGTTTCGTCTCGCAAAATATCTTGCAAAATACATTTAATATGTCTATATCTATATCTATAAGAACTTTTAAAGAAAACGGACTCCCGCAGAATCTTCCGCCGCCGTTCCCTAATCCAATCAGGATTCCCTTCAATTGCCCCTTGACCGACTTAGCGTTGCCCTGTTGACCAACTTTTGACCAGGACCCTTCGAAATAGTCCCATCCTGTTGGCGCAAGCCGTATCACCAATCGGCCGATTTTCAACTGTTACCTCAATCGGCCGATTCCTTACTGTAGCCTTCAGATCTGCCGCATCGGCCAATCTTCTCCTCCTGACGCCGATTCAACACGTGTCAAAATCTGACGTCAACAGCAGGCAACTTTTAAAGAAAACGGACTCCCGCAGAATCTTCCGCCGCCGTTCCCTAATCCAATCAGGATTCCCTTCAATTGCCCCTTGACCGACTTAGCGTTGCCCTGTTGACCAACTTTTGACCAGGACCCTTCGAAATAGTCCCATCCTGTTGGCGCAAGCCGTATCACCAATCGGCCGATTTTCAACTGTTACCTCAATCGGCCGATTCCTTACTGTAGCCTTCAGATCTGCCGCATCGGCCAATCTTCTCCTCCTGACGCCGATTCAACACGTGTCAAAATCTGACGTCAACAGCAGGCAAGTTTGTCTCTGTGTTCTTGATCCATTTCACATTGAGTGTTTATCTGGTTTCCTGCAGTTTTACATGCTTCATTTCACATTGAGTGTTTATCTGGTTTCCTGCAGTTTTACATGCTTTTATTAGTGAAGAGATAGTGTGTGCATGATGAACTAGTTTAAAAAAATGTGAAATGCCGAATTTGTAGTATTCTGTACTATTGCGCTTTTGCTTATGGTTGAGACTCTTATTTGCTGTTTTCGTATTGATGTTTATAGACTAGTGCTGGGGGGAAAGCAAACTCTTTTCAGAGCTTTTCATATGATTTCTATGGAAAAATTGTCTATGATTGTTTCTTAATGTTTCTACCTCAAAATGTAGTCTGCTTTCTTTTCCTTTGGGATTTATGTCTAAGAAGCAAACAAATTTGGTAATATATTTCTTTTCATGTTCTAGCTATGTAGTTACATGGTTCAACTTTTTTGCACGTATCTACCATGGTTTTGTATTAATTCAAGCATAAAATAATTCAGAATAGATACTTAAGGCTCTCTATCTCTATCTCCTTCAGTCTTCTATTGATACAGAAACTAGAATTACTGGCATGTCATGTGATTACCCTTCAGTTTCCCCCTCAGTGCAGTTAACATCTCACTATTCTTTCTGAATTTCTTCTTCAGGTGACTTCTCTAGTTGGACAACTTCTTGGAAATCTGCCTAAGTGAGATGTAATTTCGTTTTGTGGTGCAAGTCTTCGATTTTGGCTCCTAGGTTTGACGGAATACTAAGTAAAGCAGTACTAGAGAAGCTACATTTTCGATCTTTAGCCCTGAATTTTCGGCACATGGAAAAACCAACATGCGAGTGCGTTTTGAGCTTGGAAAGCAACATGTTATTTACTCTTATCCGGGCAAACTTGTAGCCTTACTGGGGCTCTGTTTCCAGCGTTTTACATAACTGGTCTTCCCCTGTTCCTCGTTGCATACCTATTGTGTCATTGACTTACTGTAGATGTTAGTCATTTTGTCTCGTAAGCATATTATATGTGTTGACATGCTGTCTAGTTGTCTTGAGTTTGATGGTGGATTGAACAACGAGCACCAGAATTTTCACATTGTTACTTGATAAAGGCCTTGTTTAGATGCAAGGCTGTAAAATTTTTGAAGAATGCCAGCACACATTTGAAGTATTAAATATAGACATATTAAAAAATTAATTACAGAACTCGTCTGTAAACTGTAAACTGCGAGATAAATCTATTAAGCTGTTATTAGCACATATTTACTGTACCATAATATTGTCTAATTACGGAGTAATTAAGTTCATTAGTTTCGTCTCGCAAAATATCTTGCAAAATACATTTAATATGTCTATATCTATATCTATAAGAACTTTTAAAGAAAACGGACTCCCGCAGAATCTTCCGCCGCCGTTCCCTAATCCAATCAGGATTCCCTTCAATTGCCCCTTGACCGACTTAGCGTTGCCCTGTTGACCAACTTTTGACCAGGACCCTTCGAAATAGTCCCATCCTGTTGGCGCAAGCCGTATCACCAATCGGCCGATTTTCAACTGTTACCTCAATCGGCCGATTCCTTACTGTAGCCTTCAGATCTGCCGCATCGGCCAATCTTCTCCTCCTGACGCCGATTCAACACGTGTCAAAATCTGACGTCAACAGCAGGCAACTTTTAAAGAAAACGGACTCCCGCAGAATCTTCCGCCGCCGTTCCCTAATCCAATCAGGATTCCCTTCAATTGCCCCTTGACCGACTTAGCGTTGCCCTGTTGACCAACTTTTGACCAGGACCCTTCGAAATAGTCCCATCCTGTTGGCGCAAGCCGTATCACCAATCGGCCGATTTTCAACTGTTACCTCAATCGGCCGATTCCTTACTGTAGCCTTCAGATCTGCCGCATCGGCCAATCTTCTCCTCCTGACGCCGATTCAACACGTGTCAAAATCTGACGTCAACAGCAGGCAAGTTTGTCTCTGTGTTCTTGATCCATTTCACATTGAGTGTTTATCTGGTTTCCTGCAGTTTTACATGCTTCATTTCACATTGAGTGTTTATCTGGTTTCCTGCAGTTTTACATGCTTTTATTAGTGAAGAGATAGTGTGTGCATGATGAACTAGTTTAAAAAAATGTGAAATGCCGAATTTGTAGTATTCTGTACTATTGCGCTTTTGCTTATGGTTGAGACTCTTATTTGCTGTTTTCGTATTGATGTTTATAGACTAGTGCTGGGGGGAAAGCAAACTCTTTTCAGAGCTTTTCATATGATTTCTATGGAAAAATTGTCTATGATTGTTTCTTAATGTTTCTACCTCAAAATGTAGTCTGCTTTCTTTTCCTTTGGGATTTATGTCTAAGAAGCAAACAAATTTGGTAATATATTTCTTTTCATGTTCTAGCTATGTAGTTACATGGTTCAACTTTTTTGCACGTATCTACCATGGTTTTGTATTAATTCAAGCATAAAATAATTCAGAATAGATACTTAAGGCTCTCTATCTCTATCTCCTTCAGTCTTCTATTGATACAGAAACTAGAATTACTGGCATGTCATGTGATTACCCTTCAGTTTCCCCCTCAGTGCAGTTAACATCTCACTATTCTTTCTGAATTTCTTCTTCAGGTGACTTCTCTAGTTGGACAACTTCTTGGAAATCTGCCTAAGTGAGATGTAATTTCGTTTTGTGGTGCAAGTCTTCGATTTTGGCTCCTAGGTTTGACGGAATACTAAGTAAAGCAGTACTAGAGAAGCTACATTTTCGATCTTTAGCCCTGAATTTTCGGCACATGGAAAAACCAACATGCGAGTGCGTTTTGAGCTTGGAAAGCAACATGTTATTTACTCTTATCCGGGCAAACTTGTAGCCTTACTGGGGCTCTGTTTCCAGCGTTTTACATAACTGGTCTTCCCCTGTTCCTCGTTGCATACCTATTGTGTCATTGACTTACTGTAGATGTTAGTCATTTTGTCTCGTAAGCATATTATATGTGTTGACATGCTGTCTAGTTGTCTTGAGTTTGATGGTGGATTGAACAACGAGCACCAGAATTTTCACATTGTTACTTGATAAAGGCCTTGTTTAGATGCAAGGCTGTAAAATTTTTGAAGAATGCCAGCACACATTTGAAGTATTAAATATAGACATATTAAAAAATTAATTACAGAACTCGTCTGTAAACTGTAAACTGCGAGATAAATCTATTAAGCTGTTATTAGCACATATTTACTGTACCATAATATTGTCTAATTACGGAGTAATTAAGTTCATTAGTTTCGTCTCGCAAAATATCTTGCAAAATACATTTAATATGTCTATATCTATATCTATAAGAACTTTTAAAGAAAACGGACTCCCGCAGAATCTTCCGCCGCCGTTCCCTAATCCAATCAGGATTCCCTTCAATTGCCCCTTGACCGACTTAGCGTTGCCCTGTTGACCAACTTTTGACCAGGACCCTTCGAAATAGTCCCATCCTGTTGGCGCAAGCCGTATCACCAATCGGCCGATTTTCAACTGTTACCTCAATCGGCCGATTCCTTACTGTAGCCTTCAGATCTGCCGCATCGGCCAATCTTCTCCTCCTGACGCCGATTCAACACGTGTCAAAATCTGACGTCAACAGCAGGCAACTTTTAAAGAAAACGGACTCCCGCAGAATCTTCCGCCGCCGTTCCCTAATCCAATCAGGATTCCCTTCAATTGCCCCTTGACCGACTTAGCGTTGCCCTGTTGACCAACTTTTGACCAGGACCCTTCGAAATAGTCCCATCCTGTTGGCGCAAGCCGTATCACCAATCGGCCGATTTTCAACTGTTACCTCAATCGGCCGATTCCTTACTGTAGCCTTCAGATCTGCCGCATCGGCCAATCTTCTCCTCCTGACGCCGATTCAACACGTGTCAAAATCTGACGTCAACAGCAGGCAAGTTTGTCTCTGTGTTCTTGATCCATTTCACATTGAGTGTTTATCTGGTTTCCTGCAGTTTTACATGCTTCATTTCACATTGAGTGTTTATCTGGTTTCCTGCAGTTTTACATGCTTTTATTAGTGAAGAGATAGTGTGTGCATGATGAACTAGTTTAAAAAATGTGAAATGCCGAATTTGTAGTATTCTGTACTATTGCGCTTTTGCTTATGGTTGAGACTCTTATTTGCTGTTTTCGTATTGATGTTTATAGACTAGTGCTGGGGGGAAAGCAAACTCTTTTCAGAGCTTTTCATATGATTTCTATGGAAAAATTGTCTATGATTGTTTCTTAATGTTTCTACCTCAAAATGTAGTCTGCTTTCTTTTCCTTTGGGATTTATGTCTAAGAAGCAAACAAATTTGGTAATATATTTCTTTTCATGTTCTAGCTATGTAGTTACATGGTTCAACTTTTTTGCACGTATCTACCATGGTTTTGTATTAATTCAAGCATAAAATAATTCAGAATAGATACTTAAGGCTCTCTATCTCTATCTCCTTCAGTCTTCTATTGATACAGAAACTAGAATTACTGGCATGTCATGTGATTACCCTTCAGTTTCCCCCTCAGTGCAGTTAACATCTCACTATTCTTTCTGAATTTCTTCTTCAGGTGACTTCTCTAGTTGGACAACTTCTTGGAAATCTGCCTAAGTGAGATGTAATTTCGTTTTGTGGTGCAAGTCTTCGATTTTGGCTCCTAGGTTTGACGGAATACTAAGTAAAGCAGTACTAGAGAAGCTACATTTTCGATCTTTAGCCCTGAATTTTCGGCACATGGAAAAACCAACATGCGAGTGCGTTTTGAGCTTGGAAAGCAACATGTTATTTACTCTTATCCGGGCAAACTTGTAGCCTTACTGGGGCTCTGTTTCCAGCGTTTTACATAACTGGTCTTCCCCTGTTCCTCGTTGCATACCTATTGTGTCATTGACTTACTGTAGATGTTAGTCATTTTGTCTCGTAAGCATATTATATGTGTTGACATGCTGTCTAGTTGTCTTGAGTTTGATGGTGGATTGAACAACGAGCACCAGAATTTTCACATTGTTACTTGATAAAGGCCTTGTTTAGATGCAAGGCTGTAAAATTTTTGAAGAATGCCAGCACACATTTGAAGTATTAAATATAGACATATTAAAAAATTAATTACAGAACTCGTCTGTAAACTGTAAACTGCGAGATAAATCTATTAAGCTGTTATTAGCACATATTTACTGTACCATAATATTGTCTAATTACGGAGTAATTAAGTTCATTAGTTTCGTCTCGCAAAATATCTTGCAAAATACATTTAATATGTCTATATCTATATCTATAAGAACTTTTAAAGAAAACGGACTCCCGCAGAATCTTCCGCCGCCGTTCCCTAATCCAATCAGGATTCCCTTCAATTGCCCCTTGACCGACTTAGCGTTGCCCTGTTGACCAACTTTTGACCAGGACCCTTCGAAATAGTCCCATCCTGTTGGCGCAAGCCGTATCACCAATCGGCCGATTTTCAACTGTTACCTCAATCGGCCGATTCCTTACTGTAGCCTTCAGATCTGCCGCATCGGCCAATCTTCTCCTCCTGACGCCGATTCAACACGTGTCAAAATCTGACGTCAACAGCAGGCAACTTTTAAAGAAAACGGACTCCCGCAGAATCTTCCGCCGCCGTTCCCTAATCCAATCAGGATTCCCTTCAATTGCCCCTTGACCGACTTAGCGTTGCCCTGTTGACCAACTTTTGACCAGGACCCTTCGAAATAGTCCCATCCTGTTGGCGCAAGCCGTATCACCAATCGGCCGATTTTCAACTGTTACCTCAATCGGCCGATTCCTTACTGTAGCCTTCAGATCTGCCGCATCGGCCAATCTTCTCCTCCTGACGCCGATTCAACACGTGTCAAAATCTGACGTCAACAGCAGGCAAGTTTGTCTCTGTGTTCTTGATCCATTTCACATTGAGTGTTTATCTGGTTTCCTGCAGTTTTACATGCTTCATTTCACATTGAGTGTTTATCTGGTTTCCTGCAGTTTTACATGCTTTTATTAGTGAAGAGATAGTGTGTGCATGATGAACTAGTTTAAAAAAATGTGAAATGCCGAATTTGTAGTATTCTGTACTATTGCGCTTTTGCTTATGGTTGAGACTCTTATTTGCTGTTTTCGTATTGATGTTTATAGACTAGTGCTGGGGGGAAAGCAAACTCTTTTCAGAGCTTTTCATATGATTTCTATGGAAAAATTGTCTATGATTGTTTCTTAATGTTTCTACCTCAAAATGTAGTCTGCTTTCTTTTCCTTTGGGATTTATGTCTAAGAAGCAAACAAATTTGGTAATATATTTCTTTTCATGTTCTAGCTATGTAGTTACATGGTTCAACTTTTTTGCACGTATCTACCATGGTTTTGTATTAATTCAAGCATAAAATAATTCAGAATAGATACTTAAGGCTCTCTATCTCTATCTCCTTCAGTCTTCTATTGATACAGAAACTAGAATTACTGGCATGTCATGTGATTACCCTTCAGTTTCCCCCTCAGTGCAGTTAACATCTCACTATTCTTTCTGAATTTCTTCTTCAGGTGACTTCTCTAGTTGGACAACTTCTTGGAAATCTGCCTAAGTGAGATGTAATTTCGTTTTGTGGTGCAAGTCTTCGATTTTGGCTCCTAGGTTTGACGGAATACTAAGTAAAGCAGTACTAGAGAAGCTACATTTTCGATCTTTAGCCCTGAATTTTCGGCACATGGAAAAACCAACATGCGAGTGCGTTTTGAGCTTGGAAAGCAACATGTTATTTACTCTTATCCGGGCAAACTTGTAGCCTTACTGGGGCTCTGTTTCCAGCGTTTTACATAACTGGTCTTCCCCTGTTCCTCGTTGCATACCTATTGTGTCATTGACTTACTGTAGATGTTAGTCATTTTGTCTCGTAAGCATATTATATGTGTTGACATGCTGTCTAGTTGTCTTGAGTTTGATGGTGGATTGAACAACGAGCACCAGAATTTTCACATTGTTACTTGATAAAGGCCTTGTTTAGATGCAAGGCTGTAAAATTTTTGAAGAATGCCAGCACACATTTGAAGTATTAAATATAGACATATTAAAAAATTAATTACAGAACTCGTCTGTAAACTGTAAACTGCGAGATAAATCTATTAAGCTGTTATTAGCACATATTTACTGTACCATAATATTGTCTAATTACGGAGTAATTAAGTTCATTAGTTTCGTCTCGCAAAATATCTTGCAAAATACATTTAATATGTCTATATCTATATCTATAAGAACTTTTAAAGAAAACGGACTCCCGCAGAATCTTCCGCCGCCGTTCCCTAATCCAATCAGGATTCCCTTCAATTGCCCCTTGACCGACTTAGCGTTGCCCTGTTGACCAACTTTTGACCAGGACCCTTCGAAATAGTCCCATCCTGTTGGCGCAAGCCGTATCACCAATCGGCCGATTTTCAACTGTTACCTCAATCGGCCGATTCCTTACTGTAGCCTTCAGATCTGCCGCATCGGCCAATCTTCTCCTCCTGACGCCGATTCAACACGTGTCAAAATCTGACGTCAACAGCAGGCAACTTTTAAAGAAAACGGACTCCCGCAGAATCTTCCGCCGCCGTTCCCTAATCCAATCAGGATTCCCTTCAATTGCCCCTTGACCGACTTAGCGTTGCCCTGTTGACCAACTTTTGACCAGGACCCTTCGAAATAGTCCCATCCTGTTGGCGCAAGCCGTATCACCAATCGGCCGATTTTCAACTGTTACCTCAATCGGCCGATTCCTTACTGTAGCCTTCAGATCTGCCGCATCGGCCAATCTTCTCCTCCTGACGCCGATTCAACACGTGTCAAAATCTGACGTCAACAGCAGGCAAGTTTGTCTCTGTGTTCTTGATCCATTTCACATTGAGTGTTTATCTGGTTTCCTGCAGTTTTACATGCTTCATTTCACATTGAGTGTTTATCTGGTTTCCTGCAGTTTTACATGCTTTTATTAGTGAAGAGATAGTGTGTGCATGATGAACTAGTTTAAAAAATGTGAAATGCCGAATTTGTAGTATTCTGTACTATTGCGCTTTTGCTTATGGTTGAGACTCTTATTTGCTGTTTTCGTATTGATGTTTATAGACTAGTGCTGGGGGGAAAGCAAACTCTTTTCAGAGCTTTTCATATGATTTCTATGGAAAAATTGTCTATGATTGTTTCTTAATGTTTCTACCTCAAAATGTAGTCTGCTTTCTTTTCCTTTGGGATTTATGTCTAAGAAGCAAACAAATTTGGTAATATATTTCTTTTCATGTTCTAGCTATGTAGTTACATGGTTCAACTTTTTTGCACGTATCTACCATGGTTTTGTATTAATTCAAGCATAAAATAATTCAGAATAGATACTTAAGGCTCTCTATCTCTATCTCCTTCAGTCTTCTATTGATACAGAAACTAGAATTACTGGCATGTCATGTGATTACCCTTCAGTTTCCCCCTCAGTGCAGTTAACATCTCACTATTCTTTCTGAATTTCTTCTTCAGGTGACTTCTCTAGTTGGACAACTTCTTGGAAATCTGCCTAAGTGAGATGTAATTTCGTTTTGTGGTGCAAGTCTTCGATTTTGGCTCCTAGGTTTGACGGAATACTAAGTAAAGCAGTACTAGAGAAGCTACATTTTCGATCTTTAGCCCTGAATTTTCGGCACATGGAAAAACCAACATGCGAGTGCGTTTTGAGCTTGGAAAGCAACATGTTATTTACTCTTATCCGGGCAAACTTGTAGCCTTACTGGGGCTCTGTTTCCAGCGTTTTACATAACTGGTCTTCCCCTGTTCCTCGTTGCATACCTATTGTGTCATTGACTTACTGTAGATGTTAGTCATTTTGTCTCGTAAGCATATTATATGTGTTGACATGCTGTCTAGTTGTCTTGAGTTTGATGGTGGATTGAACAACGAGCACCAGAATTTTCACATTGTTACTTGATAAAGGCCTTGTTTAGATGCAAGGCTGTAAAATTTTTGAAGAATGCCAGCACACATTTGAAGTATTAAATATAGACATATTAAAAAATTAATTACAGAACTCGTCTGTAAACTGTAAACTGCGAGATAAATCTATTAAGCTGTTATTAGCACATATTTACTGTACCATAATATTGTCTAATTACGGAGTAATTAAGTTCATTAGTTTCGTCTCGCAAAATATCTTGCAAAATACATTTAATATGTCTATATCTATATCTATAAGAACTTTTAAAGAAAACGGACTCCCGCAGAATCTTCCGCCGCCGTTCCCTAATCCAATCAGGATTCCCTTCAATTGCCCCTTGACCGACTTAGCGTTGCCCTGTTGACCAACTTTTGACCAGGACCCTTCGAAATAGTCCCATCCTGTTGGCGCAAGCCGTATCACCAATCGGCCGATTTTCAACTGTTACCTCAATCGGCCGATTCCTTACTGTAGCCTTCAGATCTGCCGCATCGGCCAATCTTCTCCTCCTGACGCCGATTCAACACGTGTCAAAATCTGACGTCAACAGCAGGCAACTTTTAAAGAAAACGGACTCCCGCAGAATCTTCCGCCGCCGTTCCCTAATCCAATCAGGATTCCCTTCAATTGCCCCTTGACCGACTTAGCGTTGCCCTGTTGACCAACTTTTGACCAGGACCCTTCGAAATAGTCCCATCCTGTTGGCGCAAGCCGTATCACCAATCGGCCGATTTTCAACTGTTACCTCAATCGGCCGATTCCTTACTGTAGCCTTCAGATCTGCCGCATCGGCCAATCTTCTCCTCCTGACGCCGATTCAACACGTGTCAAAATCTGACGTCAACAGCAGGCAAGTTTGTCTCTGTGTTCTTGATCCATTTCACATTGAGTGTTTATCTGGTTTCCTGCAGTTTTACATGCTTCATTTCACATTGAGTGTTTATCTGGTTTCCTGCAGTTTTACATGCTTTTATTAGTGAAGAGATAGTGTGTGCATGATGAACTAGTTTAAAAAATGTGAAATGCCGAATTTGTAGTATTCTGTACTATTGCGCTTTTGCTTATGGTTGAGACTCTTATTTGCTGTTTTCGTATTGATGTTTATAGACTAGTGCTGGGGGGAAAGCAAACTCTTTTCAGAGCTTTTCATATGATTTCTATGGAAAAATTGTCTATGATTGTTTCTTAATGTTTCTACCTCAAAATGTAGTCTGCTTTCTTTTCCTTTGGGATTTATGTCTAAGAAGCAAACAAATTTGGTAATATATTTCTTTTCATGTTCTAGCTATGTAGTTACATGGTTCAACTTTTTTGCACGTATCTACCATGGTTTTGTATTAATTCAAGCATAAAATAATTCAGAATAGATACTTAAGGCTCTCTATCTCTATCTCCTTCAGTCTTCTATTGATACAGAAACTAGAATTACTGGCATGTCATGTGATTACCCTTCAGTTTCCCCCTCAGTGCAGTTAACATCTCACTATTCTTTCTGAATTTCTTCTTCAGGTGACTTCTCTAGTTGGACAACTTCTTGGAAATCTGCCTAAGTGAGATGTAATTTCGTTTTGTGGTGCAAGTCTTCGATTTTGGCTCCTAGGTTTGACGGAATACTAAGTAAAGCAGTACTAGAGAAGCTACATTTTCGATCTTTAGCCCTGAATTTTCGGCACATGGAAAAACCAACATGCGAGTGCGTTTTGAGCTTGGAAAGCAACATGTTATTTACTCTTATCCGGGCAAACTTGTAGCCTTACTGGGGCTCTGTTTCCAGCGTTTTACATAACTGGTCTTCCCCTGTTCCTCGTTGCATACCTATTGTGTCATTGACTTACTGTAGATGTTAGTCATTTTGTCTCGTAAGCATATTATATGTGTTGACATGCTGTCTAGTTGTCTTGAGTTTGATGGTGGATTGAACAACGAGCACCAGAATTTTCACATTGTTACTTGATAAAGGCCTTGTTTAGATGCAAGGCTGTAAAATTTTTGAAGAATGCCAGCACACATTTGAAGTATTAAATATAGACATATTAAAAAATTAATTACAGAACTCGTCTGTAAACTGTAAACTGCGAGATAAATCTATTAAGCTGTTATTAGCACATATTTACTGTACCATAATATTGTCTAATTACGGAGTAATTAAGTTCATTAGTTTCGTCTCGCAAAATATCTTGCAAAATACATTTAATATGTCTATATCTATATCTATAAGAACTTTTAAAGAAAACGGACTCCCGCAGAATCTTCCGCCGCCGTTCCCTAATCCAATCAGGATTCCCTTCAATTGCCCCTTGACCGACTTAGCGTTGCCCTGTTGACCAACTTTTGACCAGGACCCTTCGAAATAGTCCCATCCTGTTGGCGCAAGCCGTATCACCAATCGGCCGATTTTCAACTGTTACCTCAATCGGCCGATTCCTTACTGTAGCCTTCAGATCTGCCGCATCGGCCAATCTTCTCCTCCTGACGCCGATTCAACACGTGTCAAAATCTGACGTCAACAGCAGGCAACTTTTAAAGAAAACGGACTCCCGCAGAATCTTCCGCCGCCGTTCCCTAATCCAATCAGGATTCCCTTCAATTGCCCCTTGACCGACTTAGCGTTGCCCTGTTGACCAACTTTTGACCAGGACCCTTCGAAATAGTCCCATCCTGTTGGCGCAAGCCGTATCACCAATCGGCCGATTTTCAACTGTTACCTCAATCGGCCGATTCCTTACTGTAGCCTTCAGATCTGCCGCATCGGCCAATCTTCTCCTCCTGACGCCGATTCAACACGTGTCAAAATCTGACGTCAACAGCAGGCAAGTTTGTCTCTGTGTTCTTGATCCATTTCACATTGAGTGTTTATCTGGTTTCCTGCAGTTTTACATGCTTCATTTCACATTGAGTGTTTATCTGGTTTCCTGCAGTTTTACATGCTTTTATTAGTGAAGAGATAGTGTGTGCATGATGAACTAGTTTAAAAAATGTGAAATGCCGAATTTGTAGTATTCTGTACTATTGCGCTTTTGCTTATGGTTGAGACTCTTATTTGCTGTTTTCGTATTGATGTTTATAGACTAGTGCTGGGGGGAAAGCAAACTCTTTTCAGAGCTTTTCATATGATTTCTATGGAAAAATTGTCTATGATTGTTTCTTAATGTTTCTACCTCAAAATGTAGTCTGCTTTCTTTTCCTTTGGGATTTATGTCTAAGAAGCAAACAAATTTGGTAATATATTTCTTTTCATGTTCTAGCTATGTAGTTACATGGTTCAACTTTTTTGCACGTATCTACCATGGTTTTGTATTAATTCAAGCATAAAATAATTCAGAATAGATACTTAAGGCTCTCTATCTCTATCTCCTTCAGTCTTCTATTGATACAGAAACTAGAATTACTGGCATGTCATGTGATTACCCTTCAGTTTCCCCCTCAGTGCAGTTAACATCTCACTATTCTTTCTGAATTTCTTCTTCAGGTGACTTCTCTAGTTGGACAACTTCTTGGAAATCTGCCTAAGTGAGATGTAATTTCGTTTTGTGGTGCAAGTCTTCGATTTTGGCTCCTAGGTTTGACGGAATACTAAGTAAAGCAGTACTAGAGAAGCTACATTTTCGATCTTTAGCCCTGAATTTTCGGCACATGGAAAAACCAACATGCGAGTGCGTTTTGAGCTTGGAAAGCAACATGTTATTTACTCTTATCCGGGCAAACTTGTAGCCTTACTGGGGCTCTGTTTCCAGCGTTTTACATAACTGGTCTTCCCCTGTTCCTCGTTGCATACCTATTGTGTCATTGACTTACTGTAGATGTTAGTCATTTTGTCTCGTAAGCATATTATATGTGTTGACATGCTGTCTAGTTGTCTTGAGTTTGATGGTGGATTGAACAACGAGCACCAGAATTTTCACATTGTTACTTGATAAAGGCCTTGTTTAGATGCAAGGCTGTAAAATTTTTGAAGAATGCCAGCACACATTTGAAGTATTAAATATAGACATATTAAAAAATTAATTACAGAACTCGTCTGTAAACTGTAAACTGCGAGATAAATCTATTAAGCTGTTATTAGCACATATTTACTGTACCATAATATTGTCTAATTACGGAGTAATTAAGTTCATTAGTTTCGTCTCGCAAAATATCTTGCAAAATACATTTAATATGCCATGCATGTGCGAAAATATTCGATGTGATATTTTTAGGTGTAAAATTTTTGCATCTAAACAAGGCGAAAATGGTGGTTTTGCCCTCGATTCAAAACCTTTCTCCAATACCACGTCATAACTAAAAAAATGTACATGGTTCGGAACGTGTTCAAAAACATGTGTGTGCTTGGCAGCCTCGAGTCACGGTGTCATCCTTAGCCAAACCAAACATCCACAAACAAGCACATGGTCAGGGTGTTGTCTTGCCACGGCAAGTCCGAAACAACCGTCGTCTCCTAGCTCGATCATTCCCCTTTCTGTTTTCACTTTGCAAGGCAACGACAGTGTTAGCAAGCTCATTGCGGTCATGCCGTCATGCCTCACAAGTCACACCACCCCCTCACGCGCCTCATCAGGCTCCATGCCAAGACAAGCTCGCACAGCTCCTCGCCAAGATGGCGTGCCACGGTGCCAGTGCCAGTGCCAGCCAACACCTCTCCCTCCTCACGCAGCCACAGCCGCCTGAGCTCACCACTACCAGCACCAAAGATGGCTGGCGACGGGCGCTCTCCCACCGGCCGCCGCGTCGTGTTGTTCCCCTTCCCGTCCGGGAGCCACATCACCCCGATGCTGCAGCTCGCGGGGCTCCTCCGCGTGCGGGGCCTCGGCGTCACCGTGCTCCACGCCGACTTCGACGCGCCCGACCCCGCGCGGCACCCGGAGCTCGCCTTCGTCTCCATCCGCGAGTCCCTCCCCGACGAGGTCGCCGCCAGCCCCGACCTGGTCGAGCGGATGATGGGCCTCAACGCCGCCTGCGAGGCGCCGTTCCAGGCGGCGCTCGAGGAGCTGGTGCGCCGCGGCGGGGGGCCGGTCGCCTGCGCGGTGGTCGACGGGCAGTGGTACGGGATGCTGGGCGCGGCCAGGCGCGCCGGCGTCCCCGCGCTCGCGCTGGGTGCGGACAGCGCCGCCGCGTTCCTCGCCATGATCGCCGCCCCGCACCCCCGCGCCAACGGCTACGTCCCCGTCGAAGGCACGTACCAGTAAACCTCTGACCACGTGGCGCCGACGGCGACGGCGACTGGCACGTACTCCTTGGTAACCGTCGTTTGGTTTCCTTGCAGAGGCCGATCGGCTGGACGAGGTGGTGCCGGGCCTTGAGCCGCTCCGCGTGCGAGACCTGATCCGCGTGGACGGCAGCGACGACGACGGCACGGTGCTCCGCTTCACCGCCTCCGTCGCCGGCGCCGTGCGGGACGCCTCGTCGGGCGTCGTGCTCAACACGTTCGACGCCATCGAGGGCCCGGAGCTGGCCGGGATCCGGCGCGAGCTGTCCCGCCCGGTGTTCGCCGTCGGGCCCCTGCACCTGGCGGCCGGGATCCAGCGCGAGCTGTCCCGCCCGGTGTTCGCCGTCGGGCCCCTGCACCTGGCGGCCGGCCCGCCGGCGGAGCAGCAGCAGCAGCACGCGCCGGACGGCGGCTGCCTAGCGTGGCTGGACGCGCGCCCGCCGCGCTCCGTGCTGTACGTGAGCCTGGGCAGCGCGGCGCGCGTGGACCGCGCGGCCTTCGAGGAGATGGCGTGGGGGCTCGCCGGCAGCGGCGTGCCGTTCCTGTGGGTGCTCCGCCCCGGCTCCGTCGGCGGCGCCGCCGACGGCGACGTGCCGCCGTTTCCGGAGGAGCTCCACGAGACTGTGAGGCGGAGGGGCAAGGTGGTGGCGTGGTCGCCGCAGGGGCAGGTGCTGGCGCACCCGGCCGTCGGCGGGTTCTGGACGCACTGCGGGTGGAGCTCGGTCGTGGCGGCCGTGTGCGAGGGGGTGCCCATGCTCGTGCACCCGAGCCTCGCCGACCAGACGGTGAGCGCGCGGTACGTGACGCGGCGGTGGGGCGTCGGGCTGGAGGTCGGGAGGGTGGTCGAGAGGACGGCCATAGCGAGGGCGATCCGGAGGCTGTTGGCCAGGGAGCACGGGCCGCGGGCGCCGAGGGAGAGGGCTCGCCTCCTGAGGATGCAGGCGAGGCAGTGCGCCGCGGAAGGAGGGCCGGCTAGCTTGGCCATGGATGACCTAGTGGAGTTCATCTTGGGTCTCTGATGAGCATGATCATGGTTGGGGACTGAATGGTGTGCCATTCAGCTTTGTGCATGAGATGTGCTTTGAATAATGAGCTGCGTGTGGTGTTCTGTTTTATCTAGTTATAAATATGAAATAAAGAACTGCATCTGAGTGTTACTAAAGTGTGTTTTTAAAATCAAGGTTTTTAAAAGTGTGGTTTTAGCAGTTTCAAAACAAAACAAAACTCTCTGTGTGGGTTATGGTTGGGCTGAGAACGAGCATTTGGGCAATTGGGCCACCACCGCTGTACTCTGGACTGCTTCAGGTAATATCTGCATCACAAAAATCACACCCATATATATATTCTCGTGACATTATTTGGCACTTGCAGCAGATGGTAAATATCAAGAATAACACAATGCAGTAATAAACATCAAAAGTTCTAAGATCGCTGGCAAAGTCAGGTTTATTTCAAGTAACTTTTGCAGAGTAACAGATAAATCCAGTTCAATTACAACTATGCATCACAAAGAGAATGTCAAGCAAAATTTGGACTTCCACATGCCTAGCTGAGCTTCTTCCACAACATTAATTTCAGAGTGCATAAAGTAGGGCAATAGCAACTGTATCAGAGTTCATATAGGTATCAAGAACCTGGTAACGTTGTGCAGGAAGCATCAAAGGTTTTAAGATCTTCAGACAAGGTCATGCTTCTTTCAACTAAACTTCGCTGAAGTAGCAGAAAAATGTAATGCAATTATACAGTCTATGCAGCAGGTGACGATAGAACAGCAAGCAATGTTCAGACTTGCACTTGCTTTGCTGGACTTCCGTAAGATCAATTCCAGAGTTAGCGCTGCAAGTTTGCAGCCATGCCTCCAACACCAATAGGCGTTCAGACTTTGAGCGAGGACATGAGGGCGCTGAGGTCGCAGGTGAGCTTCTCCTCCGGGATCATCTTCCCACTATCAAAGCTCTCCACGCTGTACTTATCGAGCGTCATGTGAGGCCTGCATTCAACAGCCTAATTAGTGCTAAGGTAACAGCCTAATCAACACAACTCGTAGAGAAGCCGGTGCAGGTGTCCCTGACCTCGCGGCGTCGGCGACGTCCTCCGGTGACACCTCCGGGAGGAGCCCCTCGAGCATCCGCATCATCTGCATCCTGCACAGCTTCATCTCGGGGCACGCGATCTCTTCATTGGATTCGAAGCTGATCGAGCCCTCCCTGACGCTGCCTGGCCGGCCAACATCGACGTCCACGCGGCCGGCGAACTGGTTGTGGTAGCCCAGGTAACGCAGCCGCGGCGCCCTCAGCGTGAACGACCTGTACTCCGCGGTGCCCCCGGACGTGCTGGTCAGCACGAGCTCCTCCAGCTCCGGCGCGTCGATGGTGACCTCCCCAAACGGCTCCAAGGAGTCGTCGTGCGGGCGGACGTCGACGTCCTCCATGTCGAGGCTCTTGAGAAGCGGCAGGCGGATGTCGACGCGGGCCTGCTCGACCGTGGAGAAGGAGACGCCCAGGTGCTCGAGCAGCGGGCACCACGCGGCCGGCGCGAACGGCGCCTCGACGGTGACGCTGACGAGGGCCAGGGAGCGCAGGGAAGGGAGGCGCGGCCACTCGGCGAGCGACACCTTGTCGAGGCAGAGACTGAGCAGCGCGGCGGCGCCTGGCCCGGCGATGGCGGGCGCGAGGTGGTACTCCCCGTCGATGTCCAGGCGGCGCGCCGCGGGCGGCAGGTCCAGCCTCCACGGGACCCGCGCGGGGTTGAGGCCATCGTGGGGGACGGCGACGCGGATCTCGCGCGCGTCGGCGAGCGCGATGAGGCGGTCGGCGTGGCGCGGCATGCGGGGGTCGGCGACGCTGTAGTCGAGGGCGAGGGTGTCCACCTTCGACGCCGACCCGTCCCGCGCGCGGCGGCCGAGGGCGAGGCGGAGGCCCAGGATCGCGCCCTCGTCGACGACGCCGTGGAGGGAGCGGCCCTTGTTGTCGAAGATGTAGTCCTCCAGGTAGACGAACTCGTAGAGGCGGAGCTTGACGACGGGCGCGTGGTGGTGGATGTGGCGCCACGGCCGGGACAGCGCCGACATCTGGACGATCTGCCGGAACGGGAGGGAGGCGACGATCTGCGCGCGGAGCTCGAGCGGCAGCGCGGTGAGGTGGTCCGCGCCGTCGCCGGGGGCGGTCCAGGGCTTCTTCCGCGCCGGCGCCGCCATCGTGCCCTCCCGCAGTCCCGCCGCCTTCGACGGGGAGGGTGGGGTGTGGATCTCGGAGAAGTTTTGCGCTGGCAGTTCGAAGTTTTGGAGGGGAACTGACGGTTTTTTCCCGCCAAATTGTTTACTCTACTGCTTTTTTTCGCGCGCACGCGCCGTTACGAAATTAGTTCGAGTCTAGCATTTGGTTCCAAAGATTCCGGACCAAATTAAAACGAAATAAAAATGGATTGGATTTCATTTTTACGAAGGCCTTTGACACCCGTGATCTCGTTGACTGATTATTAATTACGTTGCCAATCTGATATGCTATATTTTCAAAATTTATCTTTTTTATGTTTTATTTCTTTTACAAATTTTGGGTTATGAATTTTTTGGTTCTACAATTTTTTAATACATATATTTTGTATTTGAACATATTTGTACAAGTAAATTTGTTATGATTTTTTTATGTGAAAGTTTTGTATGTAATTTCATATTTGAACAGATTATAAAACTGTCGATTTAGCTTGTGCAACTGTAATTTGGACCTCAGGTGATATGATTAGCAAATTTAAGAAATTTATTTTGAAAGTTGAGGATCTGGATAACACTTGGAGTCAAATTTGTTACGGCGGTGTATTTTACTCCGGTGTACAATATCAAGCTACCGCCTGCAATTTTATCGGCACTTTCGTTTAGGGGTGGGCCTGGGCCAGAAATTGAGCGACGGGCTGTGAACCAGCGCACTTGCCAACTAAGGGAGGTCGCGTCGTGTCGCCGGCCACGGGGAGTACCACGCAGGAGTGGGCGATCATGCTGTGACTGTGATCGATCTCATCGACCCATCGATGAACGATGATGGATGCTGTGATCATGATGCGATCCGCTGATCCATTGATGATCACCAATAATGCGAGTTGGGTTGTGAAAACTGTAAGCATGCAGCAAGGAGAAATTTCGATATTTGATATCCAATCCGCAGGCTTCACGTCTTTTAACCCTGAATTTGCAGCAAGCTAGCTGCAGCTAGTTCTGTACAATAATGCAGGCATGCCTGCTACTAGTATCTAAAGACTTGAACAAAGTCTAGCTCTGTGTGCAGCGCAGGACGCTCTCCGTTACCCAATTCCACACAACATTTCTATTCGAAAAAAAACATCCGTACGAATACAAATTAAATGGATATAAAAATATCCAAATCAAGATATATATAGGATGTGGAAAGTGAAAGTCTCAACTCTCAACCATTTGTAAGATAATATCCAAATCAAACAGTAGAAAAGACAGCACCAAAGTTGAGGAGCCAAAGCACTCACACACTGAGGCTAAAAGGAAAACCTTCCGCTAAATAAGTTTGCCTAAAGCCACTCTCGATGGGAGTGTCATATAAGACTTTCGTATCATTAAATTCAATAATTTTGCTAAGTTGACAGCTTTATTATGAGGAAAAAAAGAAGGAAAGGATTTCATCCTCATGAAATCCGGTGGGCTCGGTTAACAAATCCCATGAAATTTTAAACATAATAAAATGTGCACCGAGGATCTTATATTTTCTTTGTAAGCCACATTTGACCACGACATCATGTAAGAATTAAATGCTACAATCTGTCTATGAAAATATGCAATGAAATTATGCACTGAGAGAGACAATTCCATTCCGGTGTAAAGTTGACATGACAATCTTGGTAACAAGGTAATAAAATAGTACACTGAAACTGGCTTACAAGAACAAGGTTAACAAAACTCGTTCGTCGAAGGAACATGCTACCTACCACCGGAAAAATTGTGACGTTAATTTCTCGAAATAAATCTAAACTTTACAAGTTTTTGTGTTGACTCTAAGATTCGAACTCAGATGTGTGCATTCCACAAGGAACTTATCAGTTGAGGTGCTTACTCTACTCTCTTGACTACATTCGTAAATGTAAGAGTACAATGTATGCTCATAATATATACTGGGGAAAGTTCAGATAGGAACACTTGTAGGAACATACATGTACTTTCTTATCTGGCCCACGCACGTGCTAGATCAGACGACGATGAGAGCGTTTCCTGACAATAGCTGTCCCCCACACTCGCTGCCGTCGTTTTCCTCGTCGTCGTCCAGCATCGTCGTCGTGTTCTTGGACTCGCATCGCCCGGCGTTACACCAGGCGCGTACGTGCTAGATAGGAACACTATTTATAGTTGGAGCTGTAGCCATGTCAAATTACTATCTGGTTAAGCCATTATTATGTCCTAGTTTTAGAACAAGAATCTATATTTTTTTATAGAACAGGAGGGGTAGTCCCCTACTGGTTATATATTGAAGAAAAAAGAAAAGTAAAGTTTTTACAGGGTAGTCTCAGGAAACAAAAAAAAGGAAAGAAAGAAAATCAGAAAAATTACACAAGGGCTTCTAGCCATTCAAACATCGTTTCAACAAAAATCTACATTTAGAGCACTTTACTAATTTAAAATTATTTTTTTTATCTTTTTCTGAAAGCACCTTTTTATCTTGGAGCTAGATCTATTAATTACAAGGAGGGACTAAGCTACATGCTAGACTGAATCTACATGCTACTAAGTTACAAATCATATATGTTTGGCAGTGCCTCCCAATGAAAGGAGCGACGCTACAAGCCACCCTGATCCTGAACACGATAGTGGCACTGCTCTGTCTTGCACCATCAGCAGAACTGAACACGGGCATGTGCTTGACCAGCAACGGGACCTCACCGGGCGACGACGGCGGGGTCTGGGACTCTGTGTTCGATGACGGGCTGGTCCTGTCGGTGGGCTCGGCTAGATAGATTTTCTACATTATATAGATTATGTTATAAATGTTGTGTTTGCTACTCTATTTTCTTTTGTACCTCTTCATTTTGTTTTTATCAACCTTCCAGCATCAAGCAGCCGTCTTTTGTTCCTTAATATGCACATTGTCCATCATGCCGTACGCACGCGTATATCTGCTTTTGCGCAAATGAACTCCGAAGCCGCGCGTGTGCGTATGCAAAGCCTAATCAGCATCATTCTCTCTTGTGAGTTGTGACAACGTGATAAGGACTTTGAGTAGAGGATTCTAAGCTCGTGGAGCAACTTTTGCATCCACCACCCACATGAAGATTTCCATGCTATTGATGCGCCGAATCTCTTCCGGTCCCCAACTCCTTTCGAAGCCCGTGTAAGAAGAAGCTTTAAACGCTTTGCGGAGAACATGGTATGATTGCTACCGCGTGTAATAATGTTGGTCTCGTCCTTTCTCTACGAGAAGCATGGAGCCGGGCAATTTCCATTATCTAAAAAACAAGAAGCTTACAAAACAAACAATTATGTCAACTACCCCACACCTCCTCAAATGGCGCAACCAAAAACAACTCTCCCCTGTCCCAGCACAGTGAGATTTCTTCTTAGTACTTTCCTCCTCGCTCTCTGTCTCCTTGCATAATCGACGATGGTCGCTCCCACAAACCGCTTAGATTTCACCTATATCATCACCATCATCCATGTCCATTTAGATCCTGCGATAACTATCACGTAGATTTTGCTTGATCGTGTTTCCAACATCATATTCCTCAAATCTTGATTGGGTTTCCATGCATCTTGGTCAACACCAAGGATCGGAGATGCCATACTCCCACCCCCCTTGGCTATGTGCAGAACAAAACATGCGCTCCGATCCCTATGCTTGCAGCACATCGTCATCGGCTCTAACATTCCCGTTGCTCTCCACTAACCGATGCAAGCTCTATGCTCTCCGTCGCCGCATCCATGGATAGATTGACCGGTGTTGAAATCATTGGTATGTCGCCCATCTTCAACTCTCCATCCATCACCAACCTCCGTAGCAGCATCGCCGGCGCTCTTGGATTGGATCATCTTCGTCCCTGCACTGCATCTCCGACGACCCGAGCCTGCACGCCCTCCAGGCGCGCTGGCCGGCGCTCTCCGCCGTGGTCCAGGAGGCTTTCCAGGGCGCCTTCCCGGCGCCGGTCGCCGTCCAGCGGAGCAACGGCCAGTGGATGCGGGTGGACAACGTGCGCGCGGCCGTGCCCCTCGTGTCCTTCCTGGAGCACGACACCTGCAAGTCGTCGTCGGCCGCGGCGGTGGCGGGTTCCCAGCGGCTCCCCATGGTCATCAGGTCCGTCGTGGAGGAGGCGGACATGGTCGGCGGCGGCGCTCCGGAGTGCAGCCAGGCGGAGCCCACGACGCGCATCGTGGGGCCGGAGGGGCGGTGCGTGGACGTGCCCTACGGCTTGTACTACAGCGGGAGCCAGGTGCAGCTGTGGTCGTGCAAGTCCTACGCCGACGCGAACCAACTCTGGACCTTCAAGCGACGGCACCGTGCGCTCCAACGGCATGTGCCTGGCCGCCGCCGCCGCCGCCCAGGCGGGCGCCCGCGTCGTGGTCGACGCGTGCCCGCCGCGCGTCCCGGCGGAGCGCGCCGTCTGGGAGGCGCGCGCCGACGGCACGGTCGCGCTGCGGTCGAGCGGGCTGGTGCTGTCCGTGACCTTGTCGACCCTGTTCGCCGGCGTCACGGTGCGCCGCGACGACCGCGGCACCGGCCAGTCGTGGACGCCCACCAACGACACCGCGCCGCTGACCGCCCCCGTCGTCGGGTTCGGCGACCTCTGCCTGCAGGTGGACAGCGCGGGCGCGGTCTCCCTCGCGGGCTGCGGCGCCGGCATGGCGTGGTCTCTCTACCCCGACGGCTCCGTGTGCCCGCCGGCGTGGCTGTTCCTCCAGTGGAGGTGCCTGGCCGCGGACGCCAGCGGGCGGGTGGCGGTGAAGTTCTGCGACGGGTCCGGCTCGGCCTGCGAGCGCTGGGTGTTCCGCAGCGACGGCACCATCCTGAACACCGGCACCGGGATGGTCCTGGACGCGAGGCCGTCGGCCACCAAGAGCGGCCGCTACGACGTCGTCGTGTCGCCGGCCACCGGCAGCGCCACCCAGCAGTGGGCGCTCATGCTGTGATCTCTGATCTGATCCATCAGCTTTCTGCTACAGGGCTAGTGGTGTGTTGTCTACAATAAAGTCTTGCCTTGCATGCTTGCTGAATAAAGTCTAGTAGCTCTGTACCACTGCATGCTGGGCGTTGTTGTCAGTGAAGTCTCTGCTTTCACCAGTGAAGTCTCCAACAATGGTACTGCAGTGAAGTCTCTGTTTTCACCGAGCCAAAAGGAAAACTTTTCCCATTTCATTTTAGTAAATTCCTTTTATGTGCCACCAAAATTTATAACCTTCCTATTCCAAAAAAAGACTTATACCCTTCTCTTTCATGTATACCATAAAAAAACACATGTCACCCGTTTTAGTTTTACATCCACAATATGGTGCTAAAGCCGTCCATAACTGTGGACGGTTGTGCAAGTGGTTTAGGAAGTCTATGGACGTGCCACAGGATAATAAAATAGTATAGCTGTGCAGTGATAATTGTGTTAGAAATAAGTTTGTTAGTGATCAATTAGGTGGCGCTCTTTTATAGAGAAACATTTTAGTTGATAGATATAATCTTTCATGAAGGAGTCTAAACCCCTAAGGGACGTATTCTTTGGACACACCTTTTTACCATGTATAAATATGTAATCACACTATTGATTCAATCAATCATTTGTTCATTTTATTCCGCACTCTACTTTCTCCTTTTAACATATTATCAGTCACGTATCGCTCTCCGCTGAGATTATGAACATGAAAACAGAACAAGAAGAAAAGAAGTATGATGGCTGTCGCCGGCGATATGCTCGGGCACTCGGCCTACATCGGAAGAACGGCAACCACTTGCCGACGACGACAACTGATCGATGGTCTGAAGACTCGAAGAACCAGAGGCCAATTGATCATCAAGGCTTCATCCAAATAGAAGAACGATTGGCTACCGGCATCCATCGCAAGAACAGATAGAGAGATTGGATCGGCAAGGAAGCAGTTGTCTTGTTTCCGCTGAGTTTGGTGCATCACGGAAGGCTGCAAAGAAGAAACTAGCAGGCTTCATCCTGTTCAGAATCTTCCACGGCTTCATCACCGTCACCAACCATAGAGACAAGTTGCAGACTTGATGGCCTGCATCAAGACACGAATCTCATCTTGAGTTCAACCTATTTTTCGTTAGATTTTCTGTCACTCTTATTTTTGCCTCGCTAATCGAGTACATGCAGACGACATCAACACAAATAGGAAGGAATAATCCAGTCGGCTTCAACACCTGACTAATCGCCTGCAAAGAGTACTAATCGGCCGCGAAGCCGCGGCGCCCTCAGCACACTCGGACAAGAAGGCCACAAGAATAGTGGTCACTCGCGGGCGGCGACAAGCAACCAGAATGGAGTCTAAATGGAATTCTGATCACACGACAAACAAGAAACAAGAACAGTCTCGAAGGGAGATCATGACGTTGTAGCACCAGGCGGCAAGCAAAGAGAAAGAAGAATTCGCGCAAATCGGCCTCAAAATTGGTATGCATTCAACATGTTCTTACTTTTGCCTGTCCACTAATGGCTGCGGAGGCGGCGCCCACTGTTACAAATATACCCTAAAGGTAATCATTAAGATGATCATATTTCGTTGTATCCATAATATATTATATATATGTTCATTGAATATTCATGAAAAGACAACTTGTATTGATCGGCAATTATGTGAATTGTTTGTGAGACTCTTTAATTGTATGGTTATTCTAAAGTTGTTCCTAGTCATAGACATGGAGATGTCAAACTAATAATGTGGGCGCATATATGACATGTGGCTAGACAGACCCAACTCGAGAAATAGTGATTTCTCAATTCACAATGTGTACGCCGTGTCCTCAATGCACAAGTATAAGTTGTAGTGATGTAGAGATTTGTAGCTTATTTCACGATAAACTTGTAATCCAATAAAACTTCACATTTTATCTTAAATCATTACTCTTTACTATTTTTTGGGTAGTCATTTACTGAATATAACTTAGATCAATTAATCTCATTATATAGATGTGTGTTTTCTCATTTATAACTGTTATCTTTCAAAATCAAGTATGAAATATTCCTAGTTACTTCTAGAAACATTTTCTTGTGTTGATATTTTTATACAAGATAACCATATGAGCAACTAGATTACTGTAAAAATTTTAGCTCTTTATATGCAGCTGATTAAGTATGAAAAATAAAATAAACAGCTACTGCTAGAACCTAGTTATTTTTATACAAAACAAACTATACAAGTATTGATGCTAAATTTTTCAGATTTTATTGGGCATGATACAGAGCATAATAATTAAGACAAGATACACCTACTTTAATAAAGATCTATTTCTACAGGAGGTTGTACAGGGTTTCTGTGCATCAAACTTTTTATACAGCATGAAATACTCCAAAGTGTCCTATAGTAAAAATATTAACATTTTCAAGCACAATAACTAATTACTTAGATTTAATGCATTTCTCCACAATAAAAATTATATAAGTTAGTTACAGAAAGGTAAAAAGTTATAAAATTTTTATGTGGGATCTAGGTATCAATAAAATATCACAGAAAAAGTTTCACTACATAAATCACAATATAACAGCAGGAACAATTAAATCTATCCCTTCATGGCATAAAACAAAATCTATCAAACACTTGAGCTAGAGTTGTGCTCTGGCCTTCAAAATATTACACTGTGCTTAATATTTAGAATATAACCTATCATCCAAAAATCAAGTTCAGTACTAGCCTACAACAGTGCCTACAATAGTGGGTACACTTAAATTCTATTTATTCTTCCATTTATCTTAGAGCTAAAAATATTTCGAAACTGAAAAAGTGTATGTCACAAACGTTGTAGATATTATTCTAAATATTCCATAACAGTTGAGTTTGTATTTTTTGATTTTTTTATGATTTTTAAAGAATTTTAGAAGTTCCCTATTTTGCATCTAAAACTGGAAACTAGCCTTCACAGTTCTGCCCCTGAGTTTTTGCGTTTAGCAGCCTAGAAAGACCTCAATCAAAGCAATGTCATCCCTGGGCGGACCTGCCATGGTTGGGGGCCAAATCCGTCGAGGGGAAAGGCCGACCGTGAGGGGGAAGAGGGGGAGGAGCATGTGGAAGGCATGGGCTACCTTGGGCGGTGCTCGGCTGGGGCGGAGGTGGCTGAGAGAGAAAAAGAGAGAAGTTTAGGGGCTCAAACGAAAAAAAGAAATTTTCTCAAAAAACTGTGTGGCCGCTAAAAAAGTTTTGAATACGAAAGTTGTGTAACTTTTCAGGATCTACAACTTTTGTTTCAGGTAAATGTCCATTAGAGATGTGGTTTAAAAGTTATTTCAAACTAAATGAACTAGGATTTGAATTCCCATTTCATGTGTTTTAAAAATTTGAATTAGTAAAGGTTCTTTTGAGTGAACTGACCCTAAAATATGATTTAGATTTTGATACTCCACTTGTCATGAAAAGTTGAGCATAATAGTAACTTATTCATGAAAAGTTTTATAAGCACACATACATACCCATGCACCTACACACATATACACATGTATTTATGACTAAAAGCTTTGTTTGAATTTTATTTATTCTTTATGCATGATGCTGTATGCATGATCTCGTTTTGTCACTTTAAACACCTAGGGTGTCACAGCACGGCTCGGAGTCATCCTCAAGCTCCACAGGGTGGCTGGGAGCTCCGCGACCCAATGTCCTGCAAACTTCTTGAGGCGGCTGTAGATTCGAGGCTTTAATCCTTGGAGGATTATGCTGTTGGCGCGCTCGACCTGCCCGTTCGTGCAGGGGTGCGCCACGGCGGCCCAATCCACCTGTATGTGGTGGTCACCCAAAACTCTGGGAACTCTTTCCCGGTGAACTGCATGCCGTTATTGGTTATGATGGAGTTGGGGACTCCGAACCGATGAACGATATCCTGGAAGAATGCCGCGGCTTGGGTCGACTTGATGGTTGCGATCGGCCGAGCCTCAATCCACTTGGTGAGTTTGTCTACGGCGACAAGGAGGTGCGTGAAGCCCCCGGGCGCTTTCTTGAGAGGGCCTACCTGGTCGAGTCACCAGACCACGAAAGGCCAGGTGATGAGGATAGTCTGTAGCGCTTGAGCCGGCAAATCGGTCTGCCGAACGTAGTATTGGCACCCTTCACAGGTTCGTACGATCTGCTCGGCGTCAACTACCGCCTGTGACACCTCAGGTGTTTAAATTGCTAAATAAGTTTCATTAGCACAACAATATGCATAAGTAACTGAGGAAAAGTTTAAAAGAATGTTTGATAAATTGTTTTTGCTTTATTTTGAAAGTATGTGTATGTGTGCATAAGTACATGTACATTAATCAAACAAATTAAATAACTTTCGCATCAATGCAAATATGGCTACAAAATTGAAAAGGCACATCATCAGTGACATGATAAACAAAAGTCTAGTCGAAGATTAGGGAAGAACACAAAGTTTTGCCCATAAAATGACGTGCCCTCCGAATCGAGCTTTTTGAGTTTTTAAAATAACTTTTGAATTATAACTCAAATGAACTTTGGTCTGAAATGAAACTTGTGTAACTTTTCATGTTGTACAAATTTCATGTTCAGATATTTTTGAGTAGCAACACAAAAATGAGAGAAACATGGCAGTTTTCATTTCATCCCCTCAGTTTCCCTCTATTCTTTTTTTTCCCAGCCCCTCTCTCCTCCCCTGTTTCGCTCCCTCGCCCGACAGCGGCCGCCACGTCGCCGACGATGCCTGCCGCCCGCGCCGCGACAAGGCAACCAGGGCCAAGCCCGCTGACCCGTGCCCCTGCCGCACGCCACCCTCCCCACGCTGCGAGCCTGCCCAGCCCGCGCGTGCCACGTGCACGACGGCGACGCAGTGCCTCTGCTCGCCGCCCGCCGACCCAATGGCGAGGCCGCGCTGTGCCCGAGCCTCCGCCGCGCCCCGCCAACCCCCAGCGCTCGCCGCTCGACAAGCCCGATGCTGCAGCTGCTTGCCCAACCCGCGCGCCGCGTAATCTCCCGCTTCCCACGCCAAATCCTCAGCGCCCAACCCCCTGCCCGCGCTCGCCGCACGCCGCGCCGGCACTGCCACCGCCCGCCGTGCCCAGTGGCGCACCCCCGTCGTGCCGCCCCTCCCAAGCATCGCCCCGGCCCTCTCTCTCCCACTTGCCGCCTATAAAAGGCAGCACGAAGCCGCTCGCGCGCGCCCAGACTCACCAGAAGCTCCCTACCACTGCCATTGCCGCCGTCGTGCCAAGCTCGCCGTGGAGCTCACCTCTCCGGCCACCCATTGCCAGAGCTGAGCCTCCAACCGCCACCACACCGTCCCATCGAACCTCACTGCCCCGCCCATCGCCGCCCAGACCCGCCGGAGCAAGGCCGCCACCAGCAACCACCGTCGCCGCCCCCTACTGCACCGTGGGCAGCCCATCCCCCGACCCTCCACCGCCGAGCCAAGCCTCGGAACGGATTCCCCTCGACGCCGCGAAGCTCACCGACCCGCCCCCCGCCAGCTCTCACTCGCCGGAGCATCATCGCCGACGCACAGCGCCACCGCCACCCCCTGCTCCGCACCGACGAGCCACCTCCGGCCATCCCCGACCGCGACCAAGGCCACCACAAGGTAGCCCTAACCTCCCTGGTTCTTCCCTGCCCCTTCTCCCTCGCCGCCGATGAGCCCCCTGGCCGGAATTTGGCCAGCCGACACCGCCCCGTGGCCAAGGACCCAATTGCAATGATTGAAATCTTTAAAAGGGTCTGCACGCAAGTTTTCAGGGGCATATCTGCAAACTAGTGTTTTAACTTTAGTTTAAAAAACTGTGAAGTTGTAAAATTTATATAAAATCATAGAAAAATAGGAAAAATACAAACTCAAATTTTTTGTAATCTTTAGAAGAAAATCTACAACTTTTATTACATGCATTTCTTCAGTTGCTTGCTATATTTTGTTCTATATTAAATGGAAGTTTTAATACCTTTTAACTGTACCCACTGTTGTAGACAAAGGCTGACCCTGAAAATTTGACAATGGATTAGTTGCTTGATGTGTAGGCCAGTGTAAAATGTTCAGGACCAGAACCTGCCTCTAGCTAAACTTTTTGTTAAACCTTGTTCTATGCTATGAAGACATACAAATAATTTTTCCTGCTGTTCTATAGTGATTCATGTTATGAAACTTTTCCTGTGCTGTTATATTGATATCTTGATGCCACAGAAACAGTTTGGGACTGTTTACCTTTCTGTAACCTACTCATATAATTTTTGTGGTAGAAAAATGCATTAATCCTGGTAAACAGTGGCCGTGTTCCACAAACCGAACGGGAATCGGTCACGCCGTTCCCCAGATTGAGTCGAGTCCGATCCGGGGAAGCCTGGTGCAGCACGAGTCGGAGTCGCGTCGAAAACGGACAGCTTCTCGATCTCCCTGGCGAGATCAGGGAGCAGCATCTCGTCGAGGTTGTCAACAAACTCGTTGAGATCGCTGCTTGGTGTTGCTGCAGATGCCTCCGGCTTGTTGTCGACGAGGTGCCGACGGAAGTCGCCTGTGCCGTCAGAGACACAGACCCAGGAGCCGAAGATGAAACTGGTGCCCGCAGGGGGCACGGCGCTGGTGAAGCTGAAAGTTTCCATCGAATTCGCTGGTGGATCTTCGATGAGCACCCCTACCTAGCGCGCCAGCTGTCGGTGTGTTACCGGCAAGCCTACCTAGGGATACCCTAAAGTAGTAGACTTGTGGTTAGGGTGTCGCCAAGATCAGGAACTCGATGGTGCAAGGAACACAAGGGTTTAGACAGGTTCGGACCGCAGTATGCGTAATACCCTACGTCCTGTATGGTTTCTATTGCCTTTGAGGTTATGCGTATGCATGATGTGTTTTGGAGGGGTCCCTGCCCGCCCTTATATATCCCGGGGGGACAAGGTTACATGGAAATCCTAGTCAGGTACGAGCTTAGGAGTCCTAACCGAGTACTTTCGGGTAGTTTCCTTCTGTACTGACTAGTTGTACTTGCCTATGAGTACTTTACAGTATGGATAAGTTATGGGACATGCCCCACCCCTTACTCTAGAATGTTCTACGCCACGCGTGCAGTCCCGCTGCCCTGGGTCTGACACATATCTCAAACCTCTCTCTATTGATAAGCAATGTCAAGTTATTGATCAGCTTCATGGAAATTCTGGAGGAATTCAGAGATCTCTCTTTACAGGAATGGAATTTCAAATCTTTGTTAAATGAAAAACTTGCTGCTTTGTTAAACCAACAAAGGATATATTGGAAACAGAGAGGCACTATTAAATGGGTAAGATTTGGAGATGGTAACACTAAATTCTTCCACGCCATTGCTACAATCAAACTCAGGAAAAACTCTATAGCTAGTCTTCAAGGAGAACATGGAATGCAAGTAATGGATCATAGTGCTAAGGCAGCTATCTTGTGGGAAGCATTCAAGACAAGACTGGGGATTTCTGAATTTAGTTCAATATCTTTTGAACTTGAACAGCTGTTAGCAGTGTATGATGAACTACAAATTTTAGATGATCCTTTTACAAAAGAAGAGATAGATAAAGTGGCCAAGGACCTCCCCACAGACAAATCTCCAGGCCCTGATGGTTTTAATACTGACTTTATTAGAAAGTGTTGGCACATCATAGCTCCTGATTTCTATAGCTTAATGGATGCTTTTTTTTTGGTGACCTTTGTTTACAAAGTATAAATGGCTCTTATATCACCTTGGTACCGAAGAAAGATAACCCTCTCACAGCATCAGATTTCAGGCCGATATCACTACTAAATTGTTCAATCAAGCTTATCACAAAAGTTTTGGCCAACAGACTCCAGCTGGTAATCCAAAGTATTGTCCACCAAAATCAATATGGCTTCATTAAATCAAGGACCATTCAGGACTGTTTGGCCTGGTCCTTTGAGTACCTGCACCTATGCCACAAATCAAAGAAAGAGTTGATTATCTTGAAATTGGATTTTGAAAAAGCCGTTGACAAAGTGGAGCATCAGCTAATGCTTAAGGTAAAGGTTTTGGGCCAAAATGGCTGAATTGGATGAAAATGATCTTTGGTTCAGGAACCTCCTCTGTTTTGTTAAATGGAGTACCAGGAAAGGTGTTTCATTGCAAAAGAGGTGTAAGACAGGGTGACCCACTTTCACCTCTCCTCTTTCTCTTAGCTGCAGATTTGTTACAATCAATCATTAATGATGCCAAGAACAAAGGATTGCTCAACCTACCACTTCCCATCAGAGCAGGGTCAGACTTTCCCATTATACAATATGCAGATGACACCTTGATAATTATGGAGAGTTGTGAGCAGCAGCTAGACTGCCTCAAAGCAATACTAGACTCCTTTGCACACTCAACAGGCTTAAAGGTTAATTTCTCAAAATCAGTAATGGTGCCAATAAATACCCCTGAGACAAGGTTAAATGATTTAGCAAGATCACTTGGTTGCTCTACTGGATCCCTGCCTTTCACTTATTTGGGTCTGCCACTAGGAATAACAAAACCTACAATTCAGGAATTCTTACCCTTGGTAAAGAAATGTGAAAGAAGGCTGCTAGTCACATCCAGCCTCTTATCTCAAGCAGGTAAGCTTATAATGGTGAATTCAGTAATATCCTCCTTTCCAACTTTTATGATGTGCTCTATGAAAATTCCTATCACTGTCATTGAGCAAATTGACAAGTATAGGAAGCACTGTTTGTGGAGAGGCTCAGACATAAACTCAAAGAAACCACCAAAAGCAGCATGAAAAATGGTGTGTGTGCCAAAAGAAGAAGGAGGTCTTGGTGTCATTGATCTAAGAGTGAAAAATGAAGCACTTCTCTTGAAAATCTCCAAAAATTCTATAACAAAGCTGACCTACCATGGGTAAAGCTAGTTTGGGAAAATTATTACAGGAATGGTAAACTGCCAAACACAATGAAGAAAGGCTCATTTTGGTGGCGTGATCTGCTAAAACTCCTAGATGATTACAAAGGAATGGCATCCCCAATTGTGCATTCAGGTTCCTCAACATTCCTCTGGGATGACCTTTGGAATGGTATTGTGCCAAAGCACAGCTTCCCTGAACTCCACTCATTCACAAGGAACAAAGGCCTGACTGTGCAAAAAGCTGTAGGACTGCCTCACCTACATAGCATCTTCAATATTCCTGTCTGACGAAGCTTTCTCTCAGTTTGTGCAACTGCAGAATTCACTTTCTAATCTTCCTGCAAGTGAAGAAAATGGTCAGTGGGTTTATATTTGGGGATCAGCTTTCTCTTGCTCTAATGCATATAAACACCTGAAGGGTCACACTGAGATACATGCATCTTTCAAATGGATTTGGAATTCTTGCTGTCAGCTTAAGCACAAAATTTTCTTCTGGTTACTTCTGAAAGACAGGCTTAGCACAAGGGACATCCTAAGAAGAAGAAATATGGTACTTGATGATTATAATTGTGTTCTGTGTAACACATGAACAACTGAAACTCTGGAGCACCTATTCTTGCACTGCAATTTTGCTTCCCAGTGCTGGCCAAAGCTGAATCTTGGAAGCAATCAGAACATGAGCCCATTCCAAATATTCGAGGGATTCAAAACCAGTCTACAGGTCCCTTTCTTCATGGAAATCATTATATTAATGAGTTGGAGCATTTGGGTGGTTCGAAATGGGTTCATCTTTGAGACGAGAAGACCGACGTTGCAGGCAGTCAGTGAAATATTTAAGACAAACTTTGCACCGGTTATCCATCGTGCAAAATCTGTACATATTCAGTCAATGACTTCTTGGCTTTCTCACTTTAGCTCCCTCTAGGACGTCTTGTCCTCTTGTGTAAAACTTATTTATTTCTTCTAATATATAATCAGTAGGGGATCCCCCTCCTGTTCCATCAAAAAAAAAGAATTTGCACTTCTGGGGAGCCCGAGCTTTACGAAGGAGCTTGGAGCCCGGGGTCGCTTGTTGGCCAATAAAGAAGGCATGATACGCCGACGAGGTGGAATACACCTTATCCGGAGTCCACTTCCATCTCAAGACATCCTGCGCGCTCGCATCAAGCTGAATCCCTCTAGTGAGGTCCCAAATTTGCAGATATTCCATGATTACCTGCACGATCAGTGCACCCCTAATATCGTTCACCCATTGATCACCGAGAGAGCCTTTGCCACCGTTCTTTGATTCCTTATGCGAGGCCCTACTGCCTTGTGTAGGCAGGGCGCAATGTCTTCAATGGCACGGCCTCCTAGCCATTTATCAGACCAGAACAATGCTCGATTACCATCACTCAAATCCACATACGTTGATGCTTTGAACATTGCCTCAACCAAAGGTTCCTCACTGTCCGGTAAAGCAAGCCAGGGCCGTTCAACTTCCGTCCGACATAGCCATAACCAGCGTAGACAAAGGGCGTAACCGAAGACTTCCAAATCAACAATACCCAGACCGCCAAGTTCTGGTGGCCTGCAAACTCAAGGCTATACAAGCAGGCAATGTCCCCCTCTTGCCAATTCTGCACCCCTCCATATATAGGAAGGATCTCCTACGCTTGTCAATGCATTTTAAAGCCCATGGGGAGATGTTAACCACCATAGCAGTATGCGTGGGGATCGCTGGCAATGTGCTCTTGATCAAAACAGCCCGTCCAACTTTGTTTAGCAGGTTCGCCTTCCATGTTGGCAAACGGCTGGCAACCTTATTAACCAAGGGTTGTAGCTCTGACTTGCCCAATTTCCTCGGATCCAAAGGAATGCCAAGATATGTAATTGGGAAGGGATCGATCCTGCCGGGAAAACAAGTCAGCAAGGTGACAGTTGCCTCAAGGTCACACTGGATCGGTGAAATGAGGCATTTGTTAATGTTGGTCGCTGGCCCGGAGGACCTCGCAAAAATCTCGAGTATGCCACGAACCAGAATGAGATCCTGCCGCCTAGGTGCCAGGAACAGTACCACATCATCGGTGTACAGGAACACCCTCTCCTTGACCCTTCTATCCAGCGGCAAGAAAGGAGCCATGTTGTCAGCCGAACGTAATAGCGCGTTGAGGACCTCCATTGCCAAGACAAAAAGAAACGGAGAGAGTGGGTCTCCTTGACGTAAGCCTCGCCATGGCTTCGATGACTTAGTGCGGCATTTAAGATGATCCTGATACTTGCCGAGGAGAGGAGGATCGACGGGTAGTTTAGCCAGCGCCTCGAAAAACCCAGATGCGCTAGAAGACTAAGAAGGAACGTCCAATTAACGGTGTCAAAGGCCTTCGCAATATCAATCTTGATCAATGAGCAAGGTGTCTTAGATTGCTGCAGCAGCCTAGCCGTGAGATGGACGGCCTTGTAATTTTCATGGATGAGTCAGCCCTGAATGAATGCGCACTGGTTAGGGCGCACGAGTTCGTTCATGCGTGGTGCGAGCCTCCTGGCCAGAACCTTTGTGAAAAGCTTGGCGAAGCTATGAATCATGCTGACCAGCCTGAAGTGACCGATGGTAGCCGCATCCTTCTTTTTCCGGAGGAGGACCATGTAAGCCTGATTGACTAGGTAGAAGCTACGACTGTCGAGCGACCAAAGAGCATTGAAAGCTCTCATGACATCATGCTTGATAACCGGCCATGCAGTTCTATAGAACATGCCGTGAACCCATCTGGTCCAGGTGCTCCGTCCGTCGGCATGTCACAAATGGCTTTTCAGACCTCCTCCTCAGAAAAGCAATGGTCACGGGAGAAATTCTGAAGAGATGGTAAGTTCAGTTCGGCGAAGTTAACTAAGCACATTTGGTTTGCTCCCTCCCCCAAGATTCTGTTTAAGTGCTCAAAAACTGCGTCAGCCATCTCCTCATCTTTTGCTATAACGGAGTCTCCAACCTTGAACTTGCCAATATGGTTCTTCCTGCTTGTGTGACAAGCTTGCAGGTGAAAAAAAAAACTCGTACTAGCGTCATGCGTACTCCTGCTGTTTGGCAGTTGGAGGTGCCACCTCGAATCCATATTTTTCTCTGGCTGTTAGCTAATAATAGGCTTCTGACTAGAGATAATCTTTGCAAGCGTAAAGAGATTAGTGATAAAACTTGTCTCTTTTGCACGGAACCTGAATCCATCACCCATCTTTTCTTTGAGTGTTGTGTGGCTACCATTATTTGGCAGGAGATTTCTTCCCTGTTTGGTAAAACAATTGGGACTGATTTTGAATCAGTCGCCAGGTGGTGGATTAGCAATAAAAAGAACTCAGTTTTGAACTGTGTTTGTGCGGCTACCCTGTGGACCTTATGGAAACTGCGTAATGGTTTGTGTTTTCAGGGAAGGACGTGGCGCGGTGTGGAGCAGGTGTTCTCCAGGATTGCCCAGACGCTGAAGAGCTGGAGCGTGTTGAGCAAGGACGGCGCGAAGGAGGAGATCGACTCCATGGCTAGAACACTGGAAAGAAGGGGAGCAAGACTGCCGAGGATTGGATGGATCGCCGCACCTACGACTTCGAGTTCGGCAAGGTCACATGCGGATCAGTCCCTGCTGGACTTCAGCGCTGCAGGAGCAGCCCTGGTGCCTCTCCCCTCACACACCAATGATGTTGGAGCTCCTATTCCTCAGGCTCGGGATCTGGATGGTTTTGAGACCTCTATTCTGGGTGGCGGGCGCGCCTAGAATACGCTGAACCTTTGAACCTTTCTGAACTCTTGTACGCTTTGTTCGTGTAATAAAGCGGGGGAAACCTTTTCTCAAAAAAAAAGTAGGTGATGCGTGCCAGTTGTATCGCAATGGTCCTAGCTCTGCAGGGATGCCAGACCCAGGGAACATAGTTTTGCTCTGCGTCGCAGTGCTGCCTCACGGCCGGAAAGTGTGCGATTGTCCTGTGCGGAGTCAAGCCGAAATACTATCTCCTTAGCAATCGCGAGCTATAAACGTACCGATTCCACACTTTTAGCACTCCAACTCTTTAACGCTTTCACCGTCTGACGTAGCTTGCAATCAAGCAGCCGGAAGGGGTCTATCTCCGGCGATGACGACACCGAGTTCCATGCCTCTTCGACCATGGCAAGGTACCCCTCGCATTTCGGCCAAAAATTCTCGAAACGGAACCTTTTGAGGTGAGGTAAGGAGCAGTCTGTATGCAGCAGGAGAGGAGCCTGATCAGAGCATTCGGTGGCAAACGCCGAGAGCTCATGATCCGGGAAAGCCTCTGCCTAGTAGTCCGTGACAAGGACCCGATCAAGGCGCTCAAGGGTAGGTACCTCCCTCTCGCTGGACCAAGTGAACAAATGCCCCCTAAGATGAAGATCAATCAGCTCAGCATCATCAATGAAGCGACCGAAGCGGCCCATCATCCGCGGGTTGAGAAGATTGTTGTTTTGGTCCTGTGCTTTGTAGATTAAGTTGAAATCGCCACAGATCATCCATGACCCGGAACACGCACTCCTGACCGACCGTATCTCGTCAAGGAACAACAATCTACTGTTGTCATCTTGTGGGCCGTAAACACTCGTGAGCCACCAAGTCTCATCACGACCAAGTAGCGACACTTGCGCAGTTAAGGTGTAATCACGTAGGAGCGGAGAGACAGGCAACCACACATGGTGCTTCCACGCCAAAAGAATGCCTTCACAGGTGTTGTTACACTGCCAGAAAACTTTACATTCGACTGCGGCCCTTAGTACCAGTTGTCTTTCAGCCGGTACTAAGGAACACATTTAGTACCGGGCTAGGGCTACAGCTACAGTGCCCATGGGAGCCTTTTAGTACCAGCCTCCAGCCGGTACTAAACTGCACCACCGACACCGGAAGGCAACAGCTACATTCCTCCAAGCGGCACTTTAGCACCGGTTGGTGGCTCCAGCCAGTACTAAATGGAGCCGATGAGGCTTAGTACCGACTGGTGACTCCAGCCAGTACTAAATGGTGAGAGGTAGTACCGGCTGCAGCCTCCAGCCGGTACTAGCTTGGCTTCGTTAGTATATCAGCCAGCTTTCTTCCTCTCTGACCCCGATCGATTCATTTGACCCAAGCTTGGGCTCTCTTCTTCCCCATAGCGTTCTAGAGATTTGCTGCCCATTTTAGTCAAGTTTTTAGGGGATTTCACTCATCCAGGTGCTCAAAAGTTTAGCAACTTCATCCTCTCTTCTTTGGTGGTCTTTATGCTACGTTTCATGCTTTATACTTAGAGAAATTTGTGTTGATTGGAAGAGTAAGAATGAGCACGATTTTCTTAATATTTTCACATTTATTGGGGATATATAGCTAGAAATGATGACTAGAATTTGAATGTGGTTAGTTTGAATGTGGGAAATGTGTAGAGTAATTTTTCCAATTTATTTCAAGTGACATGTACGTATGTATATATCATCATAGCAATATTATTTTCATTTAATTTCAAGTGCAACGTGTATAGCCATTATTATTATGATTTGAAGCTAGTGAATGTGAAATAGCAAATTTTTTGAACTGAAAAATGTATATTCTTGGTGTTTATTTTGTATTATGAAGGAATTATTTTGACGCTCCAATGATGTATTTATTCAGACTCCCATTGAAATCATCGCAAAGTTAAAAAAATCTTTATTTCGGATATGTGTATGTCGTCAACCTTGATCCTGCATTGTTATTACTGACATTCGGGGCCAATATCGATGTCCGCGATACCATGCGGTGCAGGGACGTGATGAAGGGGTACGGTCTTGGTCCCAATGTAGAAATCCTCACCTTTTAGCGAGGTGAGGATGTCACCATTAGGACCAAGGCTGTACTATTTCATCACATCCTTGTACCGCACGGTGTCGTGGATATTGATGTTGGCCCTAAATGATAGTGTCAACACCGCTGGATCAAGGTTGACGACATATATATATCCTAAACAAATATTTTTTTCTTTTCGATGGTTTTTGTATAAGGAGTCTGAATAAATGTTCTGAACCATGATTGCATCCCACATATGGTGTTGGATGACGAGTGTTCGCAAACTGAAGAGTGCCAAAATAGTTAGGGTTTAAAAATAACGATTTTCTTGATATTTTCAATTTTTTGAGATATATAGCTAGGAGCGATGACTAGAAGCAATTTTTTAATGCTATGAAGCTTGTGAAATTTATAATTAGTGAATGTGAATGCAAAGACTTTATTCTTTTATTTTTTTAGTTTTTATGCATTTTAAGTAATCATGTTGCGTAATGGATTATGTGTACTAATAATGTAGACCTTTTTAATTAGTCATGATGTCATATTGAGTAATGGATAATGTAATGATAAGTAGATCTCTTAATTTTTCTTAATTATTCATATTATTTTAATAGTTAAAATGCGCATCTTTGATTATAGTGTTTTTAAAACTACAAGTGTATTCCAATCAACATGGCTGATGCTGCTGGAGGTAGTGGGGCCAGTGTGGGTGATCGTGGTTCGTCTCGAGGGAAGGTCAAAACTCTAGTAAGATCTCATAAGAAGCCGAACAAACCAGGAGCTTGGGTGAGAGCACAACTCCGTTATTTGCAAAAAGAACATGAAAAATACGTTGCAAGGGGCGAGGAACCTCCTTTTGATATTATTGACCTGTGAGTCGTTATGCTCCATCACCACCAAATCTGAATGTTCTAGCTCCACCATGCCGGATAAAAATTCATCAAAGGATAGTTGAAGACCTTTGTGTTGTTACCTGAAATTTTAAATTCCATGTTGGTTGTTGGGATCTTAATTTATGTTTGTTTAATTCGAATATAATTTAATTATGTAATTTAATTTGAATGTATTTATAATATGATTTTGTCATATTAATAAAGTTGTGCGATCTTGATTATAGATCATTATTAAAGAATTTTGAAGCCCTATCACATTAACCTAAATCACTCATCTATAGTGTCCCTAAATGGAAAATTATGATTGCAGATGGAGCGACAATGGATGTACGGCGACCGGTGCACCATGGCGTGGATTAATGGCTTAAAGTCTTTTCTCGATGCGGCTGAGGCTCACAAGTCATCGAAAGGTTTCATGTGTTGTCCATGCCGCTTTTGCAGAAATAACAAGGAATTTTCTAAAAGAAACACTCTACACGCCCATCTTTACGAAAGGGGTTTCATGGATAACTATACTCTTTGGACCAAGCACGGTGAACCTGGAGTTCTGATGGAAGACGATGAAGATAATGATGATGATAACAACATTCCGGACCTGGCTCACTTATATGAAGCGGGTGCTTTTAATGATGAACCAATGAACGAGGCTGAAGAGAATGCCGCAGAAGAGGTACCACATGACGATCTAGGTCAGGTTTTGCGAGATGCACAGAAAGATAGTGAAACTGTGAAGGAGTCAAAGAAGTTTGAGAAGATGTTAGTGGATCACAAAAAGTTATTGTATCCAGATTGCAAACAAGGGCACAAGAAGTTGGGTAGCACACTGGAATTGCTGCAGTGGAAGGCAACAAAAGATGTTACCGATAAGGGCTTTGAGGGGCTACTGGGAATCGTAAAGAACATGCTTCCCGAGGGTAACGAATTGCCCTCGTCAACTTATGAAGCAAAAAAGGTTGTTTGCCCTCTTGGTTTGGATGTACAGAAGATTCACGCATGTCCAAACGACTGTATCCTGTATCGCAGTGAATATGTAAATTTGGATGCTTGTCTTGTTTGCGACGCAAAGCGGTATAAGATCAGGCAAAATGATACTAATGATGCTGGTAAAAAAATTCCCGCTAAAGTTATGTGGTATTTTCCTATAATACCACATTTTAAGCGCTTGTTCAGAAACAAGTCACACGCTAAGTTGATGCGGTGCCACCAAAAAGAGCGTAAGTAGAATCAGAAGCTGAGACACCCCGCAGATGGGTCCCAGTGGAGAAACGTGAATAGAGAATTCCTAGAGTTTGACAAGGATGCAAGGAATATAAGGTTTGGTTTGAGTACAGATGGAATGAATCCATTCGGCGAGTGGGGCAGCAGTCACAGTACATGGCCTGTGACTCGATGTATGTACAACCTTCCTTCTTGGTTATGCATGAAGTGGAAGTACATCATGATGCCTGTGCTTATCCAGGGCCCAAAACAATCTAGCAACGACATTGACGAGTACCTTCAACCGTTGATTGATGAGTTATTACTATTGTGGAAAGAAGAAGGTGTACGTGTGTGGGATGAGTATAAAAAGGAAATTTTCAACCTCCGAGCATTGCTCTTCGTAACCATCAATAATTGGCCTGCACTTAGCAACCTGTCGGGACAGTCGAACAAGGGATACAAGGCATGCACCCACAGTCTAGATGAAATCGACAGTTTTTATTTGAAACATTGTCGAAAGTCGTTTATATGGGCCATCGTCGATTTCTTCCCCTCAACCACCCCTTAAGAGGGAAATGCAAACATTTTAAAGGGGAGCCAGTAACTCGTGCTAAACCAATGTGCCTTCCTAAATGAAATTTCGAAGAAGGCAATCGATCCAAATAAGCTCATAAATTTACAGAATGATGTGGTCCAATGTCTTGTCAGCTTCAAGATGATGTTTCCACCATCATTCTTTAATATTATGACACATCTCCTCATGCACATTGTGAAAGAGATAAGCATTTTGGGCCCTGTATTCCTACACAATATGTTCCCTTTCGAGAGGTACATGACAGTCCTAAAGAAGTACGTTCGCAATCGTTCTCGTCCAGAAGGTTGTATTGCTAAGGGCTATGGAACAGAGGAGGTCATTGAGTTTTGTGTTGACTTTATTAATGAGCTTAGTCCGGTCGGGGTTCTCATGTCACGCCATGAAGGGGGACTGAAGGGAAAGGGCACACTAGGGAAGAAATCTAATGTTAACATCCCTGACAAGGAAATCCGCAAAGCAAACTTCACGGTTCTACAGAATTCATCCCTGGTGGCTCCATATATTGAAGAGCACATGAATATTGTACGGTCTGAAAACCCGGGCAAGTCTGAGACCTGGATCACACACCATCACATAGATACCTTTGCTATTTGGCTCAGACAAAAATTCATGGGTGATGGCACAATTGATGAACAACTTCAATGGTTGGCTAGGGGACCATCAATCACAATCATGCAATACCAAGGGTATGAGATAAATGGCTATACATTTTACACCAGAGCCCAAGATGAAAAGAGCAAGAACCAAAATAGTGGTGTGCGTATAGACGCAATAGGCAATGATGGAAAAAAGGACAGCTACTTTGGTGTCATAGAGGAGATATGGGAACTAGACTATGGACCTTTGAAGATTCCTCTATTTCGTTGCCAATGGGTGAATCGAGCTGGAGGAGGCGTGACGACAGACCGGTATGGGATGACAATAGTGGACTTCAAAAAGATTGGATATAAAGATGAACCATTCGTCCTAGCCAAGCATGTGACACAAGTGTTCTATGTGAAGGACATGTCAAGCAAATCCAAGACCAATGAGCCAAAACACCACATAGTTCTTCCAGGAAAAAGAAAAAGCATTGGTCTTGAGGATATTTCGCATAAGTCAGAAGATTTTGACCAGTTTGCTGATCTTCCTCAATTCTCAGTCAATGTTGACCCCAGCATTCTATTATCCAAAGAGGACGTTCCTTACTTACGCCGCGATCACAACCAAGGGACCTTCATCAAACGGAAGATTATCAATCTTCCATTAAATAATAATGAGTAGTTTTGTGTAACTATTATGTAGTATTTTGTAATTTAATTATGTAATTTGTGTAACCATTATGTAATTTATGAAGTGATATCAAAATGATATATATTTTCCTTTTTTGAACCTATATTTAATATATTACAAACAAAAACTATTTTAGAAATTACAAAAGGTATTTTGGAATCAATTTTTTGAATTAAATGCATAGAATTATATGTCATCCAACAAAGTGATGAAAACTATAAATTACTGAAATTTTGCATTTTAAAAATATTATACATTTAATTTATTGAAAACAAAAACTATTTAAAAAATTGTAAAAGGTAATTTGGATTCAATTTGTTGAATTAAGTGCATAGAATTATATGTCATTTGACATAGTGATGAAAACTATACAATACTATAATTTTCCATGTTAAAAATATTACACATTTAATTTATTGAACATAAACACTATTTAAAAAATAAAAAAAGTTAATTTTGATTCAATTTGTTGAATTAAGCGTATAGAATTATATGTTATCTGACAAAGTGATAAAAACTATACAATACTATAATTTTGCATGTTAAAAATATTATACATTTAATTTATTGAAAACAAAACCTATTTAAAAAATTATAAAATTTAATTTGGATTCAATTTGTTAAATTAAGTGCATAGAATTATATGTCATCTGACAAAGTGATGAAAATTATACAATACTATAATTTTGCATGTTAAAAATATTATATATTTACATTTTTATTGCCTTTAGTTAATTTAGTACAAATAAAAAAGATCTAAAACAACCATTATCAAATAATGGTAATTGGCAGATTAGTACCGGGCCATGGCTCTGCCCGGTACTAACCTACATGCACCAAAATTTCCCGCCAGTGGAGGCAGGTTAGTACCGGGCGGAGGAACGGCCCGATACTAACCTGCGCAGGTTAGTACCGGGCGTAGCTGCTCGGTACTAACCTGCGCATAAGGCAGCTTAGTACCGGGTTGTGGCTACCGGTACTAAGCTGCTCGTCCTATATAGGACGCGGGACTTGGCGTCGATCTCAATCGACACCAAGTCCCTTCCCCAACGTCGGCGCCCGCACACGCCGCCATTCTCTGCCACGCCTCGCTCCACGCCGCCACCCCCAGACCTCCTCTGCGGCCTCCTTCGCGCGCGCCGGCGTCCCCGCGACGTCCCGCGGCCTCCTCAGCGCCGGCGTCGAACCGGCTGCCGCCGCCTCGTCCTCGTCTCCGGCCGGCCGCGCCCGCCGCCACCTCGTCCCGGCCTCCTCCGCGTTTGGCGCCCCGGCCATGGACTCTAGCCGCCCGCGCGCGGCCCGTGCATCTCCGCGCCGCTGTAGGCCGCCCGCCGACGGAGTCCCTGAGCGCCGCGCCCGGTTGTCCGGCCATCTCCACCGCGCCGTTGGTGACGTAGGCCGCCGGCCACCGAGTCCCCGTGGTCGGTGCGCTCCGCCGCCTCCACGCCGCTGTCAGCGCTGCCGCAGGAGGCCCCCCCCCCCCCCCCCCCCCCGCACGCCGCCCGGCCGCCGCCACACCACCGCCGTCGTCGGCCACCATGCTGACGTCAGCACGACTATGTGCTGATGTCAGCCTTCTTTATTTTTCAAATATTTAAAATAATTGTCAGAAATCGCCTAAGGACATGGCAAGGCCAAGATCGCCAACGCCACAAACCGACATGGGTCTGTCGTCACCAGTCGCTCAAAGGGGCCCAGCATCGATCTCCCATCACCATCAGCTCAAATGGGCCCCGACATGGATCCGTCGTCGTCACCAGCCGCTCAAATGGACCCCAACATGGATCCGCCATCACCAGCCAGTCAAAGGGAACCTAGCACGAGACTGTCGCCTCCTAAGGTCAAGTAGAATGCAAAAAAGGCTTGGGTCCCGCCACCGCCACCTCCTAGGACGAAGAAGACCCAACCTAAGAAGAAAGAGAAGCCTCCACCCAAGAAGTTACCATACGATATGACTCAAGCAGAATTGGACGCTAGCGTGAAAAAGCATGTTAAAGAACAACTCGCGCCAAAGAAGCCTGAGCCAAAACAACCGGTCGATCCAGCCGGGAAAAAGCACTTCATAGCCATGTGCCAACCAAGGCAGGAAGAAAGACTATCGGACTACGAACGCTCGATCACAAAGTCTTATCAGAAGAAGAGCAATCGTCGGTACAACCAAGTTCCCCAGTTCGGAGAACAGCCGAACCAATCAATACCTCCACTTGTAGTTCTTTCAAAGGAGAATGAAGCTACGGCTGAGTTTGTGGTGGAATCGACTCTCACAAAAGCCCAACTTTTAGGGCAGGCTGAAATTCCGAAGCACCCAGGATCAGAAAGAAAACCATTTAAAACGGGTGAACCTCTTATGTGGTCGGAGTTGGTGGAGATCCTACCAACGAGGATGCGGGAGTTGCATAGATGGTACATGAGGGAATTTGGAGATGGACTCATAATGTTCGCAGCTCGAATTAAAAATGACGATTTCCATCGAGGACCCATTGACGCATGGATCGAGTTTGAGAGTCTTTGGTTTCTATAGCATCAAGACGCTTTAGACAAGTCCCTCCTCAGTGTATTTTGTATGTAAGTATCTCCTCTTATTTCTATATTGTACCTCTAATAGTTTTGTGCTTTCTCATCCCCTCTTTTATTTTGTATCATGTATAGGTCGAAGGTGCAAGAATGCCGCAGAAGGGGTTACTATAATGTCGGCTTCATGGACCCACATGTAATACACGAGAAAAGCATACGCAAATGGCCAAATAGGACCACGAAAAATATATTCATGGCCTTGGATGGGCAGAATACTTGTGAATTCATTCTGTTGCCGTACAACTTCGAGTAAGCACTTCAACTATATATCTTTTCCATGCCTTCCATTTGATAATATGTATATCGGACATTTCATGTGTATATGTGTATGAACAGCTTTCACTGGATCTTGCTATGTATCGAGATTGATAAATGCCGGGTGGTGGTGTTTGACTCTAAGAAAACATCGACGGCTAAATATCAAGACCTCATAAATCTTCTCCAAAAAGTATGGGCTCAAATCCTAAAAACGCACATAGGAATATCAGAGACCCCGTGTGAACTTTATTTCAAAACAGACTTTCCGGTATGGATACAATTCTCACACATCTAGCTCCATTATTTCTTTAATCACCGATAATATTTCATAACCCTGTGTATATATATATAGTGTATGAGACAGGCGCCCAGAAATAAATTATGCGGGTACTACGTATGTGAGTTCATCCGCACCTTTTGCGGCCCGAAGAAAATGACGTGAAGAGAATTTGAAGTAAGTAAAAAATTAAGAATGATTCTTTTCTTTTAATTCCGTACAAGTATTGATTTAAATAAATAATGTTTGTACCTGACAAATCTTCAAAATGAAAGAGGAGCTCATCGAACCAGAAAGAGTTAAGGCGGTTCAAGAAGAAATCTGTGGATTCTTCCTAGATGAGGTTATAAATCCCAAAAGAGAATTTTATTCAGATCATAGGATAAGCGTAGTTACATTGATGCAAACAGAGAACAAGAAGATGAAAGTGATGGTTGAAGTACTTGTACGGAAAAATTTGTGTGCCTATTCTTGTATTATGAAATTGTAAATTAATTGTATGTATGTATATATATATATGTGTGTGTGTGTGTGTGTGTGTGTGTGTGTGTATCTACATACGTCTTTGCTATGCTATATAGATACAAGTATAAATACGAATGCTACCTACACACAAATAGGCTATAGATATGAATACGAATACGAATTTGAATTAAAATAAAAAAAGGATTCAAAAGCAAACAAATAAAAAAAGAAGTTACTACCGGCTGTAATACTAGCTGGTACTAAACTGTCGCGCACAGCGCCTGGCGTGGCAAGCAGCTTAGTACCGGCTGGCGTAGCGCCGGTACCAACTGCACCATTTAGTACCGGGTGTAGTGCCCAGTACTAAAATATTGACGGGTTAGTACTGTCTGGGTTGTACCGAGCGGGAAATCGGTATTAACCGGGGGATTCCCGCCTGGTACGTATGTGAGATTCTGTAGCAGTGTTAGCTTGCTCGTAAAAATAGTCAAAATCGGTCCCACAAAGCACCATTACCAGGGCGTCATTAAAGTCATCAAGTTTAGTTTCCTAAAGCGAAATCAGGGAAAGATTCTCCTGCGCAATCAACTCGAGCACCACATTGCGACATGCTCAGGAATTAAGGCCCCGAACATTCCAAATCATAACTCTCTAATCTGTAGTTGTAAGAATTGAAATATTTTCTCACCAAGATTAGCCCACCGTATCCCTCACGGAGGTCCCACTTATCAGCTTAAAGATTTAACGAAAGAGGTGTAGACCTACGAAATCAATAGAAGGAAAATGTTTCTGCCGAAAACATACTTTTTTTCACCGCGCCGCGCAGGCTACCTCCCGCGACCCGCGCGCGTACCCGCCGCTGGCTTCCTTTTTTCTGTACAATCAGACGTATCATGCGTTAGCTACCTTTCCATAATTTGTGCGTCCGTCACGGCTGCAGATCGCCATCGTCTTTGTTGCTTCCGCCGCCTGTGAAGCCTTCCGCCGTTCTCCATCCGCCGCTGGCGCCGTGCCTGCCAGGTGAAATTTTTTTCACCAATCAGATCGCACTTCTTCCGCCGCTGGCACGCCGTGGCTCTTTACCGCCGTTCCCTCTCCATGCAGGGTCCAAGCGGGACACAGTGCTTCGCTGCAACATTCGAAGTTCTTCGAGTCACCATCGCGCATGCCTGTGAGTTCTTGATTCGTCGAGAAAAAGAGTGTCTTTTTTTCTTTTTAACTCCTTGGGTTATGGTCGTATAGAAACTGTTCCGCGGTGATTGTTTTGCGATGTGGGGGCTGCTGCTGTGCTCGGGTGCTCGAGTGTTCGTGAGCTACGTGGTTTCCCTGCGCGGCAGTTGATTTGACCATGGCGTCCAGCCTTTTGCTTACCAAAAAGTCCCTTTTGGCTGCACAAACAAAGCGCAGCAGTTGTAGTTGGTGTGATGAGGAGCATGAGGTTACGTTTTTTTACTGATTGTCATGAGGACCACGAGATTCCAGAGCATGTTTGATTCATGTTCTTCCCCTTTGTCTCAAACCACGTGGCCACAGCCAAGAGATCTGGGACTTATTCCTAACTTGCAAAGGCTTGTCTTCATTTTTTTTTGAACGTTTTCCTTTATTTTCTGATGAAATGTATCAGTATGCGAGTATGCAGCCAGAGGAAAACATATATTTTTTTAAAAGAAACTGTTAGTTGAATTTCTCACGGAAAGCAGGATGTCCAGATTTTACCTGTTGTGTTGTGCTGACCCAGAGATGTTGTTCTATGTGTTAACCCACTACATGCTTTGCACGTTCTGATAAAATAAATGAAAATCACCCGCAAATAAAATGAAAATCAACAGCACGCTAAACACGGTGACCGCTTGGGATGGACCACTCTGAATTAAGCGTCCTGTATGTTAACTGACATTTTTTGTTAATTTTTCTTTATACCGGTGAATTGTTCATGGAATCTCTTGGAGTTAATCATTGTGTATTTTTCTTTACTGGTGAAATGGTCTATTTGTAAATTGGATATTGCATTAATACAATTTCATTGCATTATAGGATCCCGTACAATGGATGGCCGTCAACCACTTGGGGACATCACAAATAAATGCTATCGTCGTAAGTGAGCAAATTGTGAAGGATTTAATGACGACGAGAACAATCATGGTACTCTTTTGCCTTGAATTTGATTTATAATAATGGTCCTACTTGCTGTGTAGATAAGCATTGTTAACTTGTGTAGATCAGGATAAGAGGGAACTTAAACAGCAGAAGGCAAGGGAGAAGTATGCAAACTTGCCAGCTGAAAAAAAGCAGTGCTTAATGCTAAGAAGAGGGAAGCCTACCATCCGAAAAAGGCTGATAGAACAGCTACTAACATCAGTGTAGGACCATCAGGTATGTTGGCCTCTAGATAAAATCGTAAATATACCAGATATTAATGATGCTGACACAAATGCTTTCCTTTACTGTATGTGTGATGTCCTCACTCGACCGAACAAATTCAGAAAATGACATCACAAGAGAACGTGAGATGACTAATATTGTTATAAAACCAACAGGTATATTGACCTTTCAATGAAATTGTTAATATGTCCGATTTGAAGCCGCTCACACAAATACCTTCATTGCAGCTGTGACGTTCTTACCCGACCAAACTAATGAAAATGATGCCATGGGTCAGCACGAGGTTGTGAGCAATGGAGCAACAACAGACGATTATGATGATAGTTGGCTGCGTCGCAACGATTGTTTTGAAAACACATTCATGGATATTGTGAGCAATGGATCAGCAATGGGTATATTTTCAGCGTTAAGATTGTTTAACCTATTTGACCTTGTTCTTGTTCGCTCGCTAATATTAGTACTATCTGGTCTATCAGGATTGTCTCGGACAGAGAACGAAAAGGAAAAAGCAATGGAAAGGTCGGTCAAATGGTACCGTATGATGACGAATGAGCAAAAGGCTGAGAGCAATGCTAAGAAATGAGTGAATAGAAGTAGCAACATTGGTCGTACTCGTGCAATTATTGGCTCCAACAAAGGTTTTTACCCCTTAAATGGTTTTTACATAACAAAAATATGTTATTATATCTTAAATGTTTTATATTTACATATTTATTTGTTTCTGTATGTATATACATCAGATGGTATTTGTGTCACACCATTTGGCACTGCTGCATCCGAAGTTGATGATAAGATTACTCCGGAAAAGTTGAAAAGAGAGAAGGAGAAAAGAAGATATCTTGAAATGGCGGACACTGCAAGACATGAAAAGATATTAAAAGCTATTGAATGTCGCAAGAAAAAACAATACCCACCAAGGTACTAAACCCCTTTTGTATAATAATATAATTTTCTTAAGTATTGTGAGTACACGAATATAATTTCAACCTTGATTTACAATTTCAGGTAAAGAGATAGACACACCTTGTACTGGGACCTTGCAGTCTGCATTAACGCAACAACAACAGACAGGTCGACGAACCAGGTCGTGTGCTGTAAATGTGGATAAAGAAAATCAGTTTGACTCGGGTTTGTAGGAACCAGATGATCCGATGGATGGAGTTGAAGGTATATTATTTGTTTATAGCTAGCTTACAAAAATGTAGTCTACGTGACAATACATGGTAACTAATTAATATGATTTTCTATTTATCAGAGAATGATTCAGACCAAATGAACTCAGAGGATCTTGGAACGGAGATTATGGAAGATGATGAAGCACGTGTATTTCATATTAGAGGTTTGTTTCTTATTCTTTTAACTACCTGCCACTATTAATATTGTGACTGTCACTAACAATCCTTTTTTCACGCAGATTTCCAATATGAATATGTTGTAGATCCTGATACTGGTTACAAGTATACGGAAGCATATGGTGCAGTGTACAAAGATCTTCCAAAGAGACACCATGTCTTGAAGAAGGCTAAGAACTGTGAATTCTGCAATGCAAAGAGGTTCCCAGATGAAGGGCCGGCCTTCTGTTGCAGGAAAGGGAAGGTTAACATATATATCCCAGAGTTACCGGCTGAACTACGCCGCTTGTTTGCCAGTCAGACTGACAGGGATGCAAAGTATTTCTGGAAGCACATTCGGTATTTTAACTTGCACTTCTCCTTCACAAGCTTTGGAGTTTCCATTGATCACAGCCTTGCATCTGCCCGAGGTACTGGTGTGTATTGTTTTAAAGCGCACGGTCAGATATATCATAGCTTAGATCAGCTTGTACCTGGTGGGAGAGGACCTCGACATATGCAGCTATACTTCTATGACACTAATGATACCATTGCACATAGGATCAAAAGGTCGCCTAAGCTTGATATACTACACTGATCCGGTTCATTCTAGGAGTTATGCAGGGCAACCCACATGTGCTTCTATTCAGGAGTCTCGGTTCGGTTTCTAATATTGCAGAATACAACATTGAACTTAATACCAGCATATCTGTTGATCAAACAAGATATAATGCACCTGCGATGGATCAGGTCGCTGCTATATGGGTGGGTGGTAATGACCCTCTGCAAAGGTTTTCTCGCAGCATAATCATTTATGGGAGTGAGGACCAACCTCACTATGTCAGGGCGTACCATGGTTGCTACGATCCACTAGCCTACCCTTTATTTTTTCCCGGTGGTGAGACCGGATGGGAGGATAAAAAGATCGAATACCAGGATCCACCTCCTTTGAAGCCAAAGAGAAAGTATACGAAGCGTAAGAACCAAGATTTGTATTGAGTAGTAGATTATTTTACAATATTCAAGCATGTAGTAATAATCATGTAATGATGTTTGGCCACTAGAATGATTCGTATAATATCTCATTCATAGGTGCACGTGTTGATGCTAATGAATCGGATGTAGTTCAGGTGTGGCCTCATAAAAAGTCAAAACAACGACATTCAGTTTATTACGATTTGAATGGGGTGGAGCATGAAATGGATGATCAAAGTGATAACGAGGATGATCCCGATGATGAGCTTGACGACATAGGTATGAAAACATGGACCATTTATTTTATTGTTATATAAGATAATGGTTTCAAGTTATAACTTTGTCTCTTAATAATGACAGCTGGTGGAGGATCCTGGCGCCACGTTAGCGCTAGAGAGTACTGTTGCTTCAAACTATAGATTCGGGAAGGCCAGTTTAATAATTTCTTTCATGCCGGACAGCTCTTCCAACAATTTGCAGTTGATATGTATGTCAAGGTTGAGTCAATGCGTCTAGATTGGTACGCAAAGCCAGCACATCAAGCTATAATTCGTGCAGATATATATCAGGTGAGCTCGATTTATCTAAGAACCATCAAGTCCGCATTTTACTGTAATCCCATCAATTAATATCTAATTATGTCTAATTTTGCTGTAATCACGGTCTTTTAGACACACTTGCCACGGGAGAGGCCGATGCTTCAAAGGCAGGTCTTGGGGTTGTTTTGAGTAAGGATTTTCCTGGCAGTGATCGTGATGTGCAGTGTAGGTTCATGGATGCCATGACACTTGTTACATGGTATGGGAAGCCAGATTTCTTCGTAACAATGACATGCAATCCATACTGGGATGAGATAGTTGCAGAGTTGCTGCCAGGACGGACTCCACAAGATCGACCTGATGTTGTTGCAAGGGTGTATCATGCTAAGTTACTGGATCTGCATGATTTTTTGATAAAAAAGGGTCATCTTGGCAAGGTTGCTGCATGGGCACATGTGACGGAGTTTCAGAAGAGGGACCTGCCACACGAGCACTTTCTGCTGGTCATGGAACTTGGGAGTAAGTTAAAGACTCCTGATGATTATGATAAATACATTCCAGCAAAACTTCGAGACAAGGAAAAATATCCTGAGTTGCATAAGCTTGTTTGCAAACATATGATGCACGGTCCATGCAGAGTTCTAAACAAGAACTGTCCATGCATGGTGTGGATGGGCAATGTTGCTTCCTGTCGGTCCTTTTACCACCAGCCTACCTAGGAATACCCTAAGGTAGGTAATTATTTAGTGAGGGCTCACCGGATCTAGAACTCGAAGGTAAATGTGAGGACACAAGACACAGATTTAGATAGGTTCGGGCCGCCAGAATAGCGTAATACCCTACGTCCTGTTTGGGGTGTTGTATATTGCGCCCTGTACTTGGGTGTTGAGTTGCCTATTGGCTGCTCTGTTCTGCCTATCTAGGTACCCCTGTCATCTTTTATATATCCCAGGGGGTGGGGTTCCTAGTAGGATTACAAGGTATGAGTCCTAGTAGGATTATAGGGTAGAGTCCTAGTGGGAATTCGACTTCTTTTCACCTGCGGGTAGCTTCCTTGCGGCACCCAGGGGATCTATCCCTGACAAGCCCCTAAGCTCTTCATAGCCGAGTACTGCAGGTATTTCGAGTACTTCTGAAGTAGTCTTCGGCTTCTTCTCAAGCTCCAACTTGAAGGCATTCTTCGAGTACTTCCTTGGATGCCTCGAGGCTGTGAGGTGCTCATGTCCTAAGTACTTTTAAATCTTCCTTTCTATGGGGTGCGAGGCAAATCGCACTCCATATGGAATAGCCCCCGAGCCTTAAGTTGAATCGAAGAATTAGGCTGAGGGCCCCATTAGTCTTGAATCTTCTTTCCTTATCTTCCAAAGATTTTTGAAAAATAAGCCATCGATGACACGTATCCCGCAGCCCCCGAGCCTTAAATCCAAATCCCGAGGTTTGGCAAAAAAGGATCCAAAAGAATGTGGCATACTAAACAGTGTTATGTATAAAATATGTGTAGAATCCGTGTGATCTGCCTTGATGGTTTACCTTGGAAATCAATTGGTTCAAAATTTGAAAAACACCTTTTTTCGGGATAAGGTCCCTGAAAAAATGGTTAATCAAATAAACTACCCAAAATTCTTCCCAAATAACCGCTCAAAACAAATCATCTTCCAAAGGACCCTTAGGCCGCCCCTGGTTATCTGACCGCGCGGTAACCTACGGTTACGTTTAGGCCTTCAGTCTTCATATAAGTTGTCCTCCGAGTAGCTTTGCGGCGTTCAGCCCCCGAGCTTATGAGCCAGGTGAGCTGTAGGAGCAACGTCGAGTAGTTATTGGCACCCAGCCCCCGAGCTTGGGAGCCAAAGGAGCCACGTCGAGTAGTAATCCGCCTAGACCCCAAGCCGGGAGACGGGCTAAGCAGTCTGGCGAGTTGTTGCCGAAGCTTGATCTGAAAAAAAGACAATGCAACATTATGTAGCATAATATGAAGATATCGAGTTTTACTTAGTAATAATATGAAAATACCAAAATTTATTTGATATAAAATGAAGCTGCCGAGTCGAGCTCTTTTTTAGGCCATTTAAATCTCTCGAGTAGTCCACCGTTTACGTTCACCTGGTCCCAATTTAGCCTTCGCTCATAGCATCCATCAGATCTTTGTCTCGTGCATAGAGTCGCTTAGATCATGACTGAAGACTCGAGGTTTCACGGGTTATGGTATTTGCTACTCGAGTAGATTAGCGATCATTAAGAGAAGACAACGAGCAGAAAAAAGTAGTCATCATGCGACATAGAGGATGCGCGTTGCGCAAAAAGTACTCGGCGCTATGTAGCTCTGGAGGGTTTCGTGCCCATAGAGAGACGTACACAAATAAGTAGTCGGCAAGAGCGCGTGTTATAATGCGCATGTACGTAGAGTGTAGCCACTGTGAGCCCCACACAACTCGGTGTACCAAGTGTGTGGGCGGTGCCCTACAAACTCGATGTACCAAGCGCGTGGGCTATCAGTCGGCAAACCCATATGCAGTCGATCATGGTGTAGCCCTCGAGGGTAATTCCTGTCGCGAGGCATACACAGAAAAGTAGTCGATCTTGTGAAAAAATAAGTTGAGAAAGGTATAAGTGAATTAGCTTGATTTGTGGACGATTGTCGATGAAGCCGAAGAGCTCGTCGATGGAGCCGCGGTGGTTTGTTGACGAAGTCCGACTAGTCGAAATCGATTTCAACTAGTTATTGATGGTGTAAGATTCGCTTCGACTAGTTTTGTAGTCGAGATGAATAGTTTGAAGTAGTCGAAGCAGTCGGCGGTGGGTCGTCGAGCGTTCTCGTGAAGTTGAAGGAGTCGTCGATGGGGCGGGTCGTCGAGCGTTCTCATGAAGTTGAAGGAGTCGTCGACGGGTTGCCGATTCATCGGAGTAGTCGTAATTTGACCTCTGCTGGTACGTCTTCCATGTGCACTTAGCGGTGTCACTTAATTTGGGCGGAAGGCCTTGAATGCGCCGCTGATGTAGCTTCAGGTGCTTCGATTGCCATTCTTCTTTTTTTTTATTTGAAAAACTCGCGGATGAGACTGGGCTTCTTATTTTAATTGCCTAGCTACCGCTGGTCGTTGCATGCACTCAGATAGAATCTTCAGCGTTTGCAGAGCCCGATTTGAACGGAAAACAATTTGGACTTGAACAGCAGCGATCCGTTTTGATCTTCCAGTCGGTGACTTCGTCTTGCACCGCGAAGAAATTGAATCCGATCCAGCTGCCTTGGACTCGACACAGCTACGTGATAATCCTCGATTGATCATGTTCGAAACGTCAACACAGCACGACGAGTAGATTAATCTTGAAAAAAATATCCTTCACGCCTCGTCGATGATTCGACGATCTGCCCCACGGTGGACGTCAACTGTCGGTATTTTTACCTCCAGCTTACCTAGGGATACTCTAAGGTAGGTAATTATTTAGTGAGGGATCGCGAGATCCGAAACTTGAAGGTAAATGTGAGGACAAAAGACACAGATTTAGATAGGTTCGGGCCACCAGAATAGCGTAATACCCTACATCCTGTTTGGGGTGTTGTATATTATTGTGCCCTGCACTTGGGTGTTGAGTTGCCTGTTGGTTGCTCTGTTCTGCCTATCTAGGTACCCCTGCCCTCCTTTATATATCCTAGAGATGGGGTTCCTAGTAGGATTACAAGGTATGAGTCCTAGTAGGATTATAGGGTAGAGTCCTAGTAGGAATTCGACTTCTTTTCTCCTGCGGGTAGCTTCCTTGCGGTACCCAGGGGATCTATCCCTGACACTTCCGATATCCTCGCCAGTTCAGTGAAACCATGCAATAAGGAAAGGACTCTTATCCAATATACAGAAGAAGAGATGACGGACAGAAGGTGAAGGTACGGAATGAATGGTGGATAACCGTTGGGTGGTTCCTTATAATCCAATCCTGCTAATGAGGTATAACTACCACATAAATGTTGAAATCTGTTGCAGCATCAAGTCAGTTAAGTATCTATATAAATATATATACAAAGGGCATGATCGTGCATCTTTCCCTCTTGAGCCTAAGGACAAAGGAAAGAAGGTAATCAATGAGATAAAACAGTACAGAGATTTAAGGATGATAACTGCTATAGAGGCTATGTATAGACTATATGCATTTAAGTTGTATTCTATGTATTTACCAGTACTATAGATTCAGGTTCACCTTGAGGGTATGCACATGGTTGCATATGAGTCTACTGACAATCTGAATAATGTTGTGCAGTCTGAAAAATCATAGAGGTCCATGCTTACAGAATATTTTTTGGTGAATAGAACAAACCCTGCAGCTCGCAAATATCTGTATAGGGAGTTTCCCGAGCACTTCACTTGGAACAAGTCAACAAAGGTATGGAAGCCTAGGAAAGATAAAAAGGATTCAGATTGGTAGGTTGGTTTATGCAAATCCTGCTGAAGGTGAGAGATACTATCTTCAGATCATGTTGAACCATGTTAAGGGTGCAACCTCTTAAGAGAGCCTAAGAACATGGCGTGGTGTCACGTATGATACATTTAGACAAGCATGTGAGATTATAGGGCTTGTTGAATCAGACAAATCACTTGATCATTGCCTTACGGAGTCGGCTACATTCAGAATGTTTTGTGCACTGCCAAGACTTTTTGCCACTATAATGGTTTTTTGTGAGTGTGCTAATATTCGGCGGCTTTGGGATAACCATCTTGACTCGATATCTGAAGATTTTTGGCATACATGTGACAATAGCTCGAGAATTGAACAAATAGTGCTTAGAGATATATCTTATCATTTGACATCTATGGGCAAAGATATAAAGCATTACGATCTTCCATAGCTTCATGACACCGGTGCATAATTTCTAATTCTCTAGCTGTATGTATATTTATTTTGAGTACCAATTATATTTAATTTGAGCTATTATCACATCTTGCCTTATTTGTATGCTTGACGGAGGAGGAGCGTTCGAGGGATCATTATAGAGAGCTTACGGAGGAATTGATCCTTGGATGGATGAGGATCATCAAAAAATTGTTGATACTCTTAATGCAGAACAAATGGCTGGTTGTGAGGAAATACTTGATCACATGTTGAAGAAGACAGGACAGGTGTTCTTTGTAGATGATCCAGGTGGCACTGGTAAAACTTACCTCTACAAGGCTTACGAGGATCTAATATAAAAGGTCCATAAGAAAGGAGATAAATTTTGTGGAGCCAGTACAATATGGCCCAGTTCTGTTCTACTGGATTACTCTAGTGTGGGTATCTATCTTCATAAGTTTTTTAATTGGAAAACTGATCGTGAAGAATAAAGAGTTTTAATTCCCACATTCGGCTGCAGTTTGTTGATGCGTCGGGTTATATGCATCACATTAATTTGTTTCTTCACCAAGTTGAGCTCGGATCAACTTCGTCTCCGACCTCAACTCGGTGGGGGGCATTTGTTTGACGAAATTTTGTGCAAATCTTCAAATATGATCATATGAACTATATGCATTAGTATGGGTCTTGTCATGTGTGCTAGCTCTGAATGAATATGAGAAGAGAAGCAAGAAGAGAGAGAAAACAAGCTAATCTAGTTGCATGAGCTTGGTACGTGGTGACCAGCATGCAAGTTTCTCAAGGAGCTGTCAACGTACACGTATCCAGGAGCAATACGTGATGTATCGATATACATCCGGGCCCATGGCACAGCCGGCGTGGCCCAGAAGGTTCTGGAAGCATCTAGAGGCTCTTGTCATGGGCGGCTACTGATCAGATCTTGGCTAACAAGCTAGAGACTTCTCCGCCGCCGCCGTCGGGAACAAACACACGAGATACGCGTACACGTACCAGAGAGTCTCTTCGGTGCGCAATCGGACTTCCTTTGATCAGGCCCACGGCAGACTATCGCAAGTCCACCAGGCGATTAACCATGCAAAGATAACTACATCCGTTCAACTTGGAGATATTGTTTGTTGGAAACCAACGGCGGCACCCGAGGGACTCCGCGCAGCCCTCTGCTGCCCTAGCAGGTGCCTATATAAGGCCCTGCCTCCCTCACGCAAGAGGCCCTTCTTTTTTCCACCAGGGCCGGCAAACGTAGAAGCCAGGGAGGGAGGCCTGGACGAAGCTCCCGCGGAGGAAGGTGCAGCCCGGCCGCGCGGCGCCTCCTGCTTGTCGTCGACGACCACCTCGGCTCGGCCGACGGCAGAGCCACGGCACCCTTCACGCTCGTCATCCACGTCCACCTCGACATCTGCTCGTACAACAAGCAAGGAAGGAGAAAGATGGCTTGCACGACATCCATGGGTGAGCACTGCTAACGATCCTCTCCATTTCCCTCAGCAGCATGCATGGACGGCTGCCCCTGGAGATGTGCGTCGATGCCGGACATCTAGATCGTCATCGTGTTCAAGACCCATGGCATGGCCAGCACGGCGGCCGTTCATGGAGGCGCCGCGGGACCACAACTAAGCTCCACCAGCGCCGCTCACTGTCGCCACACAACAGGGCCTCGGCTCAATCGAAATCCGCCGCCCAAGCTGCATCTATCAAGGAGCCCACGCCCAAGCCAAGATGGCGCCGCCAATACCGACGCATCCCCACTGCCGTCGGAGCTTATGCATGCCCGGGCTGGAGGGCGACGAGCCGATCTCCACAACGCCGGAGCCCGTCTCTGCACGGAGATCATCACCGCTGCCCGGCCGCATTCTCACGATCGACTACGAGCAGCTGCCACAACCGAGAGCGCCGCTGCGAGGCTGCCAGAGGGCTACGGAGGCGCCATCAACAATGTCGACGGCGCCGGTGCAAGGCTGCCGAGGGGGGGCCATGGAGCCATGGACAACGACGACACCATTGCAAGGCTGCCGGGATACCGCGGAGGCGCCAACGATAACGGTGCTGCTACAAGCTGCCGGGAGCCGACGGCGACGCGAACGAGGATGATGCGGCGAGACTGCCGGAGTGGCACGGAGGCACCAACGACAACAACGCTGCTGCAAGGGTGCCGGAGGGATGGCGCCGACAACCCCACCGACAAGCACAGCTGCGGCTTTCTTCGTGGCGTTGTGTGACGGCGAGCTACGCCTCTGCCGACCGGCAAGCATCTACGACAGGCTGCAGAACTGCATCAGGAAGACGACGGTGACGCGGCCGAGATTGTGGAGGGCGCGGTGCTGCACACCATACACTCGCAGCATGCGGGAACGGCCCCCTCGACGTGCACGTGCGCTGGACGTGGCTGTTTGTGTTCATGCTCATGCATGCACATGCACGACCTAGCTCTCTAGCAAGCAAGGGCCAGTACAAGTACACGAAGACATTCACGAGTGGAGCACAGTCAAGTGCCCAGTTAACCCTCACGGTTCTATCCCGATAAGTGGAACCGTCATCTCGAGGATTATCTCTACCACGACCAAGATGCCACGACGTCTGATCCGGTCTAGCTCACATGACCATGCATCTTCAACATACCCCTACCACGACTACTTCGCCGTTCGAGACTGACGAGGCCGAACGACACGGGCGGGCGCCGCTGATGTTCCAGCTGCGCTACACCGGCTCGTGGACACCGACCAGACCATGGATGACGTCGACGCCCACATCTACCCCACCACCATCATCATGCATGGAGAACGTGAAGCGAAGACCGAAGACGACGACCACAAAAGCAGAATCGAAGGTACTCCGGCAAGCTGATCTTGCGGAGTTAATTAACTGGGAGCTTTTTGAGGCCCCGGAAATTAGAAGACCACATCGCCCAAGTCAGATCTGCCCAACGGCAGGCTATGGAGCGCACATATGTACAAGGAAACCGGTATTTGTATTTTCAAAATATGAATAAAGTTTGTGTTTCCTTGATCTTCTTTGTTTATTTATTTTTATGTACTTTAGTACACTGGCACGCCCGCACTCTTTATTTTCCTCGCAGAGAAATCCCCAGCGTGTGTGAATTTTCTCCCCAAACACGAAGATGACTCGCGTAACAATTATCCACTTGATTTTCTCAATTCGATTACTCTTAATGGGTTGCCCCTTGAAGGTTAAGAAGAATTGTCATGTTATATTGCTTCGTAATCTCGATCCTAATAATGGCCACTGCAACGGCACTCGGGTGGTGGTACGGGGGTTATAAAATAATATAATTGATGTTAAGATTGTTAATGGGCAGCATGCAGGAAAGAGGGTGTTCATACCGAGGATACCAATATCTCCTTCTGAGTGTCGTTCAAGTCGTTCAAGTTTAAGAGGAAGCAGTTTCCCATCCGGTTGAGTTTCGCGATGATAATGAACAAGACGCAGGGTCCGACCATACCTAATGTAGGTATCTACCTCCCCGAGCCTGTGTTTTCACACGGACAGTTGTATGTGGCGCTGTCAAGAGGTGTTTCTCGTGAGAGTACGTGGGTTCTTGCAAAGAGAAATATGAACATCCATTCTACTAGAAAGAGTACGAAAAATATTGTATACAACGATCTCTTGAAACCATGAGGTGGGTTTGTGATACCGATTTATATAATCTTCACGTGTGGTAATATGCATTTATGCACTTATATATAGCCATGTGCTTTCGTGCTTCTTCTAATTACATATGTTGTTTATGCAGGTCACACGCTTGAATATTCTCAGTGCTTATGGCTTATCAGAATATTTTTAAATGCTAGAACTCATAATGATCGAATAAATGTATTGTGTATACATTTAAATATACTTGTTCTTTCACGATCTGTGACAAGTTTATTGGTGGATTACTCATATATATCTTTCTTTCTAAAATTGTGTTGAGTATGAAAAAGATTACGTATATATGATGCCTTTGAAATATTATTACTCGGTTGTACCATGTGAGCGCCCGCCCCCCCCCCCCCTTTTTTATCTTGATCCGTGACATGTATATTAGTGATTAGTCCTATAAATATTTTTCAGTTAAAATCTAAGCTAAAAAGAGTATTAATTTTGACCCACAAAAATAATAAAGGATTCTTTGTTTGCACCATGGTTATTTATGGAATAAAGAATCCCTTTCCTACCTCGTAGACACGCACACGGCTCCCATATATGGAATTACTTAGTGCAATCTAGTTATTTTTAAATAATTTAATTTACCTGTGGTACGTGCACCTCCACTAGTCATCTTAAACAGGAATTATGCGACCGGAGGAACAAAAGACCAAGCTCGACGACAGAGCCGGGCCGACCAAGTCAGCCGCTAAGGCGCCCATGGCGGACGGTAGCATTGCCTCAAGGGCCTCACAATGCGACGTGGTGAGCTTGCAGGAGAATGTATCCGTAAAACGCTGGTAGGAAGACGCATCGGGAGCTTGGGACACCGAGATGAACCCCATCCGCTTCATCATGACGTTTTGTGCTTGTAGCGCCGGTTTGATCGCACGGTGTCTAGCCGGTCGTTTGCTGCGGCGAATGGAGCGAGGCTGCGTTGGGGGCGCACGAGACCTGTGTAACTATTTTTATATTTTTGATAATGCTTGCTGCAGTAGACTACTAAAATTCAATCACTAAAAATAGGGTACAGAAATAAATTTCCTTCATTTAGGGTGGAGGGAGGTGTGTTTTGGCTATTACCAAAAAAATTTAGGCATTAGGATTGGATTGGTAATCTGTTGGAGCATCTCCAATTACCAAAACATTATTCTTTTAGTATTAGGAAGAGGGATGAGTAATCTGCTGGAGATGCTCTAAGCGGCATATATATATATATATATAAGAGACTAACGTGCAGATTTAATTAGAAACCACAATTTTGTTTTGCACATTGCTCTATAAAACTGCTCTATGACGATTCTATATCAGACCCATGGGAGAAGATAAGCTGGGCCTGTTTGTTCATAAATTATTATTGCATTTTTGAAGTAATTGTAGTCTGTCGTCATGATAACTGCGTGCATATCACACCTAACGGACAAGTCGACAAGATATGGTGACAAGCCATAACTCAGTGGTCACTAACCTTTTGAGATGTTTATGACGGGAGCAGGCCCTTGTGCAGTAGAGCGCCGGGGACGCCGTGTACCTAGGGGCCTAGGCCACGATGTGCAACCACTGTCATTAAAAGACATCAACCTTGATAATCTTTCAGATAAAATAGATGAGATATGACGGAGAAACCATAACACACATCAATCTTTTTAAGAGGTAGGAGCACACCAAACCTGCCCACATGCTCACGAGAGTCCACAATCAATGTTAGACAATATATTTATTTATTAAACCAGAATTGAATAAATTTGATGTGAAAATTAGTTGTAAAAATATTTCCAATGAAAAAAATAATAGTGAAAATGTAATTTGGAACCATCTAAGAAAAATCTCCTTTATCTCAGATGGTTCCAAAGTAACTTTAAGTATAGTTCATCACTTTTTTACAAATATGCCTTTGTAGCACGTGTTTCATCACGAAGATGAAGAAGAGTGTGACCTTACAATGATCATAACCAGGCAAGCGAGCAAGGATCAAGAAAGCGTGAACCAAAGAATGATTACAAAAGGAACAACATGCCAACCTATAAACATATCACTAAATCTACTACGAATCATAGTAGCATGGTTATTCGCATATAGTTCCTCTCTGATATGTGGTTTTAATTAGCAGTGCATATAATTACTCTGTTCTGCTGGCCAGCAGCACCAGTACCAGCACCAGCACCAGCCAGTTTCTTTCGGCATATTCTCGAACCAGCCGAAACCAGCCGGCTTTTAGACCAGCCGAACAGAGTGAATAACAAAATTTGATTAGGTTGAAAATATTTTTTCTAATGCGCCAAACCTAAACAACACCACACATGGGCTGCTGCACAATGTTTTGCGTGCTGCAATATTTAATTAACCACCCCTCTCAGCACAAGAAAGGCAAAATTAAAGAAACATGCATACATACGTGCATAGAGTCGTACTTAAGGGAATAAGAAGAGAGAAAGTGAGAAACAATTAAACTATGATGACCACATAATATGTAAAGAATTCCATAAGGGTAAGTAGATTGGTCTAGTCTAATAGGTGGTCTTATGTATTGTCACATCATCTTGAGACGATATAACAAACAGTACATACAATAGGTTGTCCTATAAATTATCTCATAGTAAATACATAATCTTAATTTGTGCATAGAAAAAGAAAATTTTGTGAGTTACATGGCAACAACAACTCGTACAATGGTGATAAAGTGGTCTCATAGTTCTAAATTTTAGCCCATGAGGTTGTTATCTCGCGAAACAACCATATTATTCTCTCTCCTCCCTCTCTCTCCGTCACCTAATTAAAAATCCTACGTAGACTTGCATGAGACGACCTGCAGGACCGCTGACTTGTAGCAATGTACTTGCCCTAATAATTACCATTGTAAAGTTCACAGATATTGACTCAATGCACTAAGCCCTTTTGCCATTTTGCGGCATGTAAATCTCTCTTTTCTTCTGACGCGGCTTTATTAAGTACCTTCTCAATTTATGAACAACATAACACACATCTAACAACAATAGTTTCTTCACATACATATCATGAAAAATTATATCTAAAATGACATTATGACGCGGCTTTATTAACTACCTTCTCAATTTATGAACAACATAACACACATCTAACAACAATAGTTTCTTCACATACATATCATGAAAAATTATATCTAAAATGACATTATGCGCTTCAGCAGCAACTCTATTGCAGATCTGAAAGAGCCTTCTTCCTCAATGCACTGAACCGCTTTGTCCCTCAGATCCTTGGCCCTCTGTCTCATTCCTCTACCTTCTTCCGTGCACAGTAACTTGGCAATAGCCCTCTCGATCTTCCCCCTCTCCAACTCCCCTTCCAGCTCAAACCCTATCTTCCACACTTCTTGGACGTACCTCATATTGATCATCTGGTCGGCAAATTGGGGCCAGCATATCATCGGAACACCCTCGCAAATGCTCTCCAGAGTCGAGTTCCATCCATTGTGAGTCCAAAAGCCGCCAATGGCATGGTGAGCAAGAACTTCTTGCTGTGGGGCCCAGGGCACGACCATTCCCCTACCACGTGTCGCCTCCTCAAAGCCGTCGGGGAGGCTCACCTCGCGTGAGGACTTGACCATGTTATGACGGATCACCCACAGGAACGGCCTCTGGCTGTTGGCCAAGCCCCATGCTGTCTCCAACAGCTCCTTCTCATCCATGGATGCCAAGCTCCCCAAACTCACATAAAGAACAGAATCAGCCTCTTGCCTGTCCAACCACTCCAAACAAGTCTGGTCTTGTGCCAGCAGGCTGCTCCCGATGCCTGAAGAAATCTTGTGAAGCGGCCCTACCGTGTACATTGGGACACCGAGGCCATTGGTGATCTTTTGGAGGTCTGAACTCTCAAGGTCTTGGAAGGTGTTGAGGATGACACCGGAAGAACTCCTCGCTGCGTCCAGTAAATCTCGTAGGCATCTCGTCATATTAGCGTGCGTGGTGGTGGGCGAGAACACCATGTCTCTCAGCCGTAGTGGTGGAAGCTCATCCAGTGGCGTGTCCAACTGCGCCTTATCTGGAATTCCAGAAATGGAAGGAAATGATCAGCATCCCAATAGTGAACACAATTTGGACATACTACTTTTAGCTTCTTCTAGGTTCCAACGTACAATTAACAAGATGCAAGAGTTTCTTTTTCCATCCCAACAGAATCAGACAACTGGGCCTCACTTGTCAGTCATGCATATATATGATGCATCATGTCCTTTTTGTGTTTGCTTTCTAGCTTGTCGTCCTTATCAGGTTTCCACCCTACTATAGCCATGATGCAGAGCGTTGATTGGGATCATGAGAATGAGATAGTGACAAAGCAAGGCCATGGCTGCATGTAGCAAGGTTAGCAGCAGTGGTCGATGAGTCACCTTGGGATGCCGGCGGGAGGAGGCCCTTGTCGCAGAGCGCCGGGAACGCCATGTAGGCGACGAGGCAGGCGGCGGCGCCGGTGCGCAGGACCAGCGTCGGCACGCCGAGCTCCTCCGCCACCAGCTGCATCCCGCGCAGGTTGGAGTCCACCACCAGGCACGCCGGGCGGGCCTCCTCCTCGGCGAGCGCCTGGCGCAGGCGGTCCCGGAACGGCTCCCGGAGGCGGTCGTTGATCCGCAGCAGCGCGCCGGCGAAGTCCGCGTCGCTGCCGGACGGGACCAGGTCGCCCGACGCCACGCCCTCCCCGACGGGGACGAAGCGGAACCCCGCAGCGGGGTGGCGCGCCGGGTCGGGCGCGTTGAAGGCGGCGTGGAAGACGGTGACGCCCAGGCCGCCGCCGCCGCCCCGCGCGTGCAGCGCCCCGGCCAGCTGCAGCATCGGGGTGAGGTGGCCCTGGAACGGCAGCGGGAACATCAGGACGCGCCGGCGGCGTCCACTACTACCGGAGCCCGCCGGAGACGCCTCCGCCGTCGCCATGGCTCCTCTGGCTGGCTGCTCAAGAACTAGCTTTGCGGGCCTGCAGCCTTGGAGATCAGGTCGAGGGAGAACGTAACGAGGAATCTTGGCGTCCGGCGAGCAGCTCAGCTGGGGGTGTTATAAAATGATTTGACCTGAAGCGATCGGGATAACGATCGATCGATGGGTCACATCGAGACGGGATCGATCGAACAAAAAAAAATCTCAAGGAATTGCGTTCGCGTTGGGAGGAAGATGCACGAGATCGTCGGGAGGATTTGATCTGCGAGGTCAGTTTGGGAAACGCAGGATTGCAGGAAGCTCTTTGTTTGGAGCTACCCCTGTCCGTTTGCTTTTGCAAGGCAAAAGGGAAGGACTGGACGGCTGTTTTCTTCACGTTTTCTTTTTTTTTGAAACAATTTTCTTCACGTTTTCTGTGGCGTCGTATCGCTGCACTGTACAGTACTGTAGTAAAACAAAAGACTACAGTGCGTCAGAGTATCGTTTTTTTACATTATGCTATATAGTAACGCAGAGTTTTACTGTGCTGCATGAGTGACTTGCATGTGGTATGGCAGGAATCATTTGGCACGTGCGACAAATGTTGCTGGTCGATCGACTCCTGCAGCGTGTCGTAAAGACGGTCTCAATAGTTTTATGGTACAGTTATCAAGATTAGAAACTAGATAATTGTACCAGATGAGTTTTATGGTGATAAAACTTCTCTCCCACATTCCATCAAACTCCCTCCTTCTCTCTCCTAGCTATATCAGCAAAATTGATAATGTAACTTAGAATTTAATGCCATGAAACTCTCCATGAAACCTCCATTGAAACTGACCTAAGGAGTACATTCAAGAATGAATGAAGTTGTCGGCAATGCCCAACTGTCCAAGGAACGAAAATCTTGGGTCCAATTGAATAGTGGGGTGGTTGCATATTTGCATGGACTAGCAAAATACCCGTGCGTTGCTACGGTTAAACAATTATTATATTATTTTTTAAATCTTACAAAGTTTTTTTATTTTTTCTACTTATGTTTTACTACATCATATATTCATCCACCCTGACATAGTGCAGCGATAATGGTTGACCATGTGTACTCATTCCTCTCTGTCATACCTTCAAAGAATTTTACTGCAGTGTCAATCATACTCATACCTCTAGTATACATTAAGTATGGAGGTGCCGATCACCACATCCCTCTCAAAGCCAGCCTTATGGACAAGAGTGTGGATACTCTCTAGAATGTTGAGATTACAAACATTACTTATAGCTGAAAGCACAGAGACAAGGTTTGGTTGCTCTGGTGACATTCCTTCATAGTGCATCATGCGAAATATGTCCCAAGTTACCATGCTGCTCAATCAGAACACACCTAGAAATCATCACCGTCCAAGAAAATGTGTATCTGTTCAAATAGATTCCTCGTATCCATCATCTGTCGTCTATGGCAGTACCCAGTAAGCATCGTGTTTCAGGAAGATACATCCCTGCTCGGATTGCGACGAACAACCTGCGCGCAAGGGTGAGTAGCCCGACAGCAGGATGGTGCCCGTGCGCAGGTTCCCGCCGGATATCGTGTCGGCGAGCAACCTCGCCGCGTCGGGCATGCTGTTATTGCAGTAAGCGAATATCATGGAGTTCCAGGCGATGATATCGCGGAAGGGCATGGCGTTGAACACCTCCCTGGCCTCGCTCAAGTGGCCGTGGCGGCCGAGCTCCCGGATGCGGGCGCTTTGCGCGGAGGTGCCGGACGTCCACGGAACGCACCGCGCTGGGATCGGCGCCGCGGCTCTAGCGGTGGCGGATGAGAGGAAGCGGCGGAGGTTCTGGCGGCGAGGCATCGAGGGAGTGCTCCATTTGATCGGAAAAAACACCATCGGCGGCCAAAGTTCGAGCACCGGTTATGGGCGCTCGCTCGCGTCGCCGTTGCCGCCGCGTGCGCTCGCGCCGCCCCCTGCCCGCTCGCTCGCCCCGGTGCGTGCTCGCTAGCGCCACTACCGCCGCGAGCACGAGCGCTTGCGCCCCTCCTGCCGCTCGCTCGTCCCGCCGTTGCTGCCGCGAGCACTCGCGGCGCTCCTGCCGCTCGCTCGCGCCGCAGCAAACCGATTTTTTTGTCGATTCGTGCTGCTTCGATTCGTCGATTCTCTTCATGCTTCGACTTTGGATTACGGGGACGGGGAATCCGTAGCGGCGAGGGACGGCGATGACACTCGGATGGGAGACCGAGATGGAGGGGAGCGGTCGAGCGGAAGACGGAAAGCAGGGCTGGAGGCGCGGAGATACTGATGCGGGGCCCACGCGTCAGGACGGACCAAAGTGAAACGTACCGCAGAATCCGTCCGCTTTTTAGAAATAGGTAAAGATGTAACATATAGTCCTTGAATTTCTCGGAAAAAAAGGGCTGGCCGAAAAGAACACACACAGCGTCTATATCCAAATTAAAGGGGATCACAGCATAACCCTAGGCTAGGCTACCACATTGTGCAGAATTTTGCTTTTGTAAAGCTAGACCTCGATCTGTCCCGGAGAACGGGAAAGAGGCTGGAAAATTCACAAAAAGAACTTGCATATGCTGTGACTATGGAGGTGACGAATTTGGAGCAGTGGCTCAACACTTCGTGGAAGTATGGCCACCCAATTACTGAATGGGATAGGGAGCAGGAGAAACTGGTCCAAGCTAACGAGATAAAAAAGCCCTGTTCTCGGCGCCGGTTGGTAAGGAGCTGAAGGACGGCTAGAGAGAAACTTGGGTCGAATAAAATAGTGGAGTAATTGCATGGATCTAACGGGGTGTAATTTGAATTCCTTTAAAAGAAAGCCTAAACATTTGATTGCCCTTGCTAGGTGTAAAATTTAGACCCTTGATTTAAGAAATACTAATCACTACCTCACAACCAAGTAATCTAAACCCTTTCATTAATAAGTGAACCACCACCGGCGTGATATCTGACCATTTGATTATCTAGTGTGAAAAGAAATAAGCCCATTTTATGGTGCTTTTTATTTTTTGAAATAAGCCTATTTTTTCTACCCAATGTGGTGATAGTGTTAATTTATTTTGTTAATGTATAGATTTCGTAATATGAAAGATGACACCACAAACCATATAGTAACAACAACAATGTAATAGTCATCAATTCTCTTTATAATAAAGATCCTGTTGATGCTCCAACTAAACATAATTTATTTCACACAATATAAGATATCTTATTGGTAATGTTTGTTAATGCTCCACCTAACATATGAGTATTTCCCATAAGACCACATCTTTCAGTAATAAATGATGTGGTCACACGGGATCTTGAGAAATCTAGGTGACGACCAAGAAGCTCTCTGCCTCTCTGTACAAAATAATGATTTAGGAGTGTCGCTGTCTGTTTTCAATTTGTTGGATGTCTCGTTGTTGTCAAGTTTAATTTACAGGCACGTGGTTATTTGAGTACACTAGAAAAGAGGTCATGAGTGCGAGTTCATAATTGAGATTATATCACTGTCGGTTTTTGAACCAACAATTAATGAGCGACAATTATAGCCAATCTATGTTGTTTGGAACCGGCAGTAATAATACTGCTTCTCTCTAATTTTCAAAAAAAAAACTGCTTCTCTCGGTCACCGAAAGGATGATATAGTATAGAGAAAATTCCCTATTTAACATCGATAAAGTTGAGATTTTCTTATTTGACACTGAAAATTTTCAACTTTCTTATATAACACTAAGTTGAACTTATTCCATATTTGACACTTTTGTCCATTCCATAGTTAACTCAACTCACATGAACAGTAATGTGTGAACTCTCCCCTCTCTTTTCTAGGCTAGAATGACTATCAAATCACCTCCAAAATTCATTAAATCTGACTCCACTGACATCTAACTCCATTTGAGTGGTTGGGTGATCTAACTGATTCACTTTCCAATATTACTAGTTTTCTCCAAATATAGTACATACTCACATATATTACACACACACACGTTTACCTCTGTGAATGCACACAACCAATCTCATCCCTGTGGATGTCTCAATACGTGACAAATCTTGCAGTTGACGAAGTCACTACAAGTGATACATAAATCTCTACTGCTAGTACTGTTTGGTTCTCCGAGTAACATCACCTTGGGACTGACCAACCATGGCTTATTCATGTCCCCTAAAGTAAGAGCGATGTATTTGTCAAGTGTATATATGAATTTTTTTTGATTTTTCAAACGATCAGTTTTCAATTCTCAATCAGTGGCCTGTACTGCCCATCTTCTTCCTCCTCCGAAAACTCGTCTCCAATGTCTTCTCCGTCGCTGGAGACGCCCTGCCACACTAAATTGCTCCTTTTAAGAGATCCCTGGCGCCAACTTTGTCAACCTACCATCATCCGCAAACCACAGGTAGTGGCGCCTTGATCAAGTCAGATGTTCCAAGAGTCAGCTGCTGCTTGGTCTCAGCTGCACATGACAGTGTTCCAGATCCCGTCTAGATCTGCAACTGTCCGAGGTATCAAACTGCTCTGAGTCTGTTCCTTTCAAAATAAAAAACTCTCGAGTCTGTCATCATCTGCATCATGTGTGGTTATCTGAACTCTGAAGCATGGGAGGTTGAAAAAAATCTGGGGTTCCATTGATCGATGTAAACAGGAATATCAAATGGAACTCTGTTGTTTTTGTATGCATTTTTTTTAATGGGAAATGCATTGTTTAGAGCACTAGAGCACCCTGTACATTTGCCAAGTGCTCGTCCACAGCATTGCCCGTCATGATCTCTGATGATGAAATGAAACCCCAACCACATGAGCGTACAATGCTGCGTACTCTATTGTTATTTGTCAGAGAGGTCTTATAGGTGCTTTCTTGTAACTCTCTCCTTATCTCCTATTAGCATATATATATTATCCAATTTTTTAGGTTGTACATACTCAGTGGGTCTATCGGACCATAGAAATGGAATCCTATGCGTCGAGATATGTAGCTGTAATATTCTCTAAATATTATAAACATATTGTAAATCCCGATGCAATAATGGATGGTAGGAGATAGACTCTACTGAGCATGTATACGTGAGAACATATTTGTGGAGTATGCAATGATCTTCCGAGTCTATAAAGCAATATGCAGGTCAAAATAGTGAAAGGAGATAGCAATGCTTAATTGGGAGCCAGAAACGACAATGTTTGTAAAGTCATGCTAATGATGCTCGATACAACTATTTAACCATGATATCCAATCCAATTACTAAAAAAATATTTAAATATTTTTTAAATTTAAACGTCATCCTAGATACAATCAATTTGACGATAGATACAGCTATCCAACTCTATGTTAACAAAATGACATATATATTTATATATATATATATATATATATTCCTTCTAAAAAATGGCATATCTTCTTTTACTTCCACTTGCACCCAATTGCCATTGATTGGGCGGGAGATCCATTTGATTAACCTTGCACGATACTATTTTCATCAAATATAGTACAAATACAGACTCACATATACGCAGGCATATTCAGCCTTATTCATAATGGACATATACAAACCTTAGCTTATCATTATGAAATCCTACAAGATACTAAGCCGGTAAGTTTTGTCATTGATAAAGTTTCTTCGAATTGCATCATGTTTGTACCATACAACTTTTACTTTTTGCACGTCTCCAAAAGCAAAGGTGATGCTATTTGTCAGGCATATGAAAATTATAGATTTTTCATGTGATCATTTTGTTTTTTCCTGATGCTCAATCAACCGCACATCTTTATCCTCCAAATACTAATTTTCTATCGTTTCACCTCTCGTGTAGCCCCATTCTCACCTTTTACCCATCCACACCTTTCGGGTCGTGCTTACACAGCTCGCGAAACTTTGCGTGCCGGGTCGGGCTGGCACAAGCTCGCCTCCAGAGGAGCCCAGCAACGGCCCGCAGGCACGACAGGCCTAATTGTACCAGGCCAGCCTGCTCCTGACGCGTGACGAAGTTGTCTTTTGTTGTTGTTTGAACGAAACGGAGACAGAAAGACAGTGGAAGCCGTTTTGTAGTGCCTTTTGTACTCACCAGGTCAATTCAAGTAGATGCCCCATCTTATATCAATTTTTTTTAAGAAATACTACAGACGCAGACGCTCACAATACGCACACACACTTATTCATATGAATACACGCACGGAACCCTATCTCTATGAGCACCTCCGAGAGACTGAGACGGCAAATCTTCAAGATTGACAAAGTCACCACAGGCGCCTCGCTGTCGATGGAAACATCGCCTACCACTGAAAGCACAACGTCATTAAATCCTAGAAAATTCGCTCCTATTGGGAGTTGAACCTAGGACCTCAGGTGCTACTAGGCTACAAGCCCTTTCTTCTTTTTACCTTCCGCACCACTTTTCATTATTTTCAAATTTATTATTCTATTGTATATCTTTTATTTTTATTTTAGTTTTCATTTTTTTTCTTTTTATATTTAATTTTCTAATTTCCTTTTTGTTTTATTTTCCTTTTATTTTTGTTTTCTATTTTTTGTTAAAACAATCCTCTATTTTTATTTAATTTTATCTTTTTTCTCTTTTTATTGATACTAATTGTTTTATTTTTTTATTGTTTATATTTTACTTTTATTTGTAACTTTTTATTTATTCTTAAACTTTTGTTCCTTTCTTTTTGTGTTTCTTTTACTTTTCCTTTTTTATATGAGGGTTTCTTTTCTTTTCTTTTCTTTTTATACTACTTGCTTAACTCTATTTTTTTAATTTTTATATCCATTTATTTACTTTTTATTTAGTTTTTATAAATATTTTTATATACTTTTTTGCTAATTTTTGTCGTTTTGCCCCTTGTTCGTCGATAAGGATAATTTTTTTGTGTGTAAGAAAAATTTATTCGTGATATTAAATTATTTTTTCGATTTGTATACGAAATTGTTCCGTGATGTGACCTCATTTGTTCATGTTATTTAATTTTTAAATATTTGCAATTGTAACTTTTTTGTTCGACTAGTTTAATCATTTTGTTCATATAAAGCAACTATTTGTTCTTGTCGTTAAAATATTTATTCGCATTAGTTAAAATTAGTTATATTATATTATAAAATATTATTTTATAAAATTATTTAAAATATAGTCAAGTGTGGTTTTAATTTGAAGATCTTGTCATAAGAAAGATTATGATAAAATTAGAATATAACTTAGATACTCGGTTTGAGATTTATGACTTTTTTTATGGTGAGCGTCCCTTGCACGTGGAGTCATATAATCGTCTGATTTTATATTTTTACTTTACTAACACGTCGCTTTCAGTTTTTCTTGGATTGTGTATATGTTGCATGTGGTCATGATTACACTACGTTGTTGACTTTTTTCCATAGAATAATTTGTTCACCTTCATAGTTATTTTGTTCACTCGGTAGCTTAATTTGCTCGTAATGGTAAAAAGTATTTGTTCGGTAGCATGGCATTTTGAGTTTTTGCGTATGTTTTCTTATCTGTACGTATGTGATCACACAGGCTGGAGAGAGGTGGACGGCAGCACCTAGCATAAAACGTGCCTCTGCAGCACGTATAATAGCTTAGCAGGCCGGAGAGAGGTTTTAGTCTCACGCTTAGCAGGCCGGAGAGAGAATTTGGGCCGCGCGCTTCAGGCGATAGAGTCCGATTTTGTCACCTCAAGCGATATCTAGACAAAACCGGGCCACGTTCGTACCGGGCTGGCCCAGAACGGCCCAGATGCACCGTTGCAAACTGGGTGGTGGGCTGGCCCAAAACACACGGCCCAAGTCCTACCACCACGTAGAAAAAGCGAAGACCCCACGCGCTTTCTCCTTTGTTCCGGGGTCCCACTCCCACCTGAGCTCATATGCACACACGTGCTCACCGACCCCCCAAACCCCGCGCCCATTCCCCACCTGCCGGCACGGCACGACCAAGAATCCAATCCAATCCCCCGCAAGCCATGGACGGCGACATCGCGGCCGGCGGCGGCGGCGGCGGCGGGAGCGGCGGGGGCGGGGGCACGAGCATCCACGTCACGGCGCTGGACGGCATCGTGAACGTGAACTCGCTCTTCACCCTCGCCGCGTTCGTGGGCCTGGCGTGGCGCCCCTCCTCCGACGGGCCGGGGCTCGCCGCCGGCGCCGACCGCACGGGCAACCCCTGCGCGGCCGGGGACCGCGCCGAGTCCGACCTCGTCTCCTTCCACGTCCTCGCCTTCGCCTGCTTCCTCTTCTCCAGCCTCGTCGCGCTCTGCCTCAAGCAGCTCGTCCGCACCTTCCCACCGCAGTACCGCCGCGGCGCCGGCGCCGGCTCTGGCTCCTCCGTCCTCGGCCGGACGGCGCGGATCAACCGCGCCGCGCTCCGCGTCGGGATCCTGGCGTCCGCCGTGGGCTCCGTCGCCGGGTGCGGCTTCCTCATGATGGCGCTCGTCAACGTGGTGCAGGTGAAGCTCGGCCGCCTCGGCTGCGGCGCCGGCGGGTCCGCCGCCTGGGCCGCCGTCGTGCCGCTCGTCACGCTCGTCCCCGCCGCCATGCTCATCTACATCGGCATCGTCTTCTACGCCTTCACCCGCTAGCGGATCGAGAAGCAAGAGCAGAATCTGGTGTTTGAACCAGATCTCGTCTGTGAAATGGAATCCTCAGATCTTGTGTGTGAACTTGTCTGTACAATGCAGCTGACGTTTGTAAATTATATATGCTTATGATTGTGTTTTCTGGTGTGCTTACTTTGAGCAAAGTGAATCTGTTGCAAACTTTTATCTGCGTTCTGCAAGTTGGACATGGACTGTACGTCTGTACTTGCGAAGTTAGTCAGGTGTGCCACGAGTGTTAAGTGAAGCAATGATGGAGCTCAGCTGCTGGTTGGTCTCAGCCTCAGTTGGATATGAAACTGTCTCAGATCTGCATGTGTACCAGGTCCCAAGCTTTGAGTTTGTCATTATCTGCATTGTGTAAGGTTTTCTGAACTCTGAAGCATGGGAGGTTGAAAAATCTGGGGTATAACTTCAATCGATGGAAACAGGACTATCAAATGGACATTTTTTTTGTTTTTTTTTTTGTGGAAGATGCATTTTTTATTTTTTATTTTGAATGAAAGGGAAGATGCATTATGGTTTAGAGCACCCTGTACATTTGCCAAGTGCTGCCCTGCTCATCCACAGCATTGCCCATCATGATCTCCTTCGGCCCTGTTTGGAACCGCGGCCGGGAGAAGCGGGTCTCCCGGATAAGCTGTACAAATATTGAAATAGCGTTTATTTGAGAAGCGGGTCTGAACCAGCTTCTGCGTTTTAGTACAAATGGAGGCGGTGGGGAGAAGCGCGGCCAAAAAAAAAAAAGCTGCGAAAAAGCGCGCCGTTTTGCTTCTAGTTTCAGCTTATTTTGGCCATAAGCTGGATTTAAGCGGTTCCCAACAGGGCCTAATCACCTGAGTGTTGATTTGGCCCGCCACAAGGAGCCAGCCACGTAGAAAACCTTGCTGGGGAGGCCTGCCACAAGGAGCCAGCCAAGTAGCCATCGAAGCGAGACAGCTGGTTGCTCTCTTAGTACCGACAGCTGACTAAAAAATGTTGAGTTCCACATCAACATTTTTGTTTGATTTCACAAAATACTGCAGCTTGAAGTTTCAGAAAAATGCGGGCAATATTGTAGCATTAGTACTATCTAGGTCCTGATTCAAAAGTACTTGCAGCGTATGAAAATTCTTCAGAGGTCTTGTGCCATGTGCAAAATTTAAAACCCTATCCCACTGGGGGGCCTGTGCATATGACCCATCTTATCTTATATTGAAGCAGTGTATAAAATGTTGTCTTATATACAAGATAATCTTACCACCATGGCATACATGAAGTCAATGTCAGGCAGCACTTCAGGACATCTGACACAGACAACTTCTTTCGTCGACTTGTAAGAGCTTGCCAGAGAGAGCTATTAGCCTATAATATCAATTCATTGAAGCAAAACTTTCAGTACAAATACAATACCGTTTGATATACACGGCTCATACTTGGGCATGCAGAACAGAATTTGATTGATTTCATTTCACAAAGGCTCACTTCAGTGCACTATATCGCAAGAAACCACGGCCATCGTCTCCTCCAAGGTAGTAAGGTTTGAACATCATATGACAAAACCAAGCACTAGGATGTGTCGTGAAGTAAGAGTAAGCACGTCTGTACATGGTCTGACGGCAAGCGTCGGCGTCAGCCAGCCGAGCTGATTCGCCGGCGACGTCGAGGAGAGGAGGTGCGGCGTTATGGACGTTCTTCACCCGCTCGAGTAGTTGGGTGAATTGGGTGCCTGTTTTCTACTTATTTAGTTTTTTTCTCCACACCACTTCGAGGCCACCTGTTCAATTTCCTTGATTCCTATGTTGCCACTGCCACATATAGTCAAATATATTAAATCCTATGGAGACAAAGCTATTTCAACCAAACAGATCCAGCTACCCGAATCAAGATGGCGACATCTTCAACAAGAAAACAAACAACTCTATCTCTTCTGGTTCTACCCTGCCTAAGCACTCCTAATGCTAGCTCCACACGATCTCAGAATCACTGTGAGGAACTAACACATTTATTTTTGAGATCTTCGCACCCCAAGCAATTATTGATATCACGTCTCTAACTTGTGACAGTGAAAATTCGACGAATGTAGGTGGAACAACAAACAGCAGACCGCGCACAACAGCATCACTGTGAATGGTGGCTGCAATAAAAAGCATACGAGTTTTCAGCATAAAGGTGGCCATTACAAGCAATGTACATCTACAGTTTTATTGGCTACATCAAGAGATGAGATTGGTATATTTAAGAAAAGACAAAACACATGTATATCAAAAAGGAAAGAAGGATATCTCACCACAAAGCTTGCAACTCACTGACATCCGGTTATTCTCGCCCAGTCAACAAACTGCATTCCTCCATACACATTATTGGCAAAGCGCACGCCAACAGTGAATGCCAGAGAAGCAGCTGGGACACGCTTGGCAACAGGTGACGCCTCAACCAAGCGCTCCAGTCCATTAATAATCTGATAACGTGTGTTGGACGAAACACCAAGGAATACACCTGCAACAATCAGGACGATTTATTGTTTAGAAAGCTTCAATAGATGCAATCAAGAATATCAAAACATGAATCCTATGAGAACATCTGAGTGACAACCAGCGAAAATAACTAGCTTAACAGAACTGCAGATTTTGACTAGTGTAAAACAGAAAGTTCTAATCATGTGATCACAGTAAACTTTGAACAGATGTATATGAATGCCACGGGTGAAACAAGACATTGATTTCTAAAGAGACTGGCTAAATATCAGTCGTTGTTATCATATTTATACAGCATGGCTTTCATAAAAAATTACATCCCGTTGAATCAACACACCCTCATTGTCACTTCACAAGTCTTAATTCACTATCAGTGTTCAAAACAAAGTCATCCAAACAAACAAATAAGCATTTGAGAAACTTAAAATACAGCACAAGAGCCATTCAAATTCAGGAGCGGTGCACGCGGGGGAAGGTCCATCTAGATGAAACAAATTAAAAAAGAATTCTTTTTTAAGAGAAGACCTAGATCTACTAACACACGTATATTCATAAGAAACTAAATTTTGTACATGATCATGTGTCCAAAATATATAAATTCAGTGAATGCGTTCTGTAAAGAAACCTCCACATATTTTGTTCAACCTCACAGGGACGAAAGAGAAACATAAATCTGACAATATGCACGTGCAAAATAATTCAGATATGAAAAGGTCATAGGACAATCTGGCTGGTCACCCTTACCCCACAAAGCAGAAGTTTTGAGAAGAGGAGGAACAGGTACATCATTCTCTGACTTCTTAACACTCCTGCGGTACAAATTTCAAGGAAACAACAAAGTCAGAGAATCTAAATAAACAATTTGAGAAGAGATTGCTAAATTTGATCACCATAAACATCTTAATTTTTATAAGGACAGAAAGGTAAAAGAATTGTACTCTTTTGTATTATAGTTGTGTATTTTAAAATCAGAACTTAAAATTTGTTATAGCAAACTAAGTTCAGAAAAGATCAGTTTACTTTGATCTCCTTGTATATCAGAATGAATACCAAATAAAACTCTATATAAGTTGGTTCACAAGCACCATGGTTGGTACTTGGCAACATACTAGCAATTGTAAGAACTTAATTGCAACTGATAGTGATTTAATGAAATATATAGCTGAGATATATAATGTAAGTTAGCATAAATGCCTAATGAGCATTGAATGAAGTATTTCAGTGGCCATGTGGTCCCTCCTGTTTACTCTATCCATAAAATCAAAGTGGTAGTCATCTCCTGTATAACAAAGACAATAAATCTACGTCTGAAATAGGCATTTGCATATATACATCTGATATTTTGGGGGAGATATCTACTGCAATCACCATTAGATGCGCGTTCAAGCACTCTCTTTTGTTTGGGCTACCAAATCAACATGATAAAATTCATAAAAATAAAAAAATAAAATTATGTGGTCTATGGAGCATTCTAGCACCATTTAATTCTCACACTCAAAACAAAAGGAATAATTTTGAAGAGAATACTAGAATTTGTTATTAGATTTTCATTTTACTTTGAACTTATCATTTGTCAGAATTTTCCTCATTTCGGTTACTCTCTCAACATAATGAATTTGAACATCATAATATATACACAGATTGTATTGAGCAGTATATCATCAGAATTTTTAAATTATTCCGCACTAATTGGGTACCCCTGAAACTGATAGCATAATTGCACGCACATCACCCATTTGGAACTAAATAACAAACTAGGATCTGAAGAATTAATTAGCTGGGTGTTCCATTTTTATGTGCTATTGATCTTTCTTTTATCTATCCCTCATAATCCTAAATCATGATGACAGGATCTGAAATATTTGGCTATACTTTCACATGGCAATTCTTATCAACTCCAATTATCTTCATGTATCTCTTCTTTTGGACAAAAGTCTTCCTATATTATTTATTGATGAATGATGATTCAAGAAAAACACAAAAGGCACACGATATTGTCGAGCTCCCAACCAAGCTCCATCACAAGGTGCAGTTCTCATCCTACCAATCAATGTTATTCAGTCGTCCGACTAATCGCGATTAGTCATCCTAGTCATACTGAGGCGACTAGGTAAAACCCCGAATAGTCGGACTTATCGCCCGATTAATCGCGACTAATCGCCCGATCAGGACCTTATCGGTGTCGATCGCGACTAATCGCCCGATCAGGACCTTATCGGTGTCATGTCGACTAGGTTCGATTGGACGATCATATAACATACCATCATTAGTTGCTAGTTAGAACCTATACCAAACTCCAGTTCAGTAAACATACTAAGGCCCTGTTTGTTTCAGCTTCAGGGCACTTTTGAACTACTAGTTTCGGGATGTCCAAAACCTGAATGCCCCCAAAAGCCAGAAGCTGGAAAGCATGTGGCAGGGTGCTTCTGGCTTGTGGCTTTTGGAGGCTTTTGGTTTTTGGAGATCCCAAAAGCCAATGGTCTAAAAGTGTCCAAAAAGCTCAACTAAACAGTGCCCAAACAAGCCAATGAACCACCCAATATGTTTGTAATAACAGTCTATATAGCTATCACCTGATAATTGAGTAACTGAAAAATAAGCAGGTAATAGATAAACACTGATAAAGCAACCAGTAATGAGCCTTATAATGCATAGACTTTAATATAACCTAGTCTGTACACATGTTTTTGCAGTCTACTTGAACAGATTACAAATGGTCATGCAAGCAAATGACACAAGGCAGGATGCAAGTCAAGTATGTTCCTTTTCCAGAAAATAAAATGAAAGAATAAAAAAACTGGACCACATATGTTTGTTAAATAGAACAACAAGATGAGACAGCAAAAATATAAACATGATAAGAATTTTCATGATAGCAAATATAGTACAAGGAGAACAAAATTACCTTTTGGCAGTCATTATCAAATTAGCAATCCCTTGTCCCACAATTCCACAAAAGAATCCAACACAGCCATATAAAACTCCCTGTTCTCAGAGCAAATACCTCAGGCATCAGAAGAGACAGATAGTTGCTAACATTTCTGGGTGAAAGTTAGCAAGTAAGCCAAGTACTGCACTAAACAAAGATTTACCTTAAAAAAGTATGTCCCAATCCGTTGTTGTACAGAAAATTTGCATCCAGGCCTTTCAGCTTCAAAAACACTGCAAGAATTAACTTCTGTGAGCATTACTCAAATGAATGGTGGAATGCACTAATGAGGAAAAAAAATGAACAGCATTGTCATCATATGATAGTGGTGAAACTACAAGTCACGCATTAATTCTGGAGGTTATAGAAAAAATAATATAGGCACTTGGCCATATGAGGATTGATATTATGAAGGCTCTTGTGTTCCTGTCTAAAATAACAAAGATGTACTCCACGCTTGAACAGAAGTTCTAAGCTACAAGATGGAAATTGGAAACTAAACTTCAACTGTCATGTGAGATAATCATTAGATGATTTATGATAATTTCGAAATCAATTATTTATAAGCTGACTTCCACCCCCAAGAAAAATCTTAAACGCAGATTTCCAAGGTTTCAGAATGTTTTTGGGAATGAAAAATCCAAGGTATGCCAAGTAAATGACCATGTACACTAGTTATTGTTCAGGACCCACCTGCTTGGGAGGGCATCATAAGCATGCCTAACACGCCCAAGGAGACCTTGTGATGCAGATCCACCACCGAATCGAGCATATGGTGCCAACATGCCGACTAAAGCTACATTAACAACTACTCCTACCAACATATCTGCTGCATACAGCTCAAACTCTGACCAAAACTCCTCCCCTCTCTTCTGAACCTCTGCAAATGTCGCGCAACATGTATCGATAACTATCTGCAGCATATCCGACGGAACACATGATCAAAACCAAATCAACAAACAACCATCAGTATCAATGCACAATACTAGTAAAACAAACAACCGAGCCTACCTCCGTCCCGATTTTGAAGAGGAATGCAGGATCAAGCAGCATTCTGTTCCGGAGAAGTGCGCAGGACCTAATGGCAGGTCCCAGGGGCGACGCCTTCCACACCCAACCAGCAGAACAGTTTCATGTCAGCGGAATCACAATCGGATCACCCCATCAACAATGAGAAGACTGCAGAGGTTACCTGCATGTCCAGGTATCTGAGCAGCAGCAGCTTCTGAATGCCGACGCTCTTGGCCGCCTCGACCATGTCCGCGGGCAAGCTTGGCAGGCTGACCCCGCGCTTCTCCGCCTCCTGCACCACCTGGTCGAAGCTCAGGATGGGCCCGAACTCGTCCTTCCCCTCCTCGCCGTCACCCCCGCCACCCCCGCCCCCGCCATCCTCCCCGTCCCCGCCGCCGCCGCCGCCAGGCGGGAACTTGCCGTTCCCGCCAGCCCCGTCATCGACATCAGCGCCACCCGCCTTGTCGTGCCTCCCCGGAAGCGCGACGGGCTGAGCCGCCGCGGCCACCTGCTCAGTGGCGTCCCCGGCCTCCGGCACGGCGACGGCCGGGCCAGAGGTGACCGCGCCGCCATCCGCGCTCGCCCGCGGCGGCGGCGGCGGCGGCAGGTCGGCGCGGACTCCCCTGGCGGCGCCCCACCTCCTGGCGCCTGGGCGGAGGCAGCCGCCCCGCCGCCCGAGCATGTCGGCGGCGGAGCGGCATTTGGCGGCGCCGACGCCGCAGCGGCCGTGGAGGCGCGCGCCCGCGCAGGAGAACGCCATGCTCATGGTCGCCTCCGCTCGCCGCCGCGCTCCTGCGAACCCGCACGCGCGGAGATAGAGAGAAATGGTCAGATTGGGGCGGCTTAAACAGCCGCGGGAAAAATTCTGCGCGGCGAGAGGAGGGAAGCGAGCGCGCACCGAAGGTGGATCAATGAGATTCTGGGGGAGTTGGATGGATTCGGCTGGGGAATAGCGGGATTGGAGGGGAAGGGGAGAGGGGTTGGTGGGGATTGGTGGAGTGGCGGCTGGCGGCGCGGCGGGAAGAAGCAGCGTGGGTGTGCGGGCTCGGAGTGGTGGTGGTTGGGGGAAGGGCGGCCGGAGGGTGTGCGGGCCGTGACACGGACAGTCCGGCCCACGTTCCTGTCCGTTGCGCAGCGGGGCTATGACAGGTGGGGTCCTAGGGCCGCCCAGTGGGGTTTTTTTACTTTTTTTTTTCTTTGGCTCCTGGTCAACCGCGCTCGTGACCTCGTATGGGTTTTTTTTAAAACACGTTAAAGACGTCGCGTCTCATTCACACACATTTATCCGTATAAATACACGCATGTAACACTACTTTTATAAGCACCTTCGAGAGGCTGAGCCGGTAAATCCTCGAGATTGACGAAGTCACCATGGGCGTCTCGCTATCGACGTGAATGTCGCCTACCACTGAAAGCACAACGCCGTTAAACCATACAAAATTCATTCTCATAAAAAATCGAATCCAGGACCTCATATGCTATTGAGGTTCTTGTAACCACTGGGGTACAATCTTTCACGATCTCATATGGGTTCTTGATTCTTAGTTAATGATTTTCTTTGATCCGGCTAATTGGATCCGCAAGCTGCAATTGTTTCGTCACGGTACTCACGGTGCTAAGAGTTCCGCACGTTTTCTCTGGATCTAGCTTACTTCGATAGTGATGGGCGCAAACACCTCCATCGGCCATTGCAAAGGTCAGATCATACGGACCGTGACGTTCTTGTTTCTTGTTGCTTGGCAAAATGCCGAAGTATCTTACGCCTACGTGTGATGTTGATACGTTGCTTTGCCTGTGATAACTATTCTCACGAGTGATTGATCATGTAACCGTTCTTGCGTCTAAGATTACTAATTTGCTTCTCGAATAGTCTTTCCTAAACGAAATAGTCTTTCTTAACATTATTACTCCCCCGGTTCTTAAACATATGATATTTAGGATACGCAAATTTGTTCTTTTTTAAATTAAACAGTTTGTTCTAAACGTTATAAATCTGCTATCTATGGACGGAGGTGGTAGATAACAATAATTTTTGTTCCCATGAATTACTTGCTCCTAACATAAATACTACATCCATTCAAAATTATAATTCATTTTTATTTTTCTAAATACAAATATTTTGTTGTGCATCTAGATGTACACTATATCTAAATACATAGTAAAAATTACGTACCTAATAAAGCTAAAACGAATTATAATTTAGGATGGATATTTTATTTTAGGATTTTTTTTGCATTGTAAGTTGTAACTATATCGAGGTTAGATCTAGAGAAAAAAAACACATTTCAGGAGGGAGGTGGAAGGGACGAACACTTGTCAATGAATTCTAGTTAAAAACATGTCAATCTAATTGGAAATGTCGTTACACGTGCCCAGGGAGCTACATGTGAAAAGCTAAGGACAGAGCAGCCGTGAGCATGGGGACGACAAGGTGGGCGGCGGCTGAAGCGGCTCCGTCCGGCGCCGGCGATGTTTCGGGCTTCTTCTCCGTGCTTCCCTCGCCGTCGCCGCCGTCCTGATCAGTTAGTTTTGTCAACAAAGCGAAAAGCATCTGCTGAGTGATCTGTGAAAGGTTAGACAAAATATAATGAAATCAAGCTCATCGTATGCTCGTCATGGCAACCCTATGCATTGCATTGTCATGTTTGTTGTGTTAAGGCGTCTCGTTGGTCCTCCGGATTCTCCGGTCAATGCGTGACAACACGCAAAATGCGTTCATGTCACGCGAGACCGATGTCACATCATACATGCTTCGCGTACCTTGGCTGCTGCCTCCGACGAGTCGCCGGCGGCCGCCGCGGCCGGAGCATCTCCTCCTCCTCCTCCTCCTTCCTCCTCCTGCATGCACAAGAAGCCAAAGTCAAACCTCTTCCACATCTGACTTAATTCACACGAACGATCGATGCATGGGCCATCAGCATGTGTGTGTGAAATCTAGTGAGCGAACCGTCGTCTTGTCATCGCCGTCCGTCGAACCACTCTCTGCCGCCGGCGCCCCCGCCGGTGATGGTCCGGCCGCGTCGTCGTCCCTCGTCTCTGCAGGTGCCTCCGCCTCCGCGTCGTGTTTCTTCGCGGCCTTGGAGGATTCAGGCGCTCTGGCTTCTTCGGCGGATGTCTAGGTGGCTGTCTTCCCCTGCATTATTACACAATGGCATTCATCATCAGGAGGAAGGCGCACCAAAGAAAGCCAGCGCGTGTTCGTCGAGCTACGCCGGTGAGGAAGGCGGCGTGCGCACCCCGTCTTTCATGAGTCCGACGTCGTACACCGGCGTGAGGTCCGCCTGGAAGAGCCCGAAGTTGCTCTCGGCGACGGGGCCAGGCTTGAGGTTCTCGTTGAAGAGCGAGAAGATGTAGGTCTCGAAGGTGTGCTTGGGCATGAGCGGCGTGCCCGACCCGGCGCTGGCCTCGCCGATGAGGTAGCGGTTGTACTCCGCCGCGTCGGCGGCGCTGACGCCGCCTGCCCGTCCTCCGCCTTGGACGGCCAGCCGGTCTCCCCCACCGCGATCTCCACGTCGCCGAAGCCGAGCTTCTTCATCGCCGAGTACACCGAGTCCAGCTGCGCCTCGAACATGCTGGTGTACGTGATGCCCGTGCCGGGGTCCGGCACGCCGGGGTTGGGCCGCGCCAGCGCGTACGCGAGCGTGTCGCCGTTGTACCCGAAGTACGGGTACGGGTTGACCATGAACGGCGACCTGGTCTGGCGGTGGAACTCGAGCATCGGCGCGAACACGGCGCGGTCGAAGCCGTCGCGGAACCGGCTGGCCGACGGCGGCTCGGAGACGGAGAGGATGCCCAGCGAGTGCGGCGTGGAGACGCGGATCCTGGGGTACCCCGCGGCGACGAGCGCGGCCTTGAGCGCGCGCATGGCGGGCACCAGGTTGTTGATGAGGGACTTGTCGGCCGTGGCCATGATCTCGTTCCCGACGGAGACGAGCGAGATGTCCGTGGCCGGGTAGTAGGGCGCGACGTTGGCGGACACCCACGCGGCGGCGCTGTCCTTGGTGGCGAGCTTGGGGATGTCGCCGTTGCCCGCGGTGACCATGAGCGCGATGCCCGTGCCGGCGAAGGCGCGGACCATGTCGGCGTTGGTGTCGAACAGCTTCACGCGGTCGATGCGGGTGCGGTTCGCCAGGAACGACGCCACCTTGGCCGGCGGCGGGAGGTTGTCGCCCTTGGTGCCGTAGTTGACGCCGATGGCGGTGGCGGCGTAGGGTGCTGCTACGAGGAGGAGGAACGCGGAGAGGACGGCGGCTGCGTGCCCTTGCCGCGACGGCGGCGCCATGGCGGTGGCCGGGGGAGGAGTATGGCCGCGACGGACTCCGGTCGAACAGCGAGCGGGTGGTGAGGGGCGTTCGGAGTTTTAACTTGTGGCTGTGGTTACTATTCGCTAGCTAGCTAATTATGGCTAGGCTAGGCTACTTATTACTGGAAGTAAAATTAAACATTCCTTTTTCACTTCTGTACTTTTTGAATGTTACTTTGATACCAACGATTCACCCGCCGCCCTAAGCTATACTGAAACTTTTTCAAATATTTTAACTAAGATGCAAATGCTAGAAATTAAGATTTAATTCGAGTATATTTTTTGTTTTTTTAAATCACATTTGAAATGTACCATGCGTTTTTATTATACTCATTCAACATTCTAGGTGTACAATAGCATTTTCATATAAAATATTAAATTAGTTTGTCCAGATTGTTGAATTAGGTTTTACCAAACTTTGAATCAAATTTTTGAATAAAAAATTTTGAATGCATATATGATGCATATTACAATTGTCATGCAAAAAGATGAACATGCTGCAAATTGTTTTGCAAAAGGCTTGAAACTTTGTGGTGCGAATTATTTAGTTCATTGACTGCATATAAAAAGACATAAATACTATTTTGATAATGGTGATTTGGTGAAAACAATTAGGCATCTCCAAGAGACTAGGTAAATGAAGATGAATAGGTAAAAATACAAAAGCGCAGGCAAAATCGCCATCCAACGGAATAGCTATCTTCCTCGGTTCGCTTTCTCCTTCGCCATCCCGTCTCGATCGGTAGCTTTCTTTGCCGATTCCTTCCCCGTTCGCCATCCCTTCTTCCCACGCGCGTTCTTCCCATTCCCGCGCGATCGTCACCCTCCCGTGCACCCGTTTTGGCGCGATTTCCTCCCGCGCGCAGTTCTTCTCCGCGCAGTGTCTCGCCCTCATCCAGAAAAGGCCACGTCGCGCCCCATCTAGGAGCCCCGCCTTCGCTCCAGCCACCCAGCTAGCCGCGCCTCCCCCGCCGTCGAGCATCCCCTGCCGTTGAGGATCCCCCACCGTCGAGGATCCCCCTGCCGTCCTCGCCATGTACAGGCCGCCGCGCCCAATCAACGGCGAAGGCCGCCGCGCCCAGTCGATGGCGGATCTTGGCACAGGGATGTGGATCCCTTCCGCCGCCACTCTTCCCTTTCCTAAGTCCGCGCAAGGAAGGTTCGATCCGGTGGCTCATCGCTCGAATGGAGAAGTTGATCAGTCCGGTGTTGGATTGATGCGGCGTCGAGTGCTTCCTCCGTCAAGCAGCCATGGTTGGTTGGCAGATGAATTGTTCGAACATGAGCAAGAGGACGTGGAGGAGGCATGCACTGGTGAGATATTTCAAGAGCCTTTCAAATTAGTTGAGACCAATTTGATAGAATCGTATTTGCAGTGTTGAAATATGCAATGCATACTTGGAATATTCTAGGAGATTGTGCAAATCACAAGAAACTACCTTTGCAATCCATAAGGATAAGGATAAGATCATGACAAGGTAGAGAAGGTTCTAGAAGACTGGAGGACATGTATGATTCATAGTTGTCATGCTTCATGGTGAAGTATGAAATGTTCTAGAGAAGAGATATTTGTATGATAGGATAAAGATGGAGAAAAGTCTAGAATTGTAGAAGAGTGTAGAAGGTGGACACATAGCAACACCATATGAGCCATTGAGTCCTATATATATGGGGTCACTCCCCCCCAAGCCATGTCAAGTAGAAGCCATTTGGAGATGGCATAGGTAGCCACCATGGATAATTCAGTGACATGCCATTGGATGACATGAGTAGAGTGTGGTAGGGTAGTTACATAAAAAGTGTAAGCGTTGTTGGGTTGTAAATAGAGAATTTGAGTTTATTGTAGAGAGTTGGTCTCCCATATTGGTGTCCAGGTGAAGATCTCATCGTTATAGTGTGGGTATAGGGTCCACGGAAAAGTGGTATCACACTACTTTGGTATCGCTTTTCGGAGTCGGTGTCAAGGTTAGGGACGCCGATTTCTCAACAATTGGTATCAGAGCAGATCCGTCAGGTACCGTCATTAGGAGGAGTTTGTGGTGAGTGCAGGGCACTCATAGTGGTCGGTAGATTGAAAGGCAAGCGCAGGGCGCTTACATTGCTCAGTGTGGCACCGAGAGGCGCTAAGGGGAGACTCTGCCAGAGATCACAGTCCGGGACTGTGAAGGAACGCTAGTCTGGGACCAAGCGTAGGTGACGCTGGGCGTCAGTTGACATGGCAGATCTCTTGAGCGCAGGTGGCATGAGGAGGCTCAATAGCCACAACTATGGCTATTGGAAAACCTGCATGGAGTCATACTTGATGGGTCAGGACCTATGGGAAATCGTGGCAGGCACCGAGACTACTCCTCCGTCGAAGAAGAACGCGGAAGCCTTGCGGAAGTGGCGAATCAAGGCAGGCAAGGCTATGTTCGTGTTGAAGACAACGATCGAGGAAGATTTGGTGGAGCACATCAAAAATGCAGTGACACCGAATGAGGCCTGGGAGACATTCGTGAAGCTGTTCTCGAAGAAGAATAAGGCGCGACTCCAACTCCTAGAGAAAGAGTTTGCAGGTATCTCACAAGGCACACTAAGCATCAATCAATACTTTACTAAAATAAAAAATATTTGCCGAGAGATATCCCAGCTTGACCCGGAGGAGAAGGTCGGCGAAGCTCGGATGAGAAGGATCATCATCAATGGCCTAAGACCCAAGTATAGTGGGTTTATGGCTGCGGTGAGCGGATGGCCAATTCAGCCGTCCTTGGTGGAGTTGGAGGATCTATTGGCTAATCAGGAGGCATTAGCAAAGAGGATGGGCAGCATCACCTTGGAGGAGAAGGATGAGGAGGAGTCACTCTTCATCAGGAAAAAGGGTCCACCGAAAGACCGAGTAGAGACGAAGGAGTGGACAAGAGGTAATAGATATTGCCTAAAGAAGAACAACTATTCAAGGGGAGCTCAAGAAGACAACGATGATGAAGATGATCAGGAGTTGGTCAAGAATGAGAGGAGAAGAAGAGGTGAGTGCTTCAACTGTGGTAAGAAGGGACATTTTGCCGGGGATTCTCCAAGTCTAAGAAAGCACACAGAAGGAAATGTGACTATTATGAAAGAAGTCGTCCATAGTGGGTGGCTAGGTGAAGAAGAGTGGGATGCAGAGACATGCATCACAACTGAAGATGATGAAGTTTACTTTGTGGAATACTTGACAGAAGCTGGTCTCTCGATGGAGGTAAGAGATCCAGATATTTCTACTGGATTTATAGTATTTGAATGTGATGATGAAGAAGACTGGGATGCTCTAAGCGATGAGAAGGAGGAAGATAATAGAGATGAGAACAATGAGTCTAGTCTTCATAAAGATGAGGAGTTACAAGAGTATGTGGAAGATAAAGATGGAGCATTGGTGGTCCATGAAGATCTGGAAGAGCATGATAAGATGAAAATTTCGGAAGGATGCAATTGTGAAAATCTCAGGTATGACAATGCTTCACTTGCTGTTATTTTGCCTTCGTACAAGGAACCATCTAGAGGAAAGACAACTAGAAGAGTGAAGAAGAAAGAAAGGATGCATGGATGCATCAAGTTTGCGGGGAACCTCCGACGGAAGATAGAGGCATATGAGTTGAAGAAGGAGAAAATCATGTCACGAGGGCAAGTGAAGAAGAAGGTTCGTAATGGCAGAGCGCAAAATATCCAAGGGCAGCGAAACAGAATGGTCTGGCCGCCAGGGACTAGTATGCATTGAGAGGGAGTGTTGAAATATGCAATGCATACTTGGAACATTCTAGAAGATTGTGGAAATCACAAGAAACTACCTTTGCAATCCATAAGGATAATGATAAAATCACAACAAGGCAAGAAGATTGTAGAAGAGTGGAGGACATGTACGATTCATAGTTGTCATGCTTCATGGTGAAGTGTGGAATGTTCTAAAGAAGAGATATTTGTATGATAGGATAAATATGGAGAAAAGTCTAGAATTGTAGAAGAGTGTAGAAGGTGGACACATGACAACATCATATGAGCCATGGAGTCTTATATATATGGGGTCACTCCCCTCCCCAAGTCATGTCAAGTAGAAGCCATTTGAAGATGACATAGGTAGCCACCATGGATAATTGAGTTACATGCCATTGGATGACATGAGTAGAGTGTGGTAGGGTAGTCACATAAAAAGTGTAAGGGTTGTTGGGTTGTGAATAGAAAATTTGAGTTCATTGTAGAGAGTTGGTCTCCCATATTGGTGCCCAGGTGAAGATCTCATCATTATAGTATGAGTATAGAGTCCACGGAAAAGTGGTATCACACTACTTTGGTATCGCTTCTCGGAAGTCGGTGTCAAGGTTAGGGACGTCGATTTTTCAACATGCAGTGCTGCTTAATTTGATAGAATCATAGTTGAGACCAATTTGATAAAATCGAAGATGAGCAAGAGGATGTGTGTTATTTTGACATGATTGAAGTGATCCCTGTCCCTGCTGCTCATTCGGTTAGTGTCTTTCAAAGTCCCTGCTGCTCATTCAGTCCGATTCAGTCATGTACCCATAAGTTTGTACTTGAACACTATGTTTAGTATCAATGGTATGTGTCCTATGCATTTGCATGAATTTATGTTAAATTTTGTAATATCATAGATTCGTACATGATCCGATGGATGAGGAGATGTGCCTAGTGGATACTGTACTTAGGGAAATAAAATATTTCCAGCTCTTCAAAGAGAGAAGGAAGTATTTTAAAAGATCGCTGACCGTGATACTATGATAGTTGGTTTCGGATGAGCCACTATCATACTCCCTATTGGTATGTAGTAACCATCGAGTAAGCATTAGTGCATACCGATGAGACTTGTACCCTCTTAAGTTACAAGGATATCCGTTGAAATGGCATTCATGTTAATACACATGAGTTAAATAGAAAATAATTTTCTATTTTAACAAAGGCAACGGATTTGGCAATGAAACACTTGAAGAGTGTTTTCTCTCCCATCTGGATTGTACTACACATATATTCAACCTGTAATATATGTTGCGTACTGAATAATTCTCTCTTGATGGAATCAAGACTTGGTATGAAGGCCTGGTCATTCTACCCAGAATGACGAGAATTATTATCAATTCTGTTGGTCACAAAATAAATTCCTCAAATCTTCGATTTGATGTGCATCATGTGCACAAGAGGGAATTAATTTAAGGGGCCTCTTACCTTAAATTTTGAATATGAGCATACAAATTTCTGGATAACATTCAAGAATTTTTATGTTGCTCTATTCGACCGTCATATGGACCAACTAGGTACTTGGAAGAGCATGTTAATGCATAATATAGTTCCATTCTGTATCCCTTGGAATGATACAATTTTTGGCAAACTTGTTGCTCAAATTATTCATTTGGAGCAAATGATCCTGGACGCAGGATCACATCCATGCACATGGAATTGTTTGGCCTCCAAGGAACTATATTATTAAGTACCTTACATCCATGATGGTTTATGATAATTTAGTTGAATCTCTGGTCAAGAGAGTGCAACTATTTTATGTGATCAAGGTAAAATTGAGAATTTTCCAACATCTGTTGGTGCATGTGGAATGTGGATGTACACATCACATTCATTTCAAATTTATTAAACTGCAATCATACGGCTCCCTTCATTTGCAGCGAGTACATGGATATTTGATGATCAAATATTTCCCATTTAAAAGGTCAGAAAGTCTTGCACATACTGATATCACCACCTCAGCATACACTTATGGGCATGGAAATCCTGGAGGTTGAAGTATCCGTCATTCGTTGCATACCTTGGATTATCCAAAGAGGATTTTATTCATAGCCCGTATGCTGATTATTTATGAGGAGGATTTCAGGCATTAGGGGGAGATTTATACCACACAGAATGCCAGGAATTAGGAGTGAATGTCATATGTTGATATTCTCCCCTTATTTTATCCATGTATAAGAAGAATCTGAACTACTGGTTCGGAATCTTATAAATTTGCAATGTTTTGCAAATAATCTGCCGAATGCATTTACTCATGGTGTCATCTGTTTATCATTGTATTGTGCCAGAAAGAGTGGAGGTACCATTTGAAAACCACTCAACTCCCAATAAGAGAGGGAGAAGTATGGTCACAAGAGACATAGCTTGTTACAAGATTTTATGATAAATGGAGTGAATGCTAATCAATATCAAGTTGGTTGACACCTCGTTGATATTTACTATTCAAGGCCTATGGATGTGCGTCATCCTAAAGATCGGCATATGTGTGCACATATTCAGGCGCTGAGTCATTGGAACGCCCTAACTATATCATTATGGGAAGTGACATTGAGTTCAAGGGTTAAAATTTTCACAAGAAATATTGGTTATGTTGAACCAATTATGCAAAGTCAACAATGTCGACATTTCTCCGTCTGAGATTGCCTTACACCTACTGGATCCAGACCAAAAGTCCTAGGCAAAGAGTGTTTTTGACACTCACTTTGGGTCAAATAAAAGGTGGCAATTGAGGAGAATCGCTCTCGCTAAATGATGATTGAGTAATATGTCACTCTTTCATAATGTTTTCTTTGGAGAAGCATGGTGGTGAGATAGCAAGAGCTTGTAGCATATAGGTCGTAGAGAGATCTAGCTGGCATACTCTTGGTATGTGTGAAAATTATGTTCTTACATTCGATCAATGGCAGATTTTTGGAATTTGATAGATTCAGATACACAAGTCAATAGACTTCGTGTTAGGAATCAACATCGCAACATATATTGTGTACAACTCAAGTCAATATATAACTTGAAAACGTCAGTTTTTGTGGTACACTGATTGGGTGATTTCTTTCCTTGGAAAGTTTACTCCCAGCAACGATGGTTGCATAGTTGTGTTCGTATTGAAATCCTAAATGAATTTTGTATTTTGTATCATTCGCGACCACACAGTTAATCATGCAATCATCTTATGACGGATTATGAGATGAAGATTTGGGTAAAACAAAATCACGGTTCAGTTTATAACTTAAGCATGCACATCAGTCTACCAATATATGATGATATTAGAAGATCATATCCATCAGTTCTTATGGTCGTTTAATCCCTAAAGATGGATTATTATCATTGACCCTGGAATTGGACCTAGTACCAACAAAGTGCTAATGCATCATGCAAGTTGCATCAAGCCTGATATTGCATTTGCTGATACTAGCTAGCTCAAATAGCGCTACTCCAGTAAGGCCATTTTGGCGGGAGTCAGAAGATATCAATGGATATCTATATGGTACTAAAGACTCTCAACTTATCATCGGATGAGTTGAACAGGACCATAGAGGGATATGAAGATACTGCTCAACTAATCCCCGTTAATGAGTATCAGAGACTAATATCTTTGTGGTAGAATTCTCATAGAGGGTTGCATACACTCTAATGATTATTCTCGAACGCCGGAATCTAATATGTGTATGTAAGATTTAATTAAGTGATCATTGTGATTTGATCACATCACCGACCTTATTTGTGGAAATAAGGTTACTTGTATTGCTTGGAAGCAAACAGGTTATGTGAAAGCAATATTGTACTATTGCTCATAAAATAGTTTTTCCTCATGTATTACAATAGATTCGAGGAACAAACATCTTGCAAATTGAATATGCGATTACTTCGCTAATTTATTCACAGTCTCTACCATATTTAACACTTGCAAAGTGTTTATTGAATTGGTACATGATGACTTTGAGGTTTGCAAGGTTCAGGGGGAGTCTCCGCGTAATGATAACCTGTTTGGCATCATATTGCACTCTTTTCTTTTATGAGTTTTTCCTTTGGGGTTTCTCATATAAAAGTTTTTAATGAGACAATATCAATACAAGAATATATGTCATATCTTCTATTTTTCCCAGGGGGGTTTTTTATAGGAAGATATCCAGGACATATCAAAGAGATGCATTGCTCTTAAAATTCTGAAGGAATTTTGTTTGAGTGATGGTCGTATATGCCATATCATTTTCTTCTTATTTTTCTCACTGGGTTTCGAAGGAGTTTTAATGGCATGTCCATATATGTTCTTTATATTTTTCTCACGGGGTTTTTGGAGGAATATATGAAATATTTTTGATCTTAAAGAAGGATTCGATCAAGGGGGAGTGTTGAGGATAAACTGGTGTGATCTCATCCATCGGGTGTCTATTCACTGGTGTCCCTTCGTGGCACCCCTTCCCCATGTATATATATGTACACATTCTTGATATCAATAACAAGAATTTCATTCCTCTCCCATTTTGTGTCTCTCATTTACATTTGAGTACTGCTACTCTAAACATTATGGAAAATTGGGAATGCAAGTGGTGGACTGTCCAGGTGGACATGGCCTACGTGGCTCTATCCATCCTATGCCCCAGTTTGCAGGCCGAAAACAGAGGCAAAACTGGGATAACCATTTTGCACATAACCCCCTCATTCCGAACGCACTTCTCCGCACACTGCCCCCCTTCGCTTCCGCAAACAAAATTCCAACCAAGGCGGCGCGCGACGGCGGCGGCCGTGCGTGAAGCTACGGAGGTGCGGCGGCTGTTGGAAGCCGGTGGAAATGCCGCCCTACCTCGTAGATGGCGCGGGGAACGCACGGAGGCGCGTTCGCTGATGGCCCGCGCGGCGAGGAATGGCGCCGCAGCCGCGCTGCTCTCGCCGCCACCGAGTTTCTCCTCTCCCTTCTTCGCCGGGCTCCTGCCGCGGGTCCGTGACCTCGTCGGAAGGGTGAAGGAACCAGCCTTGTCTGGGACGACCCGGGAGCGCGCGCGCGGCTCTGTTCTGGCCCGCCTGGTCAAAACCCGTGGCTTCCACGGCGCGCGCGGGGCGTTCGACGGAACGCCTACGAGGAGCCTACCGGCGTGGACGGCGATCATCTCCGGCTGCGCGCGCGGCGGAAGGCACGCGGACGGCATGCGCGCGTTCGCGGAGATGCTGGGCGGAGGCGGCGCGGCCGCGCCCAACGCCTTTGTCCTCGCGGGCGTTCTCCGGTGTTGCGCCGGGCTCGGCGACCTGGAGTCCGGGAGGCGCGTGCACGGGTGGATGCTGCGGAGCGGCGTGCGCCAGAACGTCCCCGCCAAGTGCGGCCACCACGACCGCGCCAGGCGGGCGTTCGGGGCGATGGCGGAGAAGGACGCCGTCTCCTGGAACATCGTGCTCAGCGCGTCTGCAGGGCGGGGACGTTCTGGGGGCCATGCGGTTGTTCGACCAGTCGCCGTTGCGGGACATTTCGAGCTGGAACACGATCATCAGCGGCCTTATGCGGAACGGGCGCGCTGCTGAGGCGTTGGATCGTCTGCAGCGAATGGTGCGAGCTGGGGTTGTGTTCAATCACTATACGTACTCCACAGCGTTTTCCTTGGCCGGGATGCTGCCGTTGCTGGACCTGGGCCGGCAACTCCATGGTCGTGTAGTGATGGCTGCGCTGGAGGACGACGCATTTGTCTGCGCCTCTCTCATGGATATGTACTGCAAATGTGGTGAAATGAAGGCTGCTTTGTCAATCTTTGATCAATGGTCGCGGTCCAAAGGAGACATTAAATTTGCATGGAGCACGATGGTCGCTGGGTATGTCCAGAATGGCAGGGAGGAGGAAGCTATTGAGTTCTTCCGCAGGATGCTACGTGAAGGAGTTCCTGCGGAGCCATTCATTCTCACCAGTGTAGCTGCAGCGTGTGCAAATGCAGGAATGGTTGAGCAAGGCAGGCAAGTGCACGGACTTGTCGAGAGGCTGGGCTACGGATTTGACACGCCATTGGCATCTGCCATTGTTGACATGTATTCAAAGTGCGGCAGCCTTGAGGATGCTTGCAGGATATTCGACAGCGTTCAGGACAAGAACGTTACTCTCTGGACTACAATGCTGTGCTCATATGCATCCTACGGGCAAGGAACAATGGCTATAGAGATCTTCAACAGAATGAAAGAGGAAAAGATTACACCGAATGAAATAACCCTCGTCGCTGTTCTGTCAGCTTGTAGCCATAGCGGATTGGTCAGAGAAGGAGATAACTACTTCAAGCTTATGCAAGAAGAGTATGGAATTGTTCCAGGTACTGAGCACTACAATTGCATGGTTGATCTTTATGGTCGAGCTGGACTACTCGACAAGGCAAAGAATTTCATTGAGGAAAATAACATCAGCCATGAAGCTATTGTTTGGAAGACATTGCTGTCAGCATGTCGACTTCACAAGCACATGGAGTACGCAGAATTGGCTTCTGAAAAGTTGGTTCAACTAGGACAATGTGATGATGGATCATATGTTCTGATGTCTAACATGTATGCCACCAACAGCAAATGGCTTGACACTTTGAAGCTCAGAAGTTCAATGCAAAAAAGAAAAGTCAGGAAGCAGCCAGGCCAATCTTGGATCCATCTGAAGAATGCTGTGCATACATTTATTGCAGGGGACATGGCACACCCGAGATCGGTTGAAATTTATGCTTACTTGGAGAAGCTGATGGAGAGGTTGAAGGAAATGGGGTACACAAGGAGAACTGATCTTGTGGTACATGATGTTGGGGAAGAACAGAGAGAAACAACTCTGAAGTTCCATAGTGAGAGGCTTGCCATTGCATTTGGGATCATCAGCACCCCGATTGGGATGCCACTTCGGATCTTCAAGAATCTGCGTGTTTGCGTGGACTGCCATGAGGCAATCAAGTATATAAGCTGAGCCGTGGATCGCGAGATAGTTGTTCAAGACTTGTATCGGTTTCATCATTTCAAGTCTGGTAGTTGCTCTTGTGAAGATTTCTGGTGAAGGTTTTGCTCTAACTATTTCTGGTGACAAATTTTAGGCTGTACTTTATCTGCACTTGCGCAACCTGTAGAGATAGAAATTGACAAAAAGAGCAAAGTTTGATTAATAATGCATGCCTTTAAGATATCTCGTGAGTCATGATATCTACATCTTCAGCTAGCTGCCTAGCTCGATATAAGATTTTGCTGAGAGCTTCGGTGCACCATCATTCGCCAAAGGGGCAGGTCTGTATTGTTTCTGAACATTTGTGTTCTCCTCGCTTTGTGTGGATCACTTGCTTAACTGGCTTGATTTCCATTTCAACAATTACCTGTTTTGTTTCTTTTTGTTTTGTCCAGCTGTGTCCACTTTAAATGCCTTAACTTATCTATTGCACCAATGCTTAACTTATCACTAGAACAAGATTGGAGAGAGAGGTGATTCATGTCGAGCTTTCCTTGCACCAAGCTATTTGTCATGGACCCAGATGACTCAGTTGCTTGCTACAGCTACAGGGTGTGTCTAGCTGTCTTCTTGAGCCATTATGTTGCCAGCATGCCTTTGTTCACCTTTTGTGGAGCTATGGAGTATGTCTTGCTGCCACTCATGTAGATTTGAAATTTTGCAGCCAGAAAGAGCTTGAGAGGCAGAGGGCAGAAACTTAAGAGGATCAGAGGATGTGATCACGACAAGGCTGCTCAGGTAACAAAGCTATTGGCAAGATTGAGGTTGCACAGTTTGGATGACGGGCTCAGATTTTCTGGATCGAATGGCGTAATGGCCTTTCGCTTTTGTTTTCAGCCATCAGAGAAAGAAAACTGGTTTTAGTTGTGGAAACACTGAGGTCCAAGCTGGTATGCTGTCTTCACAGCGACTGCTTCAAACTCTTCAACAACTTTGTAGCACCGCCGCAGTTATTTGCCTTGTGATTTTTCTCATGCAAGGGGATGCTCAGCAGCTAAGGGGGGAACCTCGTACCATCTGGGGAAATCAAAAGGTAAGAGCTTGAAGCTCATCTGGATGAACTGAAGCTGCTCGATCCGTTGCATCATCAGAGGAACACTACACTAGACACTGCACTTGGTTTGACTTGTCACATCTTAAGCTTAGCCTAGCACTAGCGATGTACTAGTAGTATCCACTGTATGATGTACCTAGGGGTGAATACGTTGTATGAACTATGTCCCCGCTTTTCTCTAATGTTATGCGAGTCCAAGAATTGAACTGCATGGTGTGATTTTGGGAGGTCCTATATACATTCCGGAAGATGTACAAGTTAGACATCGCACAGCCCACTACGGCCCACTTCTCCCACCGTCGCTCAAAACCAGCACAGCCAAGTATTGTATTAGCAGTTGCAGGCTGGTCTCCTATTTTTTGTATATGAGATAACACACGGTATGTAAGTATGCATGTTGTTCCTTTTTTTTCTCTGTGTTCCTTATTTTTTGGCAAAATAGGTATTCGGTCCCTCAACTTTTTTCTGCGGGTCATGTTCGTCCTTCAACCCTCAACTATCCTTTTATGGTCAAAATTATCCTTTATATTGATATTATACTCCATAATAATATGGGATAAATACAAAAGGTCATTTTTACCCTTAACTCATTCTTCCCCTTGTCAATTTTCATTGTTTGTGTCACTGTTCACTTAATTTTCTGCAAAATTTTATATGATGGTACGTAGTTATGCAAGAAGTAGTTTTAATTTTATTATCCATGTGTCCGCAATACAATGTGATGCATGGGTAAATAAAATTCTATGTTCCAAATTAAATACTTAGGTAGATAATTCTATATTTCAAATTAAACACTTGTTATGTTCAGCTCCAAAATGTACAGATGTCACTATACTTATTCGTTTGCATTGGCCAAATATTTTTTTATAATAATAAAATGTTGTGGATTTTAGAAGTGAAAGGAGCCAAGAGAGGATCATCTCTTTGACAGTGTTGGGCTGGGCCGGGTTAGGCTGGGGATTCCGACCCAGACGGACGCGTGGTACAGCCCAAAAGGGGCTCACATTTTCCTTAGGCCTTGTTCGCCGTGAGTCGCGACGGTGTGGCGGCGCTGCATTGACTGCAGTGGCGGCGGCGCTCGAACTCGAGGGGGACACGGACCTCTCCCCTCCGCCATTCATCTTCCCCCTCTGCTTTCTAGCCGGTAATCATCCATCCTCTTGATTCCCCTCTGCTAGCCATGATCTAGGGTTCTTGGATTTCTTACCGACCGCCCATTAGTGATTCAGATCCCCTGATTAGCAAGTCTTCAATTCCTTTGTTGCGCGTGCGTCGAGCCGATATTGGATAGGGCTGAACACTTCGAACCGCTGCCAGATCGATTAGTGCATCGTGATCTCCTCTTGAGGAGACAGGGCATGATGTCATGAACGCTGCTGCTACTCACGCAGTGCGGGCACTCCGGTTGCTCCTATTAAGTTTTCATGTGAATGTTGACTGTTGATCAAATGGAGTCCTGTGTTCATTTAGGTTTCGGAATTGTGTGGTGCAGTGTGAATGTTAGCCTAATAAACTGTGTGCTGCTGATGTTCCCTTCACTGAGTTTCAATCTGATGAGCTATTTACATGAGTTAGCGGCCTTGTGAATTGGGTGCTCCTATCTTGCCTTTGCAAACTGGATGCACAGAGCATGCAGGATAATGTTTCAGATAGTTCCTTTCTCCAGCTTGGCTGCCTTTTGCAGCAGCATAATTACCGTGCTAATGTTACCTTTTGACAAGTGTTCAGACTTGCTGTTGGGTTCGGTTCAGTTTGTTATCGTGTTGGTCAGTTTGATGGATCGAAATATGAATAGCATGGATAATGTTAGCAATCTTGCCATTAGTTCATGAAAAGCCAGGAAGATATCTGACCATTACTTCTTTGCTGAACAATGCATTTTGATTTATTGTTTGAGGTAACATATTACCAAACTCATTTATGAAATTTATTATGCCAAAACATTTCAGGTTTTTGATTTGAGAATTTTTGTTTTGTCAGCTATATGTACATTTAGAAAAATCATGCAACTTCCTGCTAGTGTAACCATCCGTACACTCTGAATTCTGAATTTTCCATCAATGCCAAATTTGCACTCTGGTACCTGTGGCTCAAATTTGCACTTCTGGTTCCTATGCTTCAAATTTAATTCTTTTCTTGTAACGCAGCCTTTAAACATCCCTGGAAGCTAATCAATAATTGATTATGGCTCAAATTTAATTCTTTTCTTGAAACATGAGAACCAAGTTTAGCTGATCCTTGTTATGGCGGTAGAATGTAGCTGTATCGAAATCACAGCATAGAATTTTATAGGGATTACAAGATCACACTTACTTATGGACATGGCATGATTGTGTTTGTTTAGGATCCCAACATTTGAAATCCAACTCCGCGGTGATGGGCAGTTTTCATTTAATTTCCATTTATCCATGGTGGCAGTAGATGAACACTGCTTGCCACAGAATGAAGGTTTAGTCATGAAACCGTGCTGCCTCAAGAGCAGCCTTGCTTGCTAATCGGCATCTATGCAAGTGCTGCCGAAAGGCACCCTGTCACCTTCCACCACAGCCTTCTTTTGTTGGCACATCTGCAAGTTCGACAACCTCAGCAAGGACTGAAGATTCATCCATAGATTTCTTTTGTTGGCAAGAAAGCCTTAACTAATTGGATTGGTTTCACTTTAACTTAATTTTGTTTGGGGTTATCTACTATGAACAATGAAGTCCAAATCACTCTTTTATACTCTTCTGTCTAATTAGTGCAAAAAACTGTGTAAGTTATTTGAAGGAATTTTCTTTTTAGGCATGGATTCATGTACTGTCAATCCTCTAATGAAATTCATCTATTTGATTTGGTCATCACCTGCATGCATTGTTTTCTTTTGAGATCCTGATGGATTTCATCATACCGCTGACTCCTGTCATTCAAAGTGTTCATAGTTTTATTAAATGCCTTATGTTCTAAGAGTTAACATGGTATTGTCTTTCAACAGTTAAAACACATTATTGGATGACAGTTTAACCCATGATCTTGATTGCATATCTTAAGTTAGCATGATCTTGACTGTCTGTCTAAAATTAAGAGTTACTTATGTGGCTAACTGTTACAGAGTTAGCATGTTATCTATCCATGTTGAAAACCTCAACTGTAGATCCAATTGTTCTTCCTTTTGATTGTGAGATGCTGTATGTAGGAAAAGGTTGGACTATTGTACTTTGTGTCCTGAATCTAGCTGATTTGAGAAATAAGCACTTCTTGTCTGTTTATGTAGTCCATCTTTCCTAAGATTTCTTCAACCTTCAGTTGTAAAAGTTGCTTGTAATAATGAAATATATTTTTGCTTAGCAGCTCTATAGTTTGCGTTCCTTTTGGTTCGAGGGTACAGATTTGGTGTCCTTGCAAGATGGACGTTGTTACTGCACTTATTGTCTGTTTATTTAGGCCATCTTTCCTAAGACTTTTTCAAAGTTTAGTTGTAAGGGTTGCTTTTGATAATGAGCTGTATTTTTGCCTTGCAGCTGTAGTTTGCATACCTTTTGTTTGAGATTACAAATTTGGTGCCCTTGCAAAATGAGTTTACAGTTGTGGCACCTGCAACAAATAGGTTGTTCATGCTGTATGATCACAACCATTTACAGTTGTGTTTTGCTTTCTGGTAATCATTTATATTTTGCTAATCAAGTTTTGGGATATAACTGTTGTATTCTTGTTTCCAGGTTTCGTCTCAATGGGGTTATTCAGGGGCAGCTTTACTCTCTTGGTGGGAATGGGATGTGGTATCTATATAGCTCAGAACTACAATGTTCCAAACGTCAAGAAGCTGTTCAACACCTACGTTTTCATGGCAAAGCACATCGAGGAAACCTACCGGAAACCGAAGAAAGACGATGATTGATCCTTTTACATTGGTCTTCCCTGCTACGCCCTGGGAAAGTGAAGTACAGCTAACGTGATACGGAACATTTTTGAATTGGGGAGGGCAATTTTGGTGATCGACAGGTTATGAACTATGGTGGATTATCTTGGTTAGTTGTGGAATTCAGTTCCTGTAAAAAAAAATTTGGTCTGTTTAGACCATGAATATGTAGACGAGCACTCCCCTTTGGTCGTGTTCCTGTGCCTTGGAAATTAACTGAACTTTGCTGTGGTGGTGGATAATCTCGCGTCATAACATGGGATGCACTGATATGTTTAGATTTGCTTTGTTTTCTTAAATTGCAGTTTTCCTGGATCTGTCTCTATTGATGATAAGAATAATCGGCCGAACTCGGACAAACCGAGCAGAAATTCATGAGACTTCTGGCGTACCATCGCAGACGCAGAACAGGTTAGTGAGGACATGAACATGCCGCAGTTCGTCCAGCCGTTTGTTCTTTTTTACCTGCGTTGCTGTTATGTTAATGACCGAAAGATGTGTCATGTCTCGTGTGGAAGCAAAGGTTCAGGTGCTCAGTGCAGTTCAGTGTTTTGTGATGCCTAAATCTGAGCAGTTGACAATTTGGGACTGGTGTATTGCATTTAGGAACTAAACCAAAAGAATATTAGATAAATTTGAATCTTCTGTGATGATCGTGTGTTGGAGATGGACGATTCATCTTAAGTGATAGTTAAAGTTCCTTATCGTTAGAGAAGCATTCCGCAGTCCCAGAACCAAAATAATTTAGGGAATTACACACAAATGCATATGTGGACGGCTAATGTGAGTAATATATACTCCATCCATTTCAAATTATAGGTTATTTTGACAAATCTACCGACAATTGGAACGGAGGGAAGTTATGTCTCTTGCATAACAAAGTGCATAACAAAAATATGTATTTAAATTTATCAAAACGACCTACAATTTGGAACGGAAAATACTAGATAGCCTAACAAGTCAAATTAACATCCTCGGCTTCGGCTACAAAAGCATGTGAATCAGGTTCTGGGTTCGACTCCTTGTGGGAGCGAATTTTCTAAAATTTAATGGTGTTGTACTTTCAGTGGTAGGCGACGTTTCTGTCGACAGCGAGACACCTGCAGTGGTTTCATAGCATCCGTGGCTTGTGGGCCTGATAGCATCCATCCAACAAAAGCAAATAGAACGGGTGATTGATAGATAATAATAATATCTCAATTGATTGATGTGGAGATAGATCCCACGCATTATCCGAATTTTTTTATTTTTAATACTAATTTATGCGGTAATTACAGAATAATGCTCTGAATGTAGAATTTCAAAACTAGACCCCAATCGTCCGCCTAGCAGACGAAATTTAATTTTTGTCCACCCAATGAATGAAAACAACATACGGGTGGACGAAATCTAGTTTTCATCCACCGGGTCGATGATTTCGCTGGACGACCACCGTATTTTCTCCAGTGGGCAGACGAAATTACTAATTTTCGTCCAACCGGCAGATAAAAATAGATTTCGTCTAGCGGACGCACGAAGTCTCCTCTATATCTATACCTAAAGCAAGGAAGGTTTCTGCCCACCCTTTTCGTGCGTGCTCTACGTCGGCCGAAAGACCAAGGGACGGGTTGCGCCGCCTCCCTGCCGCCCCTCTCTCTTCCGTCTCGGCGGCGGCCATAGCGACCAACGGAGCCACCCGTCCATCCCTCACTCCCTCCCCGTCAACGCCTCTCTATCCCATCCGTTCACCTAAATCTTGTTCTTCATTTGTCCAAATCCTCATGTATCTCACCAAGCAGACCAAATTGAACAGCACGCAAGCAAAACGCGACGCAAACAACCAAAGAAGCAAGCGAAACGGGCACACAAGAACGGCTAGCTACTCACCCGCCGCGTAGCCGCAAGGCACCAGGCCTATCGCCTGCTTCTCGCCTGCTCCGCGTGGCTGCTGCTATATACTCCTTCCGTCCCAAAAAATAAGTTATTCTAGAATTTAAAATTTATCCAAAAATAAGTCATCTTACCCTATTTAGAAGGTGCATGTACATGCAAGAATCACTTAGTGCCAAATATGAATAATAAATAGGGACAAATATGGTCATTTTACCTTCTTGTTAATTTGTCCTAAAATTCTTAGGATGACTTAACTTTTGGAACGAAGGGAGTACTACGTATGTCCCAAAATATAAGCATTCTGGGGTTTGGTCAAATTAAATTTGTTGACCATCAATATTCTTATGAATAGATTATTTTAAATATAAATACTTATATATTATGATAATTACTTTGATAAAGAATCTAGTAATATTATTTTTATCTTATAAATTTTTATAAATTATTTAGTATTTATAGTCAAAATTGAATAAATTTAATTTTGACCAAACCTAAAAATATTTATATTTTGGGATGGAGGGAGTATTCACTGTCGTACATCTACATTGCGCAGCCACCGCCATGCCCGACCGCTCTCCCGCAATGCGTGAACGACGCAAACGCTAGCTTGCTCACGGCATGTCGAGTGCCGCCGCCGCCAGGGGCGCACATGCGACGATGTGGGGAGGAGCGGTGATAAGGCAGTTTTCATCTACCCGTCAGACGAAATTTAGTTTTTGTCTGCTCATTAGACGAAATTTTGGTTTTCATCATGCAGGCTGCTCTTAATCTCAATTCCCGCCTGCCTCAAGAGCAGCCTTGCTTGCTAATCGGCATCTCTGCAAGTGCTGCCGAAGGGCGTCCTGCCACCTTCCACCAAAGCACCAGCGCAAGTTCAGCAAGGACTGGATATTCATCCATAGATTTCTTTTGTTGGCTATGGCTAGAAAGCCTTAACTAATTGGATTGATTTCACTTTAACTTAATTTTGTTGGGGTTATCTACTGTGAACAATGAAGTCCAAATCTCTTTTATACTCCTTTGTCTAATTAGTGCAAAAAATTGTGTAAGTTATTTGAAGGAATTTTCTTTTTAGTCATGGATTCATATACTGTCAATCCTCTAATGAAATCCATCCATTTGATTTGGTCACCACCTGCGTGCATTGTTTTCTTTTGAGATCCTGATGGATTTCATCATAGTACTGAGTCTTGTCATTCAAAGTGTTCATGGTTTTATTAAATGCCTTATGTTCTAAGAGTTAACATGACATTGTCTTTCTGCAGTTAAAACACATTATTGGGTGACAGTTTAACCCATGATCTTGATTGCATATCTTAAGTTAGCATGATCTTGACTGCCTGTCTAAAATTAAGTGTTACCATGGCTAACTGTTACAGAATTAGCATGTACTCTATCCATGTTGAAAACCTCAACTGTAGATCCAAGTGTTCTTCCTTTTGATTGTGAGATGCTGTATGTAGGAAAAGGTTGGAATATTGTACTTTGTTTTTTATATAGTCCATCTTTCCTAAGATTTCTTCAAACCTTCAGTTGTAAAAGTTGCTTGTAATAATGAAACATATTTTTGCCTAGCAGCTCTATAGTTTGCGTACCTTTTGGTTTGAGAGTGCAAATTTGGTGTCCTTGAAAGATGGACGTTGTTAGTGCACTTCTTGTCTGTTTATTTGGGCCATCTTTCCTAAGACTTTTTCAAAGTTTCAGTTGTAAGGGTTGCTTTTGATAATGAACTGTATTTTTGCCTAGCAGCTCTATAGTTTGCGTTACCTTTTGGTTCGAGAGTACTTTTGGTGTCCTTGCAAGATGGACGTTGTTTGCACTTCTTGTCTGTTTATTTAGGCCACCTTTCTCAAGACTTTTTTCATAGTTTGAGTTGTAAGGGTAGCTTTTGATAATGAACTGTATTTTTGCCTAGCAGCTGTAGTTTGGATACCTTTTGTTTGAGATTGCAAATTTTGTGCCCTTGCAATATGAGTTTACAGCTGTGGCACCTTCTGCAACCATTTACAGTTGTGTTTTGCTTATTGGTAATCATTTTTATTTTGCTAATCAAGTTTTGGGATATAACCCTTTTATTCTTGTTTCCAGGTTTCGTTTCAATGGGTTTATTCAGGGGCAGTTTTACTCTCTTGGTGGGAATGGGATGCGGTGTCTATATAGCTCAGAACTACAACGTTCCAAACGTCAAGAAGCTGTTCAACACCTACATTTTCCTGGCAAAGCACATCGAGGAAACCTACCGGAAGCCGAAGAAAGACGATGATGGATCCTTTTACATTGGTCTTCCCTGCTATGCCCTGGGAAAGTGAAGTACAGCTAACTTGATACGGTACATTTTTTAATTGGCGAGGCAATTTTGGTGATCGACAGGTTATGAACTATGATGGATTATCTTGGTTAGTTGTGGAATTCAGTTCATGTAAAAAAATGGTCTGTTTAGACCATGAATATGTAGACGCGCACTCCCTTTGGTCGTGTTCCTGTGCCTGGGAAATGCACGGAACTTTGCAGTTGAAGTGTGGCGGTGGTTAATATCGGATCACAACGGATGAGTCTCCTGTGTAGTACTGCAGAGGGACTCACCTGCTGATGTGTGGGCCCGAGTGCAGTGGGGCCCACACATCAGTGAGGGAGAATCCCTCTGCAATACTGCAGTGGGATGCGGATGATACATTTAGATTTGCTTTATTTTCTTAAATTGCAGTTTTTCTGGATCTGTCATTATGGATGATACCATTTTTATTTGGCACTGAAATAGAGGGAATGTTCGTTTGCTCCTAAAATGACTCTTTTCCCCGCCCACCATAGAGTAAGAAAAAGTAAAAAATCCATTTTTGACCATTGAACTTTAGCCTCAGTTTGGTTTTAATCATCGAACTTCAAAACCGGGTATCTGGACCATCCAACTATCAAAACAGTTCACGTTTGGCCATTCTGTTGTAGTGTAAAGGAAACAGTGAGAGAACAAATGAACAGTAGTTTCCATTGATGGGGGGACCGGTGTTTATATACATGCCCGGGGCCGAAGGGACATGCCCCTTCGGGATGGCCCCTTCAAGTGTTCTAACTGCTAATAATGTCATTAATCACTATATCATTAATCACTAAGTAATTATTTAATTACAGAAATTGATCATTAATCTTGTTTTTGCTTCACAACACTCCCCCTTGATCAATTTGTTCTTGTGGTCTTGAATCAATGGAATAGCTCCTCAAAAACCCTGTGGGAAAAATAAGAAGACGTATGTATATGTCATGGGAAAAACTCCTTAAAAATCCTTTTTGGGAAAATAGGAGAAAATATTGATATGATATTTATGATTGCTTGATAGCATATTGCCTCATTAAAAGCCTATGTATCAGAAAACCTTGATAGGAAAAACTTATTTAGAAAAAGAGTGCAATTTATAATCAGAAGATTATAATCAAATTATATCAAGGGTTTACTCCCCCTGATACTTGCAAATCTCTAAGTCGTCTCATACCAATTCCGAAAACATATTTCTGGAATAAAGATGTTGGTAAAGATTTTGTGAATAAATCTGTAAGATTATCACATGACTTAGTTTGCACATGACTTAGTTTGCAAGATTTCTATCTCTCCATTTTTCTGTAATTCATGAGGATAGAATAATTTAGGAACAATGTGTTTTGTGATATTGCTCTTTATATAACCTGCATTCATTTGTGCAATGCAAGCAGAATTATCGTCATAGATAATTGTTGGTTGCATGATTGAACCAATATCACAAGACTGTTGTATGTGATTGATCACTCTACGAAGCCATACACATTCACGAGATGCTTCATATAATGCAATTATTTCAGAGTGATTAGTGGATGTGGCTACTAAAGTTTGTTTGGATGATTTCCATGATATAGTCGTTCCACCATATAAAAATATAAATCTTGTCTGAGACCTGGCATTTGATAGATAGCTAGCATCTGTATATCCAATCATAGTTTTATCTTGGTTAAACTGATAGAATAAACCAAGATCTGTTGTACCTTGGAGATATCTGAAGATATTCTTAACTCCTGTCCAATGACGTTTTGTTGGAGCTGCGTTATGTCTAGCTAGTAAGTTTACCGCAAATGCAATGTCAGGCCTGGTGCAATTTGCGATATACATAAGCGCTCCAATGGCACTAATATATGGAACTTCAGTTCCCAATAATTCTTCATCTTCATCCTTTGGTCTGAATTGATCTTTATTTATATCAAGAGATCTGACGACCATAGGTGTCTTTGATGGATATGATTTATCCATGTTAAATTTCTGAAGAATTTTCTAGATATATGCAGACTGATGTACTAATATCCCTGATGGGAGATGTTCAAGCTGAAAGCCTAAACAAAATTTGGTTTTACCCAAATCTTTCATTTCGAATTCCGTCTTTAGATGGTTGTGTGATTCATCTATATCTCGTGTATTTCCAATGATATTGAGATCATCCACATACATGGATATGATACAAAATCCACTTAAGAATTTCTTGATGAATACACATGGGCAATCATCATTATTGGAAAAACAATACTACAGAAGGAATTTCTTTAGTCGGTTGTACCACATTGTTCCCGACTGCTTCAAACCATATAATGATTTTTGAAGCTTTACACAATACATATTGCGTGAATGATTCTTGTTCGGAATATCAAGCCCTTCAGAAACTTTCATATTGATATCCGAATCTAGTGACCCATCAAGATATGCTGTCACTACGTCCATGAGATGCATGGATAGACCTTTCTGAGCTGCCAATGATATTAAGTATCAGAATGTTATACTACTCATAACCGGAGAATATGTCTCATCAAAATTGATGCCGGGTCTCTGCGTGAACCCTTGTGCTACAAGCCTCGCTTTGTATCTCACCACCTCATTATTTTCGTTCCTTTTGCGAACGAAAACTCATTTTGATCCCACAGGAAAAATGTTTCGAGGAGTAGGTATAACCGATGAGAATACCTCTCGTTTCTTGAGCGCCTCGATTGCTTCCTTCCATTTGATCCAGTCAGAGTGCTTGATGCACTCTGCCATGGTCTTAGGTTCTGGATCAAGTTGAAGGTCACTTGCAATTTTAGAGGAGAAATTAATGTTGACAATTGTATCTTTCTGTTGAATGATTCTCCAGAGTTGTATAATTGATGGAAATTTCATCTACCCCTTGTGACTCTTCTATATTTTCCAAATTGTTGGAGTCGGGGTTTTCCGATGTCCCAGCATTTATATTTGTGTGCAGATTTATGCTAGGAATATGGTGTATCTGTTGAACATCCATATTGTTTGGATTTTTGGTATCCAATTGGTGTCTATCAACTTGATGTTGATTTGGATTTACCGCTTTGGAAGTGGTCTTCCATGATTTCCGCGGAGGTTTATCCTTTGTAACCGTATTTCTCCCCCTCTTATTTTGAACTGGGAGATTTTGAGTAGGTACCACTAGTCTTTCTGGTACATTTACGACAGGGTTATGTGATTTTATGACACCTTTGTAATCGGTAAATGCTTCTGGCACGTTATTTGCAATGTTTTGCAAATTGATAATCTTCTGAACTTCACGTTCAGATTCTATAGTACGTAGATCATAGGACTGAATACTTGAGGCATTCCAATTTATTTTCTAGCATTCTTTATGGTATATATTGTCTCCCCCTAATGCTGGGAAAGTGTCCTCATCGAAGATGCAATCAGCGTGACGGGCAGTGAATAAGTCCCCTGTTAAAGGCTCGAGGTATTTTATGATTGACGGTGATTTATACCCCACATATATCCCCAATTTTCTATGGGGGCCCATTGATGTACGCTGCGGTGGTGAAATCGGCACATATACAGCGCAACCAAATTTTCGCAGATGGGAAATATTTGGTTGATTCCCACATACTAACTGCAATGGGGAAACCGTATTATATGCAGTAGGTCTTATTTGAATCAAGTCAGCGGCGTGTAAAACCGCATGACCCCAACAAGATGTTGGTAGTTTGCAATTCTGTAGCAATGGTCTTGCAATTAATTTAACTCTCTTGATAAGAGATTCGGCTAATCCATTTTGTGTATGTACATAAGGTACAGAATGTTCCACATTAATGCCGAGAGCCATACAATAGTCATTGAAGGCATGTGAAGAAAATTCAGCGGCATTATCCATTCTGATGGATTTAATTGGGTTATCCGGATAATGTGCTCTTAATTTGATAATTTGAGCAATGAACCTTGCAAAGGCATGGTTTCTAGTGAATAATAAACATATATGGGACCATCTTGTTGATGCATCAATAAGTATCATGAAGTACCTAAAAGGCCCACTTAATGGATGAATTGGACCACAAATGTCGCCTTGAATGCGTTCAAAGAATGTTAGTGGTTCAGCCTTGATCTTAAGATAAGAGGGTCTTAAGATTAATTTCCCTGTAGCACATGCTTTGCATACGAAATCTGAAGGGTTAGGAAATTTTGAAGTATTCATGTGATGATCAAGTGAATTGCCAATAATTTTTCGCATCATCCCTATTCCAGGATGACCTAGGCGATCATGCCAAGTCTTGAAGATATCAAGATTTTGAAAAATTATCTTATATGCAACATGTTGTACAGATTTGATGTATGTAAAGTACAATCCAGTTGGTAGTGAAGGAATTTTCTCAAGTAGTTGCTTGTTATATCCATCATCTTTTGTGATGAATAGATATTCATCTTTGTTGTCATCATGTGTTTCGATATGGAAACCATTACGACGGATATCTTTGTAACTCAATAGGGTATGAGTTGAGTCGGGATACAGGAGTGCATCCTCTATTATTAATTGAGTACCCATAGGGAGAATTACTATGGCTCGTCCTGAACCAACAATCACGGCATCACGACCTGCGATAGTCGTGACATTTCCTTTACACTTAGTGAGAGTTTGGAAATATTTAATTTCCCCGAGTATGGTATTAGTGGTAGCACTATCCACTAAACAAAATTCTTCCTCCATTTGGAATGTCCCCGTAGGTTAATCTATAATGATTGAGTCAAAATTGTATAAGTTTAACTCAAAAGATTATATAATACATACTTTATTTAGTAAGTATCATATGTCTTACAATACATTATTTTATGTCTTTCGATACTTTATGACAACAAATATTTACAACACAACATAATATTTACATGAATATGGCTTGATAGCGAAGTTTTGGGATGAATGAGACTAGTTGGTGTCTCCAAATATGTCGTTGGATTGCATTTCCACGAGCATATCATCAGTGCTGAATAAGTCGTCCATCTGCAGAGGGATCTTCTCATCATTATTTTCCATAGGAGCATCCTTGGAGCAACTGGCGTCAGTTGGTTGAGTAGTGAAGTGCGCTTCATACTTGTCCCCGTGAACTTGTTTGCCAACAGATTTCTGGTAGAGTTCAATCAAATGCTTGGCAGTATGGCACTTCTTGGTGATATGGTTGTGACAACCGCACCTTTGACAAACTTGAGAGTTATCATTGCGAAAGTTTTTCTTAGAAGTGCCTTTGCCTTTGTGAGAATCCTTATTTTTCTGGAAATGATGCTTGTTGTTCCACTTCCCCTTGAAATTCTTTTTGAATTTCTTGCCATCAAACTTCTTTTGATTATTCTGACTGTAGTGAATTTCAGGCAAATGAGCTACACCCACAGGGCGCATCTGATGATTCTTTGTTAAGAGTTCATCATGTTTTTCTGCCTGACGTAAGTCATATATCAAATCAGAATATTTGGCATAGTTATGATGGTGGTATTGCTGTTGCAATAACCTATTTGCAGGAAGAAATGTGGACAACGTCTTTTCAATCTTTTCTGCATCATTGACCGGTTGATCACAAAAACTAAGCTTGGAACAAATCTTGTGAACGATAGAGTTATATTCTGCAACAGATTTGAAATCCATAAGATGAAGTAGAGACCACTCTTGTCTTGCTTCTGGCAAAATGATTGCCTTTTGTTGATCATAGCGTTCTTTGAGTGGAACCCAAAGTGCTCTAGGATTCTCTTCCATCATATATTTCATCTTGAGATCAGGATGAATGTGGTGTCTCAAATAGAATAATGCGGTATATTTGGCTGTATCTGAAATAGGGGCTTGTGGGTTTGGCTCTTCAATAGTATTTCTGAAGCCTTTTGCTGCTAGCATGATTTTAACATCCATAGCCCAAGTCAGATAGTTGCTACCATATGCTGCAAGTTCAGTGAAATCTTTGCTGGCTAAGTGAGCCATTTTTCTACATTAAGGATCATGTATATGATTAATTTACTGTGGTAAATTAAATAATATGTGTGTGCAAATTTATGCAAAATAATGAAGTCAAGATGATTTTTGCAACATAATTAAAGGTATATTTGATTGAATAGTGCTATTGATAGTCATATTTATGATTAATATGTGTGTGTAAATTTATCATTTTTCCTACATCAAGATGATTTTTGCAACATAATTTATGATTAATGACTTGATAGTCATATTTTAATGCTACTTGCATTATATTGAATATTTGGATATACAATTTGTAGGTAATCATCATAAGATGTAGACCTCTCAGTAATGGGTAAGAAAATTGCTGCCTAAAAGCATGGTCTCAGGGCAAATAAATTTATAAAAAATTTATCGCAGCCAATGTGTAGGACTCCATCACTTTGTGTTATTCCAAAAATTCATATTTATATACCTTAATTTTTAATTTTGCATTATCTACTTGATGTAGAATATGAATCAAGTGCCATATTTGTAAACATACAAATAAAATAAATAGTACATGAAAAGATTGTTCAAAATAATATTTGCATAACCAATGTGTGATCTGCGGATCACATAATGTATAATTACTGCGGTAATCATAGCATTCATATTACATTGGTGCTAGCATGCAAACCTGATGGTTAGATAGCTATTTACAACAATTATGCAAATCCTGAATAGTCTGAGGACTAAAACTGAACAATCTAGGGCCTCAAGCAGTACTGAGTATACTAAAACATGTAAATATGTAGAAATATGAGGGGCTGGATGCAAGATTGCATTGGAAAAGGAGGAGTTGGCTCTGCTGGCTGAGTGGCGGCTCAGGCTGAGAGCCTGCGGGCGTCTCGGCTTGGCTCAGGCTAAGGGCTTGCGGCTTGGCTGGGCAGCCCTTCTGGCGTCTCGGCTCGGTGGGCTGGCCTGTTGGCGGCCCATCACAGCCCAGGTCGGCCTCCGCGGCCTGTCTTGGCTCGCTTGAGTGGGTGGGAAAGGGGCGGTTAGGGTTTCAACCCTAACCGCACCGCCTCCCCTGAGCCGCCGCCGCTGCCTGGTGTAGAAGCGCCGCCGCCTAGGCTTCCAGATGCGCCGCCGCCGGTGGTGCGTCGGTGTCGGGCCAAGCGCCGCCGCCGGCAGACTCTACAGGCGCTGCAGCGCCGCGTGGTCTGCCTTTCCTCCCTTCTCCCCCTTTTGCGCCGGTCCACCCGCCCCCTGTGTGCCGGCCTTGCGCCGGCCGCCGGCCATCGCCGGCGTTCAGTCGCCGGAGGAGAGGCCCAGCGCGGCTGGGCTCCACGTGCCGCGCCGGACCCCCGACCGGCGGTCCCTGGCTGGCACGCGGCCGAAGAGGCGAGCGGGCGTGGGGGCCGACGGATGCTGCTGATGCGGTCGCGGTGGAGGAGCCGCTGGGGTTCGGGTGGGGTGGCGCACCCCGACGAGCCGCTCGAGTCCCGAAGATGAAGGATGGGTACACATCCATGGTGGCGCCCGTGAAGGTGGTGACGGTGTGGCGGTCACCGGCGTTCGAGGGGCCGGTCTGAGGGCCAAATCCGGCGTTGCCGGCCGCCGCCGCCGCCACTAGGGAAGAGGAGTTGTGGTCGGGGATGATCCCGACGCCCTCGTCAGTGCATCCCGGGCGGCGCAGTCTGAAGACCTGTGGACGGCGAGGAGTTTCTTCGGGTGGCGTCGGCGTCGGAAGACGCTCTGCCTCCGCTGAGGGGCCGTTCCCGGTAAGTACCAGTCCGTGTGTGTACGGTGGCGTCGCCGTTCTTGTGCGCTCAGATGAGGCGCTGCCGGCACTGATGGCCGGTTGGCCGGTTCCTGGTTTTGTGCAGGGGCTGAAGTGCCAGGCAGGAGCTGAAGTGCCAGACCGATGGCCTAGGCTCATGCCTCCAGAGGAGGGACGACGGCCGCGACCACCGCGGCAGCGGCGACCATGGCGTCCTCGACGGCGACGACGAGTATTGACGAGTGGGAGAACTAGGAAACCATCGGTGGATGCATAGAAGCGTAGTACAGTGGGGTCCATTCTTTCTTACCCCAGGAGTGAGGCCTCTGGATTCTTATTGCGCTCAGTTGGGAGTCGCGTGTGATAACGTGTTGTAGTATAAAGAAAACAGTGAGAGAACAAATGAACAATAGATTCCATTGAAAGGGGGACCAGTGTTTATATACATGCCCAAGGGGTAGGGGCCGAAGGGATATGCGCCTTCGAGATGGCCTCTTCAAATGTTGTAACTGCATATCACTGATCACTAAGTAATTATTTAATTATAGAAATTGATTATTAATCCTGTTTTGCTTCACCCACATTCGGCAGTTTTGCAGGTTTTGCTGAGGGAACGCCATGTGGAGGTGGGCCCCACTTGTCAGCGTTTACCCCACTCTCTCTTCTCTCTCTGTCTCCCTCTTTCTCTCTCTCACCTCTCATCTCATCTCTCTCCTCCCTTCAGACGGTCGGCGGTGGGCTCACAGAGGCGAAGCGGCCGGCGGGCGGAGCAGGGACCGGTGGGCGGGCGGCCGGTGGGCGTGGGAGCCGGGGCGGGAGACCGGAGCAGGGACCGGCGGCCGGCTACTCCGGCTTCCCGGCGTCGCGCCGCACGCCGAGATGGAGGAGGGCGAAGGGGAGCCGCGTCACTGACTTCCAATCGAACTAGCTGACTTCCAAATCGAGCTAACAAACATCCAAATCGAGTCAACAAGCATCCAATTCGAGGTAACCAATGTCCAAATCGAGCTTGTCCGCCTGACAGATTGAGCTTTTCCATGGGATGGGGAGAAAACAGGAGGCAAGGAAAAGCATGGTGTTGCCTGGCTCGAGCTCGCTTTGGGCCTACCCCATGGCCTCCCCTCCGCGCCTAGCTCCGACCGCCCGCCGCCGCAGCCGGCCGGCCCCGCGCCGCTACAGGAGGCCGCGGCGGCGGCTGCCGCTGCCGGGAAGCCGGAGTAGCCAGCCGTCGATCCCTGCTACGGTCTCCCGCCCCGGCTCCCGCGCCCACCGGCCGCCCGCCTGCTGGTTCCTGCTCTGCCCGCCGGCGGCTGCGCCTCTGTCAGCCCACCGCCGGCCGTCCGAAGGGAGGAGAGAGATGTGAGGAGAGAGAAAGACGGAGACAGAGAGAAAAGAGAGAGGGGGTAAACGCTGACAAGTGGGCCCTACCTCCACATAGCGTCCACCGCAGCCTCTTAGACTGTCTAACTATCAAAACCATTCGTCGTGTAACCCGCTGACCAAGAACTAGCAAGTTCTCCCATATATAAATGATACCTCGGACATAATATGAACGAATTACTCTGTTGGTCAGGCCGTGCGTGGCCGTCCACAGGAAGCTAAGGCGCACCAGCGCATCGATAGCATACACATATACACGTGCACTGTATAGGAGCGAGAAGAAGAGTGACCGCCTGCCTGACGGCGTTACATGACCCTAAACACAGTCATGGCTTGTTCCCTCCCATATACTAGTACCACTGCACAACTATTAGCAGCAACACAGAAAGACATCAAAAAAAGGCCAGGCTCAGGCCAGTCCTCCTCCAATTGGGACCTTTTCTACAAGCTGGTGATCCAAGATCCATGGAACAGAACAGAGCATGAACGGTTCAGCAGTCGGCTGCAGCCCTCTTCCTGCCCCCGCCTGCTCTCAGCTGCAAAAGAAGAGAACAACACGCGTGCGCTCAGCCGCTCATAATCCATAAACCAGCTTGTCAATCCTTGTCCACCAAGGATTGAAGTTCGATGGTCAAAATCAAACCGAGACTAAAGTTTAATGGTCAAAAATAGACTTTTTTCTAAGAAAAACTGTCCGAACTTAAACAAACCGAGCAGGAGTTCATGAGACTTGTGGCGTACCATCGCGGGCTCGGGGTAGTTTGGATCCCTCGACTAATTTTTAATTCTATCATATCAGATGTTTGGACACCAATTAGAAGTATTAAATATAGTTTAATTGTATAAATAGAGACTACCTCGTGAGACCATTCTATTAAATCTAATTAGTTCATGATTTGAAAATATTATGCTACATTAAACATGTGCTAATGATAGATTCATCTCATAAATTAGTCTTTATTTATGCAATTAGTTTTATAGTTAGATTATATTTATTTCTCCTAATTGGTATTCAAACATCTGATGTGACCCTGAATAAAATGTAATCCCCGAATCCAAACAGCAGGATATTAACATGCCGCGGTTCGTCTGCCCATTTGTTCTTTTTTACCTGCGTTGTTGTTATGTTATGACCGAAAGATGTGTGGAAGCAAAGGTTTAGGTCCTCAGTGCACTTTCAGTGTTTTGTGATGCCTAAATCTGAGCAGTTGACAGTTTGAGACTGGTGTATACATGAATCTATAGTATTTGCATTTAGGAACTAAACTAAGAGAATATTAGATAACTTTGAATCTTTTGTGATGATCGTGTGCTGGAGATGTAGATCCATCTTAAGTTATAATTGAAGTTCCTTATCGTTAGAGAAGCAGTCTGCAGTCGCAGAACCAAATTAATTTAGAGAATTGCAAACAAATGCAGATGTGGGGCGGCTATTGTGAGTAGTACTGTAGATCGCAAGTATTAAAGTAGCCCCAACGTGTGTGTCTTAAGAGGGTGCTAGAACATGTAAGAGAAAGATTCTCCAAGACTACACGCTGGAGGAAGGGGTGGTGGGAAGCACCACCTTAGCACCTCCAGCGTACGATCTTTTACCAGGGTGGAAAGCAAGCCATGTTATATATAGCCGGTCTAGCAAAAATCGCTCCAGCAGCATTTAGCTTCTTCTCCTGCGCTACTGTGGAACCCATTAGAAAGTAAAAATATTGCAAACCAAGAATTTATTTCCTCCTACTCCTACTTTCTTCCTCTAGATTCTTAGACAAACTATCACATCCTACCTTTTTCTCCCTTTGCACGGGTGCTCAACTTGGGCTTAGGTGCTTGTGGAGCGTCCATGAAAAATTTTACTCCAATGTATTGCACCATCTAAAAACATGCGTGGAATCTGGGGGGTGCTCTGAAGTGTCGGACAATGATTTCTATGTCCATACGCTGGAGGGGAGGGTGCTACGGAGCATCACCTTTTAGCCCCGTAGTTCCATTTTGCACCGGGTGCTTCAAATAAAATAATATTTCTTGCCCGGTCTCGTGGCTCAATCCATTGCCTCCGCAGGAAGGAAACGGTAGGAGTGGGGATAAAGAATGAATATTTTTTCGAACTTAACTTCTCATGCTAGCACTACCCCATGGTCTATACGTTGGAGAGTTTTATTCTATATAGCACCCGAATGACGTGTCCAAACTTAGCACTATCCCATGGCCTCTACGCTGCTGCTGCTCCAAGTAGTATTCTTTTATCTACCATCTTTATAAGAGTGTGACGCTACTTGTGGGGGGGAATGAGTAAGCATTATTTTTCCGTGGGATAGCAGTTGGCTTGTTCAGCTATACGCTGGAGCGTTTTATTTTAGGTTGCAGCTAGATGGTGTGTCCATATTCACAAGTTTTGAGAGGATTATATGCTGGAGCTGCTTGGGCTAACAAGTCAAATTGAAAGCATATTTTAGCATCCTCGGCTTGGGCTACAAAAGCATGTGAACCATGTGGATGAAGTTTTTTTCCCCCTAAAAAAGATGTCGAGTGATCCATTCCTTCAAAAAGGAAAAAAAAGTGTCGGGTGATTCCTACGAGTTAGGCTGTTCGCACTAGGCTCCTGTAAATCATCCTGCAGGATGCATTTACAGATTTTGGAGTTGCATCGGGTCCGCTATCCTCCTACGCTACCTCCCCGTTTCCCTCAGATTCCTCTATATGTGGCGCGATAGCGGGAGTCCGCTATCCTCTCCACGCGGCAGGGCGCGGGCCCCCTTCCTCCTCCGCTGGCTGCTCCGTCTCCATCCCCGCGCCGCTGCTTGCCCATGGCTCTGCTTCTCCGCCGCCGGAGGTCACCGCCATGCCCCACCGCCGCACGGCCGTGCGAAGCAGCCATGACGGGGCGCCGCAGCAGCTGCAACCGGGCGGATCCGGCGCTGAGGAGGCAACCCCGCCGGGGAGGGAGGCGCGTTGCCGGCCACCCGCGCCCGTCGAGGATGGAGAGGAAGGGGGCGAGGCGCCGCTCGCCACCCGCGCCGGCCGGCCGAGCTCGAGGCGCCCGCGAGGGGGCGGCGTGGCCCGGCAGCTCGCCGGCGAGGGAGTAGGGGAGGGGCTCGGGCCTGAAGCTGCCGCTCGCGGCCGCCACTGCACGCGAGGGCGACGACGACCAGAGGAGGGCGGGAATTTGGCCGGTCCTAGTCCTTCACCGCCGGATTTGGCCGACTCGGTCCTGGTCCTTCACCGTCGGATTTGGCCGACTCGGTCCTGGTCCTTCACCGTCGGATTTGGCCGGCTCGGTCCTGGTCCTTCACTGCCAGACGCTCCTGGTCCTTCACCGCTGGATTTGGCCGGCTCGGCTGCTCGCGCGGGGGCGCGGGGTCTAGCCGGCGCCGGATCAGGCCGCCGCGTGCCGCGCCTCTGCGACGCCGCACGCCGCCGTGGCTCGGCCGCTGCGTACCGACGTGGCCCGGCCTCCGGAGCAGGAGGCGGCGGAGGAGGACGGGCGCCAGGAGCGGAGGAGGGAGGGAGGGAGGGAGGGAGAGAGAGAGAGGAGGAAGAGAGCAGGGGAGGCGTGGGCAGCGAGGGAGGAAGAGAGAGAATGGGAGGGAGGGGGGCGTCGGTTGGGTAAAAGAAGTTTAAAAAAATCCGATTTGTGGGCCCCACGGTTGGTAGTAGGAAATATAGAGGATGATGAGTGCAGAAAAATTGGGTACAGAGGAGAGAATATCAATGTTCAGGATAAAATATCTTTTAGGATGAATATCTTTTAGGATTGAATTTAGAGTACGACGGTAGGCTTACGCGAGACACGTGGAGACATGAGACACGTGGAGACATGGAAGTGGAACAGCGCCACTCCCCACGTGGCCGTGACGCGGTCCGCTCAAAGTCCACGGTGGACCACTTCACCACCCCGCCGCCCCCAACCTCTCCTCTAGTCCGTTCCGTTCTCTCCCACCACGCCGCACCCCGATCCCGCAGCCGCTTTCCGCTCCAGGTGACTTCCACCGCCGCCGGGCCGCCCCGACCGCCGAGGACGCGCTCCCCCGATCCGGCTACCGGCGCGCGGCCCCGCCCGTCCGGATCTGACGGCCGCTCGCTCGCCGCTTCCGCGGGCGGTTGCTCCCACCGCTTGGGCAGGGCTCGCGGCCGCACGCGGGGAGGTGTGGAGCCTTCGTTAGGGCTCCGGGATGGCGGCGCCGCCGGCGAGGGCCCGGGCCGACTACGACTACCTCATCAAGCTACTCCTCATCGGCGACAGCGGTCAGTTGCTTTCAAAAGCCACCCCCCCCCCCCCCCCCCCCCCACACACACACACACCCAAACCTCTCGATTTGACTCGAGCGAGATCTGGACGCGAAGTTCAAATTCAGTTCCGGTTCGGCTGGATTGCACTGCATGCCTGTGTTGGGACCGGGGGATCTGGGAGGGAGCGATGGAGCCGGCCAAAAGCCCGCGCTGTTTAGACGACGACGTGGCAGTTACGAATTAGATGAAGGAGCGAGTTGCATTCCTACATCACGGTGGATCGGCGATCCCACTCTCGGGCGATGGCACAAATTTATAGCGAAGTGATCATCCAAGCTCACACAAACGCAAAACATGACTTTATCTTAGTAGTTGGTCTAGCTACTGCAGTAAGACTGATTGAGGATTGAAATAACTCGATTCCAGATGATTCGTGATTATTGCTAGTGCTTGAATTGATGGAAAATATCCTTTGTGGTCTCCTCAAATAGTTAGTGGCCTTAATATTCAGTAATGAAAGTGCCAAAGATTTTATTGTTGTTTTTTTACTTTTATGTATGTCTGGCTATTCACCTGGATATTTTCCCTCCTCTTTTAGCTTGTAGCTTCTTATGCACATGGGTTCAACCGATCAACCATGAAAGCATTACTTGTGCTGTTGAATTAAATGAGTCAATAAGCATATGGTATGATCGCATAGCCATAGATCGTGAGTTCCTCGCTCAGTTCTAAATTGGGGTATGTTACTGTGTATAGCTACTGCTATTAACGAGCAATGATTATGTTGTTAATTTGTCCAAAACCTCTAGGTTTAGTTTTGGAGCTTTTTTTTATTGTAGTTCAAATTAATTCTTGTTGATAAAAATGATTATTATCTTCTGCACATGGTACAAGGCACAACAGGTATACTTTTTGGCACATTTGTTGCAGAGAATTGCTTATTCACTCTTTTATTTTGTCGGTTATGCTGAACTTGATAAGATGTTCATTCCCCTAGTTAGCCAATGGACGGCTTTGTTTTGCAGTAATAATTTGGCTGTATACACTTTGTAGAGGCTGGAACTCGTTTCCATTATCTAAAAAAAAGTACAGTTCTGCAGTATTTATGAGCTCGCAATTCTAACAATTGATGTTTCACTAACCTTGCTCAGTGAACCAAAACATATGATTAGTTGATTACTAGGTGTATATTCCATCTGTTGCCATGAAATTTTTGCGGCATGCATTGTTTTAGTAAGGAATGAAACTATGAAGTACTATCACATTGCGTTCACTTATGAGAAGAAAGGAAAGTCTTTTTATTAGTTGCATAACCTTCAAACACTTGGCTGGTAATGTATCTGTTACCTGTCCAACATTATGGCTTTTTTTCTCTCTCGGAGTTCTCATGACATGTAAAGTTTAGTGTTCAACTTTGTTAGTGTTGTTAGCAAGTATGGTTAGGCAGCAAAAACAACTTTCCTGAGCGAGTTCTAGAGTGGCGTGTTCACGTTACAGTGGTCCAAACGGTATTGTGCTACAGCCTACAGGTAGCATTTCATGGTGAAAAGAGTAACCTGATGTTGGTTACATATTTACAGGGTAATATAGATGCATGCTCTTGAATCCGACATGGGTTTATACACTAAACAAGATAAATCTTAGTATGATATATCAAACACTCGATAACTCATTGTGTTTTGGCATTCTCATTTCTTGCATACAAAGAGTACCCTGGTGTTGGATACCTCTTGCCTTCCGTACTTTCTAATAATTTTGTTCTCTTTTCCTTGCAATATTTGTGCATATGTGTTGTTTATAGTTATAATTTCTTCAGTTTTTTGTTGAATGTTATGGATTCTAGCATAGTATATATTAATGATATTGTTGCTTGTTCATGGATTCACATGCACTACTCTGTTTGTCCTAAAACTAATGGCTCTGTATATTCCTAATCTTTTTATTAGTACAAATGACCTAACCAACTTGAAGTAATCATGGTGTAGGTGTTGGGAAAAGTTGTCTCCTTTTACGGTTCTCAGATGGCTCCTTCACCACTAGCTTTATCACCACCATTGGGTAAGCGCTGTTGAAGTGCAAAAAGAGTTGTTTTCGAGTGGATCATTATTTTTGTATGAATGCCGGTATTAGGGTGGTTCTAAAATACTTTCTGTTTTATTCTTCAAAAAGGATTGATTTCAAAATAAGGACAATTGAGCTTGATGGTAAGCGCATAAAGTTGCAGATATGGGATACTGCTGGCCAAGAACGTTTTCGAACTATTACAACTGGTACGCAATATGCCTATCCTTTGCTGTGGAGTGGAACTAAGTAGTTTTTTGAACTATCTATGGTGACACTACTCTGAAACTGTAAACTTTTGACTATGCAGCCTACTACAGGGGTGCAATGGGCATTTTGCTCGTCTATGATGTTACTGACGAGTCGTCGTTCAATAGTACATATTCTTCAACTTCAATCAACACTTTAATACAGTTGGTTTCCTCAACTGACCATGGTGTTATTATTGACAGATATAAGAAACTGGATTAGGAACATTGAGCAACATGCTTCCAATAATGTGAATAAAATTTTGATAGGCAACAAAGCCGACATGGATGAAAGCAAACGGGTATGTTATGTTCATCTTTATTGTCTCTCAAATTTCCTGTCCATCTTATTCTGCATTCCTATTTGAGATTTTGTGTAGTTTAATGTTCAGCTTAAGATGAAAAATGGATCTTTCTAGTGATTGTAATGAGTGGAACTTCGATAAACTATTGCACCTCTAATGGTCATCTTGAGTTTATTCATGGCCTTGCCTTTTTAAATGACCCTATTGTTTGAATACAGGCTGTACCAACTTCTAAAGGGCAGGCTCTTGCTGACGAGTATGGCATCAAGTTCTTTGAAACGGTTAGTTGGTTTTTGACATTTCTGCTGCTATCCCTACGCCTATTCTAACTTGAAGGAAAGAACTTGATTCGTGCCTCGTGATTGTTGTTTCTGCAGAGTGCAAAGACCAACTTGAATGTGGAGCAGGTTTTCTTTTCGATAGCAAGAGATATCAAGCAAAGGCTCGCGGAAACCGACTCAAAGCCAGAGGTGCAATTTCAATCTTGTTCTTCCTTTTAAACTAACGATTCGCTGCTTCGGCGAACCTTAACGATTAAGTCATTCTGTGGTTTTAGGAGCGTACAATCAGTATTAACAGACCTGAGGACGCTTCGACGCCACAAAAGTCTTCTTGCTGTGAGTCCTGAGTGTGTTATGTTGTCACAAGGAGGATAAGATAGTGGTGATACCATACTTGTAATTTACCCTTTTCTCTGGCTGTCATCATGTGCCTCTTCTAACGCTTAATCGCAATTGCTTGGGTTCAGATTTCTGTGTTTCTTGTGGACAATTTTAGCTGAAACACTGGTAGAAATGCAAATGGTCTCGAGTCAATGTTCTGGTGTGTGTGCAAAACTGCAGATCTATTATATTGTGAGACCATTTCATTTCTAATCAATATATAGACATAATTTTATCCTGGTGGATATCAAAATGCTTGTTAAATTGTTACAATTAGTTTGACACGCTGATGTTTATTTCAACAAATGCTAGGGTAAATGGTACGACTCACTCTGGAATAGATATATTTGCAGGAAACGGAGTAATGCTGCTTGATTTTGCAGGAAACAGAGTAATCCGTTGATTCTAATGTTTGTCCCACTTGCTCGAGTGGTCATGGATTTTTCATCATACATCGGTTTCAGATCGACGCCCGCTGCTTACTTGTGCTAGTTCGCTAAATGTGAGCAGCATTCTATATATATATACATGTATGAAATGCTGGTGAGTTGAGTTCATCTCATGGGTGGTCAAGAGTGAGTCTTGCCAAAACATTTTCTCCTACCTTTCACGGAGAGCTTAAGTTTAGAAGAAAAAAGAATTTCTGGCTTTTCTTTGAGCACATCTCTCTGCGCCACTCTTTGTATATATGCATCGAAGTCAAGAACCATCCATTCCACAAACCTCCTGAATACCTTCTCCTCCACCCATCTCCCTGCAGGATGCATCACCCATTAGTTAAGGCAGGGCAGTAGGGCCCTCCTCTCTTCTCCTCTTGTTATTACAAGCGGAGAACAAGCACCAAGCATGGCCGGAGCCAAGGCTAAGCTCAACGTGACCGCCCTGGGCCTATCTCTGGTAGTCGCCCTCCTCCTCCTGAGCGGCGCCGCCGCAATGGAGGGGACGATAGGCTACCACGCGATGGACTCCGACGAGGAGCCCGGCAAGAACCGGGCGCTCTTCCGCCCCGGCGACATCGCCAATAAGTACACGCGCGGCTGCGAAACCACTGAAGAATGCAGGAGCAAGTGATGGTCAGATAGAGCGAGAGGAAGGGAAGATGCATACATGCAGATGCAGCAGCCCCACGACCTTGCACGCTGCTTTGCATATTTCTGCTTGTGTTTATTACATTGGTTTCCCATTTTTTTTAGGAAAAGTTTGGTCTTTCATTGCGTGCACATTAACCATTGTGGATCGCTCTTATTTTTTGCTCGCACATTGTTTTGCTTTGTAAGTGCAAGCACATTTTCCTTGTGAAGTCCAAAGTTCATAAGGAAAACAAAATGACTGTGCAGGCCATCCACTTTTACATTATCAAGAAAATAGCCATCTCGAATTTCACCGCGCCTTCCATCTCCCTGTCTATTTGTTCTCTGTAAGATTCCAAGTCTTTATCTTTTTGGCCCAGCTACAATTCTATTTTTTCTTGCGTAGGTGCCCAACTTCTAAGAAAAGTTGACTCAGGTTTTGCATAAAATCCGTAAGGTAAAATTCTTCCTTCCTAATGTTTGGGTCAATGTATTAAGTTGTCCATTCACAAATTTAAGTTGTAGTCAATGTATTTTTTTATCTACTAAAGTGAAAATAAAAAAATATTTTAAATAGCAGGTTATAGAATTTAGCATCAGGATCCTCAAACCGCTATTAGTGCCGCTATAGCATGTTATTTTCTACTGCAGTAGTCATAGCGGTAGCTCTGCGAAACTGCTATAGCCCGCTATTTAAAATATTGAAAAAAAAAACTTCAATACGAGAGGTGTAAAAGATTAAAGAAAAGGTAAGAAGAAGTAAAAGAAGATGAAACCCAATATAGGAGAATGTAATTTGATTCATATTGCGGGAAACACAAATGCCAGCTTAATAGAAAACAATTAATGTAATTTATTCTCTCTTTACCTTGAACCACGTGCTAGATGTTGAGCGAGGGCTTATTGACGCTAAGGAGCAAAAGAAAGATACACGAGGGTACGTGAAATACCGAAGTACAAGATTATTTGTGCTGCCATACCAATAAATATTAGATTTCATAAATTTTGGATCCTTCTTCAACTGGTTATAGGCAATCTAATAAATTGCTTCTCTGAGAATAAAACGCGAAACAATTCATCTTATACCCATCATTTATAATTATTCAGACGACTTCCAATATTACCGAGAGCGGCTAACGATAATTATTATAATCGCAAAGGATAAAATACTTGTCAGAAAATCACTCCATTCGTACGAAACCTTGTTTCATGAAATAAACGAACCACGCTTAAATCAAATAACAAGGTCTGTTTTAACTAAATATTCTAGTAGGATTTTTGGCAAATTAACCTCGTATCTAGTGTGGTTTTTGAAGTGGCACGTGAACACCAGCAAAACCCGCTCACTCCGAAATCCGAATAGCGAGAAAGGGAGCTTCGTGCCGCACCCGCACCCGCACCCGCCCTCGCCCGCAGTTCACACGACGCATCAGCCGCCGCCGCCAGAGCACAGCGACGTCCGCGCCGTCTCCCGCCGCCGGGCCGGTTCCCTTCTAGCCGCCGGGGACCATGTCGAGCGGCCTGGACATGTCCCTGGACGACCTCATCAAGCAGTCCAAATCCCGGCCCAAGTCCAACCCCGCCTCCTCGTCGGGGCCCGCGCGCCGCGCGCCGCCGCCCGCCCGCGCGGCGCCCTACCCGCCGGGCGCCCCCAAGGTACGCCGCGTTGCGCCCCGCGCCCTCCTTGCTCCCCCGGGTTCACCTCCGCCTGAAAACCCTAACGCCGCCGGCGCCGGCGCCGGCCCGTGCCCGCCCAGGCCCACCGCGCCGCCGCCGACTCGCCCTACGGGGTCTACTCCGAGCACATCGCCGCCATGGCCGCGGTCGTGCCGCCGCAGCCGGCCACCGCGAGGTCGCTCGAGACGGGGACGAAGCTGCACATCTCCAACCTTAACGCCGGTGTCACCGTCGAGGATGTCCAGGTGCTTCCCGTTCTCCTGTTGCTTGGCAGTTCACTAAACAAATCGGCAATTGGTTCAGTCTTATTGTGCTGTTTCTGAAGGACATAGTCTCGCTGTTTGTGTTATTAAGTGAGCTCAGAGATGCTGTACTTTCATGTGAATGCAATCTAGCCGTACTAAGTCCTGTCATTACCAAATTCTGTTTGATTGTTGTAGTCGTAGCTGTTTGTTGTAATGCTTTTGTTTTGAATCTTTGGTGACATTCAGTCAGTGGAGGAATGACATTGCACTAATTTCCTGTGGTTTGGACTATGCTAGATGCCCTTAAGCTTTTTCAACTGGGTTGGCTTATCGCATATAAAGTGTGCTTGACTTTTGGTTGGGGAATGGGTGGAAGGGGATGAAGGAAAACATGCTTGGGAGAGTAGAGAGGAATCTGAAATGAATTCTCTCATTTCCTTCCCTATTGTATTCTAGTACATAAAGCTCTTGTTCTCTTGATTGGGTGGTTGTATGGCCCACACCTATATGTGTATTTAACATTCTAAATACTTACATAAATCACATGTACATACACATACTTTTGAATGTCATACTTACGTATTTCTGCAAATTCATTGTTAGCCTTTTCTAAATCTTAGCTTTTTCTCTGAGCATATAGTCGTGATTGATGTGATTGCAGCTGATAAATTATGCTGTTCTGTTTCATCAGGAACTCTTCTCGGAGGTCGGTGAGCTCAAACGTTATTCCATGAACTATGACAAAGATGGGACATCCAAGGTTTATTGTTGACTGTACTATCTCTTTCACTATTATTAGCATTTTCTTGTTGTGGGCTTCTTTGAAACCTTCATTTTCTTAGGGAACTGCGGAAGTTGTCTTTGCAAGGAAGGTGGATGCTTTGGATGCCATCAAGAGATACAATGGCGTTCTACTTGATGGGAAGCCAATGAATATAGGTCTCGTCGGGAACAATGCTGAACCACCTCCCATGCCACCAGTAATACACAACCGTCCTTTGCAGAACTATAATGATATCCATAGCAGGTTGGTCAGACCAAATTCTTTCTGTTATCCATCCTTTTCAGTCCGTGTTAATTACTCTTTTTTATGGTTTGAAATTTGAATTGGGGTGCAAAAACTTGTATGAGTAAACTTTTTCGATAAGATTACTTCATAGTACTAAAGGCATGCTGCATTGAAACCAATTTGGATTTTGGTCAAATGAAGGAGTGGTGAATCTGCAAAGAAATAGATGTTTCAGTCCAATGCATTCAATAATGATTGGAAATGCGCAAAAATATTTACTTCAGACCAATTTTACAAGGTTATCATTTAGTTTTACTGACATTGTGTCCCCCTACTCTCAGTTCTACAGCTGTTTTGTTTATCCTACTGCAACTCTAAGATAGTAAGAAGATATCATTTGCAAACACTATAGCAGCTCGCTAGAAAGGGTATAGTGTTATGGTCGCTATTGTTGCTTGTAATATAGCTTGTGCTTTTGTTTATCATGTTCAGATAATCAAATCTTTTTAGAATTGCTTGATCAGTTAAAGTCCATGTGTTATGAACATGACTCAAATTATTCTTCTCTTTATTAGGGAATTTCAATCCATAATAAAAGTGAGGATATTATGAAATATTCTATGTCGATTGCGAGAGATATGGGATGCAGAACAGCCAGTTTTTTTTTTTGGGGGGGGGGGGGGGGGGGTGCTTGTGGATAAATGAACAGAAATGAAAATACAAATGTAAGACCTAACTAAATACCTACATAGAACTGCCCATTTTTGTTTACAATTACCCACTAGTACATTTCTAAGCATGCTGTGTTAGGATTGTACTATAAGAAGCAACAGGTCCTTTTCATTTTGTCATGGCTCAGGCTAGAATTGAGGGGCTGGGTTATCTGGTCAGGAATGTATATACAACTAGTCATTTTCTTTGAATGTTGATCCACCTATAGGTGCACTGTGATAGAACAAGATTATGTAGGTCCTGCAACTGTGTTCTGGACCACCCAACAATTTGCACATGCATCTTGTGTGAATTCTGCTTGAGGCCTGTATGATTGATTTTAAAAATGTTCTCTTACATTTGGAAATGCTTTTCACATGCATCACTATGCAAGGCTGGAAAGTGAAAACTAGAAATGGCAATGACAGTTTTTGTCCATGTCCTCCCACCCGATATGGCAAGCCCAGTACACTGTTGCCCCATCCCGCCACTGAAGAACATATGTTTAGTGTAGAATTGTAGTAGCGCTCTAGCATAAGACAGGTTCCTGCAGTAGCAATAATTGTCTCCTTTGTTTTGTATTCACCATCCATCCGTGATACAGCATATATTTTCATGCATCACTGGTGTTATTCCCACCATGTAGTCATAACATCCTGGTCATTCTGTTTGCAGTGTGCCTCAAAACCAAAGAGGTGTTCTGCGAAGAGCACCTCAAGGCAATGGTCGTGGTGGAGGCAGTAGTCAGAGCAGTGGCGGCCGCGGACAGGGGAAAGGCCGAGGGCAGGACCGGAACCGCACGCCCCTATCTGCGGCAGATCTTGATGCTGAACTGGACAATTACCATGCATCCGCAGTGAAAGAGAAATGATGCTCTCGCGTTCTGCTTATTGTACTGGTGGGAAGGTGCTGAGGTTGTGGCTTTGTTTTAGAAGTTTGAGGTTATTATTCTAGCTTTAGTGTTTTGTACTAGATATTTTTTTTCGCATAGTTATAGAACCATTCAGATATCTTGTTTATGCACTACGATTCTGGGGTGGACCATAATTGATCCAGTTAATGCTACATCCAGGATGTAAGTTATGCTAATTTGCAGACCTGTAGGCACGGTTGAGAACAATTGCAAACCAACGGTTTCGTCTGTGCTACTCTGGCTCTAACCCGGTGCTGGATCTGTTCTGCTGTACTTCAGCTAACCTTCTGTTTGCATGTTCTGACACGAGCCAGACATGTTCATCAGTCAAGTTGATCCTGAATCCCTGTGTTCTGCGTTGTATATAGTTTTGCAATTGTCTTAGATATTTGTATTCTGTCGGCAACGATATCATATTAGGGGTCTGTTTGACAGAGCTAAGAGCAGCGGAGCTGTGCCGATGGGCAGTTCGCAAGTGATACTCTGCAATGGGCTAAGATGATGGATGCATAAAACTTATCTTAGAATCACTTTTAACAATACAATCACTTCATATAGAGAATCGTTGATGGTTGGATCTCAAGAAATAAAACCAATATTAGTGAAACATGTTTTCAGAGAAATTTTAGGTTAGCTAGTTTGTTGAGATGTTGTGTACTGTGTAGCGAAGACTATCGATTAGTTGTGCGGCGCAACAAATTATATGGTTTATTCCCGTGTTAGTTGGGTACCTCAAAATAAAAAGATGCTTGTGGTAGTTGAGTAAAATCCGGTTTAGTAAATATAAATCGCTGATCCAAACAAGCCCTGGGTGTACTCAACAGGCCTGAAGTTATGTTTCTTTAGTTGGAAAACCTGAATTAATAATTTATAAAAGAGTAACACAGTTAATTCATAAAAGAGTAAATATGCGCTCAAAGAGAATAATTCGGTTACTTTCGTGATCTCAGTGCAGATATGATAGTGAGGTAAGAGCAACTCCAAGAAACTCTCTAAATTCTTCTGAATTGCTAGTTTTAGAGATTTTAATTGAAAAGGTACCTTCCAACAGCTTCTCTATTTGGTTATTCAAACATAGCTACTCTCTATTCCGGATTTCTCGCTAGCCAAATATAGAAAAGAGAATAGCGTTTCAGAGTGCACACAAGATATAAAAAAGCTGTTGGAAAACAGAAAGATATAGAAAATAATTTTTATGCAAATAACTCTCTAAACGATGATTTAGAGAGTGAGGTTTAGAGAGACTCTTGGAGATGCTCCTAAATGGTTCCTAAAACACCGGGACAACCTGGCCGGCAACAAAACGCGGTATAAACAACAAACTAAACAAAGCTAAGCAAATCCTATTTTACTGGCTAAAATCATTCCTAAAAACAAGATCAATAAATCAGTTGAAATATTAGAATTTAATCAAAATTGAGGAAACCACTTTCTAATCCCTGCCCTTCATTTTGTCACTCAGGAAGTGACAATAAAAATAATTGTTCCAATACGACTCCAAACAGAGGAACTAATGAAACCTAACCTATGATCTTTCTAATGGCACCAAACTAGCTATAATTCTACCAAACCATGACCATCTTCTTCCTGATGGCACTCACATCACGTGTTTATGAGGGAACACGTAGATGGGGCTCCTGACGTGGTGCCTCCCGTCGGACCAGACGACGGACGCCGACGCGCCCATGGTGCCGTTCACCGGCAGCAGCGTGCCGGAGACGCTCACCTTGAAGCTCAGCTTCTTCGTGCCCGCTGAACGCGAGCTCGTCGGGCGTGACGGCGACGTCGACACCGGGCACCGTGGTGACCGTGGCGCGGTACACCGAGTCGGCCGGGCCGACGTTGGTCACCGTCCGGGGGAACTCCGCGGCGAAGCCCACGCCGTAGTTGAGCACGGGCACGGTGATGGACGGGTAGTTGAGGTCGCCGACGGCGCCGGCCCTGGCCCCGGCCGAGCAGGCGGCGGAGGCGGCCCTCCTGCCGGTCATGGCGGCCAGCTGCGATGAGTTGTAGCCCTGCGCGCAGAGGAAGCCGACGTAGTCGCCCTCCGCGGCGTCGTACACGAGCCCCGGGTACCGCGCGCGCACCGGGTCCACCTGCCCGGCGCCGTACGCAAGCTCGGCCTCCGGCTCGCCGGAGCTCATGGGGGTCGCCGTGGTCATGAGCGCCGACTGCACGGCGGCGTGCGACCACCCCGGGTGGACCGACTTGACGTACGCCGCCGCGCCCGTCACGTGCGGGCACGCCATGGACGTGCCCGAGATGATGTTGTACTTGGTCCTCCTGGCGTCGACGTCGCTGCCGGACAAGGTCGCCTTCGGCGTCCACGCCGCCAGGATGTCCACTCCCGGAGCGCTGATGTCCGGCTTGAGGACGCCGTACGTGACCATGTTGGGGCCGCGGGACGAGAACTCCGCGACGCTCGGCGCCGCCGCGTCCTTCACCGTCACGCTCTTCTTCACGGTGGCCATGGGGTGGCTGCAGCGAACAAATCGTACGGGCATGTCAGAGCAAACCGTTCACGGATAGGAAGCAACGTAATGGTTGGCGGCGGCTGACCTGGTGCTGTTGTAGTAGTCGATGATGTGGTTGAACTCCTTCTGCATGACGACGACGATGGGGATGGCGAAGGAGAAGGCGGTGTCCTTGTCCTCGTCGGAGAACATGTACACGATGGCCCCGTCGGCGCCCGTGTGGCTGATGGCTTCCGAGCTGATGTAGGCACCCTCGCCGCACAGGAGCACGGCGCCCTTGTACCTCTTGCCGTCGAGCTGCTCGTGGTCGCAGCCGCCGGGGTCCATGAGGAGCGACGGCTTCCCGAGGTTGGGGAAGACGGTGATGGCGTTCCCCACGACGCGCCTGCCGTTGCCGAGCACGAGCTCGCTGATGATCCTGCGGTCGGTGAGGGTGGCCGCGACGGAGATGGTCCACGGCGCGACGTTGCTGACGGATCCCAGCGTGGGGCCGCTGTTGCCCGCGGAGACGGAGACGACGACGCCACGGCGCACGGCGTGGAACGCGCCGACGGCCATCGGGTCGGCGGCGTAGTCGAACGCGATGCCGGAGCCCAGGGACGCCGAGATGACGTCGACGCCGTCGGCGATGGCGTCGTCGAACGCCGCCAGGATGTCCTCGGACGAGCAGCCCTCCTCCCAGCACACCTTGTAGACGGCCAGCCTCGCGCCGGGCACCGCGCCGCGGGCCGTGCCGCCGGCGAGCCCGCCGAGGCTGGCGCCCGCGACCGCCCGGCCCGCCGCTGTCGACGCCGTGTGCGTGCCGTGGCCCTCCCGGTCCAGCACCGACATCGTCGTGTTGCCGCCGTAGTACGACCGTGCCCCGATGATCTTGCTGCGATGTACGGCCAGATCACAATTCAGTTAGTGCTCTCTCCGTCTCAAGATATAAGGCGTGGTCAAACTTGGTACGGTCTTTAATAATAACATTTAACTTTTAATATCTCTTATAATATAATATTTGCAGCAATAAAATTATAGTCATATGAAACTACTTTTAAATATGAATACAATGATATCATTGTTGTAAGACAAAAATTTTATTATACAATTGTAGGTCAAAGTTTTTAAAGTTTGAATCTTAAGTGATGTGCACGCCTTATATCCTAAGACAGAGGGAGTAATTCAAATGATGTATCTGCTTGACGACCAGGCGATGGACGAGGATGTAATCGATCAAAATGATAGAAAGCTGCGTACTTGTTGCAGGAGGTGAAGTTCTTGGAGCAGACACCCTTCCACTTGGCCGGAGGCGGCGGGAGGCCCTCGTCGGAGAAGGACTCAGAGTCCGGCCAGATGCCGGTGTCCACCATGCCGATGATGACATCGTTCTCGAACTTGAGCCGGGTGGCGTCGTTGTGCTGCGGCACGCCGAGGAAGTCCCATGACCTCGTCGTCTGAGGCCTGTACACCACCTTCTCGTGGATGGACAGAACGCCGTCCATGCCTGACAATCCATCCATCCAATAATCAGCAAGTGTGAGACAGAAATGATCAACTTCATGATCAGGTAGATTGATCTACACTACACTTGCAAATAACTAAAAGTATATAGAGATTGGATCTAAGAAGAGGATGGAAGTTGCTGCAACCAACCAACTCGATCGATCTAACAAAGTTAAAAGGAGTGTGTGTTTACCGGCGAACCTGTTCTTCTCGTCGTCGGTGAGCCTGGCCGCGAAGCCATGGAGGGTCCTCGAGTAGTGGTAGACCACCCGGTCCGCCGCACTTGAACTGAACGAACACAGCAATTCACCAAGTCATCATCAGAGAACTGCTGCATATATGTACTTGTACGCATGAACAGCTAACTTACCTGTCGTCATCGAGCACGCCGGCGATCATGTCGTGGTGGAACGTCGCGATGGCCGCGCCGGCCTCCGCCTCCGGCAGCTCCACCATCGCCGGCTGCCGCTCCGTGAACACGACGTACACCTGCACGCCGCGCGCGATAACAGATTCGGATCAGATACGCACGCGCACTGATGGCCGGATGAACTAGCAAGACGACGATATGTGAGCACTCGCGAGCGCTGACCTTGGTGTCATCACCGTGGCCGGCAGCCGGGGCGATCCTCTCCCCGCCGGCGGCGGGGTTGTGGACGGCGGTGGCGTGGCAGAAGAGCACGCTGAGGGCGGCGAGGAGGAGCAGCAGCGGCGACGTGCGTGCCGCCATTTTCGCTGTACGGCTGGGTGGAATGATTGGATCCTACGTGATGGTTCAGGCGTGTATTTACGGTGACTTGGCCCTCCGGATAAGTGAACAACTTAAGCTGATATTTTTCAGGTGGTTATTATTTACCTATCTTATCTTATTCTACTATAAAGAACTACTGTAAAACTAGCATTTCTCATCCAACATTAAACGCACAGCATCTAGTAGCATAACAAACCCACATAAAAACACAGGAAAATATATTTCCACAAAAAATCTCTGATTCTTTTCACCATAACTTCACGTTAAATAAAAAATTTTAAAAGCGTTTCTCACCCACATTAGGGAAACTCTAATGGAGCTCTCAAATTTGAGCCTCTATTCCCCTTAATGAGGATCTCTCATCCAAAATTCAGTCCCCTACTTTCCTGCCCACTCCAACCGAACTCTCATATACCTTCTTATATTTTATCCACCTCTTTTTTTATTGATATCATGTATCTAACAATCTAAGTATTATATATACAAACGGTGATTGTTACCAACAATTATTTTATGAATGATAATATTTTCTACTAATAATTAATGAACAGAAATATTTGTAACCATTAATTTTTTTAATATTTGGCAGCTAACGACTATTTGATTTGCAACGACTGTATTCCAATGGTTATATTCGATATTCGAACAGCTACATTTCAAACAACTATATTTCAAATAGGAATATTTTAAATGGGTATATTCCAACGGCTATATTTCAAATGGCAGTCTTTCAGCTCTATATATACAGGCTCATTCACCTCATTCTACAATGAGCCATTCACTTCATTGTTGCTTCTCCACCTGAAAATGAGTAGACTCTCTCGCTTAGACTCGTCATCCTCGTTGGATGATGACGACGAGCCCGAACTCATCCTTGGTGCCCTACATCAAGCTCATACTGCATGGCCGCGGCCTCCATGGGCGCGCCCGCCGGCCCCATGACCACGACCGTGGCACAGGTCACCACTGGATCTACAGGTACCTATTCCCCTCCCTCCCTTACACCGCATGACCACCTGGAGATGGGAAATCGACATACCTAGTGTGGGGAAACCTCCATGGATGACGCGGGAAAACCTCCGTGGGGACGCGGGAGCCGGGAGGGCCAGCCGTTGGCGCCATCGCCGGATGAGAGCTCAGTAGCGGAGCTCCTACGAGTGAGAGTCGGAGGGGGTGAGAGTCGGAGGGGGAAAATGAGGTCACCTCATCCGTCAAGGGCGGGATGAGAGACCAGTTGGAGAGAGGTTTTACGTTTTAGCCCTCAAAGATGATGTAGAAATTCAACAAAGAGCTCGGTTGGAGTTGCCCTTAGACGTATCCTACCTCTCTTAATGGATTCTTAACCGATTGAAGGGAGGTTTTTGTGTTTTAGCCCTCAAAGATGAGGTACGGGTTTGATTGAAAAGGGAGACGGCATAAAAACACAAGGAAAATATTTCCACCAAACATCTAATCAATCTCTGATTTTGTTTTTTTCACCGTGATTCCATGTTCAGCTTACCCGCCCGCCGCGTGATTTTTTTCACCGTGATTCCATTTCAAGTTTTCAACTTACCCGCCCGCGTACACAGGAACCCAAATTTCCTCTCGCTCTTCTTGGCAAGCTCCCTCCTGACCTCAATGGGCAACGCAGGGCCATGGCGCGCCAACGTTGGTCCACTCGAACCATGGCAGCCGTCTTGGTCTCCTCCTTCGAGCCATCCTCGCGTAAGGTGAGCCCCTAGCAAGCTTCCCCGACCCCACTCTACCTTCTCCAAGCTCCGTCATCCTCTGGCTCTATTCCTGCCTATGCTGAGATCCCCATGAGCTCGAGATACAGTAATGGTACTCCTACCCTCACCAGCACCAATCGCTGCTGCTCCCATCGCCGCTGATTAGAGCTTCAAAAGTTCGGCCATGGCGGACAAGGTTCAGAGGAGCACGAACGCTTGTGCCCCTCCCCTGATCTGTTTCTTCCTCCTCCTGCCAGGTTTTATTTTTCATTAACGCTTCATACTCAGCATCCATCGCAGAATCCTAATTTTCATCTTCTAAGGTTTCATCAACACTATGTGGCTTACCAGAAGTAAACCATCCATATTTGATTGTGCGTGCCACCAGTTTGTACCTCTTCCTTTTAATCATCTAGCCTCATCCAAACTTGGTCCTTTTGTACCAATTGAACACTCACGGCTGCATCGCCAGCAAGGAAGCTTGGCAATTTAATTTTCAAATATTTGTTAAAATTTTGCTCCGAAAGAAAACAAGTATCTGCTTGGAATGAACCATAAACGGGGCACTCCACAACTTGTGTTGCTGTACAATGGTGACAGTGCATCTGAACAACAGTTTGCAAAAAATCACCAGTTTTGGACTCGAGTTTACAGCAACCTGACATATACCAAATCTGCAGACAACAATCCTTCATGGATTCAGAAGGGAAGAAACCGTTCATATCAACTTTTCAAGCACAACATACTTGCAGATATACATTTGTTATTATTACCGGCATATTGAATACTTCATTCGTTTCAACATACACGCTGGCTTGTAAATTTTGTTTTAGTGGGTATTCATTCACATTCACAGGAAATGGTGCTACAAGGCACTACTCTTTAGCTAATGCAGCACCGGGCAGCAATTACATTCTCCTCAGATTGTCCAACCTTGCCTGCAAATCGGCGTCGATTCCGCTGTCAGCGTTGCCGGCGCTTTCAGCCTGGGCAACCTTTCCAGCAGAAGCAGGCTGAGCAACAGCAGCCGATGGGGCTCCAACAAGCTGGAAACATACAGAAGATGATTATATATACAGTATTCTCCCATCAAACATCAATCCATGCAGACTCAGAAGCATGAGTCCCGACCTAACACTTGGCCATGATGGCACTTACTTTTAAAGTCTGATTTAGCATCACAACAGTTCTGACTTTCCTTATTTGCATTGTTTTAGCTTGCTTATCCAATATTGGATGTAATGAATTTCTCAAAAAAAAAAATGGTAGAGCTATTTCTAAAATGTACATATAATATTTATTGAGCAAAGATCTGGAAATCCTAAAATAATGGAAAGCAGATCCAAAAATGCATATTGGAACTGGATAATTGTTTGAAAGCAAAAACCAGAAACTGTATGAGATTGGGTAGGACAAATAATATTACGGTAACACCTGATAAGAGTAAGCAACATAATAGATTAAATATATTCCCCAATCCTCTCTAGTAGAGTTAAAAGGTTGAACAGAAATATTCTGGCAACTAGTAGGCACAACAGAGGACCATAAATCCATGGTATTATCCTATGCAACCTCTTGGCTTAATCAAAGATGGTGCATTTAGATTTTAGAATACCAATCTACACTCTAACATCCAGTGTGCACTCATGAGAAGATAAAAACCCAAAGTGACTCACCTCTTGGTTGATATCAATGCCAATTTCATCAAGTACTTGATTCACAAGCTCCTCGGTTTCTTCTTCTTCCTCGTCTCCTTCCAAAGCATCATCTATGGCATCTCCCATCACCTCGCTCACCATCTCCATCCTCTCATTTTGTCGCTCAAACTCTTGCATTATCTTCTGCAACCCTGGCAAATTTAGCTGCCTATTCATTTGAGCCATTGCTTTTGTAACACCCTTCATAGCATCACCCATAGCTTGAGTTGATTTTAGCGTCTGCAACAGTTGCACAACTAAAATGTTAAGAAGAAGGGCAAATGAATGCAATACAAAATTTAAGATACATAAGCATAAGAAGCAATTTTAGCTTCAGGTCTTCAGCCAAAATGCAGAATATACAGTTTTCAGTTAGAAGATTAGAATCGTAGTATAAGCCATAGTTTCTGTATGAAACTATATTACTTTATAAGGTTTAATGAATTGAAAATGGGACTACTCCAGATCAATTTATTCATACGAAATTGCGAACTTATAGTTAGTTTTTTCAACAGCTAACTAACAACATAATGGAACAATACAATGCTTGCCTTCTATCTCTCTTGGTTTTGATGGCCAGTACCACACTGGTACATAAAGATGCAAGTGGGTACCCAATAGTGTTTTTTGGGTTGGCTAATTAATTACAATGTCATGCCACTCTAGTTAATTTCTTCTCCCAAATTATTTACGCAGAATGCCATTCTAGTTCATTTTATCAATTTTTGGGTCGACCCAATGACCCAAAATATATATAATTTGCATCCCTACTGGTACATCACTAGACCAACATAAACTGAAGATGACTTATTGCTGCATCACAGTGATATTTGATAAGGTGATTAAGGCACCAATATAGAGAGAGGATAAGACCAAACACATGGTTACCTGAACTCTTAGAGAAACTCCTTGGAGCTGGGATTTAAGTTGATAGAACTTTGTTATCTGATGCCGGGTACGAATAAGATCTTTGGCCATTACTTTGACAGCTCCCTATAGCAGTAACAAAAAGTCAGCACACAAACACTACAGGCAAAATATATGAAATTGCAACACGTGCACTAAACTTCCATGTACATTTAATAAACTGCAAGACCAAAGACATCGACGGCAAGGATTTCTAGGTTAATATTACTAGGCTATTGAAGCAGATACTCGATAATTTTGTATAGAATTTGTTGAGACCTAAGCTGACCTTCAAGAACTAGCCATGATCTTGCAAGCTTGTCAATGAAATGAGTCTTTGACATGAAACTATGTGAGACAGGGTTCTAAGAAAATCTAGCACGCCATAGTTGCGTATCCCAATAACCAAACAGCAGGCAAAAAGTCAAATCTGCCTGACTTTGGTTAACCACTTTCAGGTCGTCAAGTAAAGTGAAAATAGGTACATATCTTAATGTTTCCACACACACATGGCAACTGTTGGATATAAATATTTCCTACAACATTATATCATCAGACATGATTGAAAGTTGAAATATAGGGGACCATCTCAAAAAATAATAATAATAATAATCCCTGACCCTCAATGATTCCAAATACCAAGCATGCTAACAACAGAATCAGAATATGACTTTTAAATTCCAAAAAATACCGGAGTTCATACCATCTGGCCTTCTTTAGCTGTTTTCTTGATCTCAGTGATGAGCTTTTTCTCCTGGGCCTGCAATCCTTGCCTCTCCCGCTCGATTTCCCTAATGGATCGATCTAACATTCTCTTGTTCTCCCTCAAGAGCTCTGAAAGAAAGAATCATAAACATCAAAAACCATAAGCCATAGATAAGAAATGTAAGGCTACCATTGTTCATTCAATTCAAAACATAAAAAGCACCGAGTGACTATTATTATCACTAGAAACCGCTCCGAAACACACTGCATCCGCTCAGGAATTGGAAGAGGTGGAAGGCTTCAATAGATCTAAACTGAGGTACAGTTTAGCTGCCAGTCCAACTCCAACAAACAGCCTTGCCGAAATCCACACGGTTCAAATCTCAACCTCGTGCCATCCTCCGACTACACGCCGAGTTACCCCCTAACGAACCGTGCCAAGAAATCCTGCCGAGAGCCTTAACCGCCCGACACAAAACGTCACTGGTGTCTATACATGTCAAGAAATCCCTCCCTCGACAAACGAAGATAAAACAAGCTACCGCAGGTAGGACCGATCCATCGGACCAAATTCCAGCGCGAATCTCTCCGGATAGGAAGGAGGGGTCTTACCGGCGGGCGTCTTCCGCTTCCCGAACAAGAAACTCATCTTGGATCCTTCGGTTCGTGGGGGCAACCAGGGTTTCGGTTGGAGCGATTCGTGAGGAGACCCCGCTCCGAGAACTCGATCGGATCGGTGGTAGGCTCTTCACCGCTCAGGGACGCCGGTGGAGTGATGATTGGATCGCCCTCCTTCCTTTCCCCTCCCTCCGCCTTTCTTCCCTGTTGCCAACGCAAGTTGTTGGAGTTCTTCCGACGCCAAACTGAAGAGGAAAAAAAAGAAAAGGGAAGAAATATGCTTTTGGGCTTCCGGAGTCGAGAAAACGATATAATGGGCCACCAGCATGAAGCGCGCTGGCCCAAAGTAGGCCTTATTAGAGTTATTCACAGGAAAAGATATGGGCCAAACAGGAATTCAATCCTTCCTCCCAAAAATGGAACTTTTTTTAGAAAATTATTTTCTTGGCCCTAAAACAAGTTGTCCTTAGTTTCTTGGCTTTTTTCTCTCTTGAACTTGACTATTTGGCCACAAAACGAGTTTCGTTTAATTTTTTGGCCCTTTTCATCACCTGCGCTTAAATCTACAGTCCAATTATATTCAAACGCATCAGTTTAGGTTTTTAACCAAGAAAATGATAACATAAAGGAATTTTACGTGAATTTTTGGCATTTTTACAACTACTAAAATAATTTCTAGGTATTTATAAATCTATTTTTAGTTTTAAATCACAGAAAATCGCAGGAACATGCTAAAATAGTGAAAAGATTCACTGGAGTCCTATCTATGCATGCTAGATCCAGAAAAAGTCACCAACATGTCATTTGAGCTAAAAAAAAGTAGATATTGGGCTAAGATCTATCAATACAATATCTACTTTTTAATAGCTCAAATGGCATGTTGCTGATTTTTGTTGGATCCAGTATGCTTAGATATGACTCCAGTGAATTTTTCACTATTTTAGCATGTTCCTACAATTTTCTATAATTTAAAACTAAAAATAGATTTATAAATACCTAGAAATTATTTTACTAGTGGGAAAAATACCAAAAATTCATGAAAATTTTCTTTATGTTGTGATTTTCTTGGCTAAAAACCTAAACTGATGCGTTTGAATATAATTAAATTGTAGACCTAACTGCAGGTGATGGAAGGGCCAAAAAACTAAATGAAACTCGTTTTGTGGCCAAATAGCCAAGTTCAAGATAAAAAGGCTAAGAAACTAAGCACAACCTTTTTTAGGATCAAGAAAATAATTTTCTCAACTTTTTTCTATTTAGGTTATAAGTATATGCTAAAATATCTCTGGAGGGCGTCCTGGTGCTCGACCTCGACTCCGTGTTCAGCGACCTCGTCCAGTTCCTCGAACCCGGAGGATTTCTACTGGGACTACGTGCACCCCACGCAAGCTGGATGGAAGGCCGCCATGGACCGCTTCGAGCAACCCATCCTGGATTTCTTAGACATCTACTCCTATATACTATAGTTACCATGCATCAGTAGCTGTAATAATCAGATATTGTTAGCTATTAGTTTATTTATTGTTTAGTCTTCATCATCAGCTGGAAATTTAGTTAGTTAGTTTTCGTGCTCGGCCAGCTTTTTGTTTAGTCGTCGTGAATAAATGATCACCTCGTTTATCTGGTATATATTTTTTTTTACTTGTTCACTTGTGCAACTCCGGTCATGTCGAAGGTGGACAAAATGTTGGGCGAGCTGTGTACATCAATGAGCTACTGTGGATTAGAGGCCCATATGCATGGAGTGTACAAGTACCCAGAGATTGCCATTTACAGCAATAATCATCAAAATTCATGAGGGCTACGTAATGGACGGACGCATGCCTGGCCTGCTGCCTGCTCATCGGAGACATCTAAAATTTCATCGGCTAATATGAATTGTCCAAATCGGACTTTGCATTGTTGCATGTTTTAATTTACTGCATAGTACGTGGCCAAGCTAGCCAGTTGAATCCCATCTCTCAAAAATGTTTTTTTTTCCTCAAACTTTTATATCGCTTGTGACGTTGAATCGGCTAGGTTCGTTCTCTGCAGAAAATTTGGAGATTTAATCTCCTTGAGAATATAATATGTGTGTATATATATATATATATGGCTTCCCCTACGGCCCAGAGCCCACGAGGAAAAGCCCAGCCCAGGGCCCAGCCATTGCCCTGTGTCGACGTGATTGTAAGCAGAGCTTTGGGCCCAACGAAGATCAGATGCAAAGAATGCAGGAACAGTCAGGTAGTTGTATGCCAAAGCAGGGACCATTGGCAGGCCATCCCATAGGCTCCAGCTGCTCAACCTCTCGTCTTAGAGCATGGACCACCACCACCACTTCGCTACAGGCCTGCGCCAGTACGCCCTCGCAGCATTGGCAGCAAGGCAATGGCATCCATCCAGCCTCAGCAGGAGCTAGCAGAACGAAGCCAACCAGAACGGCAAAAGAAGCAGCCGTCCAGCAGACCAATAAAGAAAGAAGCGAGCCGGCCGGCGTTCAGTTCAGGCCGCCCGGGAGTGGCTGCTTTTAACAACCCTATCCAGGGAAGGCTGGCGGGCATTGCATGTCGCGTCGTCTCAGGCCTACTGCCGTACGACATCGCAGAGACCAGAGCAGACCAGCCAACCCCCGGCTCTGGAAGTGGCATGGCACTGCCGCTCTGCCCTGCCACCGCTCCCTCCACTCCAAGGGGGAGCCAGGGAGGGGAAGGTGACAGCGACATGGCACACTCCATGTATGGCAGGGAGGGAGGGAGGGAGGGATCCATCGCTCCATCAGAAGCAACAGTGTCCACTGACACCCAGCAGCAGCAGCAGCAGCAGAGATAGGGCAATGGCGGGCGGGCAAAGGAATAGTCGCTGGGTAGCGAGGAAAAGGCATTGGCCGAGAGAGGCCCCCTTTGGCGCTAGCCCATTGGCCGCTCCACTGCTGCTGGTGCTCACTGCTCTGCTTCTCGCTGCTGGGAATCCACTGGAACTCTGCGCCAGTGGCATGGGCGCAAGAACTCCAACTCCGCCAAACCAAGTATCATAAATAAGGTTCACTTATTCCGGAGTCTTTTTTTTTTTCTTTTTGCTACACGACTCGTGCTCATGGTCCGTGAATCCGCTTCCCAAAACGAAGATGGAGACTTGAGAGAACCATGAGCGCCAGAGCTTCGACGATAGTGGAGAGGCCTCTGCCTGACTGCCTCGGTGCCTCTCCCCGGTTCCCCCAACCAGTGGCCCCTGTCACCGACCAGCGAAGCACGGGTGGCCGCCGGTCAGGCCAGGCGCCCGTTTCCGGTTGGGCAGGGTAGGAGGAGCTCGCCTGTCAGGCGAACGGGGGGAAGCGGAGCTGCTGCTGGTGGTGGCGGCGGCGGCCGGCGAACGGGCGGGGGCCGGACGGCGGCGGCGCGCCGGCGGTAGAGAATCCTGATGATGCTGCAGTAGCGGGGAGCAACGGCGCAGGGGAGCCCTGCATTTGCCACGCCCAAGGAGGGAACGACGCCTGGGGGCCCGGGGCCAGGTCCGGGCGCTTCTCCATAGTAGCTGGTGGTGCCTCCTGCAATTGCCCATGCGTAGGACGGGGAAGCGTCAGTCCTGAAACTTCCTGACTCACGCCCAGCTATAAAGTGCTAAACATCTCATCAGATATTTAAAAAAAATCGTGAGAAATCGTATTAGTATGTATTAATTTTATGGTTTTCAATTGCTGTTTCTGCAAAGCAGAGCTGAGCAGCTAAGCAGGGGAGCAGTGCTGGCTCGAGCCGCAAGATATAGGTGGTGTTTGCATCGGATTTTATTTTTAGTCCGTGTCACGTCGGATCTTTGGATACCAATTAGAAGGATTAAACATGATCTAACTATAAAACTAATTGCATAAATGGAGACTAATTTATTAGACGAATCTGTTAAGCCTAATTAATCCATCATTAGAACATATTTACTGTAGCACAACACCATCAAATCATGAACTAATTAGGCTTAATAGATTTATCTCGCGAATTAGCATCCATTTATGCAATGAATTTTATAATTAATCTATATTTAATACTTCTAATTGATGTTAAATATCTGATGTGACATAGACTTATTTTTACTCCCTGTGACCAAAACAGAGCGATAGGTGAGCATTCGTGTGAATCTACTCGTATATGGCATCTTCAGGACTGAAGCTGCAGGACGCTACAATAAAGTACTACTAAAGATATATCAATCCAGCCGTGCCACCGTCGACTGTAAAAGGTTCGACAGCTATGGCTCATGCAAAGTTGCAGGCTGATGACAGAGATTCATTTGATCGAACTACCGCAGCTCACAAGCGAAACAGTGCCCACAACTACTTGTATATGCTATTTACAGGATCAAATTCATAGCATCTTTCGCAAGAACAAATATGTAAGTAGTAGGAGGGAAAGTCTAAACATCCAAGGAAAGAACATAAGCTTATTCGGCATAGTGTGCAGCGTATTGGATAAGCAAAGTGCTACACATACTATTTTTTCAATATTCAGATTTTGTGCTTGAAAATTGTCCTTACTGGAGTCAGCATCTAGTGGTAATTATAACTGAATTTGCGGCAGAGATGAAAATAGAGGTGTTAGATTTACCCTGAGGTTCAAAAAGAAGCCTGGAGAAGGAGATGCATACAGATGTGGCTGCTGGGGTGGAACCAATGTGCTGTGGGGATGTGCAAGCCACTGAGGGCTTATTGGCTACAGCAGCAAAAGATCCAGTGAGTCCAATATATGATTGAGATCCTTAATACCCCTCAGAAAGCACGATTAGAATCAAAGCAACCAGAGTGTTATGGCTTTCGAAATATCTTTTAAGCGTTATGCGCATAAACATACAGAATTGCTCTGATTTTAATTACTAACAGGGAGTAACAGAGAAAACACATATTCCCTTTTTTGTTTGGAGTTTTGGTTATCAACGTAAGAGAACAGCGAATAGCAGCGAACTTATTTTTGCTAGTGTCAAGCAGGGTTACCAAATGGGCAAATGTGAACAGAAATTTTCATGTTAACTATCTGACAAGTGAACTTTTAAGCTATTAAGAAAAGCTAAGTTATAAGCTACTCATTTAACTGGTGTTAAGAATTGAGATGGTGGAATGAATTGTATCGCTGCAGCGTAATGCTGTCATATATTTACCTGAGAAACAATTGAACTTGAAGCTTCAAGAGAATTACAGTTTACTCCAAACCCAGTCAGGATACCATCACTTTTCGGATCATGCACATTAGGTTGTGAAATCCTCAAATTTAAATCAAGGATGTCCCCATCAACCACTGCTAAGAAAAATCAATCCTGATAAGATTTTGTAGAGGATGGTTCTAGTGGACACTGGACACTACTAAACATAATATTCCAATAGTACCATCTTTCTCGATTTCAGGTGGAAGTGGAACATCTCCATCATAGGAACTAGAATCAAAATTAGTAACAGCGTCGGGACCATTGAAACGAATGGCCGCCCTGTCATATGCTCTACAAAATTGACAAACAGTTCAATGTGAGTGAGGGGTTTTGGTATCCATGAATATATAAAAGAAACAAGAAGTGCGCTAACTGAACCTTGCTGCTTCGACTTCACTGTCAAACAACCCGAGGTAGATGTACCTGCACATGAATATCACTTCTTAGTAAATTTACAGAGTGATGCATGGTGATATTAGCCAAACTGCACAGGGGTTGCAGTTTTCAATCAGTATATTACCAGAATAATTAAGAAATGCAGCCTTTTACCAATAACGTCAGAGTTAGGATGCAATGCCAAAGAAAGCATAAACATGTTCCTTCCAAATACATTTCTGTATCATTCAGGTTTACCATTCTTTCCCCCTATAGCAGCTACAAATAGTAGCTGTCAGTTCTATTCAGGGAGTTCATCTCGATAGAGTTTTTGTTCATGTCATGAAAAAAAATGCCTGAGCTAATCTAGAAACTATTTGAAGTAGCTATAACCAGAGCAAGCAAGATATCAGGACTACTTACTTCTTCCCAAGAAGCTGACCCATCCGAGCTTCCCATCGACCACACTTGTGCAGAGTCACACCCCGGTACTTTGAACTCCCCCTCGCAAACCCAGTGCTCTGACGCCGGAGTATGTGAACAAACTCCTCCTTGGTCCAATTCTTCATCTAACGGTGCACAAACTAATCAGTCAGGATCCATCAACCACACACTCAAAACTGAAACACCCCAGTCCCAGCATCACACTCTGGCTCAGCATACCTGCTTCAAGTCAGCCTCATAGTCCTTCAAATGGAAGTTGATGTCTGCATCGAGGCCCCTGAACTTGATCGCAGCACGATCATAGGCCCTGCACAATCCAATCCAGCAAACTCAGCACACCCACGACAGCAGTCAGATATGAATGCGTCAGTGTTCCGCTCAAACCTTGCTGCCGCGTGCGCGGTGTCGAATCCACCTGAAACAGAAACGTCAACAGCACAGCCCAATCAAACTAAGCACAGTAAAAGTTTTTTTTACTAGAAGCACGGTAAAAAGTTAGCGGCAGCTTGAGCAGGGGAACTAGAATTTGAGCTCACCCAGGTAGACCTGCTTCCCGCAGTCCCTGCCCAATTGGAGGATGCAAACGTGAGGTTACTGAGTGGAAGCTCCAATGAAAAACAAGCATGGATTAAGCCGCGAGAGGTTGTCGAGAGCGCTCACCAGATGTGCGACTCCCAGCGGCCGGTCCTCCTGTAGAAGGTGACGCCCCTGTACTGAGAGCTCCGCGACCTGGGCCCCCGGCGGCTCTTCTTCCCGGCCGCGGGCGACGAAGGCGCGGCCACCGCCGCCTCCGGCGGCGGCGACCCGTCCGGCGCCGGCGAGGCGTCGGCGTCCGGGTGCGGCGAGGGGAAGAGCTGGCGCGTCACGACGGGCGGCGAGGGCGAGCAGCCCTCCTCGTCGGGGCTCCCGCCGAGCAGGTCGAACCGGAAGAAGGCGCCCGCAGCGCCGCTGGAGCTCGAGGTGGCCGAGGCCGACCCGGGCGTCGGCGAGTCGGCATTGAGATCCAGCACCATCGGCTCCAGCTCGGGCCCGGCAGGCGATCGAGCTCGCGCGCTGCCTGCCCCGGCCTCCTCCTCCCCCTCCTCTACCAGCAACCTAGCAGCGGCGGGGGCCGGTGGCCACGGAGGAGGAGGGCACCCCAGGACGAAGGGGACGGCGCGATGGGACGTGAGGGGGACGAATGGTATCGCAGGCGAAGCCATTTTTGTGCAAAGCTTTTTAAGCTGCACACGCCTTCAGCCCCGGAAGGAAATGCTGCGCGCGCGCACGCGGCATTGTTTTTTGTTTTCTTTCCTTCTTCTTCCTCTTTTTTCTTTTCCCCCCTGACTATAAATTTGTAATGTTGATGATCACAGAGAAAGCTAACTTTGCATCTACCATTCTTAGCTGATTGCCAAAGGGGAGGTATCAAACATGTTTTTATGCAACGCCTAGCTAAGCTGATGCCGGAGAGATGCAAAATCACCGGCTGGCCCGCAAAATTGGCCAACCTCTAGCTACTCACATCTTCTTAATTTATGACGACTGTTTCTAGAGTAACATATATATCTCTAAAACAAAAGATAATAATGTATTTAAAGTCGGTCTCTTGCACAAGTGCTAATTATTATAAAGTTGATGGGTCATCATGCAAGCTGACGCTAGTGACGCAGCACGCTGCTTGGCATTACTTTTGCATTACCTGAAAGCAAAGCGTCCAGTGATTGTCCGCGTAGCATTTCGATGTCGGAAAATATCCCCCCGGCCTAGTTTGGCATTGGATTCCAGAGTGTACACGGTCGTCAATACCCACCTCGGCAGCACAAAGGACTAATGGCTGAAAGTACCGAGACCTTTTTACACCCATGGGGCTATGGCTCCTGAACAAAGTTTTTTTTTATTACCTAAAAACAGATGGCGTACCTAGTGCTGTAAGTTCCCCGCACTGTGCGGTCTAGGGAAGGGTATCTGTAGCGCAAAGCCTTTCCCACACAAAGTGCAAAGGTTGGGGTTCGAACCCGGTACCTTCCGGTTATAGACGGTAGGCTCCACCACTGCACCAGACGGTAGGCTCTACCACACAAAGTTTTTTTTATTGAACTCCTGAACAAAGACTGGATAGTGTGTGTGTGTGTGTGTTTCAAGACGGTTAGTTTGTGCTTTCTTTCAGCTAGTCCTTGGCGATGTCCTGCAATTTAGCCAATGAAAGGTGCCCGTAGAGCTGTTCAGGCCCTTAGAAATGGCCAAACATCACTCAGCAATGAGCTACCAGCATACAGATAAGCTATAGAAGAGAGCAGCAGAAGCCACACAAGAAGGCGAGAGGAAGAAATATTCTGTACGAATTGCAGCATCATGTATCAACTAGCTGTATTGTATTCCTTCTCGAGAAAGGGAAAGGCCATATTGTATTCCAGAGTGTTGGGGACCCTTCTGTTATGTTTTGTTTGCATTTCAGAGTTGATAAGGTACCTGGAGCTATCTAGGACTTTTTTGGGGGCCACCCTTGCTTACGAGCTTTTTATTTTGTACATCACTGCGGAATTTTTGGATGCTTGCAGTTTCTTTGCAAGCTCTGCTTTTTTTTTTTGAAAAAAAAAAAAGTTGCCCTGCCCATGCCACTAGTTTTGGCTAGTTTATTAGGTCTCCACTACGTGTCACGGGCCCATATTGGCTAGTTTCTTGTCCGCGGTAGTGACTGTGTCAAATGTGTGGCCAATCATTAAATAAGATGCCATGCTTTATTTACCAGGACAAGGTAGGAGGACCTTAGTAGTGGAAGAAGATTGGAGAAGAGCACAGGTGAAGGGAATAAATAAGGATACAATTGTTTTCCGACGGTTAAGAAAGATGGAAATTAAAGACCATGTTAGGTATTCTTGACCTTTATACCGGCATATGACTTTACATGTTATATTTTACGACATAAAGGATGACACTAGTCATCGACAGCTCCGTAGTCCAGATGTTTACATCTAAAAGACAAAAAAAATGGTTGAATTTTCCTTTTGAACTCAAGCGACAAGCTTCATTCAACTTGACGTATGAAACAAATTAACACATGCACCACGAGAGAAAGACCAAAACATTGATCAAACTCAAGTGTGAAAGAACCAAGCAAAACCAAAAAACAAAATAAGGAAAGACCAAAGCATGCACACATACCATATTCAAGTTGACCCAAACGGAGACAAAACGGCCTTGTAATCCTACCCTCCAACCATCACATCCATAGCGAGCAAGAAAATGACATGTAATTGACCCACCCACCCACACGCACACAAGCTTCCCTTCCCTTCCCTTCCCTATAATGGGGGAGCTACCTTTGGAGCCAATAGCTGTTGGAGAGTGCAAGGGCCAGGAATCTCATGTGTAGGGGCACCATGTACCTAAGCTCTTGTTAATTGGCCACATCTCACTGACATGACTTGGACCTCACTACCCACTAGACTGCAGGGCATGCTGTTGGTGCCAGCTCCCAAACTGGATGGATGGGCATTTCCAAAGTGGAGATGAATGGGGGATGGATGCTTGGCTACTGCTACTGTGCACTACTACTGTTCATTAGCGTGTGGGGCCATGGTGCATAGTAGCGCGTACATGATCAGTTGTTTGGAGCACAGGAACGACGACGACCGAAACAGTGTGCTCAGCTACCTCATCAAACCGGGAAAGGTAGAGGCACCACTTTGGCATTGCAGTGGCTTTTCAAGATAAAGCGGTTTCTTCTTGTATTCTAATTTCAGATGCATTTCTTATTTTGGAGGGTGAGCCTTAGGTTGTGAAAGAGAGGAATGCCTCCGAAAGTCCTGTCAAATTATTACATATTTTGCAGGAATTTCGCCCTAGTTTTTTTTTGTGTGTACCTCATGCTGTCTTATTTCTGGGCTTTTCCATATTGTTCGATGTAATTTGATTTGTGTGTTTTACGAATATTCAAATCCGGATCCTTTTCCTTTTATTTTAAGAAACACCAATTTTTCGAGACGTCATATTTGGGTCTCATTTCGTAGGATTAACTACAACCAATATTATGTTAAGTTTCAAACGGTTCGAAACTCGATATGCAATGCTTGCAAAAAGGAATTTGACTTTGGAAGGTAGAAAGGAAATGCTTCCCATACCACTTTGTGCATGGTACAAGCGCATCCATGCATTTACTTTAAACCAGCTGATAAATTTGTACTTCTAGCCTTCTACCCAAATGACTTGAACCATAGCATAGGATCCAATTAATCATTGTACTTTTTTTAAAGGAATTAATTATTATACTTGAGTCGTCAGGAAAATGACCGTACATAACATGCTAGAGCAACTGCAAGAGTCTCTCTAAATTCTTCCTAATTGCTAGTTTTAAATATTTTAATTAAAAAATACCTCCCAACAGCTTCTTTATTTGATTATTCAAACATAGTCACTCTCTATTCTGGATTTCTCGTTAGCCAAATATAGAAAAGAGAATAGCTTTTCAGAGTGCATACAAGATATAGAAAAACTGTTGAAAAACAGAAAGATATAGCAAATGATTTTTATACAAATGACTTTCTAAATAATAATTTACAGAGTGAGGTCTAGAGAGACTCTTGGAGATGCTCTTACATGTAGCCGTGCAAATATTCGAAATGGAGGGAATCGTCAGCCTATCTCCAAAGTCTAAAGGCCCAAAGGCCACACATGGAGCTAAGCAAAAGCAGCCTGCTGGCGGCCCAGAACGACCTGAACGGCTTGCTCATATCACACGCTGCTAGCCTGCTAGGTCATCCTCGGATCCACCGGTCCCACGACGGCCGGACAGTCTCCAGCGCCGGGCGCCGGCCGAGGGAGCGGCGGAGCTCGAGGTCTCGAGCTGCCAGTGGGGGGGCGATCGGGCAAGGTAGCGCATGCGGCTTCCAGGAGCGGCGGGGCCGCGGCCGGGCGTCTAGGGAGGTGACTAATCCCGCTACCCAAATCCCTCAAATTCCTAACCCTAAGCCATGGCGCGAAGTGCGGGCGGAAGCTTCAAGCCGTTGCGGTGCCTTCATGCTACCCACCGGTTGAGTCTTCCGTGATTCTATTGTTAGCCGTAAATGAAACCTTTGATCTAGGAGTTCACAATCCTGAACAGTAAACTCCATATCCTCGAGTAGTCAGTTGTTACTGTTAGGGATACTTACGACTGCACTGAGATTTGGATCTCAAATCCATATATCTCGTGAAGGAATTAGATCTTTAGACCTTCCTTTCATTTTCTTAATTCCCTTGAGATGCGTCTATTATGAATAATTTGCACACTAATTTCCGCTGTTGGGAACTTTTTCCCCCCATTTTGCAGTGAATAACTTCTGTAACATCAAATAGCCATCCAGCAAATCTTGACCATCTGGATCCAGACAACCAGACCCCTGACTTCCCCGTCAAAGCAGTCAAGCGCCTGCGGAGGAACTGGAGATGGTGCAACCTGAGCCAATGGCGAAGCGCAGCACGGCATGTAGCCAGGGTGTAGTTGGCGCTGTGGACCGGCTTAGCGCGCTGCCGGATGGGGTCATCCACACCGTGTTGTCATTCCTCCCAGCCCCGGAAGTCGTGCGGACATGTCTGCTGTTGCGGCGGTGGAGAAGCCTTTGGCGCTCTGCGCCCCGCATCAACCTCAATGAGGAGGACTTCGGGATTTCCATCATGACCATCCGTGATGGTGCCCTGGAGGAGAAGTGGGCCAGGTTTGAGGATTTCGCCACCAACCTGCTCCTGTTCCATGATAATACTTCGTCCTTGGGTGAATTCCGGCTTTCTTCTCATGTCTATAACCAGCGTCATGTGGACCGGTGGATTCGCCGTGGCATCGAGTACTACCCTTCTGTGCTCAAAATTCTGATACTGGAACTTCCTCGCTTCAAGTTGCCACCAATAGTGGGCTCAAATTTTTGTCATCTTAAGATGCCGTATCTTCGTAATGTGGATTTGGGTAGCCATTTCCGAGACCTGCTCTGTTCTGCCTGCCCTGTCATGGAAGATTTGGAGCTTCGAAACTGCGAGTTTTCTGGCAATTCTTCTCAAGGCATTACATCATCCACACTGAAAATTTGGTATTAGCCTCTTGTGTGAACAACACAGGTTATCCTTTAGTGATCACTGTTCCTAGCCTTGCGAATCTCTGTCTCATGTATGGATGCTACCAATCTGGTATTTCTTTATGCAAGATGGATTCCCTTGTCAGGGCAGATATTCGCATTTGTGTTGCAGAATACGAAACAACTTCGCCTCAGCATTCCCAGCATGAGCTTCTTTGTAGCCTCTACAATGTGACAAGCTTAAAGTTGGTGGGTTTTCAAGTGGAGGTATTTAGTCCTGACAAGCTTCCCTTGGTCCTCCTGTATATTCCTTATTCCTAAAAGATGCCATTTGACCATTAATAATGCACTTAAGTTACCAGTACTGCTGGGTGTCCTATGAGATTTGCCAGTTGCTCTTGGTAGATGAATCTACACAGCCTTTATTACATATAGGGGAAAATTACAACTTGTTTTCCAGCTAGCAGATAGTTACTACACATGACTAGAAAGGGAACAATTGTTATCTCATCACTTGCTGCTAATGACCTACTAGTATGCATTTACTCAATTTCTGTTTGGTTTCTGTCTTTATTTCAGGGGATGCTGAATGAGGAGTCTGATAAATTCCCAATATTTCGTAATATGCGAACCTTGAGCCTTCATCGCTGTTTTCTTGACGATTATGAACTGTATGAAAAATTAGAGGCATTAGGGAGCTTTCTTCATAGCGCACCTTGTTTGGAGAAGCTTATTTTGAAGTATTGCATGGTACGTGCTCGTCTTATCTTATGTATCGCATCATGTTTCAGATGATTCGATTAGATATCTCACATGGATCTTTCTGTTTCTGCTGAAAGTTCTATTCGTTTTCTGATTCGGAGTGGGAGATAGAAAGGAAAAATGAAAAATATCACTCTGCGCTGCCAGCTGCCAGGATGGAAAGACTTTCCAGTGTCCAAAGCTGAAGTTGATTGAATTCATCTACAATCACGATAATAACCACCAACTGATTGAAATTTTGTGGACCCTCGGGAGGAGCCTACCAGATGCCAGCTGATGTGGACATCAATACTAACGATAACGATACATCCACGCCTACACGATACATCCACGCCTACACAAGTACGTATTTCTGGTCCTATTACACGTGTCCGTGCTCGTCACCTTATCGTCAACTTAATCATCAGGTGAGTTCATGAGTTTATATCCATCATATTTAGACCATGGAGACGCATGCACTCATATTTTGATTAGGAACCAAGGAGACGACCGAAAGGAAAATGGATTCGCGCAGGCTGAATTCGGACTGCAGAACAACACCAACTTGTGACGGTCACCACGGTCGCATATGGACTCGGATTGGGGCTTTCAAGTACTTCGTGGAAAGCTTATAAAGTCTTCTTTTCAACGGATGCGGCATCAAGTCTATCTCTGCTCGGAGTCGGTTACAATCGTCGATTTGTTGCCGACACCTTTTCTGCTCACGGTGTTGTGTCGCCTTATTTTGGTCCAATGGGTCGTGTATCAAGTTGAGTACGGACGCGTCCTAGGGTTGGAGTACGACCCCAGCACCCCTGTGGTCGTCCTCCCACGTCCTTATAACCCTTAGCCGCCACCAAGAACACTTGGGTTTTTGTTTAGATCAAGTTTAGCCTTTGCTACTTGTTTGTGAGCGCGCGTGCTGGATCAGCCGTCCGTCTTCTTGTCTTCGGAACCCTACATCATTGTAGATTGAGTTTGAAACCTTCATCTACATCTAGTATATTCAGTACTTGTTTACTTGTTCTTGTTCTTTCTGGTTCTTCGATTGCTTGCAGGACGAGTGCCCTAGTGGCCGGGTGTCGCGCTCCACAAGATCGCGACAGTCATTGAAGGTGGTGTATCGGTTGCTAAGGCGCAGCGTCCTTGGAAGGCTGTAGTCGGGCCGTGAACGTCGTCTCTATCCTCAAATCGAGTTATCCCCCGCCTCTCATCGAAAGATCAGGAATAAACCCTAACGGGTTCACATCACTAGCATCAAACTTAAGTTTCTTGCCTAGCCCATTTCTTAGTGCAATCTTCCGTGAGTGAGGCATTTGTCTTTGCACATTTCTTAGCATATCGAGTGGACGTGTATGTGTGCTGTGAGGTGTTCCATTCTGCATTGAACTTATGTGATGTAGGATATGTGTTGTTGAGACTGATTATGAGTTTTAAGATGAATTTACATTTATGGTTCCTGGTTGGAATCAATTTTTGTTTCGTTGCAGAAGAGGTCTCGTATGATACTCTGTTGTTATATATTATTATTAGTTTCAAGTTTTTCTGATCAGTGTACAGACTTAATCGGCTACAGCTTCCACAAGCGAAAATCACCACGCACGTACTTGCATCCATACTCCATAGCAATGTCTCTTGAACCTAGCAAGTGGAAATCATAGGGATGGGAGCACATCTATTTCACCATTTGGTAGCAACGCAATTGTATAAAAAAATAAAAGGGAACACGGCCGTGTTAGTCTCCAAATTTCGTGCAAGACAAAGGGAACACAAGCTTCGTACGCTTGAATTTTGGAGGTATACGGCGTCTGTTTGTTTTGTTCGAATCTAGACCTGCCAAATCATGGGCGATGCCAAAACACTTAAGCCGTGTTTGGATGGTCGCCTTTGCCGAATTCCCAAACCCATTCAACATTTTACCATAACATATGGAGTTCACATGTCATTTTTTTTTCTGCGCTAAAATATAGTCAAGTGGCACCGTGTTTGTAGATTTAATTACCAGGGGCATAAATCTGCAAACGCTTTCTGAATTGGACGCACAATTTAAAAGATTCAAAAGTTGTTAATCCATATGTGTTGGAATTTGGATGGCGTGCAATCTCTCCAGCACAGAAGATCCCGACCACCCTCGCCAGCGCCAGGTCAGCCTAACCGTCAAGCCCCACCGCACAGCCCCCCACGCTCCTGTACCACTCCCTGGACCCGCCCCTCCACGTGAACACGTGAACCCGCCACTGACCGATGGGCCCCATCGGCCTCGCCTTCTGTGGACCGCGCCCACTGCCCTGCCCTCGCCTTAAATCCCGGCCCGGTGTCAGAGCTCCGGCCTCACCCTGAACCCCTCGCCTCGCTCCCCAACCGCAGGCGCCGCCGACACTGCCCCGCCTCGCCGCCGCCGATGGAGACGGCCGCCCCCGTCTCCTCCGCGCCCCGCACCGTCGGGGAAATCTACAGGGACTACACCGCCCGCCGCGCCGGCCTCGTCCGCGCGCTCACCTCCGGTACGCCGAGGGCACGCCCCCCACCTCCCTCCCCCTCTCCCTCTGCCGTTCCCGCGCGCGGCCTCCCCTCCGGATCTCGCGTGTCTCACCCCGTGCGGCTTCCGTTGCTTGGCTGTGCTTGCAGATGTGGACGAGTTCTACGGCTTGTGCGACCCAGGTACGACCGGATCGGATCTGGGCCTCGGAGCTTTGGTTGGGCTCTCCTGGGTTGGCGGTGTCTCCATTTGTTGGGGTTTGGGGTTTGATTCCTTAGCTGGCTGCCTGGTTGGGCTGCAGAGAAGGAGAACCTGTGCCTGTACGGGCTCCCGAACGGGGGCTGGCAGGTGGCGCTGCCGGCGGAGGAGGTGCCCCCGGAGATGCCGGAGCCCGCGCTGGGGATCAACTTCGCCAGGGACGGCATGAAGCGCCGCGACTGGCTCTCGCTCGTCGCCGTCCACTCCGACGCCTGGCTCGTCTCCGTCGCCTACTTCTACGCCGCCCGCCTCAACGGCAACGACAGGTACTTTGCTACGCTACGCCTACCCCGCCTTCCCCCTCTCCATCAGATTGAGAATGGGAAGGGAGCGCACCGCCCGCCCCCCTTTCGCTCTCTGTGTTAAATTGACTGTCTCTATGTGAAGAATTTGGTTCTGGTAACCGTCGAATTCGATTCTTGTCTTGTCTGCGTGATGCTGCTCCTGTGCGCGTGGGGTTGATGGATTGCATATTTTATTTCACCGCACCTGAGGCATGTGTGTGCCCACATGGTTCTTGTGCTTCCTTCGGTTCCCCCCACCTTTTCCCTTATCTTTCTGCTGTCAATGGGGCCATGTTTACCACTATGTTTTCTTTATTCCTCTTTAAATGCTCTGTTCCTTGGTTCTCTACTGTGGCCACAATGTACAAATGATAGTGCCACAGCTCTGTTTCTTCGTTGATGAAAAAGACTTTTGGAAGTTTCCTGTGGAATGCTTCCCAAACTTAGATCTTTGGATGCATTATGGTTGCCATCCGTTTTTGTTTTTCAGATTTGCGCTCTAGATTGTAGTATGAAGATTGCGATAGGCCGTGCTACCCTACATTTTTTTAATTACTATACTTGGAGTCTTGGACGAATCATAGCCCAGTTGAATCTTACAAGCTGGTCTGTAATCTTCAGCTTTCCATGTTGTTTGCGTTTGGAGTTTCACTGAGGGTGCATATTTTCAGTAGGGGGGATTTATGATTTCACCATTTCGAATGTCAGGTTTTTAAGGTGTTACACTACAAATGAGTTTACACCTGGATGTACCACTTTGATCAACTCTCATTTAAAATTTTCTTGTTTAAACCGAACTGTGTCAGAACAGACTGAACTTTCTGGGACCAAACTGGTTGGTACAGCCAGGTCTTGAAATCTGGACATCTTAATAGTCATTAAAAGCATACCAGTTTTCTTATACACATACAACCAATTTGAATTTCTCAGGCTAATCGGATATTGTGAAAGCTATTGGAAATGTCCATTTTTATCTGTCTTCTTTGTATTTAGTCATGTAGTTTTCCAAGTCTCCTTCCTTAAATTTTATTAGTTCGGTGTGCCATGCAAATCCCTGCAAATGCAGTAACTTTTGGGCTGTTGACCTACTTGAATGGCTGACTGTCATGCCCATTGCAAGATTTATAATCTTTGTTCGTCATAGAGATATAGGTTTGGTTGGGTTGCTGAGTTTTGGCTGCTAATTTCCCAGTCACTGTATCAATTTACTTAGGTGCTTTATTAATGAAGTTCTCATATGATTTATGCCTGTCAACTTTGACTCTGTTCTTATTTTTTAAAACAGGTTTCCTTTTGTTTTGTGCTAGTTCCTTTTACCGTATAGGGCTAATCAATTGCCAGTGTGAAGTCATCCTATTTTCTTTGTGCTTTTGTTTTATGTTACTTAAGCCAGAACAATTTACTACTTATTTACTAAATGCCCACTATCCACTTGTTGTGCTTTAAGTGCACGCTATGCTTTCTTGGGTACTTGAAGTCTTAGTGGCGATGCTTTGAACTGTTTCTCGAAGTGTTTTCCCACGGATACTGTCAGCATGCGTGCTATTGGGACCATTTCATTGTTTATTACATACATGGTTTCTATGCTTTTGTCCATGACTTTATGGATGAAGGGGTATTTTATATAGGATAATTTCCAGACTGTCTTGTGAAATGGGAATACGATCTTGCTAAATATTGTCCTTCGTACAATGTTTAAAAATATTCTGTGGCAGTTGCTTCATAAGGTCATTTCAGCTTTCACTTCTATTCATTAGAAGCAATCTCTCTGTTTTCACAGTTCAGGTTAATTATCATACAACAACAAAGCCGCTGGAGATGAAATCCTACAAGTGTCACAAAATAGAGTAAAGTGATAATAAAAGGAGGTAGCGATATAGTAATAAAAAAAGAAAAGTAGTGACAATAGTAATAAAAGTACTAATAACAATTCCAGTACTACAAGGGGACAGGTATCATACTGCACTGTAATTCTTTTCAGATTTTCTTTACCCATTTAGGATATTCTTAACAAATAAACAAACCCTTGTTAAGGTGACAATTAGAAATTATGGTTCACTCCGAATGTGAAGTAGCTAGTGTCCTTGATTCTCCTTCTGTTTTGAAATTACTGCAACAGCATCCACCACCTCTTTTCTAGAGAATGCAGTGAGCATGGTTTATGGAAATATCTATTGGACATCTTGACTCATTTTTTTTCTCAGACTCATTATATTATTATTTGTTCATCAGGAAACGCTTATTTAATATGATCAATGATCATCCATCCGTGTATGAAACAATGGTTGACCGGAAGCAAAGGGAGAATAAGTCTGGTGTTGATAACCGCGGCAAATCCAGGCACTCAATAAAGGTGTGTTGACACCCTATTAATCTGTTTGCTCTTTGTCAAATCATTATTCAACTGTCTGCCTTTGAGCTAATACAGAGACTGGCATTTTACTTTGTTGTGCAGCGATCAAATGATGGGAAGATAAAGAACTCGAGATCGGCTGCTGCTGAAGATGGGTATGAGGACGACGAAGAACACAGCGAAACCCTCTGTGGCACTTGCAGCGGTTTGTACAACTCGAACGAGTTCTGGATCGGATGTGACATTTGTGAGCGGTGGTTCCACGGCAAGTGTGTGAGGATAACACCGGTGAAAGCGGATCAGATAAAGCAGTACAAGTGCCCTGATTGCTCCAAGAAAAGCAGGTAATAAAACCTTGGAGCTGTAGCCTCCATTGCTGACTCAGCTGATCAACCAAACAACTCTGTCCAATTTGGCTGTAGATGTGAATTGCCATAGGCATTGTGTTTGTTGTGTTAGATGCTGGAAAAAGACACATACAGGATAGTTGGGTCTAATAGACTGGTGGTTTTGCTTTTGCGCTTGTTTCATCGACATGTGGATACTGGCCATTTAGTCTTGAGAAATCATTTGTTGATGCCATCTTGGTTGGTGTAATATTTGCTTCCATTCGGTAATCTTTGTGTTGTGGATTCTAGCAACATGATGACGTGGCGAAAAATGAGATTTGCCACTCCTTGGGAGTGCTTATTTAGGATTTGTAAAACTGATTAGTTTCCGCTTGTTTCCTTGTACAGTTTATTTTGCCATTCTGTCCCTTCTATTCTGTTTTCCTTAATTTTTCACGATAACTCTGTATTTGGATGTCAACACTACCAACCTAAAACCTGTTTAAATTTAGTTCAACTTATTATCAAATGCCTGCCGTTTAAAAATAGCAATCATCTCGCATTGTACATGCCTACTCTTATTTTTCTATCGTTTTATACCTACCTACTACACTAGGAACATCAGAAAACTTTGACCACCCTTGTTGGAGAGTGATGAGTGAGAGTCAATTTCCTTAGTGCCATAAAAATTCTGCAGTGCCATAAAAATTTTAGAAGTTCCTTTAATAAATTTTACTCCATCCCTTCAATATCATTCCGTTGCTACTTTCATCTTATACGATTAATTAAGATGCAAAAAGACAATTTTACCCTTGATCCCACCTGTCATGCACCACCCTTCTCCCTTCCCTTCCTGAGCGCAGCTGCCGCCGCCGCATCTTGGCATCTTGCTTCGCTGCCCCACCGTAGCAGGGCTGCTGCACTACCACAGCCAGCTCTCTGTTGCCTAAATCGAGCGTGGCCATCAGGGAATCCATCGTGCCACCACCAGAAACGGAGCAGGCCAGTTGGGAAACGCAGCAGCGAATCGAGCGTGGCCGCCAGGAGGTACGCCGCCGCCGGATTCGTCGTGCTGCCGGCCAAATCGGAGCTGGTGTCGCACGATTCACCGTAAGGTGCTAACGCATGCTGGCTCTAGTACTTACTTTACAATTTAACTTGGCTCTTATATTTTTTTAGTCCGATCCTTCTGATACCAGATCCTTATATTATCTAGGCTAAAATTGATGACCTTTACCACCCCTAATTCACCGCGCCACCTCTCACGCTCGCTTCCAGCTGCACCGCTCGCATCCCCGTGCAGCAGCCGACGCAGCTGCTCCCCTCGCACGCGTACTCCCCTCACAGCCGCTCCCCTCGAGCTAAGAGAGGGGGAGTGAGAGAGGAGTTAGGCACTGACAGGTGGGACTAGGGGTAAAATCATCTTTTCAAACCATATTTTACAGATAGAAATGTGGACAGAATATCACCAAGAGGATAAATCAAAATTTCAATGGCACAGAAGGAATTTCTCAAAATTTTATAACAGAGAAGGGAGTCATCAAAATTTCTATGGCACTGAAGAAATTGGCTCTAAGAAATAACCCATGGTCAGACACCCTCGTGTTTTGACACGTGGCGCTCAACCTCAAGTTTTATAATAAACTAGTAAAGTGCACGTGGGTCACGCACGTGTTTAAAAATTCAGTAAATAAGAAATTTATATCCATAGAATATCTATTAAATAATAATGTATTTTTAAAATCTATTAAACAATAGTTTATCATCATACAGTAAAATTGTTCAATTACAAAAACAAACATAACACAAGGCGCAATTATTGAGATAAGCTACATTGTCCCTGTACAATATCCTTTTCATTTTGGGCAATTTTCCTATATGCCACCGAGAAAACTCGTAATCCCTCATATATCATCATTGTGTCTATGACACATGGGTCCCCTACAGTTACTGACATGTGAGGAATTTTTCCTTTGTTTTTCCATAGTGTGCTTATGTTGTCCCTGCAGCATTGTTTATGTTAAAACGACAGTGTTCCATTGTTCCCTCTAAAATGAATTAATAATGTATTGAGCAGTTATGGGCAGCTAATATTTTAGAGCCCACGATGTATGGTGATGGTGCTGAAAAAGAGACGCTTTTAGCTTGCTTTGGACAAAAAATACATCTATTTATACAGGTTGTTTTCATAAATGTGCATCATAATATCTCAAGAATCTCCTAAATCACCATAACAAAATTTTCAAACATGATACATTGACAAAGAATATGCATCTAAATCGAATCCAGCCAGAATTTTTTTAACAATATATCTATGTTTTAACAATATTGAGAACAGGGTAATGCTGGGACTAGGGCTGGATAACGAGCCAGCTCGGCTCGGCTCGTCTCGTCTCGTTATCCTAACGAGCACAAAAGCCTGCTCAGCTCGGCTCGGGCCAGCTCGCAAACAGCTCGGGTAGCTCGCGAGCCAAACACTGAAATACTCTTCCAGATTTACAGATCAAGAAAAAAAATATTAGGATAATATACGGTTCCATTTTCATACTTTCAGGACCGTACATAATTCCACAGGTGATACTTCCATGATTCATCAACTATACATGTTATATCAATAACATATGCCCATAAGCTAGCCTATCATAAGCAAAGAGGTTACAACATATGCGTAGCTCGTTAGGCTCGCGAGCTGGCTCGAACTCGCTCGTTATACTGATGAGCACAAAGTCCTACTCGGCTCGTTAGGAATTGGACCGAGCCGAGCCGAGCTCAACTGGCTGCGAGGCGAGCGAGCTAATAAGCCACGAGCAATTTTTCCAGCCCTAGCTGGGACAAATAAAGAGAGGAACAAACCTCTGCATTGATGATCGACAAAACATTATCTTGGCCCATGAAACTTGCACCTCTCCGCTGTTGTGCATCATATTCTTTCCTCTCCCCTCTTGCTCCACATGATTGTTCTCCAAATCATCCTATTCTCTATGCCTGTTTTCTCATCTGAGAATCTGCCAGAGAAACTGAAACAACAGATAAGGGCCAGTGTGAGTACTGCAATATCTTGTGATAGCTGGTATCTTTTTGGAAACAAACTTATTCAAATGAGCTTAGTGTTCACTTGGAAGTTGGAACCCTATGAACAATAATAAAAGCCTGTAAAGTATTTTTTAGACAGGTCACCAGGAAACAGAACAGATGAAGGAATCCAACCATAGTTAAAGTATTTTTATATATATAGTAGGGAAAGAATGAGAAATTGGGCAGGTACAATTCAGTAATTTTAACGTAATGAAATGTGCACTATAAGAATCAAGGAGATTTTAGAAGCCATGCTTATTGATGAGGGCCATGTAGATATCTGACTAAGTCCTAAAACCTGTAGAGTTAGCAGTGCTCAAGATAAGGTCAACAAAGGGCACTTTGATCACTCAACTTGTGAAGAAATTGAAGTATTCAACAAATTAATGAGCACCTGGTGACAGCTTGCATCCTCCACTCTAAGGTGCTTAGCACCAGAAGCTCCATCCTTTTTGTGGTCATTCTCTCAAAATCAAACTATTTCATCAAGAAGAAAACAAGAGGCCCCTAAATAGAAAGTAAAATAAGGGGGGGAGGGGGGGGGGGGGTAGAAACTCACAATGCTTCCATAGCGTAACGTAGCTGATGAAGGCACATAACCATGTAGGCCACTGCTTCTTGCACGCCCTGTCATGTAGAAGAAAAAGAGGAACTTTAAACATCAATCCGTGGCACATACAACAACAACAGAACCTTATAATTCAGGAAACATAGTATAACTTAAAAAGCAAAATATAAATATGAATATGACCAATTTATAGGAGTTCTCATCAGTAGTTTTGCTACAATTTAAGAAAAGGTTTATCAATTTATCTAGTATCCTTACTGTCCTTTGTTTTCTACATCAGTTCCTTCAACAAGCTACTCTAGCCACTTCCCCGCACTAATATATGATGTAAATATACCAAAATCCACATGACTTATCCATCTATCATGCATCTCATTATCAGACGTTAGATAAAGAATAGCTAAGGCCAATAAATTCTTACCGTATCATCTTTATGCTAAAATTCCTAATTTACATCGCACATATGCATTCACATCATGCAGGCGTAAATGTCCGCTGAACTTGAGCAACAACTGTGAGACCTTGAGTCACTCCCGACCTTCGTAGGTGAGAGAAGGGGCCTCTGTATCTGTAGCTCTTTAATAGCAGAATGGTCTGCACTATTGGCATGCCAGTAACAAAAAGATACGGTTATTTAGTATGAAGGTTAAATTAAAAGGTATACAGAAGGTTAGGCATAATTTCAAATGGCACAATTTCAAGAAGCATCGTCTTGGAAGGACCTTCCCTATATGAACTATATAATTAATGTTTCAGCTAATCTCAAAGAACTACTGAATATTTTTTTCCATGGATGATGGACAGACAGTTTGATAGCTAACGATCCTTGTGTACCAGTGGGAAAAGTCAACAACAAGATTAGGTTTGTAGTTGTACCATTCTGATAGTTGGATGGAAAAAAATAAACGGAAGAAATCTGTTACCTGTAGTTGGAACCGAGCATGTGGATTAATATTTGGTGTCCTGAAATTACAATTTACTCAGAAATCCTTATATCCAAAAACTTGGATTGCAAAACCGGGTTGGCACATATGTCATGTAGAGCACCACATATAAAAAATTAAGCATTAGAAAGAATAGAACAAAAATAAGGAAGAACTTCAAGATCTTGAATGATTAGGTTATGCAGCAACTCATACTTGAATGATTAGGTTATGCAGTAGTTGTCCAATTGTAATTAAGAAGAATAAAACATACATCTCCTAAGAGCCATTTCGACAAATAGTTGAAGGGAATTTCAACCAACAATGTTTACGAAGAATGCAACCTGATAAGTGGTAGGATCACCAGTTCAGTCAAATTCGTTAAAATTAGCCTAACACATAAATCATTAAAGTAGCTTAATCAAGGGTTATCAAATTTGCTCATGCAAAACATCAAGAAATTTGAATACATTTTTCTAATCTAATCAATGGACTTACCTGCCGGTATATTTGCAGAACATCTGCTGTTGAATAGAATTCCTTTCTAGACAGCATTATGTTCCTGTGTCAAATAAGTACCATCCAAATGGATTGGACAGAGCAAGCATGCTTTCCGGTTCCAGTCTCCCTGTGGACTCTGAACATATCATGACAACAAGCCTTCTCAACATGAGGTAAACTTTTTTAAAAAATAGTTTAGTAAAATATCCAGTACGCTAGCCAATAAAACATTTTATTTGACAATATGTCACTACAGCAGATAATATACATATTTGTAATCCATTTCTTATATATCTCGCATATGCATCATATGAGAAAAGAATGGTGTGCATAATTTTAAAAAAAGTTCACTTCTACTATGCGCACCAATCATGATGTAATTAGTCAAATTCAACACCTTTGCCACATAGTTTGACATCTCAATATCAAACAAGATCATCACAATAGGTCAATGCCAAAGAGACGTTAAGACATGTGGTGCGAAATTTTCTTATGTGATCCAAGCAAATAGCGGGGAACAAATTGTTTCCCTTATTCGAACTTTACTTATTTGTCCCCTGTAGCTCTAAACATCAGATCTACCGTGATGTGCTTCACTTCCAGCTAAGGAAAGTTCGTGACATACCTGCATGTAGAGTACGCTCTGGGCTTGGAGACCAGAGTTGTCGAACAGCCGCGTGACCTCACGGAGTCACGGCGCAGGTTCTCCCTGTCAGGGCACCCAGCGAGCACCGTCTCAGCCAGCTAGCTCCGCCTGTTTCGCCACGAACTCCCTATCGGGGAGGGGAGGAGCGTGCAAGGCCTCGGATGGATGAGAAGGGGAGGCGCGCGGCAGGTCCTCCCCATCGACGCCCACGCCCACGGCCGCGATGGCCTCCACGCCGCCGCCAGAGGCGCCCGCGACGCCCCCCCAGCCTGTGTCCGGCGCCGCCCGGGACGCCCCCAGCGCCCTTCTCCCCGGCCGCGCTCGCCTTCCCCACGCCCAGCAGCAGGGCGACGCCGGGGCCCCTGCCACGGCCGCGAGGGAGGAGGTGGGGAAGAAGAGAAGACGCGGACGAGGCGAGAGGGAGAGGAGGTCGTGGAGGCGGCGAGCGAAAAGGTGCAAGTTAAGGAGCGGCGGCCGGCGGGGTGCAGGAGGGGGAGGACGGGTGCCGGCCGCCGGGCATGGGTGCAGGAGAGGGAGCGGGTGCTCGGGCGCCGCGGCGGTCAAGGGGTGATTTGGGCATGGTGGGCGCGTAGGACCGCAGCAGGAAAGAAGGGTACGGGACGCATGATTAGCAGGTGATGAAGAAGGGATGATAATGGAGCCGTGATTTGTGCGCGCGTGTACGGGCGGGTAAGGGTATTAATTGGTGACAAAAACAATCTCTTTTTTTAGAAATATCTCCTAACTCTTAATTTGTACTAATTGGTGACAAAAATAATCTTTTTTTTTTCAGAAACATCTCCTAACTCTTAATTTTATAGGTCTGCACCTCCTCCCACCTCCTTTGATCCCGACAGTGGGTCCAGCATGACGGATATGACGGATCCGATCCGGACGAGAACCGATTTTGAAATTTCTCGTTCCTTGTGGTATAGAAAAAAGCTTTTAGCCTTTAATCCAAAGTTTCTGCCAGGAGCAAAGTAGTTCCCCAGACCCAAAGCTCTTCCGTCTCCAGATCAACAGGTTTGAACCGAAAAGGTTTCCGACGGTACAACAAACAAGATTCCAGTTCCGACTCGAGTCGATGCATTGTCCGATCCGGTCGAGCTCCGGCCGGCATTGAGCCTTCATAAGCAAAGCCATGGTGAACAGATGCGCAACTGCGCAAGCAGGTCTCGTTCTCGAGCCTTGGTCGATCGTCCGGCACCCGGCATCCATGGAGTCCCCGAGGTCCCCGGCGCTGAAGCGAGTCAGGTTCTTAGCTCCCGCCAGCGACGGCGGCACCCTGCAGGCGACCCGCAGCCGCCGGGCGGTGCCCCTCCTCGTCGCGGCGGTCTACGACGCCGCCGACCTCTCACGCGTCGACGTCAGTCTCGTGGACGTGTCCTCCGGCGCCGTCGTCGCGCGGCTGGGCGGGCTCAGAAGCGGCGGCCACTTCGGCGCGGCCGGCGGCCTGGTGTGCCTCGTCGGCGCCGGGGCCGCCGTCCGTGTGATCGACCCAACCACCGGCGCAGCGACCGACGTCGTCGCCGCACCCGGGGACGCCGCGCCGCCGGCGCACAACGGTCCGCGGAGCCGCCCGCCGTCGCACGTGTTCGGGCTCGTCCCCGCGACGGGGGAGTACAAGGTGCTCCGCATCTCCGCCGCCGCGCACGGCGTTCGCGCCGCGCCCGGTCAGTCCCAGTCCCAGTCCCAGTCGTGCGAGGTCCTCACCGTCGGCGGCCGCGAGCCGCAGCGCTGGCGGCCGGCTCAGGGCCCCCCGGCGCCCGTCGCGGCGGCGACGTACCGGAGCAAGGCGGTCGCGCGGGGCGTCGCGCACTTCCTGCTGCTGCCGCCGCCGCCGCCCCACCACGGGGCCGAGTGCGACGCCGTCGCCTCGTTCGACCTCGCGGCGGAGGCGTGGAGGCCGTCCCTCCTCCGCGGTCCGCTCTCCTCCTCCTCCCCCGGCGGCGCCGGCGCCCGCCACGTCTGCCGCGCGCACCTGAGCCTCGCGGAGCTGAGCGGCTGCCTGGCCGCGGTGCACCACGACTACCCGGGCGGCTGCATCGACGTGTGGCTGCTGACGGACCTGGATCAGGGGGCGTGGTGCAGGACGCACTCCCTGCGCCTCGCGTCGGTGCTGCGCGGCTGGGGCGGAGCGCCGCCGGACGAGCTCGGGCGGCGGGGTCAGCTGGTCGCCGGCGACCGGGAGTCGCTGGCGCAGCCGTTGGTGGCGCTGGACGACGGGAGGGTCGCGCTGTGGGTGGAAGGGAAGGGCTCGGTGCGGGTGTACGATCCGAGGACCGGCGCTTGCACGGAGGTGGCGGACATGGGGAGGTATTCCAGTGTCTTTGGGTTGTCTACGGCCGCCATCGAGTAACAATGGTTAGCGAAGGTTAATCAGGCCATTTTTTTGTCGGGGCTGTATGTTGCCACTTGCCACAATAGCCGAAATGGTGAACAGAGACCTATACGTGTTTAAGGTCATGTTCGATGTTGGTGTTCATGGATCTTTATGCAAAAGACTAATGCCATGAAGTATGTATTTTTCTTTCTACAATTTCTTTTTGTACCGTATGACTTTGAGCTCTGCGAAAGGTAGTGGCTCAGCCACCGGAACGAGATCCTCTACAGTACTGATAGGAGTGCTTGCAGCCACTGCTACGTGGGTCCGGACCCACGTGTAAGTGACCGAGTTTCCTTGCAGTTACTGCAGAGGAACCTGTTCCCAGCAACCTATGGCCCGCGGTAACCGTTTCCTTCTTTGAGCAGTAATTTTCTTCATAAAATTTGGGACATTCCCAACAAAGAAGAGCATCCCCAAACCAGTGGGATTTTTTTTCCGAAAGAGAAAACTGGTGGTAACCGTTTCAATCTTTGAGCAGTAATTATTTTTAAATAGAAAAGATTATATGTTACGATGATGATTGGTTTTGTTATGAATATACTAATAGTATTTTTATATTATCAATCTTTATAGTTTTTTTACAGTTCATGGTCAAAGTTTAAAAGTTTGACTGAAAAAAAATCTAAAAGGAGTTTTATTCTGGGATGGAGGTAATATGTGCAAAATTCATCCAGTGATAGACATATTTATTGTAGCCAATTTTAGAGCCAAGCCAACCCAACCGTCTAAAACACGTGTGGTGTAAGACAATTTGTCAAAATTTAATATGGTAGACCGGCTAAAGAAATAGTATGCAGTATATTATAAATATTTTTTACACGAACATACCAACCTTATTTATATCTGCAGTCATCGAAAACCTTTTTTGTGGAAACCATTTATGTGGTTATTATAAACCGGTGATATCTCACAACAAGTATGTTTTTATTATTATATTTTTAATTAATTGAATTTTGTAACGAGATAGATTAGTGGCAGGACCTATTTTGTCTCCCTGTGTTGCTAGTAATTTTTTTTTTAAATTTAAGGCAGTGAAGGTGAAATTTTCACAGTTTGATGACTTGAAAGATGGAGTTACCAAAATGGCGTAATTTAGATTTCATTAGCTTCTAAAAGTTCTTAAGAAATGCACTCGTTTTCTTCCTCCTCCACACTGTGCTGCCTCGTCGCCTCCTAGCAGCCAGCTCTACCATCATCCACGTCCGACGTAGAATCGCCACCTCACCGCTCCCTTCTTCTCCGATCCTACCCACCAATTATACATTGCCGCTTGGCTTCACCACCCGCAATCCGCAACCACTGTCAGGTTTGCCACCGCCAGCTGTCATCCTTTTGGACCCTACCGATCAACCTTGAGATCTTAACCTAATCCTAACCCCTAAGGCCCTAACCCCTGACTATTCCTATTTGCCGGCCCGGTGGAGGAAAACATGCTCTTGGGGGAGAGGGAGAGAGAGCCTAAAGACGATGCGTGCTGATTGGAGCGCGATAATGGATGCAGGAGAACACGCTATGTCTTTTGGTCTTGGTAATGGTTAGCGATGAATTGTCCCCTGATAAAGTTTTTGAACATAACTGCTTATGTCTACCTAATATTTTATGATATTTTTCATATGATTGTCTATCTCGCTCAACATTCTTGCTACGTCCAAACTATTAAATGTTAGTTGCTCTAGTATTCATTTTTCCCGGAACTATTCATAGTTGATAAATAAGGCATAATGATAGAGTAAGAAGGACAAATGGCTATGTACTCTTTGAAAAAAAAATACTTTAGTGCTTCTTTAGCTGGAACCAATACCGTAGCATCATCCCTAATCTACTTACCTTATCGTCCTCCGTTTCAAGTTGTTAGTCATTTTATTTTTTCTAGATATATAGATTTTATCATGCACCTAGACATAACATATATCTAGATGTATAACAAAAACTATATATTAAAAAATAACTAATACTTTGAGACTGAGGGAATATTTTGATTAAGATTTTCTTAAAAATAGAAAATGTATTTCTTGTATATCAACCCTTACAAATTACCGCTGAGAAAGTTCTAATAAGAGACTTAAATTAGAAAAATTACTTTTTTAAAAAAATCAAGGTGCGAACATCATCGGGAATCGTATAAGGACGTTTCACACTGCACTTGCAAAGTCAAATTTGACCGTGTTTGCGTCAAATATACTACCGTCTTCTCCCCCACTTCGTCCCTACCAAACCAGTCTCCCTCCATCTTCTCCCTTCCCCTGCGGCGGCGACGGCGAGGGGAGGCGAGGCCACCGGTGACACCTCTCTCCCTCCTCCCCGCCGGCTTCGGGGCCTTCTCGTCCCAAGCTCCCGCGTCCATACCGAGGCCTCCTTCCCCACGCTCCCAGCGCCCGGCGCGCGCGCCTCTAGGGTCCAGGCCCGGCTTCCGCAGAAGCAGCGCGCTGCCCACCTCGGAGGTATTCGCCTCCTCGCGCTGTCCTCTACTCCTCTACTAGGGAAGTGGAGATCCGCCAGGAGTCTTTCCTTTGCTTGGTACGGTGCCCTATCCTAGTTTGTTCGGATGCATTTTACGCCTGCATATCTTCTCCGACGCGGGCAATGAAATCCAAATCTAGGCCTTGTTCAGATCCAAAATTCTAAATTTCAAATAAATGTTTGCACACATGAATGACGTATTAAATGTATTTGAAGAAAATTGCATTACACAGATGGTCCGTAAATCACGAGATGATTCTAATGAGCCTAATTAGGTCGTGATTAGACAATAAATTGCTACAGTGAACATATGCTAATGACGGATAATTAGGTTCGTCTCACGATCTACGGACGGAATCTGCAATTAGTTTTTTAATTAGTCTATATTTAATATTTCAAATGTGAAAAGATTCTATTTCAAAAATTTTACAGAATGGATCTTAGTTCTCTTGGTTGGATACTCGAATTCACCTGTTTGTTGCGAATTCCTTTGCTGTACGGTGGGGGATAATAGTAGCAGTTACTTTCCCATTGGTGGGGGGGGGGGGGGGGGGGGGGGGGTTGGGGGGGTTGACTAGACATTTACCTGAACAGTTACTGTCCGTTGCTTTTTCTCAGCCATTGTATGTAATCGTGGATTGGTATCGAATTTGGTTAGGGTTCTCAAATCATCTAGTATCTTACACATCCCACCTTGTGAACATGAACCAGGCTATAATTGGAGTGTTTTTGGCAAGGCTCTGAGATGGCTGATAGTGATTCATTTGACTTCACCTTCTGCAAGGTAAGCATGGTGATCGTTTATGTCATGCTTGTTTGTTTGTTGCCGTAGTACCTTGTACCATTACTTTATCAGTCTTTTTACTGATCCCAAAAACTTTCTGCTGAAAGCTGAACTGCATATTTTGTGGGGTTGATAAAGAGTTTTGTGAACATGAAAACAGCACTTAGTTGTTACCATACCATAGATAATCTTTCTGGTATTTGTTTCCACACAAAAATTGATAACCATAAATCGTGTGGCTTGCTTTGATAATCCGATCTAACCATGGAATCAAGGATATGGTTTCACCAATATATGTTCATTTCTGAAACCAGTATAAGTGCATAGGTTACATTTCTGAATACTATCTGAATAAGTCCAGGGGAGGAAATAAGAAACAGGATGGGAGAGGGGCTCTGATTGTTTTTGTCTTCTCTTTGCTGTATGGAAATGCATGTCTTGATGCAATTCTCACGAAGTCGTGATGCATGCATCAAAACAGTTGCTCTTAATTGTTCTTGTCTTGGTTGCTGATGTTGTAGGATTGGTTTAATTAGCTACTTAGCTAGTGTATCTTCATCGGCACTCACTTCATTACCCTTTTTTAGGTTAGTAGTTGGATATCGCTGAAGTATAGAAGTTAGCATATATTATGAACTATTTGTTGTCTTCACTTTTGCTGATACACTTAATTGCATGATGATTTGTGAATGTGTTATCTTAGTGGTTTAAACCTCTTGTATTGAATATGTAATGGCTGTTTGTCCCTCAACCCGTTGAGTTGCTAAGAGCATCCAATGGCTTGACTTAGAAACTTACAGGTGGTAAATTTTCTTGCTTCTGGTTTACTTTCTGATATGGCATCTAAACTTTTGTGTTATATCTTTTCAGGTTAGTTCTGAAGAAAACGACGGACAATTAGGATCTCCTAAAGCCATTCCTGTGGCAAGTATGTCGCTCGAGGATATTCACGTTGATAGTGCAAAAACTGCAAAGAAAGATGGCTTGAAAGCCAATGACTCAGATAAAGATAGGTCCGGTAACAGCACTAGTGTATCAACACAACACAGCAACATGAAAGAACCAATTACACAAACAAGTGGTGGAGCAGAATCAAATGTGTCATCACAGGCAAAACCTTCAGCGAAGAAACCCGCAGTACGGAAAAAGGTTCCTTTCGAGAAGGGCTATAGCCAAATGGATTGGCTAAAGCTGACAAGAACACATCCTGATCTAGCTGGTAAGTTGTTACAGACTTTAGTGGGTGCTGTTTGATGATCTTTGGTACTTGGATTTATCTGGTTACTACAGAGTGGCTCAATGCTGCTGCATAATTGATGCCTCTCAAAGGACCTGTTGTGGGGATCCGTGAATGACAGTGAAGCGGTCATAACTATACTAGTTGAAGACTTGTGCATCCTGTAGCGATTTATGTTACTGTGCCATATTTTTCTGGCATGTATTTTTGTCTGAGATAAAGATTTCTGTATTTTGTGCTGACTTGTTAGATCCTCAGAGGGGTTCCATCAGTATAAAAGAAATATTGCCAGCTTGAGAAACTCAATGCTTACCTTGCTTAATAGTTTAAATTAACTAAGTTGAGAACCTTTAACTTTTTAATATTTATATTAGCCATTTTCCTTCGAAAAATTGCCTTTTCTAATTTAACACTTTGTCTACTGTAGCCTTTATGCCTTGGTAACACTTTGCATCAGTCCTAGGACTATTTATAATTTGGGTGGCTGATGGCTCTTCTGATTTCTGAATACTAGCTCCATATTTATGCTTCCATTAATGTTTCAGTTTTGTAGCATGATAAGTCAACCGGGTTCATAAGGGATGAGGCTGTTATTTTGCTTGAGGGCACGGTGATATGTTTCCTAATGATAATGCCTTTAGCTACAAATCTAATAGGGATTTTTTTCTTTTGTAATTTTATGTGGTCATAATAAGACTTATATGTCTTCACTTGATGATTTTTCTGATACAAGTTGGCTGTTGAGTACTTATGCAAAGAACAAAATAATAAACAAGATGATGTTATCAGTATCAGAAGTGCCTTCATGATAGGCAGCTAGACAATGCTTACTCCATGATGCAAAACCTTTTAAAGATTAGCTTGACACGTTCTGAGATCTTGTAAACCTGTGTATCTCAGTCTGAGTTTGACTAGAACTATGTACTTACATTGAATTTTGAGTTCATGTTTTCTCATCTTTCCTTACCTGCTTACATGTGCGTTTTGCCCCTCAATTGATCATATGGATAATTGATGCAAACAAAATCTGCTTTTCTTTCTTTTACAGGGCTTAAGGGGCAGTCAAATCGAAGGTTAATTTCTTTGGAAGAAGTTAAGCAGCATAAAACTGGAGATTGCATTTGGACAGTTCTTAAAGGCCGTGTTTATAATATTGCTCCATACATGAAATTTCATCCTGGAGGTAATCTTAGTTCATGCAGAGTTATTCTGTTGAGTTTCAGAACTCCTGCTCCCACTTTAAAGCCGTTTCAGTTGCCCCTTCAAAGTGTCGTAATATCATGATATATTTTGCTACCTTGCATCATATTTCGTGTCTGTTTGCAGGAGTTGATATGCTTATGAAAGCTGCTGGAAAGGACTGCACTGCTTTGTTCAGTATCCTTCTATTATTATTTTTTTTTGCATTGTTGCTCAAAATATCTTGTTGCTTGTTGTGGACTCATACTGCAACACAATTCTTCCCATGCAATTGGTGCGTTACCAAAAGGCATGGAATAGAAACTGACACATTATGTGTCGTCACATGATCACTATGACGTTTTTGCAGCCTTATCTCGTCAATCTCTTGGTGATTGACCTGCTGATGATTCTGATTGTTAGTTGTCTCATTATTGTGATTGTTGATTGTGCAGAAGTTTATAATTCTTGATGACTCCTTGACTTTGCTATAGATAAATACCATGCTTGGGTAAATGCAGAGTTCCTTTTGGAGAAGTGCCTTGTCGGATTCCTTGATCCCAACGAGTAGATATCAAGGTTCACGCCAATGTTGTATTTTACCACTTCTGCGCTCCTGGACTATTTGTATTAGGCACACTAGTTGATGAATTAAAGAATGTAAATGTTCTATTGTATCACAATGAGAATACAATAATTCATTTCGTTCCAAAAAGGAAGAGAAAGAAATAAGCTTAGTGTCTGTTCGTTGTTATAGATGCGAGCAAATCCAGGGATATACTGGTATGTCAGTGAGATGCGAGGTAAATTGCAACAAACAGTCAGAACTCAGAATGAGGCCAAGCCCTTGCTCCTGCAGGATTATGTTACGATCCTATACCTCCAAATCACAACAGCAAGAGTATCCGAGTGTTATGGATACAATTTTGGGGGTAACTGGAAGAGAAAGAGAACTAGAGGTACAAGTTGGGGAACGGCAAGAACATGGGAATGGGTTCAGAGAGAAGCCGGAGGAAGAAGAAGGCCAATGCCTTTCTAGTTTCTGTTTCGATGCCTTTTCCTTCCGTTCTCTTCTCCTTTTGTATGCTGGCCTCCACCGCCTTCATCTCCTGGCCCACTGGTCTCACATGGAAGCCCAATCCATGACAGATTAAAGTTATTGTGGTTGCATGATCATGTCTATCAACAAAACACGTGGTTTCCATATGCTTGTGTTAAACCTTTTTTTTAGCATTATAATATGCATATGGAATTTTCAAATTCATGTTTCTCACCTCGAAGTTCAATTTGTCAAAAATAACTCATGATTTTTTATTTTTATTATTCTTTCTGATTGATTTATGTTTTTCTAGATTTTTTCTTTGTATATTTTAAAAATTAGTCTACAATGTTTGATGGAACTGTATTGACTGGACAACATTGAAAAGAAGATTTGCATTGGCACAAAAGTGGCGAACAATTTGGATGGTAGAATTGGAAGTTGCAACGAGTGGGAAAAGAAAGGTTTCTTTTAAAAGCTAATACAGCAAAACAGTGTGTGTGGGCTGGGGAGTGGGGCAGTCTTCCTTGGTTTGTATTTTTTTTTCTGAAAGAGATTTTCAATATTTTCTTATTCTTATTAAACATAACATTGGCAGTTCCTAAAAAAGTGCCAATCCTGGAATTTTTTTTATAACGTAGGATACCATGGTCTGTCACGCTACAAATTTAAATTTAATCTCAGCTTGTATATGGCCTGATGAAATAATTAATAGGAGTAAATTGAAATAAAATTTGATAAATGGATAAAGTGGACAAAGTGAATTATTCATGATAGTGAAATAGCCTCTTTCATTGTTTTCTAGATCATAAACCCTACACCTTACACACCAAACACTTTCCAAGCAACCATGACTCTTTAAGATGCCCCTACAAAGTGTCAACAACCCAAAATTTCGAGGTGCTGAGATTAGAGTTTCGAGGTTAATGAGGAAAAGAACTGGATTCGCCGTGCTTAAAAAAAGGATGGTTTGGAGGAAGCAGGGGAGGACCAGTTGTGGTGGTGGGCCGCTGAGGTGGCAAGTTTCCATATGGGAAGAGCTCGAGTGGGGATGATGGATTGATGGTGATAACCAAGTTAGCGAGGCGGGGTTATTAGCTAGACAATCGTGTAGTCAGATGGAAACTTGGAGGAAGAAGATGGAGCCAACTAAGCATTAGATGAAGATCGAACGGCCGAGATTCGTTGCCTGATTAGACAAAAGAAAAATCATGCAAATTAATCAAATATAATCTCTCCCTCGTCTATAGAGTTGAAGATGCCTTTGCCATCAAACACGCAGATGTAACGCATGGAAATTGGACAATGATCCGTTAAGATACTGAAATATACTTTTGATAATGCTCATCTATTATTTCACGTCTGGCGTGCGTAATACATTGATCTCCTTGTCACGTACGTTAGAGCTTTTAAAGTTCAAACATGACTTCAAAGTGGAACCAGATGCTAAAAGCAAACAAAAAAAAAAGGTGAAAAGGGCCATAGAAACGCCGTCCGTCGTTCTTTCATGCTTTTTCCCCGTTGCTGAGCCGTTGGTCCACTCGATCTTCTTTGCCAAAATCTAATCCAATCCATCCTAACTGGCATTTTATGCTATTGTTTTTTTTAACTCATTTTTAAAGCCTACGGAGTGCAATCGCCGTATCTTTTGTTCTGTTAGCTTTCTGCTTTATGGTCAATGGCGATGTTATGCTTCAGAATTCGGAGCGCTTGGGAGTGTGCGACAGGCATTGCTGGAAAGAGAGGCCAATGCTTGGTGGCATCTTCAACCTTGGACATGGATGGCTGCTGCTTCTTCAGTGTCTGCTTTTGATCCACCGCAACCAAGGAAAAGCCCATCAACTTTTCCCCAACTAGCACAACAAATTGAACTTTTCAGCGGTAGACAAATAAATTACTACTACCATAAAAGCCATGCCTTGACAGTTGATTGATGTATCATTGTTCATGCTAATCTTTTTTGAACAAAATCACGAGATGCCCTTTATTCTGCTGGGTCTTATAGTTCAGCCAATAATTCTTTGAGAGATACAAGGTTTTGTTCCACTAGAACCAGTTCATTTTCCCTTTTCAACATTTCCCCTAACTTTTGACAACGCAACATTATTTCCTCCATGCAATATATGCTTTCTCAATATTTTTACTTTTAGTGTACCTTTATTTTATGGCCACCCAAAGAAAAAATTCAAAGACGCAACATTATATTTTTTTTCGCTATATAGTTCATTCTAACTTTTTTCCTTACCTTTTGATCAATATTTTTTCTATGCAATATATGTGCCCGGCCTCAATATTCCTCAACTCTAAAATTTTTAACATGGTTCTTCCTATAGAAGCCGGACTATTTTCTCTAAGTGGTAGACCGTTAGATGAGGATTTAGTGGTGTACCAAGCAGTGGCGGATAGAAGTCTAAGGCCACTAGGATCAAGATGTAGGCTGAATTTTTACACTATAAGTATTGTAGCACAAGGTTTACACAGAAGATTTAGCATATTCGGCTCACAGGGTGGCCCTAGACGCTGGGCCGGCCCAGGTCCGCCCTGGTACCAAGCCCAGCTGCCCAGGCATACCAACCATCTTTGCAGCATTAGGTACAGATGCAGCTGCCCAGCTATCTGCCACTGAATTTGGGCCCCAGAGTGCAGCGCAGGGAGGCCTTCACAATTGACTCGTAAAATGGACATGTTACTTCCTGCTTCGGCCCAAAAAAAGGACACATGTGGTCAGACACAAGTGAGCGGATAAGACCCATGGCTGCTGTGTGGTCCCGCGGGCGTAGGCCAAAGTCGTCGGTCAAGTTTCACTGCGTGTGCTGCTGCGGCTTGCACACACAGCTTCTCGTCTCTGCCTGAGCTCCCGTCCAGCGACCAGCAGCACGTCGCTGGATGCCAAACACTGATCGCTACCTCTTCCGTGTTCCGGCGGATTTATATATATACAAATACTAAACACTAGCACATTATTGATTTTACCGAAAGTAACTTTTGGCAAAGCTACTCTACACGGTCGTCGTCGCCGCCGCCGCCCGCGGCCTACACGCGTTGCCGTCTCCGCCGCGGCGAGGGGCGGTGGAAGGAGGTGTCGACACTCTGGCGACATGCCCCCCGGTCGCCGGCCATCCCAAGCCATTGAAGCCAGCTCTCCCTCGCCGCCCTACAGGCTACAGCCTACACCATGACGGCGACTAACAACGCCCTAGACTAGGTTAGAGTTTATTAATTAATACGGTGCTTAATATAAAAGAGATGAAAAAGAGGCTGGAAAAAGACATGGGGAAAAGGACGGGGCAAGACTCGATCGGCTCCATCGAGTCGTCTGAGGCAGGATGGCGTCGGCGGCGCCAAGAATCTTTGATTCTTCCGCGCGCCGGCACGCCGGCCGGCGCGACGTGTGCTCGTACGTCCATGCATGGTCGCTGGACTTCGCTGGTCTTCTTCTTCTTAAGATAAGGAAGAAACATCCCCGGGCAATGCTATGTATGACAGCATCTGCACATGGCCGATCGTAAGGGGCCAAGCCCGGCGGCGCCGGAAGCGTCGCGGTCATTGCCGTTGACTCGTCGGCGAAGTCTTCTGGTAAACAGCAAAACCTTTTCTTTTTTCTATAGGTTTTGCTAAACGCGCGAAAATTGGTTTTTCACCGCAGTAATTGGTTTTTCACGCTGAAGGAACTCAAACCAGCATTTTTGTGCTGCCTCTCCAGTTTCTCATCGTCCATAATCTCTTCTCGATTCCCATCAAGTGCCGTGCTCACTCTATCAAGCATCGTATAGTAAGTTGCAATGTTGCATTCATGTTAGTCCATGCATGTGTATTTTCGACTCGATTGCTCATCAACCTCTTATGTCCCAACTGTCGATCACAGCAGTGAACTAGACTAGCCAATTGATGATTATTAGCCATTTAGCACCATGCGTTCTTACTCTTTCCTGCAAATCACCTCGTGTATTGAAATCCCTTCTATCATCACAGTAATGATTCCTTAGTGCAAACATGTAGTACCAACTCTCAGTTCAGAAAATTTTCTTCATATTGAGGCAATGCATTTCGGTTTTCATTAGAGGATTCTGTTGATCTTGCAGTAGAGGTGGGCCGAAAAAAGTCCAGGAAATATATAAATACATATTTTCTTCCTACTTTTTTCACAATTATTAGCTGGAACAACAATTTTAGCAATTAGAAGGGTTCATAAGGACGGGGGTTGTTAAGAACTATAGTGTGTACACAGAATTGATTTAGGAAAAAAAAGTACATTGCTCGCTTGACAATATGCCCGTCTGCTGTTGCCTTATCGAAAATCTTCAACGGTGAAATCATTTGGCAGAAGACTAAACTAGGACAAAATATATAATTTGCAAAACCCAATTGCATCTCTAGGATTCATAAAAACCACACGTGCAACTTATTAATCTAATCCTATAGAACTCGCTTTCGATGCTTCTGCTACTTCCGAAATGACTCAACAGTTTGTAGAAGTTAGGAGATGGTGAATACTTTCATGACCTCTTCGAAGGAGACCGCCATTGGAGCCCACCTTTGGTATTGATTCCAATAAGGACCAACGAGATGGAAATCGTACCCCATTTGCCTATGGAGCGCAATAGTCGTTGTATGACCAATCGGCTTTGATTAAGTACTAAAGTAATGGTCAACAATGATAGCGGAGAGTAATCATACAAGAGAATCAGAGATACTAGAGGACCAGAGTGACGAATGAGTCGGCAGAAGCAATTTGCTTGGAACGGATCCAGCAAGGGGACTCAAGCCCCCCTACCTCATGAGGGGGGTGGGGGGGGGGGGGGGGGGGGGGTTGACGATGATAAACCCTCTCTAAAAAATATTCATTTCTTGTGTCTGTCCTTGCAAATAAATAAGGTGAATCATATTGAGTTTTTGTAGGGCAAAGGATTTGTGAGCTGATAGAATCTACACTAAAATGGTGAGATAAACTTTGACCTCAATATTTCACAAGGTAGCACGATATTTGTCATGAGCCCTTGAAATATTGTTTTATCATGGATGAGTCCGGCCTGGGATATGGCCCCACATCAGAACTAACCGTATATGGCAAACAAATGAGAGTATAAGAGTCTTTTCACGCCACCATTAATCTGTGCGAAAAAACTAGAATTGCACTCTTCATGGGACGGAGGGAATACCTGAGATAAACTATCCCTGACGGCATCTTCAACACTAACCATCCAAGACATATTAGTTTAGACTTGGAGAGACAATCCATATGATTTATGCATTCTTGTAGTAGGGGTTGATAACAATTTTTTTCAAAAGAGGGTTATACCAAATTCAACACATATTATCCAGTATGAACATACGAAATAGGTTATTTCTGACCCATTTTTTCCTGATAGATACATGCTTAGAAATCCACACACACAAAAGTCAGCTATCCAAAACACAAAGTTCGAGACACAACAGTACTCACACCGGAGAGGGATCATGGATGAAATTTCCACACACCTACAGGGCTACGTCGCTACGTCGCTACCGAACCGTGATATGGAAGCCGTCTCCGTCTCGCCCTTCTTCTCTTTCGAGACTACGAGAGGGTGAAAAAAATGTCGTCATCTTCCGGTAAACCACCTCCGAGTTACCCTAGGAAACTACGGGGTCCCTGTGCTCGGCACAGCCAATTCCCGCGCGTGTCGTCATCATGTCACGGTCGTTTCCTACTCTCAATCCCCCAATTAACCGAGCAGTTAAACCCTAATAAATACAAGGCCTCCGCCTCCTCGTCTATACAGAGCCACGTCGCTCCGGCTTCGAGCTCTCTCGCATACGTACCTCCTCCTCCTCGTGCTCTTCTTCATCGCCGTCAACCGCCGTCGATCCGCGGCAATGAGGCCATCACCGCGCGCCGCGCTCGTCCTCGCCGCCGTGGCGGCGCTGCTGCTCCTCCTCGCGCCCGCCGCGCGCGCCGACGACGGTGGGTGCGGGGCCGACGGCGCGGCGGCGGCGCGGGGCGGCGACCGCGCGCGGGCCAGGGCGCTCAAGATCGCGGCGTTCTTCTCCATCCTCGTGTGCGGGGCGCTGGGGTGCTGCCTGCCCGTGCTGGGCCGCCGCGTGCCGGCGCTGCGGGCCGGCGGCGACGTGTTCTTCCTCGTCAAGGCGTTCGCCGCGGGGGTAATCCTCGCCACGGGGTTCATCCACATCCTCCCCGACGCCTTCGAGAAGCTCGCCTCCGACTGCCTCCCCGCGGGCGGGCCGTGGAAGGACTTCCCCTTCGCGGGGTTCGGGGCCATGGTCGGCGCCATCGGCACGCTCGTCGTCGACACCGTCGCCACGGGCTACTTCACGCGCCTCCACTTCAAGGACAGCGCCGCCGCCGCCGCCGCCGCCGTGAGCGCCGCCGCCGTCGATGACGAAGAGAAGCAGCAGCAGCAGGCGCCGTACGCCGGAGGGAGTGACGTCGATCACGAGGGCCACGTGCACATGCACACGCCGACGCACGGCCACGAGCACGGCTCCACGGCGCTCGTGGCCGCCGTCGGCGGTGGCGAGGGCGACAAGGAGCACGCGCTGCGCCACCGTGTCATCGCCCAGGTAATTAATTGCTTCCAGTTAATCTCGAGTTGCACAACGCATACGGCCGGTCTCCTCTAAGCGTAACAGCTGTGTTTCAACCATGGATTCATTTATTGAATTTATCACAGTTGAAAAAAAAACTTTAATAGCGATGAACACTAGAGAAGTTTTTTTTAAAAAAAAAAGAAAGAAGAAAAAAAAATTAAAAAGTTAGATTCACTGAAAGCTACATATATATGTTCTCTAAAGTCTAAAATGTGGCACATGTTGAGTGATGGTTAGAATTCAGTTTGATTTAAAAAGAGATTCACATATCCTTGCAAATGAAACTATTTAAAGAACACATAGCACGCAAAAATGACTTGAAACTTTGAAACAAACACTTGCATGAAAAACAATCAACTGTGGTCATACTGCTTGCATATAGTTTGTGATCAACAATTGTGGCTGAATTGTGTAGGTCCTGGAGCTTGGGATCGTGGTGCACTCGGTGATCATCGGCATCTCCCTCGGCGCATCGGAGGACCCGAGCACCATCAAGCCCCTGGTGGTCGCCTTGAGCTTCCACCAAATGTTCGAGGGCATGGGCCTCGGCGGCTGCATCGTTCAGGTACCTTATCTCATACAAGAAAAAGAAAACATCTAATACTTATACCAAGTGGCGGATGCATGAAAGAAATGTAGAGAGTCGTCTCCACCTCTCCTTTTCCCCTCTACCTTCCTTTAACCCTCGCATCTATACTAACCGACCAATTTGTAGTTCATTTGTGTTAAAAAAGGAGGAGAAAAATATCACATCTAGATACAATGGTCCGTACTGGAAGTAGAATAACTGAACCAAATAAAGAGCAGTTGCTTTACCTTTTTTTGTCGAAAAAGTAGCTGAGTGAGCACTTCCATCCTTGGATGGAGTCCAAAATACCATCATGATTTGACTTGGGCATTTGAAATGAGAGGCGATGAAGAGGCCGATCCCACTGAAGCATGATACGATATCATCAACTGAGAAAAGCGTGGCCGATACCCTTTTGTGAGAACAAAGTACAACAGCACAGCACTTCGGGTGGTTCCCAGACATGCGCTGAGCAAAGTTAGCTAGGGATGCCACTTGGACACCCTTTTTCAAAACTGGGTTTGTTTCCCCTCCTGGTGCCTGCTAATAATGCCGTCAATCAGACATGGCAGTAATGTTCTGCATTTTGCCACGAAAAGATTAGTTTGAGACTTTTTTCTTCCGTCTTCCGTCTTCACGCACTTTGCCCATATGTGAATGACCTAACTTAAACAATATGTTGCAAGGTACTTAGGGGGACCCATGCCCCCTCTCCTTAATTGATAGTACTCTTACATACATGTGTATATAAAAGATAAAATTTGGTATATAAAAAGTTAAAAATTTACCTCTAATATTTAAGATATATATGATACTAGCTGGTTTCCTCTTTGGATGTTTCCTAGCACAGTCGCTGACTTATCGGTTACACAGGCGAAGTTCAAGCTCCGGTCAATTGTTACCATGGTGCTCTTCTTCTGCCTGACGACGCCGGTGGGCATCCTCGTCGGCATCGGCATCTCGTCGGTCTACAACGAGGACAGCCCGACGGCGCTCGTCGTGGAGGGCATCCTCAACTCGGTCGCGGCGGGGATCCTGGTCTACATGGCGCTCGTCGACCTCCTCGCCGAGGACTTCATGAACCCCAAGGTGCAGAGCAGGGGGAAGCTCCAGCTCGGCATCAACGTGTCCATGCTCGTCGGCGCCGGGCTCATGTCCATGCTGGCCAAGTGGGCCTAGTCACACCAAGATTTTTGTTCAACGTGCAACACAGGATCCAACTAATTGTTGCAGCAAAGGAAATAGGACGAAGAAAGAAGAAGAGGGAAAAAAAAATTTAAAGTTCTTATTACGCTTTTTTCCCTTTCCAAAATTTTGTGTTGTTGTAACGGTTTCAAGCGGATTTGGACTTGAGACAGCATCATCGAGAGGTGGTTACACTCATACAGCCGCAGCTGTGATCTCCTCCCTGTTCCTCCATCGATCTCAGTCTGGATCTGCACAGTTCTTCCATGGCCGGTCGCCATTGCTTGCATGGTTGTCACTCAAAGGAATGTCGACACTCTATCGCCACCCTTGGGTACGCACGGTGCACACGGAGAGTCATGCCGGTGGCGCCCGACTTTTTTGACAGAGTTTGTGAGTGCCACGAGCCGACGACGACACTCGTGTTGTAATGCCTGAACTGGGGACTTTCTGTCGTCGAGGAGTGTGGACACCCTCCTACGGTCACCTTTTCTTGTTAGGACACACGGACCCAACTTGTTTGACGTGTGTGATGCCAAACTCCAAAGGTGCTGCTTTTTTCGCGACCGCTCCAAAGGTGTTGCTCAATCAATGAACATGGCAGTTCATGGTCAAAGACTCCTTGAGGCAGACATGTGATGAGTTTTCTTTTGAGTTTGACGAAGGATCAGTGCTTTGAGCCAGCACCGAGTTTATCATCGCAGATTCTGTGGCAAAATAGACCTATGATGATAGTATGCATTTGCGGCTAAGTCGACGTAAACAAGGAAGAATATACAAACCGGAGATTGGCTAACCATCCCCATCCATCTGGGGAAAATTCTTTATACCTGTCCCATCACCACTCCTGAGTGCTGAGAGATATTTTTCCCATCCCCGCCCCTACATGAAGAATTATCCGGGGCTCGAGGCGCTGTTCTTTTTATCTTTTCATCTGTTGATTTTTTTCTTTTTCCTTTTCTTTTTATAGTAACTTTGTTTCTCATGTATATATACTCTATCTGCAATGTCGAAACTTTTTTCCTATTGCTTTTTATTTTTTAATTATTTTGTTTTCTTTATTTTTCTCTTTATTATTCATTTTTCTTCTTTCTTTTATCTTCTCTTTCTATTTTCTTTTGTGTGCTTATTTCTTTACCATATGTATATATTTTGTTCATTGCAATAGAAGCGACCTGCCAGGACACGGAAGTCCACACCAAGGTCATCAGGTAAGAGAACTGCCCTGATTGGAACAATGAATACTAACTTCCGTTATCCTTTGTACAATGAATACTGCTATAATCAACAATTCTCATCAGCTACTTTTACATCGAATATCTTCACTGTTTCCTGGCATCAATTGCCCCCTGTCGTGCTTGGCGCTTGCTTAGCGAGAGCGGGAAATACAGCTATGCTGGCCGGTGGGAGTGACCACGTCTTGTGTACAATTATTTATTCGCATCTAAATCTATTTTGTTAACTATTATATACCGATTAGTTCACGTTCATAAATTATTTATTCATTGTTTAAAATTATTTATTTGTGCATATACAATAATATTTTGGCGGCGCTCATTTTCTATTGTTTGTCTTATACAATCCAATATTTTCTATGTTTAATTTTTATTCACGGTATATTAATAAATTATTATTCTGTATCATGCTTAATCTTTTGTTGTCAGCAAACGATCACTTCGTAAAGCTTTGTAAAAATATGTTCTTGAAAAATACTATCCGAACATTCAAGTGTATTTTTTTTGGAGACGTTATCGTAAGAAACATAGTGAGCATATTTTAATGGGAATTCCTCACGGGGTCCTGGAGATGTGGCCATCATTAACATCTCTACTTGCGGCGTGTGACGAAATCTGTTGGCGTGTGAGCATGTTGTGCGTGTGAAATGATTTGTTTGCACATGTCACCTTCTAACTGAAAATTGAACGGTTGTAGTAGTAGTAGTACGTTGCCCTAGCATTACGTCGCTTCCGATAACATGCACACACACTGTTCATCGATCAGTTCATGCAAAACCAATGTTTTTGGTTCGTAAAATCATGTCTAGTCGTAAGGGTACCTATTGATACGATGATTAGTCGTGATTCATCGTCGATCACCCCGATTAGTCGAGCCTAGTGGATCCTAGTCGTAGTTTAGTCATCTTGTATATTCCAAGATCGATATACTAGTCGTCCTGTATATTCCTCGGTCAGATGGTCACTAACTCTAACTCAGTAATTTGGAAGCTTTAATTTGTGAATAATTTGTGAAGTAGACTAAAAGAGCACTAGATGATTAGATTAGAGCTAAAACAAAAGCAAAATAAATGACCTTTATGTACCTTGAACCTAATGGGCCATCAAGTTACCCGCCCAAAAGGCCAAAAGTACCACCGATGATCCAGATCATGTTATAAGCTAGTCGTTTCCATGCTAATTGGATGACTAATTATGATTAGTTGATGATTAGTCGGACGACTATATTTCTAGTTAAGATAGTCACCTCGGTGAGCATTATGGGTGCCTAGGACCAATAAGCATGATTAGTCATGACTAATCGTGATTAGTCGGACGACTAAAAGATTGCGCAAAACAAGGCTGGCAATGAATCACCAAGTCACTGACTCGTATCTCTTCCCAAATCCCAACCGAGGCTGAGCTCAACGACCGTTACAACTTACAAGAGCACTCCGAGAACAACCTAATTACATATATACATATATACAACTTATATACATATATACATATACCGTCCCAGGCGATCCCAACGCAAAACTGTCATCAGACGAGGGGCGAGATGCTGCTATCTTTACCGCCGGAGCTACACACTGCATCCTTGCAGCCCGCATCCTTGGGCGAGCCGCACCTACTCCTCGCCTTGCTACTGCAGGACGTCCTCGCGCTAATGATAATGCACACCTCATCCTCGCCGTTCCCGTGCGGCGCGCAGATCGCCGGCGGCGCCGCGGACGAAGCGCCGCCGCCACAGGCTTTGCCGCCGGCGCCGCAGCATCCCCCGCCCCCCTCCGCCGTCGCGTGAGCATGCACCTCCTTCCTGTGCTCCGCGACGGCTTGCGCTGGTATGGTGATCACGACGGAGTGCTCGGGCGGCTTGCATTGCTTCTGGCAGCAGTGGCAGTCGTCACCTGGGCCCTTGGCGTTCGGCGCTCCGGCGTGATGGGACGACCTCGCCGTCGCGCAGCACGCCTCGGACTTGGACGCCCCGCAGCACGCGTGCGCCTTGGTGGGCGCCCCGCCGCAGCACGCCCGCCGCGCCGCGGCGGCGTCCCTCAGCAGCAGCATGCTGTGCAGCACGACGAGCAGGCACGTCCCGACGTCGGCGAGCACGGCCACCCACAGCACGGGCCGCCACGCGACGGCGAGGACGAGGACGGCTGCCTTGGCGCCGACGGAGAAGGCCACGTTCGCGGCGATGGTCCGGCGGGTGCGCCGCCCGAGCCGGACGGCCCTGGGGACCCGGAGGATGTCGCTGGACATGAGCGTGGCGTGGCTGGTCTCCACGGCCGCGGCGGACCCGGACAGGCCCATGGAGAGCCCCACGTCCGCCATGGCCAGCGCCGGGGCGTCGTTCATGCCGTCGCCGACCATCAGCGTGGCCCCGGCGGCGCTCGCCTTGAGCTCTGCGATGAGCCGGACCTTGTCCTCCGGGAGGAGCTCGGAGTGGAGCTCCTCCAGGACGCCGCCGAGCCGCTCCTGCGCGTGCTTGGCCGCGGCCGCGCTGTCCCCGGTGAGCATCACCGACTTGATCCCCATGGATCTCAGCTCCTTGATCGCCTTCGCCGCCCCGGTTCTGCAATCGTCGGAGAGTGAAAACAGCCCGACGAGGTCGCCGTCGCAGATCACGTGACCGATGGACACACCTTTGTGATCATCCATTTCTTGGACAGCTTGTACATGGTTAATTTCATCAAGTCAGAAGTCAGTTCAAGTATGATCAATGCTAATTCTTTGAAATTTGTTTCGTGAATCAAGTTCTAGCTTACGTGCTTGACATGAGGACCTTGCCATGATCTTTTTGTTTCCAATGTAGATGTGTTTTCCACTGATCACGCCATAGATCCCCTCGCCATGATAGATGTGGAATTCGGTCACGTTTTCCGGCTCCGGCCGGATAGATTTGGTCTGAGAGTACTCAACAAGTGCAGCAGCCATTGGGTGGCTTGATTTGCTCTCCATGCTAGATACCCTGCCACAAGAAACGATTCACTCATCAGTAGCTTCAGAAGTACATATACAGTTAACTCAAACACTAGTCACATATCATCAATTCTTTCGATTTAAATAGGCAAACAAATGACACGTCATAATAGCATCACGTTCGTTCACTAAAATTCTGAAAAAAAATGTTAGGTCATACTGAATTCAAAGAGGCCAAATTCTTGTACCAGTAAAGGAGCTGATCCATTTCAACCTTGTTCCCAACCACATGGAATGCACTGATGCTGAACTCCCCTCTGGTGATCGTCCCGGTCTTGTCGAACGCCGCAATCCTGACCTCACCCAGCGACTCAAGAATGTTGCCTCCCTTGATGAGCAGCCCCATCCTCGCCGCCCGGAGGAGCGCGCAGAAGGTGGCGACCGGCGTCGACAGGACCAGCGCGCACGGGCACGCGCTCACCAGCAGCACCAGGGAAAGCTGGAACCATTGCCTCAGGTCATGAGCTCCTAGCAGCAAGGGCACGAGAACCACCCCTGCCGCGACGACGACCACGGCTGCAAAAGAACACTGCCTGCTGAATTGCTGTCAATTCCATGTCCTCAGACTAGGATCGTCTCGGAAGGTGACCGTGCGGCGTACCAGGGGTGTAGTACTTTGCGCACGCGTCGATGAGCCGCTGCGTCTTGGACCGGCTGTTCTGCGCCTCCTCCACCAGCCTCTCCATCTTGGCCACCGTGGAGTTCTCGGCCAGAGCGGTTGTCCTCACGGAAATGTAGCCTGCAACGTGAAAGATTCTGCTCACCACATGTATGAAGAAGTATGAACATTGTTGAAACATATGGTGTTTGCGTGTAAAGAAGGTGCGTGGAAATGTAGCTGTTTTTACCGTCCAAGTTCATGGTGCCGGCCCAGACCTCGGACTGTGGCTGCTTTGGCACGGGGAAGGACTCGCCGGTGAGGCTGCTCTCGTCGACCTCGCTCTGCCCGCCGACAACCACGCCGTCCACCGGAACGACCTCGCCGGCCTTGACCGCGACGACGGTGCCCACGCCGACGTCGCGCATGCCGACGACCTGGCCCGTCTCGGCGAGCACGACGTGCCTGGGAACCGCGGACATGAGCGACAGCATCCCGGCGCTGGCCTTGGTGCACGCCAGGGTCTCGAGCCACTCGGCGACGGTGAAGAGGAAGACGATGGCGCCGGCCTCCGTGTAGTTGCCGAGCGCGACGGCGCCGGCCACCGCGATGAGCATGAGGATGTTGATGTCCATGGTGAGGTTGCCCGCCGCGGCGAGCGCCCTGAGCAGCATCGGCTGGGAGCCGACGCAGGCCGCCGCCAGCGCCAGCCACCGCAGCGCGGGGAGGAGCGGCGCGAGGAAGGATGCGGCGAGCAGGACGCCGCAGGCGACGATGAACGGGCTGGGCCACCGGCCGGCGCTGGCGCCGCTGCTGCTGCCGTAGGCTCGGATCGAGGCCTCGAGGCCCGCCTTGTTGAGGACCTTCACTGATCCGGAAAGGGCAAGAAAGAATTGAATCCCATCCATCTGCGGAAAGAATTCGATCGAGACGTATAGTACGAGGAGGAGACCGACAGGATGATCCGGTTACCAATGTGGAGCTGGGAGACGGCGGCGGCGTCGTGCTCGACGATGACGGTCCGGGAGGGGACGACGACGGTGACCGCCCTCACGCCGTCGATCGGCGACAGGAGGCGCTCGACGAGCGCGACCTCGGCCGTGCAGCAGATGCCCAGGACATCCAGGTACGTCTTCTCCCACGCGGCCGCCTTCCTGCGGCCACCGTCGTGGTCCCCGCCGCCCCCGGCCGCCGCCGCCTCCACGGCCGGTCCCGGCATTTCGGAGGGCCAGGGGGCCAGGAGGAGCAAGGCAAGCGGAAACGCGAAACGACGTGCGCCCGCGGGGCCAGCCAAATATTTAGCTAGCCGGCTGCTCCTTTATCCGGGGGTGGGTGGGCCCCATGATTTCAGCTTCTTTCCTTGTACTCCTATTTTGGGCGCTTTTCAGGAGACCCGGCTGATTTGCTTCCCTTTTGATTCTTTCCAAGAACAACTCAACGAAACCGGCTCCAAAGCGGGAGTGTTCGTGGAACGCCACTCCAAAAGTTGCCACTATTCACATGATTAGATCAATTGGCTGCTGTAATTTCGGGGTGACGATGTATAACGGAATTGTTCATCTTTCTTTATCCCTGTGCATGCAACGTAATACAAGCTCCGTCCTAGAATATAGCTACTTTTATATTCTTTTTAACCACAGATAGTAAAAAAAATTATAAAGATTGACTACATAAAAATGATATCAGTATATTCATAATGAAACCAACCATCATAACTTGTAATATTTTCAATTTAAAAATATTTATTTTTGAAGTTATTATTAGACAAAGATGAAAATATTTGACTTTGACCAAGTCAAAAAGTTGCTATATTTTGGAATGAAAATAGTACGGTATAAGAACTTAATACGGTATAAGATAGATCTATTAGTATTATAAGACATATATCAAATTCAATTTTGGTCGGCGCAATTTAATAAAAATAGTAAAAACTGCTAGAGGACACGTTAAAATTTATAGTAATTGCTAATGTCAGTTTCAATGTATAATTTCATTGCACAGCTACCACTTCAGTGTCCTTTGCAATTACCATGATTGAATAGTGTCCTCTAACAAATTTCCCAAAACAAATAACTATAGAAAACAAGTCATCATTGCCAATTGAATAACATCATCACTGATGCCTGGTTTCTTATTCTTAGCCTTTAAAGTATCTCCAAGAGTCTCTCTAAACCTCACTCTCTAAATTATCATTTAGAGAGTCATTTATATAAAAATTATTTTCTATATCTTTCCATTTTCTAACAACTTTTTTATATCTTTTGTGCACTCTGGAAAGTTATTCTCTTTTATATATTTGACTAGCGAGAAATCCAGAATAGAGAGTGACTATGTTTGAATAACCAAATAGAGTAGTGGTTGGAAGGTACGTTTTTAATTAAAATCTCTAAAACTAGCAATTAGAAAGAAGTTAGAGAGTCTCTTGGAGTTAATCTTAAGCTGAGTGTGGTTTGTGGTTTCCTTTATTTGTGTTGTAGGCTTGTTGAGATTTGCTTCCATTTTGTGTATGTTATTTGGACCCGTTTTCCTCCTTAATAACTACATGTAGTTTGACTTGTATTTGAGATAAGAAATTATAATAATGTGTTAGAGGAACTATGTTGTTCGAGACTCCCAGCGTTAATCCAGGTACAAATTCATCTATGTACTCAAGTTTCCACCATTTTTAGGCATATGTTGTGTAGTTGTGCTAAAAAAATCTATGTCAACATTCTTCCTTCACATTTTGCAAAAAGTGTTATAAATATCTTCTTCTAGTGGGTACTATGTAAACTTTCTCATGAACAATATAGATCTCAAGGAAGAAAATTAAGTAGATGCAAAGTTAAGGTTTTGGTCTCTCAGCAGCTCTATGTTGTCTCAACTCAATTGCTTGCCATCATAGTTTTGGTTTAGGGAGAGTTTAGAAGCTTGGGAAGAAGATATAGGGGCATATGAACATGAGATAGAAAATATTAAGGATAATATTCACCGGTCATCATCATATAGCTAGAAACTTAGAGTAGTTTAGGATTTTATTTTTTCTTTGGCCGTACTATAAATGGGGGCAAGAAGTAGTAGCTTGATCTAGATAAGCCTAGAGTTAGGTGTGGTGCACACTTGTGAAAGTCTAGTGCTAGGTAGCTCAAAATAAGACATGAGAAGCAAAGATACGAGTTAGAAACTCAAAGAAATTGAATTGGACAAGTTCAATCAAGCAAGGACAACTTATTTTAACTGACAGACAAATTCAGTTATGGAGAAGAGGGGTCACCGAATCAGTCAGTGGTCTTTGGTAACTCAGTATAGTACTGGAATGACCGATTAATTCAGTGCTTAGTGAAGTAACTGTGACCAAATCAATTGGTGGGCCTAGCTAAATCTCAGTATTGTATTGGAATGACCGATTAATTCGGTGCTTACTAAAATGACAATGACCGAATTAATCCCTAGCCCTGGCTCGATCTCAAATTCGGTACTAGAATGACAGATTAATATTGTGCTCAGGTTTTCAGCAGTGACCGAATTAATCTGTCAGCAGTCAATGACTGTTGCCCAAGTGCTAAAAGTGGTGAACAATCAATTCAGTCAAGGTATTTATGCATGACCGAATCAATCTGTCAATGCTGTGTGCCTGCGCGTGCAGCATAAGAGGCAATGGCTAGTTCTTTGGAGGTATGTTCTCTACTTTCCAAAGAGGCTCTCTTGGCATCAGGAATCTTTTATACTCACATTTGGTAGTCAAGGGCAAGTGAAGCACTAGAGTAATTTGCAAAGTTCTTAATTAACGATTAAGGACATCAATAGTGCTTAGAGAGTAGCAAGTGTGCATCCACCCTTTCTCTTGATCTTGTGCAGGTCAAGTGAAGTCTTTGCTTGTTACTTTTGATGGTCGGCATCACCTAGCTAGACGGATTGGTGGTGATGTTCTTGGTGAGCTCTCAAGGAGTCTTGTGAGAAGTTCCAAGAAAGTTGTGCTCGGTTTGGAATCCGCCGATCTGGAGTTGGAGAATGGATATCCACTAGAGAGCACTTGATCTTGCGCAGATCAAGGGGGAGTGATACCCTTGCGCGGGTGCTCCAACGAGGACTAGGGGAGCCCCGACTCTTTGATACCTTAGGAAAAAATTGGTGTTCTAAGTGTTAGCCTAAATGTTTAAACGGACCAAACGGTCACCTACTGTAGCTATTTATTTAGGCTAAACGGCTATTTAAACGGACTAAATGATTATTAAACGGGATAAATGGCTGATTAAACGGACACGGTAAGCCACTATGTAGCGTGTACATGGGGTAAACGGCCGTGTACGCGAACAGTACTAACCCTCTCTTTACTTTCTGCAATTTTAATTCCTAGAACTGCCATGCAAGTATAGGGTTAGAACTAGGTTGCAAACCTTTATAATGACTAGAATAGTCACACTTTGTAAGGTTTAGACACATAGGTTGATTAGGATTAGTTGTAGGTTTTAATTTCCGGCAAAAAAATTTAGTTAGAGTGTGAGAGCATCTCCAAGAGAATCTCCATTTTCGACTCTTTATTTGACATTCTATTTACCTCTCCATAAAGATTCCATTCTATGTTGAATATCTCACTCCAACAACTCTTCATTTTCCACACTTGAAAATCTAATATCTACATTCAACTCTCCCTGCGCGTGGGGCCATACTTGTCAAGCCATTTTAGCTAGCCGGACTGGGTAGCTAGGTTTGGCTAGCGAGGGGGGCAATTTGGAGAGCCGAATAGCTTGACGAGTTGGCTAGCTAATCTGTTGGAGAGCTATTTTGATGTTGAGTAGCTAAAATTTAGCTAGTTGAGCCGTTTGGCTAGTCTGTTTTGGAGATGCTCTAATTCAAACACCCACCCCCCTCCTAGGCATCTTGATCGTTTCAGACATGTACACTCGTTAATAATCCCAAGAAAAGTGTAGCTCCTCATTGTTGGGAGATCATCATGTTCTGCAAATTCATAAAAGGTCACAAAATGTTCATTCATATAAAGTGAGAAATACAACAATTTTCTAAATAATTGATTTTCTCGCAAGGAATGAGTGTAACAAAATGCAGCAAAAATTACTCTGCAGGGTAATTGCACAGCAGATCTCTATGATCAAAAATCACAATTAGGTGAGAAGTATACACTCACCCGCTTAGTGCCACAGCGTCCTCTTGCCAACCCATTTCGTTGATAATCGTGTAGGTATTTGGTAGACTATATTAAGACGTAGGATTTGCTACTGTTTTGACCTCCAAACCAGTAGTCACAAACTTAACACTGGCTTGCTGGTTGTCCACAGATATTTTTCAACAAAGAACAATTTCACCGGACAGCAAGGCCATGGTAACCTAGACTGAGGTCAATCCGTTGGACCTTAGAGAAGGAGGGCAGCTCGACGCAGCCTCCAGTCAAGGCCCGGTGACGCACAGGGATCGGAACCACATTGTGGAACACGAGCCTGCTGGTCAGGCGAGGCGCCGCGAGGTTGAGAACTCCGGCCGCGTCACCCGATCAGCGTTGCTCGCGATGATGACGTGCAGCAGGTGGAGGCCGAGTGCGCGGCAGGGGCTGCGCGCGACCGGGCCAGGTCGGCGGAGTGGGGAACCGGAAATCCGGGAGGTGCGCCCAGAGACGGCGCCAGCGCTGCGAGAGGACATTGATCCGCGCGGCGGCGGCCACAGACGGGAGGTGGAGGAGGATGGGGGGTACTAGGGAGCACGTCGCCGGGGGAGGGCGTCGAGGAGGTCCTCGTGGCTCCTGCACCTCTCTGCCTCCTCCTTCGCCACCGCCAGCGACCAGACCCAAAGGGTTGGGGCGGGGGCGGTTCCTGCCGAATGTGCCCAGCGTCGGCAGGAATTTCTCCCAAAATACCATGCACCGTCGATTCGACGCCGTTACCACTGATGTTTTCAAATCGTATTATCGAAGTTAGTTGTAAGAGCATCGATAAAATAACTAATCATGATTAATCGTTGATTAGACCGATTAGTCAAGGCTAGTCGAACCTAGTCGGCAGTCTAGTCGTTATGTCTAAATCTCCTTATGCTTAGGATGCATATATATTAAATAGATGGTTAATTATAAATTACAGCAGAGAATAAGGAAAATAATAAAAATTAAGATTCAACCATAGTTCTTTGGTCAAGCACATATATATCTCAGTGAATAAGTATCCCCAAGCACATTGTCAAATGCTAAAGTGTAGTTAATTATAAGGTATTAGTAATGAGTTACAAACATGAAGGGGTGTATTATGAGTTAAATATTAGTTGTCCTATGTCTAATCGGATGACTAATCGGACAACTCGCAATCTAGTCGAGCTAATCGAATCGGTGGGTCTAATCGATATCAAGGAACCGATGAGGGTAATTAGTTGCAACTAATCGTGATTAGTCAGGCGATCTGATAACATTGGTTACCACGATAGCACCTATGCCTCGGCTGCGTTGGATACTCTCCGTCGGGATCGGAGATTTCTCGGCTGATCGCCAGAGTTGCCGTGGTTGATGCAGCCAACCGCGGAGAATTGGTGTTTTTGAATGGAGACAGTTTCCAAGTCCCAAGGGCACTCCCAAGTCCCAAGGTCACCAAGCTAACCATAAATTTTAGCGAATCTTTCAAAATTCAAATGTCAAAATCTCTCGGTGGTTGGAAAATTTCAAAAATTGGCATCCAACGCTAATGTTTTGAGAACCGGGCCAGCAAAAGGCCCACATCATTTTGGTTGGATGGTGGAATTGGAAACCCACCCCAAGACCAACCCACGGTCCACAAACTTTTGTCCCCTTCTCATCACCTGATCGGGCGCGATTAGCTATAACTTGACGGTTTGGCGAACCATCACCTGAAGAATCTGCGCATATTATATGGGCCGTGAGGTGTCTCGTAGGAAGAAAAATAGAATAACAGGTGCATGCATGTAGATGTAGACAAATTGATGACATCACCCACATGCAAAGATGTTTCAAACTAAAAAATCTATAAATCTTGAAATATGTGTCCAAATTAAATTCTGATTGCATCATTATGTTTTTTTCGACAAGTTCTTCAAAATAAGACCACACTTATATTAAACTAAAATATTTTGACATATATTTTTTTAAGCTAAAATATTTTGACAACTACGAATAAATACTTGTGCAAGAGGAACAAATGATTAGTTTCATTGAACAAAAGATTAAATATGATGAACAAATAATAGTATACTAGAAATAAAGAAGTTAAGAAGAACAACAGGTAGCTAACTTATCTGTTGTGTTTGTTATTAATATGGGTGGGGTGCAACATTTTATTATTTATTTCAAACCTTTTGCACAATTTAAAGGAGACGGGGATGCATGCATGCACTAAAAGATAAAAATAATACTATCACCTAGGTGCAAGGAACTTTAAAGCTAAAATACAATAAGTAATAGACCAAAAATTCAAGTTAATTTCCGATTGCACCACTATATATTTTACAAGATCATAAGAAATAAGACCACACTTGACATTTTTAGGAAAAGTTTTAAAATATTTTTCTAATATTAAAGATGATTTGCAATATATATACAACTGAAATAAATTATATAAATTAATTGAAAAAATTGCAATGTGAATAAATTATACTTATAGAACAAAAAAAGTATACAGTTAGGACAAACTATACGAACTCAGAACAAAATATATGTGTGTATCGAATAAATAATACATACTCACATAACAATCTATTTATACATTTGAAATAAATTATATAAACTCATAGAACATTGATAATTACATTTAAACTAAATTACATAGAATCAAGGAATAAAAATGTTATACATAAAACATAGGGGAAAAGAGGTAATATGATTGAAATAATTTATATGAACTTATGGGACATAAATTGTATATTTAGGATACACAAATGTTGTAAAGAAAAAAGATAAAAACATATAGGAAACAAAAAATTGAAATAAAAGATAAAAAAGAAGGGAATAAAAAAAGATCAAGTATTGATGTATTACTATCATTCACACACTTAAATTATTTAAAAAAATAAAAATGGGAGAAATAGAAATTATAAGTAATACAAATATTATACTTAAAGTAAAAAAAGTTGAAAAATGAAGAATAAGAAAAATTAGAATCAGGTGGAAATGCGCTTTTCAAGCTGAAAAGAAATTATCTATAAGAAACTTAGAAACAAAAAAGATAATGAAAGTAGGAAGAAAATGTGTTCATGGTGAACAAGTTAGTATACATAGTAAAAAATTAGTCGACACAAATAAAACTTGAGTCTCCACACACTCAAGTTAGTCATTAAACTTGAGTCTCCACACACTCAAGACTCAACCATCCGATCCAGACCTATCCTGTGCCCCTCTCTCATCATGACGATCGCCTTCGCCGTGCGCCGGCGCGACCCGGAGCTCGTCGGCCCGGCGAGGAAGACGCCGCGCGAGAGCAAGCGCCTGTCCGACATCGAGGACCAGGAGGGGCTGCGCCGGCACGTGCCGATCGTCCTCTTCTACCGCGGCCGCGGCGGCGCTGCAGCAGCCGACGGTGGTGACCCGGCTGCCACCGTCCGCCGCGCGCTCGGCGAGGCGCTGGTCCCGTACTACCCGCTCGCCGGGAGGCTGCGGGAGGTGGACGGGCGGAAGCTGGTCGTCGACTGCACCGGCGAGGGGGTGCTGTTCGTGGAGGCCGACGCCGACGTGCGGCTGGCGGAGCTCGAGGCCGCCGGCTGACGCCGCCGTTCCCGTGCATGGACCAGCTGCTGTTCGAAGTCGAGGGCTCCGGCGGCGTGCTCAACTGCCCATTGCTGCTCATCCAGGTATACATGATACTCTTCATGTATACTTGTCACTGTAATGTTGGGTTCTTGGGCTATTAGGCTAAGCATGTTGTGTGCTGTACCCTAGGTGACCAGGCTGCGATGCGGCGGCTTCGTCTTGGCGCTGCGCCTGAACCACACCATGTGCGACGCCGAGGGCATCGTCCAGTTCATGTCCGCCGTCAGCGAGCTCGCCCGCGGCCTGCCGGCTCCGACCGTCGCGCCCGTGTGGTCCCGCGAGACCCTGGACGCCCGCAGCCCACCAAGGCCGTCGTTCCCTCACCACGAGTATGACCCGGTGCCGCCGACACCATTCCCCCCGCCGGGCGACATGGTCATGCGAACCTTCACCTTCGGCCCCGCCGACATCGCGGCGATCAAGAAGGGTATCTCGGCGCAGCAGGGTGGGAAGAAGGCCACGACCTTCGAGGCGCTCGCGGCGCTCATCTGGCGCGCCCGAACGTCCGCGCTGGAGATCCCGGCCGGCGAGGACGCGCGCCTGGCCATCGCGGCGAACGTCAGGGGCGTGCGCGACCTGGCGCTGCCCGCCGGCTACTACGGGAACGCGTGCGTGTACCGTCGGCTGTCGCCGCCGCCGGGGCGCTGCGGGGCGGCCCGCTGGGCGACGCGGTGGCGTTGGTGCGGGCAGCGAAGGAGGCTGCGGCAAGCGTCGAGTTCGTGCGGTCCACGGCCGACCTGATGGCGCTGCGCGGGCGGCCGTGTCTAGCGCTGGCTAACATGCTCATCGTGTCGGACAACCGGCACGCAGGGTACCGCCGCGTGGACCTGGGGTGGGGCGAGCCGGTGTACGGCGGCCCCGCGGGCACGCTGTTCGTGCTCAGCTTCTTCATCGCCGTCAGGAACGGCGACGTGGAGGATGCCATCGCCGTGCCCGTCATGCTGCCGCGGCAAGCCATGGCTCGGTTCGCGTCGGAGGTGGCCATGCTGTCGAAGGGAGTATCCAGACTTTGATCATACTTGAAGGCAGGGTGGAGAACAGTCACCACATACAAAAGAGCTCTTGGGTAGGACCCGGGCTGCAGCCTTCCAGCCCGGGTTCTAGATCCGAAGGGAATAATTTGGATTCAAGTATGGAGTAATTTAGACTTTTCTTTTTAATAACGTTAGCATGGTACCGGTACCGTGTAGTAGTCTTTATCTTTATCTATTTCTAAAGTACGTAGTGTTTCCATCTTATTTTTTTCGTTTGGTCTAATGTTTTAAATAGCGGGCTATAAGATTTAGCGTCAGGGTCCTCAAAATGCTATTAGCATCGCTGTAGCTCGCTATTACCTGCTATAATGCGCTATTTTATACTGAAGTGATCATAGCGGCATCTCCACGAAACCACTATAGCACTGCTATAGCCTGCTATTTAAAACATTGCACTACTAGAAAAAAGCATTAACTGCGACCTTTAAAAATAGTCTTAGAGGCGGACGGGCCGGCGGCTCGCCTCGGTTAACCGTTGCCGGGCCGCCGGCCGCACAACCGCCTCGGTTAATCGATTATCAGAGGCGGGCAACGTTACACAACCGCCTCGGTTAATCATCATTAACTGAGACGGGTTGGTTAAGCTGACCATCTCGGTTAATGCATTATACGAGGCAGACAATTTAAAACAACCGTCTCGTTAATGAAGATTAACTGAGGTGGTTTCTTTTAAAGTACCCGCCTAGGTAATTTTTCTATATATAACAACCCAACCTCCTTCTTCTTCCTCGCGGTTGCTCCTCTATTTTTTCACGTTTTGAGCTCAAAACACAAAAATTGGCCATTTTAGAAGGGGGGAGGTTTTGCCCTTGGATTTGGTGAAGGGAGCACCGCAAGTGGTTGATTTCTTACTCTCCAACTCTCATATTCTCTCTTTTACATGATTTAGGTGCTTTTCTTTTAGATCTAGATCTAGATCTAAATGGAGGAGGGAGAAAATGAGATTTGGAGCTACTCAGATGCATTTTTTCTTATATTATCTGTTGTGTGTGCAAGGTCGCATCCGTGGATAGGGAAGAGTGGATGTACAAGTTACCGAGGGTTAGCAACGATTTGTCTTTCCTGCATCATGTGAGAAATTTTGTTGCCGCTGCGAAAAAACATCGTGTGAATCTGGGTCGGGAGCGCATCTTTTGTCCGTGCAGTAGCTGCGAGAACAAACTTCTCCAGGAAGTTAACGTGGTTCAATCTCACTTGATCCGGCATGGTTTCGTCAAGGATTACACTATTTGGATGTTTCACGGCGAAACAAATCCGAGTGTCATCGGTGCATCTGAACAAAACTCGTCGACAACCTCAACGGTGGATGAAAGAACACAACAACCCTCATCATCAACAGCAACGGCGGGCGGCAACAGTGCAAATCGCGATTACGTCAACATTGATGATCTTCTTCAAGACATAGGAGACAATGATGGTGATGGGGATGGTGATGAGGAGGGTGATTTGTTGGGGCTCGAAGATGTAGAGATTTTTGAAAACCTTGCTAATCGTATGGACCAAGATGATGTTTTGTTTGGGAATCCGAAGTGGCTAGAGAATTTTAAGGAGATGAAGCATTGGATGGCGTTGTGTTTTAACCTGCAGTTGCTGATACTGAAGTCTTGCCATGGGTGGTTTGACACTAGCTTCAACGACCTGTTACGCATGCCTTCTAACACATACCCAGAGGGTAACAAGATGCCCGCCAATACCTATCGCACGAAGAGGATAATCCGGCAAGTGCTGATGAAGCTTAAAAGGTTCCATGCATGCACTAACCACTGTATTCTGTATTGGGGCAAGTATGAGAACTTGTAGAGCTGTCCGCACTACGGTGCAAGTCGGTACAAGAGGAATGCCGGTTGTCGCACGGATGTGGATGACGAGGGACCCAAGAGTAGACATAAGAAGAAGAAGACAGCCAAGCAGATCCCGTTTCCTGTGGATGAGGAAGAAGAGGGCTACATGCAGAGGAAAAGTCCTGCACTGTCAGTGTGGTACCTGCCCGTGATCGATCGCCTGTGTGCGCTATTCAGGATCCGAGAGGATGCCAAGCTCATGTCCTGGCATGCATCGGCAGAACGCATCAAGGATGATGGCAAGCTATGACACCCCTCAGATGGCAAGCATTGGAAGAGTTTCAATGCCAAGTTTCCGAAGGAGTTTGGTGACGAGGCAAGGAACGTCAGGTTCGCACTAAGTACAGATGGGATGAATACGTTCGGTGACCTCAGTAGCTCCCACAACACTTGGCTAGTCATCTTAACCATCTACAACCTACCTCCCTATCTATGTCAGAAGCATAGGTATCTTTTATTAACCATGATTATTTCTATCCTGAAGCAACCTGGCAATGATATAGATGTATTCCTGGAGCCTCTAATGGAGGACATGAAGATGCTATGGGAAGATGGAGTCAATATGATGTATGCGTCCGTAAAGGAGTTCACTCTAAAAGCCGTCATCTTAGTCACCATCACTGATTACCCCGGCCTTTTTGCAATGTCGGGGCAGATCAAAGGTAAGTCAGGCTGTGTAGTTTGCATTGACGGTACCTGCTACACTTATCTTAATGCATCGAAGACGTTGGTGTATATGAGGCATATGCGATTCCTCAACAAAAAGCACAGATACCGGCATCCTTCGATGAATCAGTTCTTTGACAACAAGTTCGAGCCTCAAACTGATGAGCCAGAAAAGACGAGTTATGGGCAAAAGGTGTTTGGCATGATGAATGGCATGAACGTAGATTTCGGGACGAAGAAGAAAGCTAAGGTAGATGGGACCACAACAATGAAGAAGACGAAGTGGGATCAGATGGAGGAGAAACAACCACCTGTCACCCCAGTTCCTTTCGAGAAGCAGTCGTGTTTCTTCAAGTACCTATCGTATTGTGAGGAGCTAGATACGCCCCATGCCATCGACTGCATGCACCTTTCCAAGAATGTCTTCGAAAGCACGGCCGAGGTCCTGCTAGACATTAAGACTAAGATGAAGGATGGTCTGAAGTCACGTCTAGATCATGTGAACCAGAACATCAGGACCGAACTTCATCCGACCCCGGCGACGCAGAGCGGGAAAGTGGAGATATGGGAACTTGACTACGGCGGTGAACTACAGATACCGATCTTCCGGTACCAATGGGTAAAGGCGAATGCGGTTGTCATGGATAAGTATGGGCTAACCACTGTGGAGCTCGGAAGTGTCGGCTACAAAGATGGTCAGTGGGTACTAGCAAACTGCATTGCGCAGGTAGCCTACTACCCGAAGCCCAGAGATTCCAAGAAGCATGTGGTCATGTCAGGAAAGCAGAGGATCGTGGGAGCTGATGGAGTGCAGAGTCCAGAAGAATACAACCACTACGCGGGGTTCTCGCTCTTTACCGATCATCCACGCAAGATCAAGCAAGTCGAGAACCGCGTCAACAAGACCAAGATGAAGCCTTGGTGCCGCTCCGACAGTGAGAAGAGGACATGTTGACACCGGTTTTTGCACAACTGGTTAAAACCAAGGTCGAAGGTTCTGAGTTGATTAAAACGCCTAGAGTCGGCGTGAAGGGTTGATCGTCAAGAAGAAAACTGATGAGATTTGAGGATTGCCGATAAGAAAAGGGGCTGATGCCTGCAGGAAAAGCGTCCTGGTTGATGGGCCAAAGATGGGCTGACACTGGATTAAGACCAGAGAATGGAACATATTAGGCTTTGTGGGCCAGAAGGAGCGTTGCAGCCGATGGAACATGGAAAGAGCTCACTAAGCTACGTCAGCAAGTTATCTTTTAGTTTTTTGTTTAGGAAAGTTTGTTTTCTTTGTCGTCAAGAAATTTGTAAGTCATAATCGACTAGGGTTTGTAGCTTAGGCTATAAATATCTGCCCTCGAGCATGTACCAATCCATCCAATGATCAATACACAACCCTTTTTTCCTTTTTTCTCTTTTTGGCGGCTTTGCCTTAGTTGCAGTAGATTTTTCTTTTACGAGTTCTTTCCTGCACGCGGGGCTGCATCGACTTCGATCTCCGACTTGCCGGTAAGTTCCGTGTTGAACGAGGCAGATAGGCTCAAAGTTGACGGTGCATCGCTTCTTCCTCCCTCCTGTATTAGTTCAAGTTATCGAGCAGATTGGATCTCCGTCTGGTCTGTTCACCATGTTATAGATATCAGCTTGTTCTTGTTAGATTAATCTGCTTAGTCTAGCTTGTTTCTTGCTGTTATCACAAGTTATTGGTATTTGCTATATTTGACATGGTAAGATTCGTTTAATCTTGTTTTTATTTAGTTTTTACCATATTTTATCCAGCCTAGATCTAAATACCATCGGCCAACGCACAGCTTGCCTGTTGCATGTCGTTAGGCCGATCGGTTCGGATCTAGGTGTTGTCTACCGAGGCCTTGCTAACCCGTTAGGCGTTGCCTTATCCGCACAATCGGCCGGAGCTTTGGCCGATTGATCTATTGGTGCATTGGACGCTTGGCCGATGCTCGTGACGGAATGATTCGGAACACCAGCTGATACGTTCCGGTAATTTAACGTTCTACCTGTCCCTTTTCAATTGTAGGTTAAATTGACTGGCACGCCCTGTACCACCGCGTAGCCGATTTGGATGCCGCGCAGGAGTGAAGCAATAGGCTCCCGGGTCGCGTGTGCCGGCGTTGAAGGCCGACCTACGGCTTTTGGCGTGCCTGGTGGGACACGACAATGACACCACGATGACCGGGAACAACAGGATGGATGATGACAAGATCTTAGTGCTCACCATGGAAGATCTTGAAGAAGATCAGAAGCGGGTGGTCGAAGAAACCATTAAGCAAACTCAAGACGCCTTCCTCAGGTCGTTCACCTTAACCAGAAGAGGACAGGCAATACAGAAGCAACCGCTACCAGGGTTGGGGGCAGTACCATCACACAAGACTCGGCCAAGTTCAAGGAGATGTTCGATCAATCCATAAGCCACGCACTGATTAATCAGTCAGGGGTTCTAATCGATACCATCAAGGACACTGTCAAGAACGTCCTAGCTGAAGGTGCTCAAGGAGGACACACAAGTCCGTCCTACTCCAACACAGGATCATCGGTCGCTGCTAATGCCAAGATATCTGCATCAATGGTCGATGGTGTTCTACCCAATTCAACAAGTGTTCCAATGGCCAGCGCTGGGACAAGCTCATCACCGTACATGTTGAAGCGCTCGGGACCCTCAGCAGCACACACTGCATTGCTGCCTGCAGCTGCATTTGCTGCCAGCCTTACGATGGATACGTCAACGTCAAGCAGAGGCATGTTCAACACCCCAGCTGGATTCGTACCTTCTACGTTGGGCATGCCAATGGAATTCTGAACGTACATCTATCCATGGATGTTCGAAAAAAACAACAACGCGGCAAACTCCCCTACTACTACATTGCCGTTGGTGTCGTCTGCCCTGACGATTCAACATCTACCGCAGACTCCACCGGCACCAACCCAGACTAGGTGGCATCACGCAGATGCATCGGCTTTCCAGCCGATGGAGATACTGTGGGACAGCCGACGAGTCCCCAAATCCGGAGGGCCTCTCAAGACGCAAGCTTTCAGATGCTGAACCTCATGGTACAGCTGCCTGAAGTTGATTGGGCCACCAAGATAGCCGATGTGATAAAGAATCAGTTCGGCTTGAAGCCAAAGGAACCTGCATTCATGTACAGAAAGCCTTACCCAGAAGTTGTTCACCAAGTTATCGATATAAGCTTGTTCTTGTTAGATTAATCTGCTTAGTCTAGCTTATTTCTTCCTGTTATCACAAGTTATTGGTATTTGCTAGATTTGATAGGGTTAGATTCGTTTAATCTTCCTTTTATTTAGTTTTTTCCACAATTTATCTAGCTTAGATCTAAATACCATAGGCGAACGCATAGCTTGCCTGTTGCACGTCGTTAGGCCGATCGAGGTTGGATCTAGGTGTTGTCTACCGAGGCCTCGCTAACCCGTTCGGCGTTGCCTTATCTGCACAATCGGCCGAAGCTTTGGAACACAAGCCGATGCTCGTGACGGAACGATTCGGAACACCAGCCGATACGTTCCGGTAATTTAACGTTTTACCTGTCCCTTGTCAATTGTATGTCAAATTGACTGGCACGCCCTGCACCACCACGCAGCCGATTTGGATGCCGCGCAGGAGCGAAGCAAGAGGTTCCCGGGTCCTCGCATGTGCCAGCGCTGAAGGCAGACCTACGGCTTTTTGCGTCAACAAGACAGTGGTAGTGTCGACACCAAAATGATATGCGTTCCATACAACATAAATGTAACAATTAATGTACTGAGTTATTCAACTAGAGGTTCGCGAACGTTGATTTTGTAACTTATTATTGTAAAGGAATCCAAATGTATGCCTTTAATATTATGCAGATGAACACTGAAAAAATTGTGAAACTGTGATACCATTTGTTTACTTGGAAGCATTTGGCAAGGATTGCAAATTAGAATCAAAAGCTTGCTGGTGTAAAATAGGGACTCTGAAACTCCGAATTCACATTTTATGTGATATATGCATCAAGATTCAGAACTATTTTTGAATGGGTTCGAAGCTAAATCATGAGATGTGCCTGTGATAAATGTTTTAGGTAATTGCCAAACATACAACTTTGCTTTTTAGACATTTTATAGTCCCGTGGAAGAATTTGGAGAAAATGAAATGCAACTTTTAGTTTTAGAAAAAAGACTAGAAAACTTAATTGAGGCGGGCGTTGTTACATAACCACCTCGGTTAATATTAACCAAGGCGGGCGTTGTTAGGTAACCGCCTCGGTAAATATTAACTGAGGTGGGCGCTGTAATATAACCGCCTCGGTTAATATTACCTATATAAGTCAGGGCACGGCTCCCTGCCTCGTCTCATTCAAATCACCTCCGTCTTCTTCCTCGAACGGCTGCCGCCACCGCAATGAAGACCCTAGTGCCACCACCGACCCCGCACCCCAGCCTCCTCCTCCGCCAAGCCCATCCTCCTCCTCCCCCCTGCGCCCCTACCTCTTTCGCCCCCTCGCCACTCCTCCGGCCTCTGGAACCCTGAGCAGTTGTGGCCCTCGCGGCCATGGAAGGACGTCGCTGGCACCAGCCCCTTGCTCTGCCGCCTTCGCCTCCGTTCGCTGCTGCCAGCCGTAGCCGCCGCGCCGCTGCCGCCTCCTTTCGCTGCTGCCGGTGAAGCCGCCGCTACCCCGGCCGCATAGAGCTGCTGGCCGCAGCCGCCCCGCCAACCGCCAGGCTTCACCTCCTGCGCTCCGTCGCCGCCTGAAGCCCGGATCCCCATGGACCTCGGCTGGTTCTCGTTGCGTTAGTATGGAAGCCTAGCTCGCATCGGTGGCCGCCGTGCTTGTTCATTTCCATTAGCAGTTAGGTGATGAAGGTTTGAAATAGTTTATGGTTTCAGTCCTATTGGAATTGTAGTATTGATGCTAGGAAACAACGGGTGAATCTATTGTTTTATGGGTGTTTGAGCTGTTGATTGTTGAAATATAGCTGAACATTCGGAATGCAATTGGTTCATTTTTGGAGCAGGCTATTGTTTTCTTAAATGTTTATGGTGTGATGTAGCTTAAATTTTTGGGTCCATAGGTTGTTGTGCAGTAAACAGTGGTGAATTGTTGAATTGCATCTTATTGTATGTTTTGCTTCCATCCCTTCTGAAATTATTTTCAGGCTTTGTAACACTTTAAGGCTTGTGTTTTATAGAAATAAAAGAGATATTATGAAGGAGATGAAAACTGCTGGTTGAATCTGTTCACTGAGTTTTATGGCAATGTTTCTTTAGGAAAATGATTGTTTTGTCTCAAAGAAACAACTTAAAGTGCATTTCGTCGATGGGCTCACTCCTGTCAGGCCTTATGTAATTTTATTGCATATGTCATTTCTATTTCTTGTTCCGTTTTCTTCAGTTTTGACGACACTTTTTAAAGGAATTTACTTGGTCAGCTCACTACTTATTTGAATATTAATAATCTGAACCTAAATCAGTTTTCTTCAGTTTTGACGACATTCTAATGATGTATACAATGGGATCTTGCAAACTTGCGACCTTGATTGTTCGAGGATGCAGGATGAATTCAGAATGAATTTATGTGCTTCACATTCTGAATTTTTCTCGCATCCTTTGACAGTAAAGGTTCTCTAAAGGTCCAAACAAACTGAAGAGTGTCAATATTGTATTCAAATATGATTTTATAGAAATTTTGTATTCAAATATGTGAAACTGAATTATTGCGACTGTCAGGGATAGATCCCCTAGGTACCGCAAGAAGCTACCCGTGGGGGAAAAGAAGTCGAATTTCTACTAGGACTCTACCATGTAATCCTATTAGGACTCATACCCTATAATCCTACTAGGAACCCTATCCCCTGGGATATATAAAGGAGGGCAGGGGTACCTAGATAGGTAGAACCAAAGAGAAGAGAGCGGCCAACAGGCAACTCAACACACAACCGCAAGGCGCAATATACAACACCCAAACAGGACGAAGGGTATTACGCTACTCTAGTGGCCCGAACCTGTCTAAATCTGTGTCTTGTGTCCTCGCGTTTACCTTCAAGTTCCAGATCCGACGATCCCTCACCAAATAATCACCTACCTTAGGGTATCCCTAGGTAGGTTGGCGGTAAAAGTACCGACAGCTGGCGCCCACCGTGGGGCCAATCGTCGCGATCATTAGCCGAATTTGAAGGACCTCTTCATCAACATCAATCCACTCAACGTGGCGGATTGCTACTTCGTACATATGCATCGGCGGATCGATTCGTCGAGTTCGAGGTCGGATGCTTCAGGTGAATGACTGCATCGACCTAGACTACTCGTCTCGACTTCACCTCGCGTTGCAACGTTGATGCACCACCATCGCCGACTCCGACGACCCGGTTCAACTTCAGCTCGCGCCGCAACATCAATGCGCAACATCGACGAATTCGATTATTTCACTCAACTTCAGCTTGCGTTGCCGACAACCTCGACAACTTGAGGAATCTCCTGCTTGCGTCGCCAACTACTTTGACAGCTCCGCGTTTCTCCTGCTGGAGTCGCCGACTACTTCGACTACTCGGCATGACTCCTACTTGCGATGCCGACGCGCTGACGACTACTTCGACTACTTCAACTTCATGAGGACGCTCGGCGACCCACCGATGACTACTTCGACTACTCGTCTCGACTAGAAAACTAGTCGAGAACAGGCCTCACTACGTCAATAACTAGCCGAAATCGACTTCGACTAGTCGGGCTTCATCAACAAATCATCGCGGCTCCATCGACGAGCGTGCGGCTTCGTCGGCAATCATCCACGAATCAAGATAAGCGACTTATACCTTTTTTTGACTTGTTCTCCACAAGATCGGCTACTTTTATGTGTACGCCTCGCGACGGGAATTACCCTCGGGAGCTACACCATGATCTACTACTTTGGTACACCTCTCGACGAGAATTACCCTCGGGGGCTATACCGTGATCAACTACTTCTGGGATGTTAGACCGATAGCCACAGCTTTGGTGCACCGAGTACTGGAGGCTCTGCCACAGACTTAATACACCGAGTGTTGGCGGCTTTGCCACAGTCTTAGCACACTGGCTGCGGAGGCTACACCACAAAGTTGTGTTCTGAGTGCTGGAGGTTTCAAGTGGCTACACCCTATGGAAGTATAGATCTTGCACGCTGCAACATGCGCTCTCGCCGACTACTTATCTGTGTATGTCTCTCGTTGGGCACAAAACCCTCCAGAGCTACACATGAACGACAACTTTTTGCGCAACGCGCATCCTCTATGTCGCATGACGACTACTTTTCTCTGCTCATTGTCTTCTCTTAATGGTCGCTAATCTACTCGAGTAGCAAATGCCATAACCCATGAAACCTTGAGTCTTCAGTCATGACCTAAGTGACTCTATGCACGAGACAAAGATCTGATGGGGTGCTATGAGCGAAGGCTAAACTGGGACCGGGTGAGCGTAAAGGGTGGACTACTCGAGAGATTTAAATGGCCTAAAAAAGAGCTCGACACGACAACTTTATTTTATATCGAATAAATTTCGGTATCTTCATATTATTGCTGAGGAAAACTCGGTATCTTCACATTATGCTACATAATGTATGCATTGTCTTTTTTTAGATCAAGCTTCGGCAACAACTCGCCAGACCGCTTAGCCCGTCTCCCAGCTCGGGGGCTAGGCGGATTACTATTCGACGTGGCTCCTTTGGCTCCCAAGCTTGGGCGCTGGGTGCTAATAACTACTCGACGTTGCTCCTACAGCTCACTTGGCTCATAAGCTCAGGGCGGAACGCTGCAAAACTACACGGAAGACAACTTATATGAAGGCTGAAGGCTAAAGGTAACCCTAGGTTGCGACGCGGTAAGATAACCAGCGGCGGCCTAAGGGTCCTTTGGATCACGTTTTTCCCTAGAAAAGCGTGATTTGTTTTGAGCGGTTATTTGGGAAGAGTTTTGGGGAGTTTATTTGATTAACCATTTTTTCAGGGACCTTATCCCGAAAAAAGGGGTTTTTTGAATTTTGAACTAATTGATTTCCAAATCAAACCATTAAGGCAGATCACGCAGTTTCTACACATATTTTGTACATAACACTGTTCAATATGCCATGTTCTTTTCGATCCTTTTTTCCAAACCTCGGGATTTGGATTCAAGGCTCGGGGGCTGCGAGACACATGTCATCGATGGCTTATTTTTCAAAAAAGTTTGGAAGATAAGAAAAGAAGATTCAAGACTAATTGGACCCTCAGCCTGATTCTTCGATTCAACTTAAGGCTCGGGGGCTACTCCATATGGAGTGTGATTTGCATTGCACCCCATAAAAAGAAGACTTAAAAGTACTCGGCGCATGAGCACCTCACAGCCTCGAGGCAGCCAAGGAAGTACTCGAATGATGCCTTCAAGATGGAGCTTCAGAAGAAGCCGAAGACTACTTCAGAAGTACTCGAAATACCTGCAGTACTCGGCTATGAAGAGCTCGGGGGCTTGTCAGGGATAGATCCCCTGGGTACCGCAAGGAAGCTACCTGCAGGGGAAAAGAAGTCGAATTCCTACTAGGAATCTACCCTGTAATCCTACTAGGACTCATACCCTGTAATCCTATTAGGAACCCTGTCCGCTAGGATATATAAAGGAGGGTAGGGGTACCTAGATAGGCAGAACCAAAGAGAAGAGAGCGGCCAACAGGCAACTCAACACCCAAGCGCAAGGCGCAATATACAACACCCAAACAGAACGTAGGGTATTACGCAGCTAGCGGCCGGAACTTGTCTAAATCTGTGTCTTGTGTCCTCGCGTTTACCTTCAAGTTCTAGATCGGGCGATCCCTCACCAAATAATCAACTACCTTAGGGTATCCCTAGGTAGGTTGGCGGTAAAAGTACCGACAACGACACTCTTAGACACACTCAGAGACATTAGTGAATGTGAAATAGGTAGACACTCTAATGATGTATACAATGGGATCTTGCAAACTTGCGAACCATGATTGCTCGAGGATGCGGGATGAATTCAGAATGAATTTATGTGCTTCACATTCTGAATTTTCCCGCATCCTTTGACAATCAAGGTTGTCTAAAGGTCCAAAAAACTAAAGAGTGTCAATATTGTATTCAAATATGATTCTATAAAAATTTTGTATTCAAATATGTGAAAATGAATTATCACGACACTCTTAGACACACTCAGAGACATTAGTGAATGTGAAATAGGTAGACACTCCAATGATGTATACAATGGGATCTTGCAAACTTGCGAACCTTGATTGTTCGAGGATGCGAGATGAATTCAGAATGAATTTATATGCTTCACATTCTGAATTTTTCCCGCATCCTTTGACAATCAAGGTTCTCTAAATGTCCAAACAAACTGAAGAGTGTCAATATTGTATTCAAATACGATTCTATAGAAATTTGTATTCAAATATATTTTAACATCACTTAATTATATCTCATGTTCTTTATATCTCATAGCTTCCAATGGAGGCCAAGCCTACTGAAGAATGGCGCAAACCGAGCCCTGCTACGAGTGATAATGAAGGCTTGTCATCAGAAGAGAGCAGCTCGTACGAGGAGGAGGTGGTAACACCGAGTGTTGGTGTTTTACCGGCAAGCCTACCTAGGGATACCCTAAGATAGTAGACTTGTGATCAGGGTGTCGCAGAGATCAGGAACTCAATGGTGCAAGGAACACAAGGGTTTAGACAGGTTCAGGCCGCAGTATGCGTAATACCTTATGTCTTGTATGGTTTGTATTGCCTGAGGTTATGCGTTATGTTTTGGAGGGGTCCCTGCCCGCTCTTATATATGCTTGGGGGACAGGGTTACATGGAAATCTAGTCTGGTACGAGCTTAGGAATCCTAACCGAGTACTCTCGGGTAGTTTCCTTCTGTGCCGACTAGTTGTACTTGCGTACGAGTACTTTACAGTATGGATAAGGTATGGGACATGCCCCACCCCTTACTCTAGAATGTGCTACGCCACGCGTGCAGTCCCGTTGCGGTGGAGATCTAGGTTAGGCTCTCCAGCCAAGTGAGTGGTGCGGTCTCCAGGGCCATCAGGAAGTAGACGACCTTGGTGGTGTTGGTGCCGCCTGTGACTTCAATGGCGGTGGAGTAGCATCCTATCCACTGTTTAGGAGATTGCTTACCATCGTACTTGGTGATGCCGATGGGTTTGAATCCCTCTGGGTACTTCTAGTTGTCGAAGCGGGAGGAGAAAGCGGGGAAGCGATCGTTGTCATCCCGTGTTTCCCTCGGCTCCGGCGCGTTCCTTCCTCCGATTATTGTTGATGGAGCGGGCATCGCGCCCCATGTTGATCTTGTCGCGGAGATCGCCCGTTGGAAGCTTTACGAGCTCCGAGCGGCGGTAGTTGTGAACGGAGCCTTCCGGATGTGGTGCGTGGGTCGCTGGTCGGGTTCCTGCGGGACGGCTTCCTTGCGAACCACGGCTTCCCTGTTGGTTGTTGGAGGGAGCAGCTTGTCGCCTGGGGTGGCCCCCTGGTGTTCTGCTGACTTGGCTTTCTCCCTCGCCCTCAGACCCTTCCACGGGAAACTGAGGGCATCGGGTTCTGCTAGTTGATCTGCAGCAATGCCCGCTGCGCCATGCGAACGGCCGTCTGGACATGCGGGTCGAGGTTGCCAGCTAACACTATGGTTATACCGGCAATGTTGGTGGCGGGAGTGTTGAACCCGGCGTCCTGTGCTGTTGCGAACTCAGCTTCGAGGTCGCGATGAATCCGCGTGCGCCAATTGTTGGCATCCCTTCTGCGCTTGGCACGCTTCTTGTTGCGCAGCCTGCAGGCCTCACGGTTCTGAGCGGACTCGTTGGTGGCATCTGCAGCGTGCTCAACCTCAGAGATCTGCTCAAGCCTTTCATTGCGGTGCCTGTCGCCGTATTCGTCGGATTCCGCCATGAAGACGTGGTGGTGTGTGGATGGATCGTCGGAGCTGTAGTCTACGAGTACAGTTCCGCCGGGGGTGGTCTCACCAAGTGGTCTGCCCTCTTGGAAAGGCAGGGAGTCAAGGTGAGCGACCAACCTTTCGTCATCTCCGAGTAGTTCAAAGGGTTTCATGCCCTTCCAGTACCCGAAGCGACCCTCCGGTGTGGAGGTTATAACCAATCCCTGGCCACCAAAGTAGGGTTCGGCCTCGGGATCGGAGTCCGAGTCGTAGTCGTCAAAGATAGGGGCCTCCCGGCATGCGGTGGCGTCCTTGTCCCCGAACACGAGTAGTTCGTCCAGATCTTTCTCCAATGCGGAGTAGAATTCGGACTTCATGGCCTCCTGGTAAACGGTGGTCGTATTGCGTAAACCGAGGTGCAATCGATCATGCTGCTCCTCTGATGGGGTCGAGTCCGATCCAAGGAAGTTGATGCAGCAAGAGCCAGAGTCACGTAAAAAACGGACAGCTTCTCGATCTCCTTGGCGAGGTCAGGGAGCAGCATCTCGTCGAGGTTGTCAACGACCTCGTCGAGAAAGCTGCTTGGTGTTGCTGCAGATGCCTCGACTTGTTGTCAACGAGGTGCCGACGGAAGTCGCCTATGCCATTAGAGACACAGACCTAGGAGCCGAAGACGAAAGTAGTGCCCGCAGGGGGGCACGGCGCTGGTGAAGCTGAAAGTTTACATCGAATTCGCTGGTGGATCTTCGATGAGCACCCCTACCTAGACCGCCAGCTGTCGGTGTTTTACCGGCAAGCCTACCTAGGGATACCCTAAGGTAGTAGACTTGTGGTCAGGGTGTCGCCGAGATCAGGAACTCGATGGTGCAAGGAACACAAGGGTTTAGACAGGTTCGGGCCGCAGTATGCGTAATACCTTACGTCCTGTATGGTTTGTATTGCCTTGAGGTTATGCGTTATGTTTTGGAGGGGTCCCTGCCCACCCTTATATATCCGGGGGGGACAGGGTTACATGAAAATCCTAGTCTGGTATGAGCTTAGGAGTCCTAACCGAGTACTCTTGGGTAGTTTTCTTCTATGCCGACTAGTTGTACTTGCGTACGAGTACTTTACAGTATGGATAAGGTATGGGACATGCCCCACCCCTTACTCTAGAATGTTCTACACCACACGTGCAGTCCCGTTGCCCCGGGTCTAACACCAAGGCCGGAGAAGAAACGTCGTACGGAGGAAGAAGTTGATCTGACCTATACTCCGATGGAGGATCATCCTTCAACATGTTGTTCTCACACCCTAGCACGGGAACAAGCAGATGATGAGGACCGCGTTACTAAATAATTAATACAATGTCAGTAGATGATGATGAGCTTCTCGCTTAAGTATGAAACTAATGCGAGTTCTTGTCCTCGACAGGTGCCGGTGGTGCCTATGTGTTTGGAATACCCCGAGGAAGCGGGAGAACCGGAGGGGTATGGATCCAGTCCCACCCCAAGCACATCAGCCAAAATGGCCAGTGCCAAGAGTAGTGGCAAGAAGAGGGGCCAACACGGGAGGCACAAGGTTTACAACGAGGTGCATGCCATACATAAGATAGGGCCACATGGAGAGCCCTTGGAGCCAACATCTGTCATCAGCGTCTTCAGCAACCAGTGCTCCTGTATAGTCAAGGAGCACGTGCCAATCACATATCCGGATTGGAGGAAAGTCCCAGATGACCTGCCGTGTGGGGAGAGGTGAAGAGGTGGTTCCAGTACCCAGAGGACCAATTTGATGAAGATCTGTGCAAGCGCCATGCTTTGTTTATTGCAGGCAAAGCGCTTTGCAACTTGAGGTCACACCCCAATAGGCACTATGTGCAGGAAGGGAAGACACCCTACAAAGACTGCAGTTTCATCAACTGTCACATTTGGGAAGAGTTTGTCAAAAAGATGAGTACTGAAGAATCAAAGTCCAAGGGCCAGCAGTTCTCCGAGCTCGCAAAGAGGAATGTGCTCCCCCACCACCTGGGCATGACAGGGTACACCGCTAAGAGGAAGAAGTGGCGGCAGGAGGAAAAGTAGGCAGCTGCAGCCGGGCAGGAGAATCCATTCCAAGGCATCGATGAGAGGGGACGTGACTTCTTCGATGCCCGTTAGCCAAAGAAGCTAAAGGAGGGTAGGACCAAGTACAATAAGCCAAAGGTCGAGGAGGCGAAGAAGGCTTTGATCGCGATCAATGCGGCCAAGGAATGCGGGGTGTTCGAACCAAGTAGGCAGCATGACGTGGTGACCGAGGCGCTGGGAAACCCCAAGCACCGCGGTCGCGTTCGGGGCGTATCCTCGAGGCACAACTAGAAGAATGTGGACTCATGGCAATACGACACCACCTCTTACCACAAGAGGCAGAGATACAAGGTGGGGCTCATCCAGAAAGGCAGAGATGAGGCAGTGAAAGAAATGATCATGGGGACGATACAAGATGCTTTCACAAGCACGGACCCCAAGATGGTGGATCTGAGGACGCAGATGTTCTTCCAGGCTGGCGTGTTGCCACAACAAGGTCAAGCCGCCGTACAAGGGCAGATGCCGCCAGGTACCTCACAACCCCAAAGGCATAGTCCAGGTGCCCTGGGGCAGGATGGTGAGGAAGAAGAATGTGGTGCAGGGAGAGGTACAGCCACCCGACCGGGAAGCCAGGTACCACAGGAAGCCTATCCCGCCCGAATATGCCTTGGTGGACGTGGAATGGACAGCCGATGAGTTCGACAGTGATGACCTTGACTTTCCCACTAAAGAAGGAGCCACAACTCTCAGCGGTGCTCTCGGCTCTCGCGTGCTATAGAACAAGGCAGATATTGTCTTAGAAAAGCGGAAGCCGTCATCAAAACCCTCGCAACTGTTGTCGTCTCCCCCGGGTGGCCCAAGTGACAACGACGATGACGGCAACGGTGGCGATGACAATGGTGGCGATGGCAACGACAATGATGGTGGTCCAAGCAGCAGTCCTCGTCGTAGCCCTCCCCCCAACACGAGCAACCCACAAGGAGGTACAGGTGGTGCACCGGGCAACGAAACACCGCCTCCAAGTGGTCCAAAGGGCACCGGGCAATGTCCTCCTGCGCCAAAGAAGCCTAATGAAGAAGATGAGGGCAAACCCGCCCACCTCACTATAGATGAATAAGACGCATTCAACATAGGAGAAGACTTCATGTACACAACGACATTCGAAAGCTACATATGCTAATGGCAACCAAACTTAGTCAATAGAGATGATGCTAACAGACTTTTCCACTCCTCCTTGTCTTAATTACAGGCCGCGAACACCGCCGTCAGTTTGGCCCCTTACTCCAGATTGCCCCGATAATTTTGAGAATGGCCAGTTCATGTTGCCCTTGGGCCGGCTTGTCCAGGAGGAGCCGTGGGAGGTTTGGAGGTTCCATCTCTGATATATGCATGCTGCGAAGTTGGGAATGAAGGATTTCATTGTGAGGGTCCCCAAGGAGTACTTCCATTTGGAAGATGATTATTTATTCACCGTTGACTTCCACAACATGTATAGGCTGTTGCGGCGCAAGGACCTCGATGTCGCACAAGTCACCCTTTTTTCCATGTAAGTGATTCCACCTCTGCATCGCGGAAGGTACGATCATTACAATCAAACTAACAATGTCATGACGACAACTTGTGCTTGCAGGATGCAATCATATGTATGCAAGGAACTAAATAAAAATATTATCTACCTATCTCCTATGCATATTACCCAAAGGGCCATCATTGGGTACGATGTACTGGACACGCACCCTAGTCTGGTGAATTTGAAGCCCATGCAATGAGTCCTAGTCTGGGTTAAAATGCAAGGCAAGATCAAGTACAGAAAAGGACAGTACATCTTACAAGTCATGAAGAAGATCCAGGGAAACGGGTGTATCCTTGCCGCCCACCAATTCGGGTAAGTTAAAACGATGCTTGCAATAGCTATTGGGTTCACCACTTTTCATGTATGTTTCAAGATTTGAGATCCATATTGTTTCAATTGTGTAGCTTGGGCATCATGGGCCACTGGATTATATTTGTGATCTATCTTCAGGATGGAAAGCCTGTCATATTCGACTCCTTGCGGGTTACAAACAAAGATGGGTACAAGGATTTTAAAAATTAGCTGCGATAGTAAGTGACGACACATTCTTTAATGCACCCGTAGTACATATCAAATTTGTTGTTGACACTACTAGTGGTTGGCATACAACACTTACAGGAAATACGCGGAAGTCCCCGAATGCTATGATCGGAGGTCCGAGAAGACGAAGCAGAAGTATGGCACAAAATTACGCGTGAGGCGACAATTCTCGGTACGTATGAAGAATCGTATGTGCTACTACATCATGCATGCTATCTATATGTCCTAATGACTATGTGTTACATATATCATGCATGCAATGCGCCAAGCAACTTGAAGACTCAGTCTTGTGTAGATACTATGCTTATGAGTAC